>CM043731.1:9516163-10143175 GCA_023968675.1 Taenia pisiformis | reverse complement strand
ATTGGCAGCCCGAGCGACTGACAGTGCATATAAAGGGGCTGAGCACAGTTCAAATGCCGATCGCCATCTGCGTTGACGATCGCTCATGGCATGCATTTGATTGGAGCCTTGATGGCTGTGAGTGGAAGTCAGTCCTCGTCACGTTGACAGCCCAACACGATGACAACTCAGCTCTGTCACAATGACCCCTTCCATTCACAGCCTATCGCAGACTGAGTTGTGTTCACTCTCAAAGACTCTCTTCAGCCATCACGCATGCAATGCGTTCGCCTCTAATTGATTGGCAGCCGAGAAGGCAGGTTGAGGACGCTTGCTCCAGCTTGAGTGGATTTGCCTCTGCTCTGCGAATCCACTGCTTCTTCGCCATGACGGTGGATCAGTGTGCAACTGTGGAAGCCTGGGCCTCGTTTAAGATCTCGAACCCTCTCTACTCTGTTCAACGATATGTTAGCTGTGTGGACTTATGCTGCCTGCTGTTGACAGTTCAATGCAGTAGAGGGGAAGTCTGCATTCTTTGTGGAGTAGGTGGATTGTAACGACACTGTGGGAGCCGTTGAAGGGTACAGTTAGCCTTGCGACTGATGCATCAGCTGCATTTGAAAATGGAAGACCACGCGAATGAGGGAGGCGGGATGGGAGTGCTACAACTGTGAAAGGCAGAAGGGTGAAGGGGAACGAGTCTCATGACTTGCCATTGCACACAATTAAAAGCACTTTTCAATAAGAAAGTCACTTCATCAATGTAGAAATGTGACCTTGCATTTGCTCGAGCATCTGCATGTTAAGCAAGGAAGTGTTCGGGTACCACACGGCCAATGAGGATGACCGCGTTCATGCTTTCTGCAGAAGACGGGTCAAGAGGCAATCAATCGTGCCACCTCCTTCAAGCGACTTGACAAAACACCCTGACCCTGAATTCCGAATGAGACGACTTCTCGGCACATTAGAGGCCGCTCAACGCGGGTGCACGTGGCCGCGCCCACTGCCAATTTGATGTGTTGCAGCACGATGCGTCAAAGTTGCGCCAATGTGCTCTGCCTCGCTTAACACCTTCACGAGAAAAAGTTTGCAATTGGGTAAGAGATGTGGTGTGGGCACAACAATGCAGATCTCGCAATGTCAGCACTAAATTTCATGGCTTTGAACCAGTAAGTGGGTCCGCACTCAACGAAGTCGACAGTCTTGCGTCCGTTCATTCCATTCAATCAGTGCTTAACGCTCTACTGCTGTCACATTGTATCGCTCGACTCGGATCAGTGCAGTTGGCACGAAGATGTTTACAGTTCTACGACTAGCTGATTGTATGTGGGCCTGGCGCCTTTGTCCCTCTCAGTGCTTCCCGTCAGAAGGATTTGGCCATGTTTGGTGTGCAGTGGCCTGTTCAGCAAATAAAAAGGCTCGATGATTGACTGAGGCAGGACTTTCTACTGCTAAGCGCCCACCTGTATGAAAAGGTGGAAGTCAAAAGGGGAATTTGCTCGAGGACAGCAAACAGGTGCAATGAATAGCTGGGCCACTAGAACCATGATTCGTCTAAGTTGTGTCATTTCAGACGCCGGCATTCCATTCCATTCCAATATCCTCCACCTTAACTAGACCGCATTGAGGCGGAGGCACCATAACATTTGGCACTTATTCTTCATTAATTCTCCTCAGTGTAACAAACACGCACAGCTGATATTTGTGCTACAACACACTATATATTGTTGCATGGAAAGGAGATGTGATTTTGCGGAAGATTGCTATTTCCGATCATGTAACAAGCCACAAGTAAGAAATCAATATGCATCAGTTTTGAATCCAAGAAAGATACAGAGAGCCTCGGTTAGTTTGCCATTACTTAGCATGAGTGCTGCTCTATGCACGCATCGACCAATGTCACGAGTCAAAACCCTAACCCAGTTCTCTCTCTGCTGCTGAGAGCGGTAAGCAACTCTCGCATAGAGCAATTATTTTCAAAGGATAAATATGCAGCTGTTAAATAACTGGAATTGATAAACGCTTTCAAACAGAGCCCAGAGGTGGAGACATTTAATCCTGCTTTTCATTATAATGCCTAATTCTTAAATGCGTGTTCAAAATCCTCCAATTGCCTACAGCTAGTTGTTTTTCAACAGAACGTAAGATTTAGGGGTGCAAAGCAAAAACATCGGTGCCCATCGTCTCAGAAGCAATTAGACCCATAAGTGCCAACCCAAACCGATTCTACAGTAACACTGGCAGAAGCACGATGCAACGAAAGGCACATGATTCTAAAATGGCTCAATCTTACCTGATTTACAAGCCAAGTAATATCTTATGCCCACTGAAATGCACTTCCGTGAAGCCAGACATTTTCCGAGCCAATCAGGACTTACAGGTCCACCCTCAAGAATTCGCCCTTGGCAGCTCCAATGGACTGCCCTTTGCAGAAGCTCTGTCTTTACTAAGAGAGCGACTAAACCAATGCAAAATTCGGGTCATCCAATGCATTTAACGCAAATATTTTGATTTAAAGGAGACACACTTTACAGCACAGTGAAAATTAGTGCAGCCTTCAACTGTGCCACCTCTTCGTTGACTTTATGCTTCCCTTACTATTAGTCACTGAACACCAAAGAAGAAATTGAACAGCTAGCAAGACCGAATTGGGCATACATCACACACCGATGAATTGCAAGTTGCATGGCAATGCCTACCACCGAAGCATTCAACAATCGCCTCATCCAATCGACGATAAAACGTTTGCTTACCACCAATACCGGCACTGCTAAAAACCACTACCTCAAAAATTAAGAAACCGAGAGCCAGATCCACACAACATTCTTATCAGAAGCCATGAGCAATGCCAAACGAGTTATGCAAAGAACAAAAGTTCTTCTAGAGACCAAAACTGAAATTTGCATTGCATGCCATCCTAATAATATGCAAGCTGTGTTTAGGCTTGTGCATTTTTCAAATTTTTGTCATAAGCCTCTGACAAGACTCATGGCTTGCGCCTGTAAGGACGCTAACCTAATCAACCGAGGATCATTACGACCTTAAAACAATCGAGACTCCTTAAGGATTAGGCGTATGTAACCTATGACACTTTGTAACCAAAGCCTATAAACTGTGAGGCTCAGCTACGAGGAATGCCACGATCGAATAGAAAAGCTAATAAAATGACATCCAGGACTGAGCGATTTCCCGTTAACAAGGTAATGATGAAGACGGCTCGACAGAAATTAACCATCTCGGCTGTAATTGCGATTACAGGCCGAGGAAACCCAAAAGATGTCATTGCAAATGCAAGTAGAAGTGCAAACAAAACGAACCGAGTCAACGCATCAACGAATATGCAAATGTAAAGTAAAACAGAACTAATGTAACAAGGAAACCGAGCATTTCCGAAGGGTCAATTTTTTTCTAAACATTGAGAAAATATGCCATCTGGCGGAGTGACACTGACCGACCATCTCTTAATTATTTTAAAACATCAGCTGAAAGGTACTCAAAACAACTCTGTCTGCATTGTTTCAGTAAAGCGCGATCGGCAAAGTAGTATTAAATCAGCATTCCGATTAAAGTTGTCAAAAGGGGTTAACGAGAGTGCCAACCAAACCGCAAGCAACACTATCTCACTCACAAGAAAATTTATGGAAAGCAAAAGGCCACACATTCTCTGCCCTAAGTAAGGCTAAATGAAGGGAACCGTAATAGACTAACGCAATATGAAATGTCTGGCTTTGGCTAGTTTCCCAAAATAAACCCATTGCCCATTGCCCTAGACAAAAGCGGCAACACCTAATTAGCGAATGCCGGAAGACAATAACAGTTGACAAGAGATCGCAGGGTACCTTCTACGGTCAAGGCTGAGTCAAATAAGACTTAATCCAAATAAACTCGGCCCTCATTGGCCCGGACCATCGTCTACATTCCACAGGACACAAGGCCTTGAAATTCAGGCATTAATCAAAATTACATCACGATTGATGAACTAGAGAGCCGCGTTTTGTCAAAAAACTATTAATTCTTTCCAAAGCTTAATCTATACGTTCCGAGTAAGGCTTATCTGTCGCTGTCATTATCCGACCAAGGCTGATTCAAACATAACAAATGGGAGTGTAGCAGCCCCTCTATACCATTTTCGGTTCCTCTTTAAACAACATCTAATGCGTCGCAATTTAAACGGGTACCATCAAAATACATCTGTGCAAGAGAAGAGGCAGTGAAGAGTCCCTCTTGGTTAAGGCTGGATCAAAATTGATGACGCAGAGCACAGTAACTTAGCCCCACCTATTTTACCCTTCATCAAGCAAATGCCCCGTGGCAGGTGAATTTCCTTTACTTGAGGATACTTACTCACCTCACACGCTCTAAACAGTCGAATACTAAGCCAATTTAGGGCACCTTTGGGGCACAAGACAACCAGCCTTACCTACTACTTGTGCCAATTTCGCATTATATTACACCTCACCATGCAATCGGTCGCCTTTTTTCCGCCCAAACATGTCAATGGCTCTTCTACAGCAACTAAATCACTTCTGAATTCCCTCATCAAGAGTGGTGCGGCCACGACCCCAATGGAACCCAATTTAACCACTTCCTTGGGTCTACTATGTACAGCCTTTTTGTGGCACCCAGAACGGTTATGCCTCAACATTAATACCGATTTAATGTCTCGAGCATCCCTACTTCGAGCCTAAATGTTTACCTTGTTAGAGATGCTGCCACTGCGGTCAATTTGAGGTATCTTGATTAAACCCGCAACAATCAGCCCAGTCTCCCATTCTTGGTGCGCATGGCACTTTAGCACAATTTAGCCTGAATATTTCAGTTTTAACGCGAACAAAAAACCCGCTTAAAGGTAACACAGTAACACCCAATCTTTGTAGTTCCAATCCACATATCAGAGCAAACTACAAGTCTCTGCAAAGAACGGAATCTCAATCTAAAGGAATTTACTTCTCTACTCCCTGATCCTAATGTCATCTCTGCCTGGTGACCGCAAAATCTACACAGGTGCAATGTCAAATCGTACAGAAGGGAAGAGGCCTGTTTCATGAAAGCAGAGAAGTAAAGTAGCCAAACAGTCGTGTAAACAGTGGCATGAACCTGAAAACGCACTGCTGTCATCTGGCAAATACAACCTCCAAGCCTCTACTACAGTCGGTTTCGGCACTGACGAATGTGTTTTCTGCCCACCAGAACAATTCCAAGAAGTTGAAATGCATCGCTGAGCAGCGCGCCATCTCATTTGGCACGAATCATCAACCAGCACCAACGCTCAGAAATGCACTTTAGCAACATTGCTAAGCTGGCAGAATGGTATATGTACCTCGTGGACGGAGAGATAAAGGGTCGACAGACTGTGTCAGGTGACTTTTCGGTGTAGTCATTCGGTTTAACTCACAGTTCCATCCATCCACTCATCCAGTTTATCACTACTCACCACGCAAACAAACGGGTTGACCTAAAAAGAAGATCCTAGTGCCTGCAGAAGCAAAACAAATTGTATACCAACAGTCCCAATCATCACGATGCAACCCTTCCAATCGGCAAATCGACGCTTAGTAGAGCAGCACCGTAGATTGCACTCTAAAGCCTCATTTGAGGCAGAATCTCCAACTGCCTGGTCATTCATTGCCCATTTGGATCGTCGAGGGAAGAACTAATACCTAAATGGCCTTAACGTGCTCCTATCATTACAAAAACAATAGATTTTTGTTGGCAACAATGGCAGCACTAGTTGGGCAGTGCACCAACCTCAACACAGACAATAACGAAGACTTTGATAAGACTAATTGCTGGATTGGATAAGACGCGAATTACACCGAAATGGGTGAAGTGAGCTTGTAGTGTGCCTTAGTGTGAAGCAGTACGCCAAATGTCGATCTGTTACCACACATCGGACTCTATGGCATCGTGGGAAGTAGGGCTAAATGCCCATGCCTGCCAAAGGCGGCATTGAACAGGCTAACAGTTGTTTAGCCTTTTCAACACCTTAAGCATTTTCTTTACAAATAACTGAAAATCTTACGATCAATGCACTGTGCTTGCAGATGTACGTGTCAAAATATTTTGATGATCTAATCGTGTTGCTTAAAAGCCTGCAACAACTTTCCAAGCGATTCCTTTGAGTACCCAGAAGACCGTTTTGTTGTCGTGAGAACAACTGCAAATATCATTCAAGCATCACTCCAATTTTATGCCCTACTCAATCGGTAGCCATCGAATTTGAGGAATTTCAGTGTTTCATCGGGGAGCTTGTGAATCGCCGCGAAGTAATCGCTAAAAAACCAAATGGGTGAGAGGCGGGCCTAGAAGCCGACAACTTAAAGTAGGACTCGCATTCAGGATCGAGTGCATTTTTCTTTGCTGTTGATAAGGCGCCCGGGCACCTCTGAAGTCAAAAGGCCATGCAGACCCGAGCATTGCCTAGTATCTAGCCCCAGAGATAAAAATAATGAGTATAGTGAAGAATACGCCACCAGAATCAAGAGTTACACAGACAGAATTTACCATCCAGCTCGTACCACTGATGAAGGTCATCGTGCTAATATATGGGAACAACTTGTAGACCAACACACCTCTGTTGGTCAACTTGCGCTGCTCGAGCAAAAAATGGAGGACAGACTGAGAAGTCTTAATGCTGTCAAAAGCACATTTACATCCCTCAGAGCCCCGAAAGAAGGACAAAATGTCGCATAGAATGCCATAAATGCCCTTATAAGAAGCTAAACGAATTTTAATTGATGAGAAAATTATTCCTCAATTTCTGATAATTCTACCAGACAGAGCGATTGTAGAGGAAGGAAATAACAACACAACATTACTGCAAAGAAATGCGAAAAACGAGTTGAAAGGAAGTTTCATCAAAGTAGAAATACTAAATAGCGCCCACGCAGTGTGGCCAGCCTCTCGAGCAATGCTCCAATGCATCGAAACCGAAGGAACCATGAACACTTCGGGGTTGGGATTGTTGCCGTGACTGCGAACATGCCTGATGGTGTGGCTGGACTTCCCCCGTCGCTGTTACCCAAACGGATGAACTGGAGATGTGAACAGCCATTTCATGGCTAAAAAGAAGATGCAGCGTTCAACTGTGCCAACTCTTCGTCGGATTCATACTCGTGCTCTCCCCACTATTAGTCGCTGAAAGACAACCAAAATAGACCAAATCAGGCATTAAGCATTCACGAAATAACTGAACTCCTACCAGCACACCCTTAAACAACTATCTTACCAGATCGAAGGTGAGAGATTCGATAGTTACGAACGCAGCAATCACAAAACCGGGCATCAGGTGAGCAAATGAAATGACATCAAAGGCTAAGCTAATCCTCGTCAGCGAGGCAACAATGAAGACGACTCTACCAACCTTAATCATCCAACCTTTGATTGTGATCGAAGGCCCAGTAGTGCAAAGTGATGTAATTGCGCACGCAAGTGCAAATAAAATGATTCAAGGCAAAATCCCACAGAATGAGCACATATGGAAGAGAGCAGAAAGAACGAAACAAATATACCAAGCATAAAAATAGTTCCACAGGCCTAATTTTTAACAAACCTTAACAATGTAGCATAGATCGGATGGTGGTGATGGACCGTTTGTAAAAATTTTCAAAATGTCAGTCGGTAACCATCTAAAACGAGTCGAGTCAAGAAGTAGTCAACAAGAGTGCAGTGACATTGCCAACCAAAACGGAAGCGATTCATTGAAAACACCTGACCAAGTGGATGAGATTTATGACTCATTTTGGGCAAAATCTATCACCACTCATTTAAATTAGTTAATATCAAACATAACATTGTACTTATTTGCTGTTCGTTCCTCGTCCTGGCATAGGCTAGGACCTACCAGTCCTGTTCTTCTCAAATATGGCCTCATCTACGAATCCAAAGATGGATGCCCGTTGCCAACTGCAGGTCTGAATTGCATTCATCGCCTTTTGCTTGTACAATGACGCATTCCAGGCACTCCCTTGCAGCGAACATTCCAATGACAGTTTAACAAAATGCTACTCTGAATAAACCTTATCTAAGTCATCGGTTGTAGTGCCACGACTTTATCTGATCGGACGATTCCTTGCACTTTTCGTAGACAGCTGGGCTGATGACATCAAATTTATGCCTTATAAGCCTTCTAGACTCCAAACCTTAACAACAAAATTAATGACAGCTTAAAGCTAAAAGGCAACATGAACCAAACTATTAGACGATTTTGACAGGAAATAAAGCATTCTCGCATCAACACCTTTGGCAACGCACGGTCTAATGGTGATACTAAAGCTCAAAAAACTCAACACCATTCGCCCATTGCCTGCGAAACAGAATTTTCAACAGACTATCGAGTTAAGCTTCCCAAATATAGTGCCCTGGTATTCTCTGAAGGCAAAAGAATGCTAAACGCTAAAGTCCAAAGCAACGAGGCCAGAGAGTGACCAGAATCGATACTGATCGTCGAAACAATCTAAGTACTACACGAATATAAAACAAATGGAGTGGAAACAGCGGTCCCATAATACGGTCAAAACACGCGGGCAAATACATCCCCACGTGTCTAGGCGCAGTAAGAGGCGAGGAAGAGAGTCAGGCAATACGCCTAGCTCAAATTTAGTCATACCAACTAGTAATTGACAAAGAATGGTTAAAAGGAGGCAAACGACTGCCGCACCTCCGTTGCTATGACGGCTTTTAGGGAGTCGAGATTGACGGATCCACACGCTTTAGAGGAAATATTCAAATTCAACGAAACTAATCTCTTTACTCCTTTACTGAGAAGCCAAAGGAAGCTCGCAGGCAAAGACGAGATCGTTAATAATTACTTAACATTCATCATAAAAGGAAGTGATGCAGAGTACCAATGTGGAGTAGGAAATCGAAACCCCCCAATTGGCCATCGAACCAGTGTCCAGCCACTTGGGGTTCAGTGTTTCAACTGCTTAGCTATCAAGGGCTCTGGTTTCAGCACCTATTTATAAGTGGTGCAGAGTACACGCCTAGATGGAAAGGGAGCATCGAACTACTTCGCAAGGGGAGATAGGCTTCCCACCATCTTAAATTATGGGCGCTTTGCATACTTACCTATACATGCTACTTGGTAACAATTAGCAGCAACTTGAATCCACTCCACCACTAAGGTGGAGTCCAATTTGCTCTTAAATACTGGTGAAAATAACACTAACCTAACGATGACTCAACCTTATGGAGAGAATAACACCAGAGTGATGACAATGAGTTGTTACTGCCACCATAGATGTGTGTTCAGGTTCTAGCAACTGGACCCCCCCCTTCCGACTGTTGTGGAGGCACCGTAGGCAAGTAGGCAGTGCCATAATTAAGAAATCGTCTCAAAGAAAAATTTTTTAAATAAATGTAACAAACGGAGTCTAGCAAAGTCTGCATACACAGGAGCAAAAATAACTGCCTTTCATAAATGGTAGATACTGACTGGTGGTTCGGAACCATGTCGAACACCCGGCAACGACAAAAGACCACATTCCTAGGATTGGCAATCAAAAGAAGATCAAGTCGCAAAGCACTGCCTCCAAATACCCTACAATCGCATGTGTAGACTTGATACCTTCCTTGAAACCGAAATGCATGCCACTAACTTGCCTGAATTCCGTAAGCTTCCGGTGGCAGTGCGACCACATGCAAAGGTAATTTGGCAAACCAAACCAACTTTCTGGTTAATGCCACCAAAAGAAGGTTCTTACATCACTTAAGATAAGCGTTTAGCCTAAGCGTTTACACAACAAGGATCCTGCAGTAGCCTTCCCCGCCTTATCACAATCTCAAGTTGAGTGATTAAATTGGTCGAACCTGCCTCATAACTTGGAAAAGCCAATCATCCCTTACCTGCCTTATTGTCAATTTGCTAGCACTAATTTAGAGCTGCAGAACGTGTCACAAATGCCTGCTACACAACATCAAAGGCAGCCCGTCCGGCGTGGTGAGAATCTTGTCTTAGAAGTCCAAGAGGAATCTGAAAGGAGGTCGGTGTCAGAGAAATAACACACTCACCCTTGTCCAGATGAACCGACTCAAGGAATCAGAGCCTCAGGTAGTAGTTTTATTCGTGTCTTCCCTTAGCCTCAGGATTGCACTACATCAATTTGACTAGTTCCGTTGCTGCACGCGACCGCAGTGTATGCTTTTACGTCCTCCTAACTAGGCACGTCGAAAACTGCGGCATTCCATTAACTGAACAAAAAGCATGTAGCTTACTGAAAATAATTTAGTGCTGAGGCAGCATAAAGCAATTATCCAAAGTGAGCATTAAAGTGTGTTGAAATAGATACATTAGGGTAGGGAGCAAAAGCACTGCAACAACACTGAGTAACGTGTGCAGAAATGGCACTAAACATGAATTTCCGCCCACAAACAACTATAGCTAAATTTCTCTTGTTGTAATTGCACCAAATCAGCACACCTTTTCAACCACATTTAAATCCTTCCAAAGGAACATGTTTTATCATCGAAGTAATGTGCTTTCCTTTGGCGTCAATCACAATTGCAAGGAAATGCACCTGTCCGCTCCCATCCACTAGAAACAATAGCATTGCCTGACCAAATGTGTTTGTCTTGCAATTCCAAATATCGCGAACGAGTACCGCTCGTGACGTAGTACCTCAAATTTTTGCACCTCAGCTCATGCGCCACTAAACAGTAATGCATTCACCATCAACGCCACCTTCACAGAGCACAGACACTTCAATGCATCATTCATTCCCGAATGCATGCATGAAGTTTTTGATTTTGACCGTCTAAACGTACAGAAGTTAGCAATTTGTGGATACATTTACCTTTGTACGACGATAATGTGAGTCTAGTACCTTTTTGAGATCGACCGACTGTGTCGGGTTGTCCCACGACAGCTCAAAGGCATAGCATTGCCCGGTCGAGTGTTTGCTTTACGATTTCGAAAATCGTAAGCGAGTACCTCTCGTGACATCGCACTTCAACTTTTGGCACCTCAGCTCATGCGCCACTAAGCAGTAATGCATTCACCATCAACGCCACCTTCACAGAGCACAGACACTTCAGTACATCATTCATTTCTGGGCGCATCCATTAGGTTTTTGATTTTGACCGTTTAAGCGCACAGAAGTAATGCATTTGTACGACGAAAATGCCTCGTCCGCTCCAAATCAAGAATATTCTGCAACAGTCCAAAGACAACCGCATTATTAACATGCGCTATAATTACTGCAATTGATGGGAAGAGAGCAATTAGCCGCATCTTCATGTCCCTCCACATGAAATGACAAGTTCGGAGGCTCGTTTCAAAACGTCTATAACTATAGTTATAATTATGAGTGAGTTGATAAAACAGCTGCCGTGGAGAGTGAACTCAGCAGGGAAGACAATAGCAGCACATAAAATCGAGTTTGCCTGATTGAAAGATTCAATTCATTGCATAAAATTATTCCACATTATTCGCTTTTACTCGTCCATCCCCAACAACTCATAAAAGTTCATCGATGAGTTTCCTCAAGCAAGCAGGCGACAGTACTTGCCACGCTTAGCAGGTGGTACAGAGGATTACACCATCATGACAGCCATAATAAACACAATTTTTACCGCACACGCGTCTTCATTAGTCCGGCTGCTATGACAGTGCTCGATGGTGTGAATTGCGATTGACACTAGCCACGACTGTATACTGGCAACAGGACTGAGAACATTAACGAAGCATCACTACTTCCCATTTCGTTTTTATTTGGAGTTGATGCTAAATCATGTATCACAACCGAAGGTGAATAATCACACAAACAGTGCAACCCATCTTCTGCAGAAGGAGAAATGCCCTCATTAAGCCTGATATGGTGGCAAAAAGTTAATATGTGGCATTAGCGCCCTGGAGAACGCCCCAATTTTGCCACTAAATGCGGGAAATAATAAAAAACGTACCAATGCTCGTAAGCTAAGCAACACCAGCAACAGATCCAACCACGCAAAGTAACTTCATGCTTCGAACTAAAGGAATGCAAATTTATGGGTGTTTTGCTGAGACTCAGAACCAAATGCGTAGCTAGTATAGCGATTGGTATCACGACAATTATGAACTTACATCCTTTTAGCGACTGCGGTTGTGGTCCCATTGCGTTTAAATACTCCATAAACCAACTCTACCCTCCTACCAGTCGTTCAAACAGGCCTTAAGATTAATTCACCTCATCGCAAACTAAGCACATCGAGATCGACGTCAATAGCGAAACGAAACTGCTTTTTACAAAAGACAAGATACTGCCTTCCATTTCAGCACCATGTTTCCAAGTTGGACTACCAAAGCGATTTCCACAAGCTACTCAATAGCAATTAGCAGCATCCTATATTTATTCAGACACCACAGCTATGGTCTACTTGTACTTACATACCTGAGAAACCAACGCCAACCTTACACCAATAACATGAGCATACCTGATAATGACTCAACCGCATCAGGGTAATATTACCCAAGTGCTGACAATGAGGACATTCACACATTGCCACTGCCACCGTAGGCGTGACCGAATCTACACGCCTCCTCTAACATTTACTAATCCGTCCAAAGGACCTAGCATTACCATCTAAGCATTTTTTATTGCGTCAGCACTAATTACAAGGTTACGAAAGTGAACCAGCTCCTCCAAAATTGTCTCCTCCAACATTTGCCAATAGGTCCAAAGATGCATGCATTAACATCTAAAATTTCCTGGGTCTCTAACCGCCTTGAAATATGTCGTCTCACACGCTTCCGTACAGCCTATTTTACAACAGAGACTCATTACACCGAACAGACTTACGCTGGTGGTAGTATCACGATAAAGGAAAAGGCTTCTGGGAGGCGATCGCGATCATTACGCGCTTAAACTGAACACAATATTTTCTGCGTGATGCATGTTGTCGCTTACATTTTCTTCACATAGGGAGCCCACATACGCAAAACAATAAAATCAGTACAAACCGTTGTAAAGGCAGTAGGTTTTAAGTGCTTCCTTATATGCATTCTAGACTAAAAATGCCTTAATGGCCCACATAAAATACATTTAAGCCCAAAACAGGTTCTATTTACCAGTCGAAACAACCTTGGCTTAGTAAAATTCCTACTACCAGCTACTTCATGTTCCATCCCCACTTCTCTCTTACCAAATTAGTCCTAATAACGTTGCGGCCTATCCAAGCATAAAATTATACACGGCTTCGATTTCGAAGGCCGGTGTGGTAGTAAAATCCACATTCAATGCCTAATCCAGAGAGGCCTTGAACTAAAATGAGATCACTTGCACTAAGCAACCTACGAGCTAGCAGTCCAGGCCTCATTTGAGTTAGCTATAGATCAACGAGGGTATGCTTGTGACGAGTCCATGTGCACTATTTCAAATAGGCACCCACCTTAACTACAAGACTTGGTCCTATCAAATCAGTTCCTATTCGTGAAGCTGAAGGGGAAAACCATTCAATTTACGGTAAATACTCAAAACCGCCTAACTGTAAAACGTCAGCCAGTAAATGCTTTGGCTTGGCAAACATTTTCTGCTCACTATGCAGCTGTGAGGATGGAAATATAGAGGGATCTTCTGCTTATTTTCATTAGAAAAAGCAATGAGGTTATTGTCTTGTAAGTAGTCGTTCGAAATTGCCATGCGTATAAATGGCATGGCAAAAGTCAAAATACCACTTATTGTCTGATTTACAAGGAAGTAACCACCAGTGCCGATTGAAATTAACTCCAGTAAGTACAAACACGCTTGGATAAATGAAAAATTACCAACCCATCATTGCGAAAGGGACCTCAATGCCTTTGATTCGTCGTCCGTTTTGATGATATAGAGTCCCGCTTTGCTGAAATCCTGGCATCCACACTGCGAAGGCACATTCAAAGCGCCAACAGGAATGAAGACAACACTGCCGCCATTGACCTTGAAAGTGGTATGACGAGCTGCAAGTAAATAAATTACTTCACCTCCAGCAAATACATAATGAAGCATAGTGGTTAAATTCAGCGCATGTTCCTTGCTTTCAAGATGGCATTATTTGCACTTAACCTTGCAAATAGGCATCACTTCTTTATCTTACACAAGATCTTGTGCAAATATTAGTCCAGGTTTTTTGTACAAATCCATCTTTTCACTCTAATTTAGTTTAGCATTCGATTCATTAAGTTTGACGTAGCAACAACGGTAACCACTTATTTTTTCGGAATTTAGCCATTTCTTGTGTATGACTATGTTGCTCATTATTTGTATCATACATTTGTATAGCACGCTAAACATCTTTGACAAGGCTAGGTCATGGTTTCGTCTGTCCATTGATCAAATCGTTGGTACAGTTACGAAGTGATCAAAGTCCAGCATCCCTACTGCACTCCGCATGTGATCTTATCATTCAGTTGTAATCAAATCCTCTATTCTGTCGACGTCTGGATATTTAGCATGTGCGCCTAATTTGAACTGGACATGTGTGCTTGCTAGAAGAGCTCAAATTAGTCTGCTGATTCGTGAAGAAGTGTAAGTGAATGTAGTGGAAGTGTCACTGAGACAATGCGTCTGAGTGCTCTTTCTAGCAAACGGCACTCTTGGCAGCACAACGCATCAACAGGAAACGAGGTCGAGGAGGCTGCCGTAAAGTACCTCCTGGAAATTGTCAATCAAACAAAGAAATGGTGGCCTTGACTATACTGAATTTCGCTTAGGATTGTTTTAAAGAAAAACGCACATCTTGGCCAGAAGCATTCTTTTCATTGAATGACTTTGTCGGCAATTTAAATGCCGTTCTGTCTCCATCAGCTACTTCTGTCATTTAACGGGTATGGAGGTTACACGTAATAGCAAATAGGCCCGCTGAATGCGGTAAATGGATGCATGGCCGAGAATTCGATGGGCTACGCGCTCTGCCTGCACCACTTTACTGACTCATCCAAGCCGGTCGATCGATGGATCGATAAGTGCATCTGCTGCGCTCTCATCGCAGCTTTATTTACCACGCTCAACAGGCATGTCTACTTAAGCAGGACACAAATGAATTAATGAGTGGCGAGGGGGTCGAATGGAGTAGAGAATGACAGAGTGCATTTTATTTAGTTTTTATGCATGTGTCCGTATTATAGTTTTTTAAACATCCCCTTGCCTTACCATTTAATTAAGCTCGACTGTGTGCGTTGTTGCGTTCCCTGTTGGTCAAAATTTTGAAGAAGTGGGACTGCAAAGGAACGAGACCGTGTCGTCATCGCTCTTCCGTATCATCTTTAAGCTGTAAGTAAGATCTCCACTAGTGTAATTGGTGGATAATTGCCGCCTCATGTTCTTTCTCCTCTTCTAATGGGATTTCTCTTCACCTGTTACGATCCATGCGACCCTTTCGAGCATCCCTTTTTAGCGAAGCCAGCGCTACCGCAGCGGTTGCAGAGCGGAGGAAGCAGAATCTGCACATTTACAAGGAATGACTTAAAAGGAATAAAGAAGGAATCACATACACCACTCAGCTGGACTTTATCACGTCCTGACGATGGCATAAGTTACTTATTATTCGGAAGTTAATGTTTCGTCTTTGTTGATGTTATTAGAATTGGAGGCCGTTTGGCTTTGTGCATGAAGTCATCGCATACGCACGGGTTCCAGTTAAGGGCAGGAGTAAGACAAAATGCTGATTCGCTAGGTTCCCGTAGAATTAAGTCTGGATAGCGTTTTACTTTTAACCATATTCCAACACCTTCAGTGGAATGTTAAGCAAGTATTACGCCAATGAAAATGTTAATGAACACATTAAAAGTAGGAAAACGACTAATGAGCAAATGATTGGCAAGATCGCATTATAAAAAAGCATAAATGCACGCATATGCAGAGATCTGAATTCTTAAGTTCATAGAGGGAAGTTGAGTCGAGAGGTGAATACGATGCATCGGGAACGACTGCATGTTGGGTGCTCGTAGAAACACCATCATGAAGACGGCTATGCCTTTGAGTAGCCGCGTCAGCAGCAACGAGTTGAGTGTCTGATTCAAATATCAATGTACAATATTTAATCAATTGCTTATACAACCCTTTTTAGTAAAGCCAGCGATACGGCAGCGGTTGTAGTGCTGAGGCAGCAGAATCAGCAAATTTAAAAGGAATGGCTTAAAAAGAAGAGAGAAAAAAATCGTAAGCACCAAAGAGGAAACCGCTTTCTTACGTCGCTTGTTGGCTTTACCGTCAAATGTCACGGAAGAATTTTACTAAGCGGAATGCCCAGCTTGTTGAGTGGAACGACTTACTACGGCATTTCTTTATATTAGTCCTTACTCAGCTCGACTTCATCACGTTCTGACGATCGCAACAGTTGCCTCTAATTCGGGATTTATTGGTTCTTCTTCATTGTTGACATTAGAATTAGAGGCTGTTTGGATTTTGCACATGAAGCCATCGCATACGCACGGGTTCCAATTAATGGCCGGAGTAAAGCGATATGCTGATCTGCTGGGTTTGAGCAGATTTGAGTCCAGATGACGTTTCACTTTTGACTATTTCCCCAACATTTTCATTTTCTGCATCCCTAATCACTCGTGGTCTTCCTCCATCACTTCCAAGGCAACATGCAAACCACTACCTCAGTCCAGTGAATGTTAAGCAAGAATTGCGCCAATGAAGATGCTGATGAGCACATTGAAAGTAGAAAAAAGGACTAGTAAGCAAATGACTCGGAAGATCAGAAATGAATAAGCATGATGCATGCATATGCAGAGAGCTGAACTCCTAAATGTATAACGGAAGTCGAGTCGAGAGGCGAATACGACGCATTGGTAACGACTGTATGGCCGATGCTCGTAGCAACACTATCGTAAAGACGGCGATGCCTTCGAATGGCCGCGTCAGCAGCAATGAGGCGAGTGTCTGATTCAAGAATCAATGCACAGCATTTAATCAACGGCTCATGCAAATCTTTGATGCGCTGTAATGCTTTATTGTCTCTCGAGTGACTCCCTATTCTCACCATAATTTGAGTCCTCAAGTAGTTAGTGCAGAACACAGACATAAGCTGATATAAGGCAACCGTTGGCAAAAAAATTTAGCCACTGCAACCAATTTTGGTGACCTAATAGGTGGGGGTTTTAGAATGCCGGAGTAGGGAAACCCATAGGAGGGAGTCGAAATGCCAAACTTAAATGGGGAAAACGTAGGAATTGGACAGTCAGGCAGGGCTTTGTCAAACGTTTGCACTGGATATTATGTACACGCTAACTTTGCGTCTATCTGTTTTTAAAGATTATACGTGTTAAATGCCTAGATGTTAGGAGAGCAAAATAATTTTTCTCGTGAATAATACGCAGTAGCCGGAGATGTAAATGAGAGGAGAACGTACACTCTAGATTGTCGGGGATTATCAGCTCCTATAACAGGCAAAATTTGGTTTGGAGGAGCGTCTACAACACAATGTCACTTTAAGATGACTCAAGCAGCTACAGTGGTGGTATTGAGCGTAATAAGATGAAGAATGGTAATAGAGAAGTACGTAAATACACAAAAGGAGTTAGGTAAACGATAGGAATGCCTGAGCTATATCAGCAACCGAAATAATTCAGGATGATTTTGCAGTACGTAGTCATGTTAATATAATAGTCGGACCAGTGTATCAAGCACCATGTGGGAACAAAAGTGAGTAAAAACAATGAAGCCACCATCCAAAAGTTGGAACTCAACCACTGTTAATGCTTTATTTATAGGTGGCCAAGTCTTTAAGTTAACTGATTAGCGCCTAAATTTCAAGGTCATTGGAGCTGGTATTGTGGGTCTTATCCTTGTTGAGTTGGAGTCTAGCCTTTGCCATCAGATCGCACACGTCTAAGCAAATGGTGAGTAATACATTAGGCCTTTTTGGTTCCTTTTTTTGCAAAAGCTTTTGGCAATTGTCATTTGCTGTACGATTATGCTCTGCAATGCAATCTTACGATTTCCATTTTCGTTACTCAGCAATTGCTGCTTTGTTCGAGCAGTTATGGCGGATAGAATACTAACGAACGCAAAGCATTTAGGGTACAGAATTGACCTAGGTGAAAGGAGTGAAGCCACTGATTAGCCGCTACTCTCGACCTACCATCCTATGAGCGACTGCAGCAAAGTCCGTGAGTCTGCAAACAGAACTATTGTTTCGATTTAGGAAAGCTCCAGCTGTTGGATTACAAGGGTTGCATATGATGCTGCTTCACCCATTTTTCTTCGGCTACCGCCTTGTGGCCCTCCGCGGTAGTTTCCGCCTTTTCATTTCAATCAGTGCTGAAATAGAAAGGACAGATGGGGGTTTATTTTTTTATTTAAGTGGTAGGTTAAGCCGTTGTTTTACTTAACTATGTATGTTTTAGTCCTAACTAGAAAAGTCTCTTCGCAGCCTCCTGCCTTGAGCGACTGTTTTAATGCCATCGATTCAAACAGTTGCGCATAAGTCTTAGTTAAAACGCATTAAGTTTGGCTAAGAGAGGGACCGCAGGGCTTCAGTTACAGTGCATTTGGTTTAGTTTTGATCAGAAGGGATGGTTGACGACCTTATGTCTTGTCTGTGGGGTTTGTGACGTTTGGATTATGCGGTGATTAGAAGGAGATTCTGTAGCCTCATGCCTAACGAAAAGTGTTCTGAAGTTTTCAATTTAGAGAACACAGAAAGAGTCTTAGTCGACGATTCATTAATATTTTGAGGTCGTTGATCTTAAATTGGTCCTGATCAAGTTATCAAACCAAAGGCCTTTAAACGTAATCAAAGGTTAGGAAATTAAGGTTTGTGGATTTGCCTTCATTGTTGCCTCGTTGACGTGGATTGGCTTGCGTTTGATGTCATTTCGCTTGCTTATGTGATATCTTGTGGCACTACCCGTAATAAAGCATTACAGTTTGAGTATAGTGATGCCCGAAAGTTTATGACTACAACTGAGCTTCATCTAAGGCTTTCAATCCAGTGTCAGTGAGTTACTTCCTTTTGTAAGACTTTAAAGTGATTTTGGTTATAAAGTGTTCTTGCATGTTTGGTCATTGAAGGAACTTTCGGGTCTAGAGGAAGCCATTTATGATTGCTGAATAACTTTCGTTAAGAAAGTTTCGTGCGTACCTAATTCTCGATTTTGTGATTGCTGTGGTCGTAACTATCGATAGTGCTGGTGTTGGTGTTGGAAAAGTCTGTTATCTTCGAGTTGGTGATATGCTTGCTTAAGGGTGTGGTGATAGACCTTCAGTTATTTGATGAATGGTTTATGCCTGATTTGGCCTTGCCAACTCTTCACTGTTTTGGTCATCCCTCAGGAATGAGCATGTGTTTGAGTCCAATGAAGAGTTGGCACAGTTAAATTTTGCGCCTCCTTCTTTAGCCAGGAATTGGCTGTGCGCATCGCTAATTCATCCGTTTGGGTAACAGTGAACCGATCGGCTCAAGTTGACCGCATGAGGTGAGTTAGGCCACAAGATGTTCTCATATAAGCACGATGACCTTGATCAGTGGTACTTATACGGCTACTTATGGTGAGTACCACAAAGTTGAATCCATCTAAGCCGTACCTAGGTAGCAATACTTGTTTGTGTAACTCTCGACACCCTAGTATCTCTGGGGCTGGATACTAGGCAATGCTAGCATTTACATCAACTTTTGACTTCAGAGAGGTCCCAGGACGCCTCATGAACGGCAGCGAAAAGTGCGCTTGCCCATGAGCGCAAGTCCTGCTTTGGATTGCCAGCTTCTAGCCCGCCTCTTACCCATTCAGGTTCTTTAGCGATTACTTCAAGGCAATTCATGAAGCTCTGTGTTGAAGCACTGGAATTCCTCAAATTATTTGGCAACCTTACGAGCGGGGCATAAAATCGGGGTAATGCTTGAATTTGATGTTTGCGAAACGCCCTTCTGGGTACTAGAAGTAATTGCTTGAAAAGTTGTGGCAGGCTTTAAGCATCGCGATTGGACCATCAAAACATTTTGGCATGTAAATCTGCAAGCACAGTGCATTAGTAGACATGAGGTTAACTTGGCACGAGGGATTTGGTGTTCGCTAGCAATATTTTCACTTTGTTATAAAGAAAATGCCAAGGTATCGAAAAGGCTAAAGGCCTATTCAGTGCCGCCCTTGGCAGGCATGGACATTCAAGCTCTGCTTCCCGCAATGTCACAGCGTTAGTTATGTGGTGGCAAATCGGCATTTGCGGCACTACTTCATACTAAGGCACACTACAAGCTCACTTCACCCATTTCGGTGTAATTCGCGTCTTATCCAATCCAGCAAATTCCTTTTAAGCAAGAAAGGGGCAATTATTCCCAACAAAGTCTTCGTTATCGTTTGTGTGATAGTTGATGCGAATCATGCTAACAAAAATTTATTATTTTAATGATGGAAGGTGCACGGTAAGTCCATTCAGGTGTTCGCTTTTCCCTCGAAGATCCAGATGCGCAAATGCATGCCAAGGTAACTAAAATTCCGGTTCAAATGAGGTTTAAGCTTGGAATTTGCGTTGTTGCTCACTTGTCGATTTGCCGATTGGAAGGGTTGCATCGTGATGATTGGGGCTGTTGTTTTACAATTTATTTTGCTTCTGCAGGCACTAGAATCTTCTTTTAGGGTGGATTCGTTCGCCTGCGCAGTGAACAGTGATTAACCGGATAAGTAGATGTATGGAACTGAGTTTACACCGAATGATGGTACCGAGAAGTCACCTGACAGTCTGTCGACCCTTTCTCTCTCTGTCCACTGGGAAAATGTACCATGCTGCCAACAAAGCAATGTTGTTGAAGTGCATTTGTGGGAATTGGTGCAGATTGATGATCTGTGTGAAATGCTTTAGAAGTCTGCAGTACATGGCGCACTGCTCAGTGTTGCATTCAAGCTTCTTAAAATTAATCTGGTGGGCAGAGGACATATTCGACAGTGCGGAAACGGACTGAGGTGGAGGCTTGGAGGATGCATTTGCCAAGTGACAGCAGTGCATTATCGGGTTCGTGCCATTGTTTACACGATCGTTTGGTTTCTTTACTTCTCTGCTTTCCTTAGGCATGCATCTTGTCCTCTGTAAGATTTGGCACCGCTCCTGTGTGAATTTTGTGGTAGGCGGGCAGAGACAACATTGAGGTCAGGGATCTGGGGAATATTGCCCGTTGAATTGGGATTCCGTCCTTTGCAGAGACTTGTGCTAAAGAGCCATGCGTAACAAGAGCGGAAGACTGGGCTGATTGTTGCCAGGTTAATCAAAATACCTCAGGTTAAGTCAGTACTAATGTGTCAAGCGTAGCGGTTTTGGGTGCCACATGATGGCTGAAAGTGGTATACAAAAGAGAGTGATAAAACTGGATCTTACTGGAACCTCAGTCACACCGCTTTAAATTGGCGAATTTAGAAGTCATTTAGGCACTGTAGAAGAGGCATTGAACCGTTCGAGTGGAAGAAAGGAGACAGACTGAGTGGCGAAATGGGCTGTCTCGAGCCAGCAAAGTTACCATGCTTTGGCTTAGGCTTCGATTGCCTAAAGTGTGTGAAGTGAGTAAGTATTCTCAAGTAAAAGAGGTTCACCAGCCCCAAGGGCAGATGCTAGATTAAGGATAAAGTGGAACGGGTTAAGTTGCTGTGCTCAGCATCATTAATTTTGTTCCAGTCGTAACTTGAAAGCGCTCTCAACAGCCTTATGTCTTGCACAAAGTTCTTTTAATGCTATTAACTTAAATTATGACGTATTTAAAAAAAGCGGAGCAGGCAATAGCTTTAAGGCTCCGCTGCACTTCCATTTGCTGTGTTCGAATCAGCCTTGATGAGACAGGAGACTCTGTAACCTCCTGTCCTGAATGCGTACCTTCTGGTGTTTTGATGTTTAGCAGCGACTAAAAAGGAATTCAGTGACTTTATGCCTATTGTAAAAGAATTCCAAAGCATTCCATTCAGGCATTGAAGAATAGACCTAAGAAAGAAAATTGAAGTGGCTTGGGAAACGCACTGCTCTCCAGTTCATCAATCGTGGCATAACTTCGACCAAAGTATGGATTTTCAAAGCCCCATGTCTTATGGGATGCAGACGATGGTCCCCGATCAATGCGCATCGAGCTTGTTCAGTTTTTATTTTATTTGACTAAGCCTTGACCACAAAAGGCACTGTGCGATCTCTTGTCAACTGTTTTTGTCCTCTGCCATTCACGAATTCGGTATTGCTGCTTTCGTCCAGGGAACTAACGAAAAGCCGACATTTTACATCGCGTTAGTCTATTTCGTCACGCTTCGATAAGCCATTTGTTTTCCATAATCTTTTTCGTGACTTGGGCAATATTGCTTCCATTTCGGTTGGCGCTCTCGTTAATACCACTTTGACTCCACATTGGTCAGAATACTGATTCGAAACAACTTTGTCGATGGTATTTTTAAGACAATGTCACCCCACCTGGTGTCATATTTTCTTTATGCTTAGTGAAAATTGACCCTTTGGAGCTGTTCCTATTCTTGGTGCATTTTTGTTATCTTCGCTTCGCTTCACTTTGCATTTGCATAATTTTTGATGCATTCACTCGAACCGTTTTGTTTGCACTTGAACTTGCATTTGCAATGGCATCTTTTGGATTTCCTCGGCCTGCAATCGTAATCAAAGCCTCGAGACCACCATTACCCTGTTGGCGGAGAACTGCTCAGTCTTGGATGTCATTTTATTTGCAATTCGCATTCGAACCTTACATTTGGGTTGCAGTGATGTTTGGAAAACTTGGAGGTCTGGAGACCGCGGCTGCGTTTCACCTCATGCTTTTCATTCCAGCTTTGCTTTTGTAAGCCCCTGCAGTAGCTTCGGTTTTTGTGTCATAGTTTGCATTCGCTAAATGCTTAAGGAGTGCCTAATGTTTTTTAGTCGTTATGATCCTCAGTTGATTCAGTTAGCGTCCTTGCAGCTTGTAAGCTGAGCTTTATCAGAGGCTTCAATGAAAATTATAAGAAATGCACAAACACAAAAGCAACCTGCATAACATTGGGGAGGTCATGCGATGCAAATTCCAGTTTTAGAGACTGGAAGAACTTTAGATCTTTGATTAACTCGTTTGGGATTGCTCACAGCTTCCGTTAATAATGTTGTGTGAATCTGGCTCTCGGTTTTGTAATTTTGAGGTGGTAGCTGTCAGCAGCGCCGGTGTTGGTGGTAAGCAAACGTATTATAGTCGATTTGATGAGGTGATTGTTTAAGGGTGCAGTGGTGAGCATCGCTATGCAACTTTCATTAAACGGTGAATGACCTGTGCCAAATGTTGGTCTTGCTAGCTGTTCACTTTCTTCGTTGTTGTTTAGCGACTAATAGTAAGGGAAGCAGTGTCAACGAAGAGGTGGCTCAGTTGATGACTGCACTGACACGCACTGTACTGCAGCGTGTGCCTCCTATAAATTAAAATGCATGCGTTAAATGCAAAGGATGACCTGCATTTTGTCTTTGTTTGAGGTGAGACAATTCTCAAAAGTCGCAGATTCTCTTATCATTTTCAAGGTGATTGGCGGCACCGTCGTCTTCCTTTTTGTTAGAACATGGGTTTCGTCGCTCTATCAGGGAAGACAGAGATTCTCAAAGAAGGGCTCCATTTATAAAAAAATGACAATCTATTGAAGCTACTGAGGGCGCCTTCGTGACGTTGGGCCTGTAGGACTCTATTGGGGCTTAAAGCCTCTCGCTTCACCGAAGTGCAATTCCGTGGGCATGGGATGCTACTTCGCTTGTAAACCAGGTAAGAATGAGCCATTTTGGAATCATGTGCGTTTTACTCCAGAATGGGTTTTACTGCTTTTGAGACGATCGACTCTGGCGTTCATGTTTAGCACATGTGGAGTGCGCGTTCTGTTCTGTTGGTGAAGTTGAAACGTATATTAAAGATTTGGGCATAATATTGAAATACAAGACCTCATTTTTGCTAGTTAGCTGACTAACTGCATAGCTGACCTTAGATAACTGCTTTGGAAAGTGCAGAGCAAAAATTGAGTTGGCTCGGAAAGCTCCATGATGGCTGGTGTATGAGGCTCGCCGAGGAGGGATGGGGCTGCGTGATACCTTGTTTGGTTTACTTCTGGCTTTGGCTGCCTTTTCCTGGGCAGTCATTTTGCCTCAGTCGGGCAATACTATTGTTCCGCTTGGATGAGCGCAGGCAATTCGTGAAGGGGTTGTGCGTTTTCCGAAAGTTTTGATTAGTGCTGACGTAAAACGGCTTGCTTAGATGGTAATGCAAGTTCCTTTGTAAGGCGTGCTGGTTAGGTGCAATGCCTCTGCATAAGCCATTAGGTGTGGGATCCAATTACTACAACTTGAAGTCGCATCTATGGTGGCAGTGGCACCCCAAAATGGTGACAATATGTGGATGTCCTCCTTGTCAGCATTTGGGTGTTGTTCTCCTGATGCGATTGAGTCCCCTTCAGGTATGATGAAGTTACTGTTAGAAGGTTGGAGTTGGTTTCACGAGAATGTAAGCACAAGTGGACACGGCTTTAGTGGTTAGATGGATGTGGGATGCTGTCAATTGCTATTAGGTAGCTTGTGGAAATTCGCTTTGGTAGTCTAATTTAGAAACCTGGTCTTTTTGCTTCAAATCAGATTGGTGTTTAAATGAAAGTCAGTATCCAGTTCTTTGTAAGAAGCAGTTGCGTTTCACTATATTCGCCGATCTTAATTTTTAATAGTTTGCTAAATAGAGCGGAAAAACCTTGCATCATGACGTTAACTTCATCGTAGCTCTGCCT
Organism: Taenia pisiformis; assembly: GCA_023968675.1. Taxonomy (NCBI): domain Eukaryota; kingdom Metazoa; phylum Platyhelminthes; class Cestoda; order Cyclophyllidea; family Taeniidae; genus Taenia; species Taenia pisiformis. Next base: position 10,118,541 of record CM043731.1, on the reverse strand, counting down.
GCTTGCATTTCTCATGCATTAGACTAAATATGTGGTGTCAAAACTATGTCAATGATTCAATGCCCTCGTTTGCCAACACTCTGTTGTTTTTCTACTTATAAGTTAAATCATCTTGAGGTCTGCCTAAATGACTCTTAAGAGGGTAGAGTTGGTTTATCTAGTATTTGAACCCAATGGGACCACAACCGTAGAGGCTGATAGGATGTAAGCTGCTACTGATTGCTATTGAGTAGCATGTGGAAGTGAGTTTGCAAAGTGCCAATAAGTCAAGGTGATAGGGAGCCCTTTTTTCTTTCCCTAGTAGTTCTGTGCTGCCTTTCCATGCAGGCGTGCGCACTGCATCGCTTAAAAGTATGTGCTGAAATCGAAGGCCCTGACAACGAGGCAGTTGCCGACTATGAACAGCAAGTAGTCCGACAATACCTCCATGGGCAGCAATGAATTATCAGATTTTTATATCTCAAAATCATATCACTGCGTGAATTTTCTCACTGTCAGCACTGTATTGTTCTTCCTCTGACGCAGTTTATTCTTCCTCAGGTCTGCTTGAGCTACCGGCTAAAGCTTAATGCGAGTTTTACGAGCACTTTGGACACAATAATAAAACCTCAATCGTTGTGGTTGGAGAGGTGTAAGCTGCTTGTGTAAGTGTGCATAGTGCCTGCAAGTTGAGGTGATAGGGAGCCAATCCCCTTTTTGTAGTAGTTCTATGTTCCTTTTCCATCAAAAGCACTTAAATAAGGCACCAAAATCGAAACCTTAGGAACCAAGTAGTTGTAACCAATGAATAGTAGGTAGCCTGATGATCGCGCCATGAGTTAATTATAGGGATATATTTCCTACCCCACATGAATGCTGTGCCTCATTTTTTTTAGATGACGTGTCAACTGGCCGCTGGTGTTTTTCCTGCTCTTACGGGATTCTTCCCATCTAAAGCACTTAAGTGAATTGTTTTGGCTTCTCAGCAAAAGATTAAAGCAACTAGTTTGGCTGAATTTGATCGCCTCCTACAAACACTGCGGATGCCATCACAGCAGTAGAGGTGCAGCACTTGCTTGCCCATTCACCTCTTTTCTGTTAACTGAGAGTTGTTGTGACCCTGTTTTGCGTTGTCCCACAGCTCTTTTTGCCTGTGCTGCGCTTAGATACTTGCGAGTGTATTTGATGAGGATTAATAACCACTATTTTCATTTGATTTTACCTTCTTTGAGTGTCGTTCCTTGAGTGTTCTGACGCTCAGTTTGGGACCCAGTCACTTATTGGTTGTATCGCCCTGGCCGTATAAGCTGGTCTCTATGGCATATTAATAGATTTGTTTTCTCCATTCTTTATAAACGTAGGTGCGTTTTGTCTTAGGGTTTATGTTTTTTATTTCCAAATGGTCGAGGAATATTACAACGGGGACATGTAATTAAACCGTCAGCTAAAAAGTTGCCATTCTTAGGGATTAGGTCAGAGTCTTTAAACTCAAAGCTCTTTAGCATTAAACTAACGATGGTCGGAAGCGCTGAAGGCGGGTTCTTATTCTTCATGGATGGTGTTTAGTCATGTGAACTCCCTTCGTTGCTTGGCCTCACGATTTCATTTATATTATCGCAGAAGTTAGGCATCTGCGAGGTTCATAATGATGCTATTCATTTGGATCTCAACGAAAGGGGTAAGAATTTGTCCTATTAGCGAAAGCCATGACATTCCATTGAAGGCTTCGATAAAGTTTAGCAAGCGTTGTATTTTCGCGCACAGTACCAAAGGAGTGTTTTGGTAAGGGAGTGCCTGAAATGAGTTATAACACCAGCAAAGAATGAACAATGCCATTCATGTCCACAGTTAGCTAGGTGGATCCGTTTTTGGCTATAAAAGATACGACCACATTTAGGGGGTACGGAACTGGCAGGTCCCAGCCTATTTCAAGGAGAGCAACAAATGGCTAAGAGTGTTAAATCAGTGCTGAATATTAACGAATGCCAATGAGCAGTGATGGTTTTGCATAAAACCATGAGGCTAGTACATTCAATCAGGTGCTTTAGATAAATAGCACACATGCAGCTTAAATAGGAAAAAGATGTGTGCAAACTTGAGCAAAAATTTTATCTATATGTTTTAAGCCATAAGTTAACTGCAATTTGCATATCATGCAAATTAAAACAGTTCTTTAGTTGAACCATTTTACTCATCATATTCAAGGTTACCAGCGGTAACTGCTTTCATTCTCGTTGGCACACTGGATGCGTTCTCACCCTACAATTTTCAGACCAGTGGCATAGGTGGGCTATGCAGTTTTTGGACCTAACCTGATAACTAAGGATTACTTGGTGAGGTAGCGTATCGAACTGGGAATTTCACAACAATGCAACTCGCCTGACCGCGGGTAAGAACCTGAGCATGGGCGTCTTAGCGACAGATGTGGAATACGAGTTCTGCGGTAGGCATCGCTTCGCACATAACTCAGGTGAAAACAAATTGCCTTTCATGCTTTTCAATTAAGTCTTACATACATAAATTTGCAACGATTGTTTGTTAACCAAGTAGATGTTACCCTTACGTAAAGATCATTATTTTTATTTGTCATAACTTTATTCATGCAAGTCGCTTAAGTGTCTAGGTCTCTGAGTTCTGTTTGGAAGTGTTAATCAATTCAAGTTGTTAAACAGCTGCACAGTTATGCTATGGAAGTAATTGCTCGATAATAGTGCTGCTTACCGCGTTCAAGAGCGGAGAAGAAATCGGTTAATATTAGGTTTTGACTCATGAATTAGGCCGGTGCGTGCATAGAGCACCCCCCATGCTAAATAATGCAAACTAACCTGGGTGCTCTGCCCTCACTTCAATTCGAAACTGCCTTAATTGTGATTCCTTGCTAGTGGCTTGTCACGGGATTGGGAAAAAATCTTTTGCAAGATTACGTCTCTTTCTTATGCGACTATACGATGAGTGCGATTTAGAACAAATATCAAACGCGCAATGCTTGTTACATTAAGGGGAATCAATTAGGAACAGATGCCAAATGTTATGTTACTTCTGTTCAAATGCGGTCCAGTTCAGGTGGAGGAAATTGGCATTCAGGGATGACCGTAGTGCAATGCATGTGATGAGGTAACTTAAGCGCTTGACTGTAGCTATTTACTTGGGCTTACCTGCCATTATTTGCAAACTTACTCACTTCTCTCCTACCTCTGGTGGCGGTGATGACCCTAGTGTTGTCACTAAATGGTAGACATTGTCACTGGTAAAGGGATCATTTTCCGGAGAAAAGTAGGCTTGCACAACAGTAGGAACTCACTAATTATTAGCTGTAGTTTTCGTACCTGTTTGTCAAAAACAAACTTTGCAGATTCCGCTGGAAAGCCAGATGCACGTTTTATCGTACAAATGTTTTCCTCGAGGGCAAAAATTATCGTGACGTTGTTTCGATCCTAAGTTGTTTGAAAGTGGAATCTAGCTCACAAACGTCCTCATTTTTTTAAACGAGCAGGCCAGGTGTGTCCGAAGTATTTTGCTCACGTATCTGCAGTGAAAACATGCCTACTAAGGGCTCAGGGTTGATCTTGTTTCGAAGTTGTTCAGAGCGAAGAATCAGCAGCTTGCTTCCTGATATCCAAGGTTGAGGAAGTTTTCGTTTTAAAATCGGCATGAAAGGTGTGAGTTTGCGCAAGATATACAAGTAGTGCTCTTACGCCACCAGTTTAGGCATGTACCTTACTTGATCTGTTTCGATCGAGATTGCTCGGATTGGACACTTGGCTGCTTACTTTATCGCACGCATTTTGCCAGCAGTGTTGGTGTGGTTAGACCGCTCGAAGAGAGCAGAGTAGAGTCAGTTAAAGTGCGAGGTGAATTTCTAAAAACAGTGCTTCGCTTGGCTGCATACGAGCATTGTTTTATGGTTCTCGAGCAGTTCCCTTCCTCCTTATTAATAACTCTGTGTGGAAAATTTGCATGCTTCGCACAAATGCAGCAACAATTTCGAAGCTCTGTTTCATGGTAGGCAGCACTGGGATTGAGTAGCCTGTTAAATTTATACCAAATAAGATCAATCGAAATTGATCTCTTAGGCCAGGTTAATGAATGCTTGCATAATGCAGGAAAAATGAGAGCAAACTGGGCCATTTGCCTCATTCCGCAGAGGCGGCTTGCAGATCACCAGTAAATTCAACCAAATCACTAATTTTGCCTACCTCTCCGTGAGTTTCTCTTAAACGCTCCACCAGTCCCACTCTGCACTAGGGCGTGCTCAAATGTCACAAAGGTAAATGGCCTCTAGATCAGCCCTGTCCAAATTTAAGGCTTGTTCACCATTTCTCTCCACCTCATGGAACTACCACCTGCTCCTCCTCTACCTGATCAGCCAAGAGCTGAAGTGGGCGTATTTTTCCTACCGTGTAATTCAGAACTGGTACAGCTATTTTGTCAGTGATTTCGGTAGAGTGCATCTATCCTGCACTCCATAATGGTAGGTAGAAATGAGTACTATTAGCCCTTGATAGCCTTCTCGATTTCACCAGATTGTGTAGGAGATAAGCAATTATGTCAAGTGCGAAAGGATTGATTGGTTTGAGGCAACTTTATTGGCTTAGACAAAGTAGTGAGAAAGAGCATTCATTGGTGCTGTGAGATGGTTTTTATGGTCGTAAACGCAACTTTCATCCATCTGCGACTCTAAAGGCTGTATCGCTAGTCTTGTTGATCATACTTCCCTCTATTCTGTCTAAGACAATAAGGTTGCCACCTGTACTTGTCAAAGTCGCTCATAACCTAAACCATCCGGTTAAACCGAGAAGGCTAACAAGTGCTGCAAGTGCTATTGCAGAGCTCATGATAGAAGCAAATGATGAAATAGGTAATGGGAGTGATTGATTGATGTTGTACCAGTTTTAGATTACCCGGTAGGAAAAATACGCCCATTTCTGCTCATCTGTGGTCGGGTGCAGGACAAGCAGATGGACATTCGATGAGGTGAAGAGAAAAGGTGAACAAGCCTTTAATTTAGGCAGGTCTGATTTAAAGGTTATTTGTCATTACGTTATTTGATCATGCCCTAGTGCCGAGTTGGTCTAGTGAAGAGACAAATATGAACTCACAAAGAGGAAGCTGCCATCCAACAAGTAAGTTGGATGAGGTGGTAGGGAATTGTTTATAGGTAAGAAGGCTAGTTGAGTGAAGACTAAAGTGGGTGAGAGGGAGAGAGCCGTTCACATGTTAGTGAAGAAGATAAGCAAGGACACAGAATCCGTTTCGTGTATGGGAAGATAGACCTATGGTGTAAAACAGTGGGAAATAATGGCACACTAAATACTGAAGAGCCTGGTGAGAGTGGTAAAGGCAAAGAAGACACTGACTAATGATACGTTGAAGTGGCGAATGATGAAACAGAAGTAGACTAAGTGGCTCCTCTACGCCCATTTGCAAAACATCATCGGGTTTGATTCTTGTGAGCAGCCTGATTCTCAGCTCATGTTATGGGGAGTTATGCCGACGTGAATGGGCGGGGAAACATATTTCATTGGTTGGGTTTAATGATGCCGTGAAAGACGTCTCTGTGGAATGAGGCTTGCACGAGAGATCAAACCATCTGGACATAAGCCAGACCCAATGATGGACTTGGAGGAGCCTCCTGGTCTGCGGCAAGTGCCTTCCTTGTCTTCAACTACGCTTACTAAGCCCTCAACTACGGCATTTCCCATTACTTCTTATCGTATCTACTCCCCACAATTTGCCTTCGCCCAACAATCAGAGTAGTTCTTTCTCGCTTCTCCGCTTGTCTTACCCTTCTCTCGATTTTCCTTGCTTCCAACCCATAATCAATTCTCCACCGCCTCATTTTTTTGCTTTATTGGATGACAGGGTCCCATGCATGTGTCCTTCTTCATCCCTTCACATGTTTAAATGACGGAGACTAATAGCCAGATCAGATCTGCACAGAATAACATGGGTTTGATTAAAACACTGTCCGAATTGTAAGCTTGTTCCCAATTTCTTTCCATCTCTCACCGCAGTTTCTTTAACATCACCTACGCTGCATCTACCCCTCCTTCTCCACCTCACTTATCGAAATCTGGCCCTGTTGTTCCTACTTCGCAATTCTAAGCTCGTCCGACTTCCACCAATCCATCCCGCTGCCTATTTTATCTTGCTTTTGGAAAAGATAGATGCAACTGCCATTAAAAATTTAAGGATTCCAGAGCTACATTCAAAGTCCTGCCTTACCAAATTGCAATATTTGCATGATTTTCAGCACCTTTGGTCATGATCCATCACTCTTTTGCCTGCAGAGGACAATCGTGCCTGCAACTGAGGAAAAACGACAAGCAAAATAGAAATAGAAAGGGCAAATTAATGACCACTACTGGCCAGTACGGAAAGGTATGTACACGAGGGCATGTACAAGATCATGATCTCACACAAGCAATCGCATAGTCGATGCAACATAACCTGCTATGATGGCATCACCGATGGTGTCATTTCTGTTAAGCAATTAGCTCTCTTCATGATTTATGTTAAAAGAAAATAATCTATTCCCTGCCATGTTTGCCACAATACATGTTTGGCAGAATACGATTCAATTACAGTTATATTTATGGTTTTATTTCGCTAAGTGATGAAAATGTCGGTTCGTCAGATGCGAAAAACAGCATATCGCGCAGATTCACCTACACCCACCCCCATGAACTCATTGTGAGATCAATGCTTGAATCACTTTTGCAACGGACTACATCTTACAAACCAAATGTAGCAAGCTTGATGCCCCACTCCATCTTGATTATTAGGGTGACATTCTTAGTGAGCAGGTTTATGGGTCTATTGGCATGACCTGGTGACTAGTTGCCTGTCAAGGGTAATAAGTCCACACAAGTGCAGCTGCAGTCAAACAAAGGATTAAATGATGGGTGGATTCCTATTCTTCTTATAGCGCGCCACTTCAGAGAGAAGTGGAGGCTCAACTTCAATCCATCTACGGCGACAGAGGCCATCTTGGAGCCTCTATAAGAGTGGAATACCATTGTTTTCCAAGCCGACAAGGATGCGTCAAACGACTCAATCCTCTCCTACTTGACGTAGTTGCTTAAAAGCTGCAACACACGATGAATACAAAATGACATTCAAGTGCTGGAAGTGCTCGTTCTTACCTGCTGTTGCAGAGTGCAAGATGGGAACATCCCATACCAAATTGAATGCTTGAATAAGCAGCAAGATAGGTTAGTGGGTGTTTTAGGAGCAATGCGCTCATCTTTACTCCTGTTTGGTCAGGTAAAGAGATGTAGGTGGAGATCGAGAGAATTGGTGGGGGAGAGCCTGCTATGATGGTAGGAGAGAAGTTGTAAACTTGCATCAAATTTGGGTTTGTTTGATCTTTGTAATTTGTCGTTGTGCTATTTGAGCAAATCTTAATGCACAGCAGGACTGATGATTGGGTTAGAAGGAACTCACTAAAAGACGTTGTCATCCGATGAGGCAGGTGAATTATGTGGCAGAGAATTGCTCATGAGTATGAAGGAGAGGTGTGAGAAGAGAGGTAAAGGAGCAAGAAGAGCAGGTTCCTTGAAGGAAAATGATTTGGAGCAAAGAAGCACTCTTCTTTCTAGGAGGACTTGGATGCATAACTTAGAGGGCCAGTAAAAGGCAAAGAAGACGCTCACTAAAGATGCGTTAAAGTGGGAATAGGACTGGGACGCTCCTCCTCTCTCATCTCGAAGATATCATAGGGTCTGCTTTAGATGTTGAGCTTGATCCTGATTTCATATGAGGTGGATTTTTGTTGACTTGACCGAAAGCTGCAAGTCGTCTTTGCGGAATGAGGAACGCGCGAGGAATCAAATAGCCTTGCCTGCCCTTAGTTGCCAGGCCTGCTGCTAGATAAATGCAGCAGTATTTTTAAGTGAGCGGTTGTTATTGGGCAAGCTAGTAGACTTCAGCAGGTCTTCTAGTGCTGCTGCATGCTTGGTGATTGCAGACGCATGTAAGTGGTATTTCAGTGCCTGTTCTTTCCTCTGGCCTCAGCCAAACAGACATGATTTGTCTCCTAAGTCGCAACAAGGATCATGCTGCCTGTGTGGGTGGGTGTGAAGTGCATCCGTCAATCAGTGATGCATTGCAAACAGCAAGCAGTGGACTAGATGGCAGATCTGCATTTCGAAGGATGTGGGAGTCACAATTGAAGAGCTGATGGACAGGAAACGGCGTGATGTTTGCTTGATTGGCCTTAAAAAGGAGTCAGCATGGTCGGTTGTCTAATCGGTTACCAACCATCCTGAAAATTAGTGCGAAAGTAGGAGGCGAACTTCTGATGCCGACCCCTGTTCTGTTCTCAGGCGAATCATTAAATTGCGTTGTGGATTGCGATGGCAGTGCATACAATTCTCATGTGGTAAGAAAGTTACAGTAAATATTTGGCCAAGAGATAGGGAAAGGGTTGAGGCATAAATGAAGGGATGAAAAAAGGGTGAACAGTCTTTGAAGTCAACATTATAGTGTACCGTCCTCAGCAGATTCTTTCTTGTCTGAGATGCTTTTATCCCTAAACCGTTTGCTAAGGAACTACCATAAGGTAATTTTTAATGGCATGCTTAAATAATAAAGTAAGCGGTCAGCAAAGCACTCGAAAGTATCGTAGACAAGACGGAAAAGAAAATGAAAGTAAGGAACAGGCAAATTTTCTTCACGGAGTTACTGAAAAGGAAGGGAGACAGCTGCTTGAGTACCATAGCTCATGTAAACACTCAGCCGAGCAGTCTGGCCTTTCCAAAGGTTGACTTTGCTTTCTTCGCATCGCATTTCCGCACATCCGCATCGTCACCGCAAATTGCTAAATTTCTAATCAGACCAAATGAGACGCATCTCTAATCCGGAGGTCTCCCAGCATTCCTTGCTAAAATAAACACCTTAGGCAACCCTCACACCTTTCATGCGTATTTTAAGGAGAAAATCAGCCACAACCCCTCACACCAGGGAGGGCTGTGCCGACTCTTTATTCTGAGTGATTTTGCAACAATATTTTTAAAAAAAACGATATCAGCTCCAAACCCTCGGTCGTCCTGGTTCCGTCGCCATCACTACCCTTCAGCCATGCCTAGCTCGTGAGTTCGTAAAGTGAGAACTTTTGCGAGTAATCAAATGAGGACCCATGCTATTTTTTCCGAGGGTAATTTTGCAGGATCTTGTGCCATCATAATCTCTTTGGATAAAATTATCAGAGTTTGTTGCGAGAATTGTTGGTAGCAATTCCAGAAATGTAGAATATGCAAAGTTCTCCTCAGTTAAACCAGTCCTAGTTATGGTTTAAACCCGACAGCCTTGAATTTGGCCACAGCGTAATTACGTACGAGAACTGTCGAATGTAACAACTGAGATTCGTATTCTTGAGCGGTTTAATTTTTCCTCGAAGGAGGCTTCCTCGAATATTGGTAATATCCACATTTTGTTGAACAAAACGATGGACATCACTGCTACTAGAGGTGGAAGAATGAGCTGAGAACGAGTGCTGAGTATGTGGCTGGCAGCTACGCACTTAAGTTGCTTCATCATGGGCATTCCTGAATGCCAAATATTCGTCAATTGAACTGCCCTTCAATGCAACAGAAGCACCAAAACAATTGACATCCAACTCTTATCAATTATGGTTTCGAGCACCGCATCAGCCTCTATGCACATTTGCAGGACGAAGAGGTGTGGGTTTAAGAGAAGTTTGCCTTTTCAGTCTCGTAGCATTCCGCTAGCAGACATCTTGTTGGGGTCAGTTTCGAATTCGAGTGAGAGGCCCTTTCAAACAGAATCTAAAGAAGTAGACATTTAAGCGACTTGCGTAAAACTAATTCGCTGCGCATAACTAACTGTCTAGCTAACGGATATTGTAGATTTATGCATGAGATGCTTGACCAGAAACCGTAAAGAGCAGTTTGTTCTTACCCAATTTGTAAGCCAAGCAATTCCGACCGTAGAATTTCAGCTGAGTATCCGTCGCTAGGGCTTGGCTCGGCACCAAGTAATCCCTGTTAATCAAGTTAGTCAAGATCCGCCTCAGCCGTTGCTGTGAAATCGTAGTGCAATGGCGGATTTAATATGCTCAGGAGACGAAAAACAGTTACCGCTGGCGACTTTGAAAGTGATGAGGAAAATGCTTTAACAAAAGACTCGTTTTAATTAGCACAATATGTAAGCTGCAGTTAGGTCATGTCGTGAAACATGCAGACACAATTTATGCTTATGCGATTGTATTCAAATGCAGGTTTGTTTTTAATTAAGGCTGAATGTGAGGCTGAACATTTAATGCGCCAGACCAAGCAGGCGACTGTCATGACTCTTTTTGAGTAACATTTGTCGCTACTTATATCCAATACTTGATATTAGAAGGGAAATTATTTTTACCTGCCAATTTTTCCTTACATTCGGATAAGATAAGACACCAATCCAAATTTCTCAAATACAGCCTCACTCCAGAATTAATAGACGGATCTCCTTCGCCAACTGTAGGTATGGGCTACATGGCTCGTTGCTTGCTGGTGCCAGGCACCGCCTCATACAAGACCTTTCAATGACATGGTACGATAAAATTCAATAAAGACCGAACTTTTTTGAAGCTTTTACAAGTATTGTAATAGGTCTTGCTGAGTTGACGAATTTTCGAGCCTTTCTTTGATTATAAATCTGGAAGCATCAAATTTATCCGTTTTAAAACTTATAGGCACATAAGCTTAAAAGGAACCCTAACCTCATAAAGATTTTGATAAAGAATTAAAAGAGACCCAATTCCAACGCCTTCAGCAACAGTTAGTTCATTGCTTTTGCCAGTAAGTGACTAAAGCAGAAGCTGATGTCCAGATCAGAAAAGATTCTAGACGAGTAAAAAGTAAAATCAGATGGAAACAGTGGCCCCATTGATGCTCGCAAATAACCCCGCAAGTGGCAAAGCGCAGTGATAGGCAAGACATCCGGCTCAAATGAACAGGATTCTGGCTCAAACCATCTGCCATTTAACAAAAGGATGCAAATGGGCAAACCTGTGCTGCGCCTCTGGTGTTATGACAGCTTTCGCAGCACCTAGATTGGCGTATACAGTCTAAAAGTGATGTTGAGCAGTAATGCGGAGGAGAAAACCCAGCTTCTATCATTAGCTATCTAGCAGTCGTCAACCTACACTTTGTTAATTGTTTAGGACTGCTTAACTGTCGAGGGCTTCGAGTTTGACACCAATTCGTGGGCGATGAAGAGTGCACGCCTAATAGGAAAAGGGGCATCAAAATACAATGGATAGGAAAAAGACAACTTTCTGCCTACAAAGATGGTCAATTTGCATACTTATTACCTCTGGTGGCAATAAGGTCGAATGCAAATGTAGTTTCGCAAACTCGAACAACGTTCTACTAAATGTCTACCAAATTGAGGCAATAACATATGTCGGGCTAGGTTGCGGGAGCGTTGCGCCTTAAGCCAACAACTAGTGTCTGCCTATTTGTACTACGAGCCCCCTACGATAGCACTCTCTGGATAAGCACACCACCTCGGATCGAGTGATCAAGTCGCTCAACTTCGGCTTATGGCCTCAAAAGGACAGTCGCCCTTTACCAGCGATAACACTAATTTTGCCCCAGGAATTACGCTAGAAATCAATGCAATGCAACAGAAAAGTTGATTCCGGTCAGGACTGAGAAAGCCATACCCTTGAAGTTTAAGAGAAAATTGAAAACGATGCGTGTCAAAGAAGTAATACGCTAGCCTTGATGTTCTGACCAGTAGGACCGAAAATTGACGTTGAACCGAATGTCCTCCCAACTAGGCACGTCGACAATTGTGGCATTCGATTAACTCAAAGGCGAGCATGTCGTTTACTGGAGGTAATTGTGCTGAGGCAGTATAAAGCAATTTTTCAAGATGAGCATTAAAGTTTATTGAAATAGATTTATTTGGGTAGGAAGCAAAAGCACTGTCACAACACTGAGCATCGTGTGCAGAAATGACGACAGATAAGAAACCCAACCCACCGCCAACCCTAACTGTATTATTTTTACCGTAATTTTACCAAATCTACGTACCTTCTCAAACATTTACCCGTCTTAAAGAAACATGCATTACTACTTAAGTGATTCGTTTTCCACCGGCATCAATCACAAATTGAAGAGAAATGCTCCTGCCATTCACAAATTGGCTGCTTTCATCTAATGGGAGCAGTAATGTTGCTTGACCGAGTTTTCGTTTTGCGATTGCAAAATTCGAGAACGAGTACCACCCGTGACGTGGTACTGCAACCTTTTGGTGCCTCGGCCCATGCGCCACTGAACAGTAATGCATTCGCCATTAATGCCACCTTCACAGAGCCACTTGATTTTGTTCTTTTCCACAGGTACTTCGATGCATCATTCACTTTTGGACGCTAGCATTAAGTTCTTGATTTTAACTGCCTAAATGGACAGAAGTAAGCAATTTTTGGTTATATTTACCTTTCTACGGCGGTAATGTGTGTCTAATGGATTGCCTGAGATCGTCCGCTCTGAATCAAGAATGTTCCACCACAGCTCAGGTGCAACCCCATAATTAATATGCGCTACAATTACTGCTGTTGAGTGGAAAAGAACGACATGCTGCACATTCGTGTTCCTCTACATGGATTGACAAGTTCGAAGACTTGGTTCAAAACGCCTGTAACTAAATTTATAATTACAAGTAGGTTGATCGAGCAGCTGCCGTGGCGTGTGAACCCGGAGAAGAAGACAAGAGCAAAGCACGAATTCAAGTCTGCCTGGTGGAAGGATTCCATAATTCACACATTTTTGACTTTGTTCAATTAAGTGCACAAGATTATTCGCCCTTACTTGCTCAGCTCCAACGACTCACAAAAGTTCATCGATGGGTTTCCACAGGCAAACATGTGACAGTTCTTGCCATACCTAACAGGTGGAGCGGAGGATTACACCATCATGACAACCAAGAAAAACAATTTTTACTGCCCACACGTCTTCTTTAGTCCGGCTGCTACGACACAAAGCTCAATGGTGTGGATTGCAATTGACGCTAGCCATGACTGCATACTGATAAAAGGACCGGGACACTACTTTGCCTTTCATTTTAATTTTGATTTGTTGTCAAATTGTGCATAACGACCGAAGGCAAATAATCACACAAGCGGTGCTACCCATCTTCTGCAAAAGGGAAGCCTGGCATGGTGGCAAAATGTTAATATGTAGAATCAGGGCCATAATTTCGCCATTAGATGAGGAAAATAATTCAAAATGTACCAATGTGCGCAACCTAAGCAGCACCAACGACAGATCCCATCACGTAAAGTAACTTCAGGCTTCGATTTGAAGGCGTGTCAATTTGTGGGTGTTTTTTCGTAACCTAGAACCATCCTCACGGCTATTATGAATGTGCCTTAAGGGCGAAAAATGCTTTCTCATGGCATTCGAGAATTCGGGCTACTTCTCACCCAGCCACCAACATACTCAGGTGCCAGTTACTCGCTGCCTACTTAAAAAAAATGTAGTCAGAGTGTCTGGCGAAATCAACATTTTTGGCGCCCTTTGCCTCGTCAAACTTTTAGACTAAAATTGAACGTCCCAGAATATTCGAAAAACAAATGGAAATAATGCAGTGGCTTGATATTGTTAGGCACGTAACAACAGGATCGCAAGCCAGTGTGACCTCACTTTTGCTCTATGATTACTAAAATGGTTAATTTAGGTCGGCGAGGCAGTCCATCAAATGACTGTCTGAAATGACGACCCATTTTTGATGATAACACCCATTTCTTTAGGATGCGTTTGAAATCCATCAAATGCAAGAAATTGGTGGTTCCTCCTTTCCAAACTAAACGTATGCTCGGCGTCGCAACAAAGATTTCTTAACGGGATTCTTCTTTGTCCTCTTCTGCTTCAAGTTAAAGAAAGTGGCGCGAAAGTGGCCGAGTGCGACAATTAGCTAATAAAGGTGACAAACCGGTTTCAATGTCAATCAATTCGACCATTGAAGGACCCCATGGGCTAATGTATTTGGCACTGCACATCAAACTAGGGCACAGCCGCTTGCAGTGCTTGTAGTAACGCCCTATGCCAGGCCGGGATTAAAAGGAAAAGGCGATGAGCTTAAAGCACCATAACCTGTTGTGGAATCGAAAACGTGATTGACGCAGAACGGCAAATGTTGATGGTAACTGTGACACACATGACAACAAAATTTATCTAAGAAGGCGTGTTAAACATGCGTGCAAACTGGTATGGCCCAGAGATATCAAAAGCACTATGCTGTGCAGGCAAGAATAAGTTAGTGCTAAATGGCAGAGTGGCGATTCGATTAGAAGCATGCAAACCTAACCACATCCATTAAAATGCTGCAAGAGTTCACCGAGGTCAGTCCAACAGCCGTACGATTAAAGGCTTAGCGAAATCCCGCGTGGGGTGGCTTCAAACAGTGATCCTCATGGGGTTATTCCGGTGCAAAACCCACGGCTTGATAAGACAAACCACAGCTACTGATTAATGACAAAATCTTTTCCGTGTGTGATGGACTGTAAAACCGTTGGAAATGAACTGAATTTACCAGTAAGAATAGCATTACCCTTAGACGATTGTAATGCTAAGATCAGAGATAGGTGCAGTGCGTCCTCATCGAAAATGCAGCTGGATCATTTGGTTGCACACGGAGCACCGCTGTGTTTGGGCACTGATGCAACACAGGATGAAGCGTAAAATGGTCTCCCCACCACTTTGCTTTGGATGATATGAGCTAAAACCCGGGCACATTGACGCATCACATTGTGCTCTGTCGGTTAATCACAATGCAGTCGATCATTGCGCGATTCTAAACCTCTCCCTGCTCCACCTTAATTACAGCACTTCCTTTTCCAAATGAATGCCATGCGTGAATTCGCCTACTTCCCAACTTTTATGAAAATCAAAGCATTTTCGATGCATTCCCATCAAATATTTTCCGATTTGTCAGAATAGGTTGAGGCATCGTGAATAATTCTAGCATTCACGGAATCGGGAACCCTAATGCGAAAGGCATAAGCTGCGTTGGATCGCACAGTAAGCATAGCAGTGGCTGCCAGCTGCGACCTGATTACCACCCGTCATGACCTAAGACAACATCAGCGGGTGGTCACAAGTTCCTGACCTCCCCTGTTTGAGCCATCGCACACCAACATGAATTCGGCTTGACACCGACAGAGAAGTTGGTGATAGGTCTCTCTCACTAAAGTAAGCCTCCACCTCCTATTTTGGCAATGTTTTGTGCGAGGATTAGGTGCATTGTTCACTACATGCGACGACATTAACATTCGTGCAAATCACCATCAGATATTCGAAGGATACTATTGTCTCCTCTGTTACAAAAAACAAAACCCTCTTTAATAACATTCCCTATGGAATTTATTCCGCTGGCATCGCAGCTACCCACACTGACTTCTTGGAGACAAGAACGAAAGTGTCGTTTGTCCTTGTGCACTACCAACCACCCGGTCTCCAGCCCGAACTCCTCATGCGTAAGCGATCGGGTGGCACATCGAATGAAAAAACGCAGTTGGAGTGGAGACCAAAACCGCTAACATTAATGCACATGCATGTGTGGGTGACCCTTTTTCTTGGGATCCGACGTGTGGGATGCAAACTCTGAGAGTTGGACCTCTACCGTGCCCAATCCTTTCACTTTGTGGACACTCGACCAGTGACCATGTCTCCAAACACGTGACGAGACTGCTGCAGACAGATTATTTTAAGCTGGATTTTAGTGCAGACCAAAGCAGGTGCATTTTCTATAGGCAGATGCAACTATGACGGGATGATTCGCTTCTGGTCTATACGCTTGATGCCAAAGCTGATAAACTTCGTCATATGAAGAGTCCAGCATCGCATCTAGAGTTGCAATAAATCTCATTGAAAGTATGCTTCACTCCCCCTTGCCTCCGAGATTTTAACCATGAAATGTGTCACCTCTTGTGTACTCTGATACAACTTTTTCATTAGCAATATCTATCGACTGCCACTCTGCCGGCATCGATAGTTTTGCTTGAATTTGTGACCTTTTAACATCCTATTTTTCACCTCTGACCATCCTCGTTCGATTGTGACTAGGGAGCAAATAAAGCAAGGAATCACAGCAGAAATGCTGATTGGCGCGGTTGGAAGGGATATACACACACACACACACATACACACACACACCAGTGCAAGGGATCTTTCGTGCGCGAAGTCGGACTGATAGGGAACGCAGAAAATAGTTGATTGGCTTTGCCAGTGCTCAGTTCCTTTCTTGCTTCGACGAATGGCAGACACGTTTCCCGTTTGCTCCTCCTGTTTGCACAACCACAAAAACAATGGAATAGGGAGGACGGTAAACTTCACTATTTTAGTTGATGCCCTTTGTAGACTAAATGTATTCGCTTAGGATGTGGGACGACAACTATTTTTCCAGTAAGAGATTAGCAAGGTAACCTATCGAAGAGCAGCACCCTTTAATTCTGATGTAAACACTGCCGGAAATTGGTAGTCTTCTTGATACACTGGAACTGTAGTGTTCTGTTTGTTTGGACAGTTGGTTGGTACGACACATTAGTGGCGGCCACCTTGAACCTAGCCGCGTGGGCTGGCCTGTCGGCCATGCCAGCAGTCCCCTTCCTTTCCGCCTAGAATACAAGTATTCTGAGCCATACCTAGCTTTCTCTCCGTCTTCTAGGGATGCTCGGTGCGCTACAGAAGCTTTCTTCCATTTCAGTGGAATGCTTTTCCTGCTATTAACTTGAAGTGAAGGCAAACGAAAGCGCAAAACACCACTGCCTTTATTTAACTGCTTCCTCAACCGAAGGAAGATGCGGCATGCGTTGAGATTACAAAGTATCTGTAATATCTGTGTTCTTTAAATGCGCTTTGTAGGCAATTGACAGGAAGGGACTTTGAGCACGAGGCAGGGACAGCGTGGATGCCCAGAGGAGGAATACACCGATCCGTCTGGCGTAGACTGACCCCCCTATTACCACCTGAAATCATTTTTAAAAAAAGATGTCTAAGAAAATCCAACGTCCCTATATTAAAGGTTGCCGGATGGACGACGATGAAAAAGTTGACCATGCTACAGCATCAAATACTAATTTTTGCTGGTTGAATTTGATATGTCCCTTGCAGAAAAATCTTTGTTTCGCAATATGTCTTCGTAGGGCTTAACGTTACGCAAAGTTCCCTTTATTGCGCAAGTTTATTAATTTTGCAGAATTAAGCCAAACAATGAGTAATAAAAATAATAAAATGAGTTTAAACAGTGGACCTTCTGTTAATCAGTCTATTTCTTGTTTTAACGTTCCTGCCGTTAATGTGGGCTGGATGTTTTCGAAGCATCAAGGCTCTTTTTTGTCGTCTTGTGGGAGTGGTAGTCGAGTGAACTTTGAGCTAGACAATAACCAGGTGAGTATAATTCCCCCCTTTTTGAGGTTGCGATTACCTTTCGTGGGCCCGGTATTAATTCGTGCCAATTTTATGGCATTGTTTTGATGCTCTCTGTTTAGGTTGTAAAATTTTTCTGGTCGCAAATTGTTAGACGGTGTTAAATTTAACTAATCAATTTCGAATTCACATCTTTTGGTTGCCTTTAGTGCAAGTTGATTAATGCCGTCAATAGCTTTTTATTGTTCAACATGAACTTGAGTGGTGGCGTAGGAAGAACTGTCTGTTTGTTTCTGTTTCCATCATCAGGTTTTAATTCGGCTATTGTGTTAACCATGCATTGTCTTATGGGGTTAATTTTCATTCTCTGTGGTATGTTTATTGCTAATATGTGTTTTCGAATGTCCGCAGTGGTTTCGTCTCATCTTTTTAAATCTGTTCCATTTTGTTGGCTTTCCTGCTTTGGATACCATGGTTATTTCCTGCTAGTAAAGGTAATTCTGCACGTAATTAAGTAGGCGGAGAGGATACTATCCTATATCAGCATACATTTTGCCTCCCTTGCCTATCTGGCAGTTTTATTTTGTTGCAGTTACTATGACCATGGGTGCTAATGTGAGTAATCGTGTGTTATGACGAATTTTCTGCATTGTGGTCTTGTTTGCATTTGATGGTAGAACCGGGGTGCTCTTGTCATCGTGCGTGTTGGAAGAAGTTCCGTATGATGGTTAATTTGTTACTTCTGATTTCAAGAATGCTATGTCGATGGGGTTCTGCATTATCATTTTCCATTATGCTCATATGATGGTAACCACTAATTGTAGGGCAAATTTTAAATCAGTCTGCATAATTTTTTACGTTGCGCTTTAGCTACGTGTTTTGTCCTATGAGCTGTTTCGGGTTTGTGTGAGTTTTCCGCTAGATTTGCATTCAGGGGTGTGGGTAGAATTGAAGTTGGATTCTGGGTACATTTGCTTAGCTTATTTCAGCACTTGGAAAAATTAGTTGGATTAGTGCGTTGGGCTGGTAGTGTCCTTCTGACTGCATGGTTGGCCTTATATGAGTTCTGCTGCCTCATGTGCAGATTATTTTGTTCTTCTCATCATGTGGTTTATATCCGTGGTGAGTGGTGCATGTGCCAGGCGTATTCCTGCAGTTGTGCTTCCGCACGATTGATGAGGTAAATAAAAGGGAAGTAAGAGACGAGGAATGGTCGCGAGTGCTTCGCAGAAGCACTTTCCTTTTCGCATCACTGTTGTTAGTGTGGGTTTGGCTGGTGAAATGGTTGTGCGGAAGTGTGCAGATCTTGATGGAACTGCATTTACCTTTTTGACGATGAATCAATTCAGTTTGTGACTTAGAAACTTGTTTATGTACAATAGCTACTGGCGGTGCTTGCATTGATAGTCCTATGAGAATATACTAAATTTGGGACTACTTGAAATCTGGTAGGTGTAGGAAGGACTTGACGCGTTGTAGTCAAGCGTCTTCTCGATTACATTGAAGCTTGATGACCATCACGGCTGTCTTGTAGCACTCGGTGGCTCGTGGTTGAGGCTCGCGGAAGAAGAGAGGGAATACGTAATACTAGTTTGGTTGACTTTTAGTCTCTTGGGCAGCCACGTCGCATTAGTCGGGAAATGTTACTACTCCTGTTTGATGAGAGCAGGCAACGTATGGTGGCATAAGCCCATTTATCTTATGTGAATGAAATCGAGTGTATTTACGTGACGTAAATTCATTACGGAAGTGATGCCGCTGATCTATTTCCCTGACGTAAATTCACTGCTTCAGTGATAGCACACGTTCCTTCGGGACAATTGGTAAATGTTTGAGGTGTGTGTATTTAGTGAAGTTAGATCAAGGTAAATCATTTAGGGTTGGAGGTGAGTGGGAATTCATATCTGACGGCATCTTCGCACACGTTATTCAGTGTTGCTGCAGTGCTTCTGTTCCCACACATTTAAAACCCAGTAGGCCACATGCTTAATGTGGGTTGCCTTTTTAGGTAATGGAACTCTCCGACTGTTGTTGCGCTTAGTCAAGGGGGCGTACAGTCATGCACTTAAGTAGTGCACAGCATCAGAATCAGTTGTGGTTGCGGTTCAGACGATCCTAGGCGAAGAGAAGGCATGAATGCAACCACTGCTTAAGGCGCTGTATCTTTGAGTCGGTTGGCCTGGACAATGTGTGAGTGTGTTATTTCTCTGACAGCGACCTTCTTTCAGTTTTCTCTCAGACTCTTAGGACGTTGACCTTACCACGTCGGATGGAACTACCTTTGATGTTGTGTGGCAGGCATTTGTGATGTGTTGCCTAATTCAAAATCATGGCTAGCTAATTGACAATAAAGTCGGTAAAGGTTGATAGTCTTTTTTTGTCATGAGCTGGGGTGTACCCGTTTGATTGGCCAGCTTGCGATTGTGACTGTCCAGGCAACGCAACTGCAGGAGCCTCGTGCTACAGGCAGGCAGACATCGGTTGCTGCCCTAAGGCGAAATGCCTCCGTAACCTATCATTAAGATGTCGTTGCCTCCTCTTTGTAAGCATTTACTAGAATTTGGGTGCAGTTTGCTAAATTGCCTTTGCATGTGACCGCGTCGCCAGCGGATGCCTGTTGGGCTTAGGCAAGTTAGTGGTTTGGATTTAGGCTCGAAGGGAAGGTATCAAGTCCAAGTCTACGATTGTTGGGTTCTCGCTGGCGTATGTTTGTGGTTTGATCTTGGTTTGGTGACCTAACTTGGGTATCTGGTCTTTTGTCATGGCTGGGCGTTTGGCGTGATGCCGAATTAGCAGTCAGTGTTCCACCCTTTTGTGAGAAGCGGCTGCTTTTGTCGTTATCTAGGCTGATCTGGCTAGACTCGATTTGTTACATCAAAAAGGATAACTTGTCTTTAGGGCATTACCTCAATTGCTAGGACTTGGAGTCACAACTATGGTGGCAGTGGTACCACAATGCGGTGTGTCAAAGTGCAAATGTCCTCATTGTCAGCACTAGGATGTTCTGCCGATCGGATTTATTCATCTTGGGGCCTGTTCAAGTTACTAGTAGAATGTTGGTGTTTCACGCATATGGAAGCACAATAAGGTCAACAACCTTAGTGGCGGATAAGATGCCGACTGCTACTTATTGTTATTGAGTAGAATGTGTAAGTGGGTCAGCAAAATGCCCCGGAGATTAGGCAGTGGTAGGAAGCCTTTTACCCTTCCGTGGTAGTTCAATACTGTCTTACCATCAAGGCGTGGACGCTGTATGACTAATAAGTGGGTGTCAAGATCGAAGGTCGTGGCAGATGGGCGGTTGCAAACAATGAGCATCAGGTAGCTAGACAACAGTCACCTAACCAATTTAGGGGCTAGGTATCCCACTTCACATTATTGTTCAGCGTCATTTCCTCTTTAGATGACGCGTTGACTAGCCATTGTTGCTCTTATCTTCTACGAGTGTCCTTAGGCTTCTCAGTAAATGGCTAAAGGTATTGGTTTCGCTGAGTTCGAATGGCTCCTTCAAACGATATGGGTACGTCGATCTGGACACTGTGAAAGCCATTGCAGCATTGGAGGCACAGCAGTTGCTTGCCCAATAGCCTTTGTTAATCTACAGTTGATGTGACCCTGTTTTCCGTGCATTTGAGCTGAACGTATTGCCTATCCCTCTCCCTCACCTATTACCGCGCTTAGACCGCCGTTTCCACACGATTTTACTTATCGGCTGTGCATTACTTTGCTCTGACGATCTGTTTTGGCTTTGGTCACTTATTGGCCGTATTGCCCTGGCCGCGTCGACTGGCCTCTGAGACATATATGCAGATATTTTGCCTGCCTTCGGTAAATATGCGTCTCTGCTCCAGCCCTACTTCATTCGTTCTCTAAATACACATGTCCTACTACACAAAGCGCTACAACGGGAAAATTGGGTTCGACTATTTGCTAAGAATTGCCTTCCTTTGGCATTAAGCTGATAGATTTAGGTTGGTTGAGCACTAATTAGTGCTTACATTACACTAAGGATTTTACGAATACGTTGAAAGTGTGTTTTTAGCATTCCGAGCATCTCTAGAACACGAAACAACGCTAAGCATGGGCAGAACGCGTGTATCTAAGGGAAGGAGCAATAACATTACTAGTATGGCCAGGCGGCCAGCTTACGCAGCTAACTCAAAGCGGTCACCTTCGTCCAGAGAGGCGAAGCAGCCAATCTGCTTCATCTTGCACCAGGACATTCAATTTGACTTTATGTTGAAGAAGTTGCAATTCAGCAACACTAGGCGAGCAATGTTGATTTGTTCGAGCTCTAATTAGCATAGGAAATGAATCAAGAGTAGCGTCTCTAGCATTCCTGGAGGAGGAAAGAAGGCCAAGCACATATCAGAATACGTGTGTGCAATATAGTGGAGAAAGGGCTGCTGGCATAGCTGGGAGGCCAGCTCACTCAACCAAGTTCAACACAGCCGTCTAAAGTCTGTAAGACTAACCATGTAGCGCCCTGAGCATCCCTAGAAGACGGAGAGAAGGCTAGGCGTAGGTCAGAATACTTGTATTCTAGAGGGAAAGGAAGGGAACTGCTAGCATGGCCGACAGACCAGCCCACGCGGCTAGGTTCAAGGTGGCGGCCACTAAGGTGTCGGACCAACCAGCAGTCCAAACAAACAAAACACTACAAACCAACAGTCCGAACGACAAAACGCTACACTAAGAGCTGTTGAAAAGTGTATCAATTTTTATCGACATTGTTAAGTGGCATGAATCCCATTCGCTGCACGGCTTCACGCCGTCTCACCCTAAAAAAAGCAAGAATTCGCAATGTTGTCAAACGCTGCGATGTTAAACATAAACGCTTAGCTAAGGGTTAGTTGGGTAAACGGAATGTGATTTGCAGATGAATAATCAAGGCAAGCCTCGCCTAGATCCCATCTTAAAGCAAAGGAGAGAACGCGGAAAATAAATCAGTTTAAATTTTAATAAATATTTGTGACTAGCTATGGGTTTTCACATAAAAGGGCGATAAAACCCATCCAGTTTCTAAAGTGTGCATAATGGAAATCATTAAAATAGCTAGGATGATAAATGCGAAACAAGTAAAGATTTAGTGCTTTCGTAATTTTAAAGGCACAATTTTACGTCAGTTTGCGCATTATGAAAAGCAAAAATGCATTTGATTAAGGCATTTCACTCGTCATTTTCAAGGTCATAAGCGGTAACTGCTTTCTGTTTCGCAGTCGTGTTGGATCCGCTGACAGGTTACTCTATCAAATCACGACAAAGTTTGGTCATCTGTCTGGAAGAACTAACTTAAAAACGGAGGAGTATTTGCTGAAGGCAACACTAAGGAACGCAAATATGGCAAGTGCGCAATGAATCGGAATTAATACAATTAACTAAGCACGGGCTCCTTAGCGACTGATGTGGAAGCTTAAATTTGCGGTCGGCGCTGCTTCGCACAAAACTTGGGTAAGAATGAATTGCATTTTATGCTCCCTGGTCAAGTTTTCATGCATGATTTAACAATGGTCATTCGCTGGATGATTGGACTACAAATTTTGTGCCCAAGATGTTACTTATTTATGCACTGCAACTTTGTTCCCGTAAATTGCTTGCATGTGTGCTTATCCTCCATTTGGAGTGTTGTCCAGAGACAGGTTTGTGGTTTGAAAATGACTAGTCTGCGTGAGAACTGCTTACCGCGTTTAACACCATCGAGAAGACCTGGATGAAATTGGGCATCTGACTCATGCCTTTGGTCCATGCGTGCATAAGGCAGCACGTGTCAAACATTGGAAAGTTCACCTGGATGCAATGTCCTCTCACCTGGACTTGGAACTGATCCCATTTTTATCTCCACTAGTAACGTGCAACTCTCCTATTAAATAGGTCAATATCTTTTTACGGTAGGCCGAAGGAGTGCGATGTGATGCAAATATCAGCTACGGCCTATATGTGACTCTATAATTAAGATCTGTTGCCAATTCCAATGCTATTTCCGTCGCATCTGAGCTCATTTTAAGCGTAGGATCTGTGGCATTCAGGGATAACTATAGTGCAATGCGGGTGATTTTAATGCGAAGAGTGAGGTAACAAGCACATAGCTGCTAGCTACCTTTTTTCGATTCATCCAATGTTGCTTACAAGCGTACTCAGCGCTTTCTCCCATCTCTGGCAATTGTGGCGTCTTTTGCTCTGTACAACAGATTTAGACATTATCAATCGTTGAGGAACCCTTTTTCAGCAAAAACAATATTGTTCAAGAATATAGGGGAAAGCAGTCTCGTGTGTAATGATTAGTGGTGGTGGGGATAGTGCCTTGGAAATCATCACAGTGTTCCCTATTAGACCCACACAAGTTGCCATCACTGCCGTCTTGCACAAGCATAACCCAACATCTTAAGGTATTCTTCACATGGCTGCGCATTTTCAGTGGAGACAACCATTTAACTCGGGTCAGCAAACGCATCTGCTCGAAAAACATGCCATATCCACTTGAGCTCCATCTGCTTGGAGTTCCCGAGGGATAATTAAGAATTTACGCCTCTGGTCAGGCCAGTTCGCACTAACGCGACATGTACCATTCAGCTAACATCTACAAACTGCCACGCTTTTATATACATCACATGCTTCGTCTGAAGATCCCTAAAAAGGATCCGCGCTCTCTGTCTGCAACTTCTTGAAAACTGCTACAGAAGGTAAGTTTCGAGAGATATTTGAAGAGAGTCTGACGCTAAAATGTGCGAAGAGTGCAGGGCATTTTGGTCCACAAAGGAGCTTGCATAAGCTTACACACATCAGCTAAAGCTATTCAATTGTTGGTCTTCAGTTGATCAGGGTAAAATGCGAAGTGCCCTTTTAAAAAGAATAGCTCGCTTGACTGAACGTGAAATATTTTATGGCTCGTAGGCAGTCGCCTTCCTCACCAGTGGCATTGTGTGGAAAATTCGCTTGCTCTGTTCGTGTCCGAACTGTGGTTGACCTTCAAGAGTGCCGGTTTTTAGTCCCCTTTGCCTGCTTCTCGCCCTTGCTCACTTTATTCTCACCACGTTTATGTCCACCTTTCCGGCTCAACGGATTCTGTGCTTCTTAGCTAAATGTTTACGGTCGCCCTTCTACCACAGAAGGGCTGTATGCACTGATATTACCCTTCTTAATGCAATTTAATGAGTCGGATACGCATGGAAGAGGGATCGGCATCGGAAGCGCTCCGTTGTCATAGTTGTAGCAATCCCTGAAAGTGTGTCGCACTGATTTATTTAACTGACATTGTCTGCCTGACTTAGTTGTATTTTTTTTATTTTAAGGTAAAAGAAGCAAAGTTCATATCGCTAGCTCTCCAAATTCGATGCCTGACTTATGAACCCAATCCTGACTTCCACATTGCTCGAAAAGTACGTCTGCCATCTGGTTCGTTGCTTACTGCTTGCGTTGCACTACTTTGATTGACACCTGCACAGGGAGCATGACTCTTGTCACAACATGGCACACCGGTTACCTCTAACTGACCCAATAGTTGCTGCTGGATTCATGTGTCGTGTTCGGTTCATTGTGAAATAGGCGAGGAAACAGAGGGGCCATAGAGGAGAGAATGTGCTCAAATGTCACCTGCATGCGCTTGCACTCACTAAATGAGCAGCAGCACTGGGAGCCCTGCTGAAGTCCAGTGACTTGCTCAATGCCCGCTTCTCGATTTGCGAACACTGTTGCACGGTAGGCAGCATGTGGCTTGATTTGATCTGCCTAGATTTAACTAGCTTAGAACAAACCAAGCGGGTTACCCGTGCAAAGTAGATGAAAGGAGGGCAGGCAATGACATTCGATACCTCGTGCATACCTCATTTTGCAGGCGCGTCTTTCCCGTCGCCAATGTGTTAACCAATGCGTTAAGTTCGCCACTTAAATTAGGTGGCCACAGTTTCATGGTATATGATCGAGGATCAAACTGCACATAAGACAGGCCCAGTGATGGGCTTAGAGAAGCTCTCTGGTGTGCGACAAGCATCTGCCTTGCCTTCCACTACGTTTACCAAGCCCTCGACGGTGGCAAGTTCCGTTATTTCCCCTCGTGTCTACTCCATGATCAGCCTTCACCTTACAAGCAGAGTAGTTCTTTGTCTATTTTCATTTCATGCTGAAGCGTGAATTACTCGCTCCTCAGCTTATTTTGCTCTTCTCTCGATTTTCCTTACTTCAAAGCCACAATCAATTCTCCACTACCTCATCCATCTACTTCATTAAATTACAGTGTTCCATATGTGAATACCTCCTTATCCCTACGCTGGTCCTACTCTGCAGTAGGACATGCACAAATGATGGAAATTCTAATAGCTCAGATCCGACCTGCACCGGCTACCATAAGTCTGGTTAAAAACCTCTGCCAAAATTTAAAGCTCGTTCTCTACTTCATTCCTTCCATCACTGCGGTTTCTCTCAGCCCACTTTACATACGCTGCAGCTACTTCTCTCCCTTTCCACCTGACTAATCAAAATGTTGTCCTATGGTTCCTACTTCGCAATTTTGAGCTTGCCCAACTTCCATCAGTCCATCCCACTGCCTATGTTGCCCTGCTTTTGCAAAAAATAAGTGCATCTTCCATGAGCATTTCATGGGTTCCAAGGCTACGTTCAAAGTCCTGCCTTAGCAAATCGCAGCATTTGCATGAATTTTGGCACCTTTGGTCATGATTTATCGCAATTTCGTCTGCAGAGGGCAGTTGCACCTGTAAATAACAAACTTGACAAAAAAATGTGAATTTAAAGAGCAAAATTAATGACCAGTTTTGGCCAATGCAGAAAAGATATGCACATAAGCACGATCTCACCCTAGCAATGGTATAGTCGATGCAGCATAATCTGCTACGATGACTTCACCGATGCTCTCATTCCTTATACGTAATCAGCACGCTTCGTGCTTTTGTGCATTTTATTCATTCTCCGTCTTGTTTGCTACAATGCATGCTTGCAAGCTTGCATAATCCACCTCAGCCATTGCCGTAAAATTGTAGTGTGACAACGGATTTAATATGCCAACGAGATGTAAAGAAGTTTCTGCTGGCCACCACAAAAGTGACAAGTAAACTGCACTAACAAAAGACTTGTATTAATTAGCACAAAATGTAAGCTGCAGCTAGCTTATGTCATGAAAGAAACGGACAAAATGTAGACTTGTGTTATGATATTTACATGCACATAGTTTGTTTTCTAATTAACGCTGAATGCGGGGCTAATAATTTAGAGCGCCAGACGGGGTGGGTGAATGCCACCAGTCTTTTGAGCAATATCTGTCACTACCCAGATGCAGTAATTGACATTAGACAGGAATTTGTGCTTATTTGCTATTTTTTCCTTACGTTCGGATAAGGTAAAATTCACAAATTCTTTTGAGAGGGCAAAATAAATTTTTCGGCGTTGGGTTCTTAGTTAACTGAAAACGGAACGTTGCTTTTCTAATATTTTTACAACTACTTCCAACAATCATCGCCACAAACTCTGGTAATTTTATCGCAAGAGATTGTAATGGTGCAAGATCCTGTAAAATTACTTTAGAAAAAAACTAGCATAAAGACTTAGTATCACGAATTCTCCTCCGATTGCTCGCAATAGTTCCCAATTTACAAACTCACAGACCAGGTGTGGCTGAAGGGTAGTGGCCATGTTTCGGCTACGGAACCAGGGCGACCGAGGGTGTAGAGCTGATGCCGTTTTTTTAAAATATTGCTTCAAAATTGCTCAGAATAAAGATTTTGCAGCTCATGTTTTGATGCGAAAGGTTGTGACTGGTTTCGTCCTTAGAATACGTGTGAAAGATGCCAGGCTTGCCTAAGGTGTTTATTTCAGTATGGAAAGCTGGGAGACCACAGAGCCAGAGATACACCTCGCTCGGTCTGATTAAAAAGTTAGCAGCTCACTTTTTTAGGTATATTTTTGTAGCTTTTTCAGCAATTAAGTCGAGAAATGTTTGTGTGGCCAAGCTGCAACAAGTTGCTCAAATTTTCCGAGAATCCTGGGAGAGCATGTCAGAAAGGAGATCAAACCAGAGCAGAGTTATTTTCAGTGACGATGCGGATGGGCGGGAATGTGATGCGAAGAAAGCAAAGTCAACCTTTGAAGAGACCAGATTGCTTGATTGAGCGATGACATGAGCTATCCTTCTTGACGAACTGTGTCCCTCATTTTTGATAACTTCTTGTGGAAAATTTGCCTGTCCTTTTCATGTTATCTGCAATCAATTCGTGTGGTTTGGGGATAAAAGCATCGAGTGCAACAATCTGCACGAAGGCGCTGAGGAGAGTTATCCAAGGGTACTGATTTCTAAGGCTCTTTACCCGTTTTCCACCACTTCTGACTTTATTGCACCAATTTATGCCTTCATTTATGCCTCAACCCCTTCTTCCTTTCTTGGCTAAATATTTACTACAACTTTCTTACCACATGAAGATTGCATGTGCTACCATTAAAATTCACAACGTAATTTAATGATTTGCCTGAGCACGGAAGAGGGATCAGCATCAGAAATTCACATTTCTTACAATAGCACCAATTTGCAGGGTGGTGAGTAACCGATTCAAACAACCGACAGTGTTGCATTGACTTCGTCGCCGAATTTTTTTTAAGACCAATCAAGCAACCATCACGCCATTTCCTCTCCAACAACAATACCCGACTTGAAGAGCGAAACAGGAGAAGATATGGCAGTTCTTCGATTGTGACTTCCACATCATTCCAAATGTAGGTCTGCCATCTGGTTCGTTGCTTGTTGTTTGCAATGCATCACTCTGCTTGTCAGATGCAATTTACCCTCACCCACAGAGGCAGCATGATTATTGTTGTGACTTAGGAGACAAATCGTCTTTAGTTAGAAAGAGCTAAAGGAAGGAACATGCACTGAAGTGCCACTTACATGCGTCAGCAATCACCAAGCAAGCAGCAGCACTTTAAAACTGCTGCACTTTACCAGCAGCAGGCCTGGCAACTAAAGGTAGGCAAGGCTACTTGATCCTCGGCGCATTCCTCATTCCGCAGAGGCGGCTTGCACGCTATCATTGAATTCGACCAAATCACTAACTTGCCCTTTCAGTTAAGTCAACACAAATCCGCATCACATGAAAGCAGCATCAAGCTCTACATCCAAAGCAGACCTTATAATGTGTTCGAGATGGACGTGAGGGAGCTTCCCAGTCTGCGTCATTTTTAATCATCCCCACTTCAACGCATCTTCAGTGAGCGTCTTCTTTGCCTTTCACTCGCGCTCTAAGTTATGCTTGCCTTATTATTTCCCCACCATGTTTTTGCTCCATGCATCCAAGTCCATCTCGGAAGAAAAGTGCTACTGTGTTCTAATTTATTTCCTTCAGTGACACGGACTCTTCTTTTCCTTTTGCTTCTCTTCTTACACCTCTCCTTCATACCTATGAGCAATTCCCCACCACCTCATTCACTCACCTCATTGGATGACGGCGTCTTCTTTGTGAGTTCCTCCCAACCCAGTCACCAGTCCTGCTTTGCATTAAGACATGCTCAAATAACGCAGCAACTAAGAGCCAAGATCAAACCAGCTCAATTTTAAAGCATGCTCTCAACCGCTCTCATTCTATCGCAGCGGTTTCTCTCGCACCACTGCACTCAATCTCCATCTATATCTCCTCCACCTCACTAAACGAGAGCAGAGATGGGCGCATGGCTCCTAAAACTCCCGCTAATCTATCTTGTTGGTTATTCAAGCTTAAACTTTGGCAGGGAATGGCCCCATCTTGCACTCTGCAATAGCAGGTAAGAACGAGCACTTGCAGAACTTTACAGCCATTTTGTATTCACCAGGTGTTGCAGCTTATGCATAACTACGTCAAGTGGGAGAAGGTGTATTGGTTTGACGTATTCTTGTCGTTGTAGGAAAACAATGGTACTCCGCTCTAATAGAGGCTCTTACATGGCCTCCATCGTTGTCGATGGATTAAAGCTGCGCCTCCACTTCTCTTTGAA
This sequence comes from Taenia pisiformis, assembly GCA_023968675.1. Taxonomy (NCBI): domain Eukaryota; kingdom Metazoa; phylum Platyhelminthes; class Cestoda; order Cyclophyllidea; family Taeniidae; genus Taenia; species Taenia pisiformis. The sequence continues at coordinate 10,089,220 of CM043731.1, read as the reverse complement.
GTGGTACACTCAAAGAGGAACAGGAATTTAGCCATCCTTTAATCCTTTGCTTGACTGCAGCTGCACTTGGGTGGACTCAGTGTCCTTGCCAGACAACTAGCCACCAGGCTATGCCAATCCACCCGTGTTTTTACATAGCAGAAGAAGAGCTGCCGCTCCGAATACAATCGAGTTTGACTTGTAAGGCCAAATTTATAGAGCTTTGATGGATTCAGTTATTTGGTGCACGACACCCCAAGGATCAAGATAGAGTGGGGCATTATGGTCGCTTCATTTGATTTGTAAGCAGTGGGCCGTTTCACAAATGATACAAATATTGCTCTTACAATGTGCTCATAAAGGTCAATTTTTAAGTCGCCTTCACCCTTGTGGCCTAATACGGCTTCGAGATGCCTCAGCGTGAGCACATCTGCGCGATTTGTCGTTTGCCAATAAAAAGAAAACGCACATATTTTGACCAAATCAGGGACGACGATGTCAAGTGCACTCGTAGGGGATGTGAGATGACCTTTGCTGTCATAGACGCCTAAAGTGGCGAATCCACTTCTCTTTGAAAAGGCGCGCTCAAGGCAAGAATAGGAATCCAGCTGTTATTCATTTTTTTTGTTTTCTCTTTTGGCACTTGGGTGAATGGATTGCCTGTGTCGGACAGGCTAGCCACCGGGCCATGCCAATCGACCCGATAACACTGTTTACTAAGCATATATTTTGTTCCAAAATGAAAGAATTGCTGTCACCTAAAATACAGTTCACTTTGACGTTTAAGGGCCAATTGCAAGGGTTTAGTTGGATTGAGTTTGTTTGATAATTAAAACCTTAAGGAATAAGATGAACTTGAACTTCAAGTGTACCGTGTTTGATTTGTAAGCTGAGGCACAAGGAGGCTATCTCTCAACTTCGCCCATTTTAAGCATACGAACGACCATTCCCCATGCCATCATTTTCCCCACAAGTCCTCTAAGTGGCGGAGTGTGGTGAAGGGGATGGAGCGAGATGTGGCACACCTCCATCCTCGAGCACAAACAGGGGTGGTGATATCAAAGGAAGATGTGGTGGTTACTTCCTGTGGCAACCCATCTTGACCTTCAGAGTGCCATCAATACTCTTAAAATTTAACCTTACAAGTCAAATTTAATTGTATTAAGAGTGGTGGCTTTGCTTCAGCTTTGTGGCAATATGAATGTTCAGTGAAGAGGGTTACGGAGTCTACTGGCATGGCGTGGTAACTAGCCCGTCTGGCAAGGGTAATCCCTCCACCCAAGTGCCGCTGCAGTTTGACAAAGGATTAAACACTAGCTAAATCCTATCTTTTCTTAGATGCACATTCTAAAAGAGAGGTAAAGGCGCAACTTCCATCCATCTGCGGCTACGATGGCGGCATTGCAACCACTATTAACGCTATTTACCATTATTTTGTGGAAGACATTAAATTTGTCACCTGAACTTGACACAGTCGCTTAGGACACAAAACATCCAACTAAATTGAGAAGGCTATCAAGTACTGCATGTGTTTATTCGCACTTGCTAATGTAGAGCTCAAGATAGGAGCACTTTCTGCCAAAATAAATGGCAAACTAATGTATGCGATTGTTTGATGAATGTTGTAAGTGTTGAAAATTGCATGGTAGGAGAAATACGTCCACATCTGCTCTCGTTTGGTCAGGCGGAGGAGAAGTAGATGGAAACTGGGCAAATTGGTGTGGGATTTGTGGATTTGTGTCGACTAGATTGGGCGGATTAACTTATTGCATTGGTTGAGTTTAATGATGCCGTAGAAGACGCCTCTGCAGAATGAGACTTGCACCTCATTTTCCTTTTAGTTGTGCAGATTTTTCCACAGTCTACTTGCAAAGTAAGTGCTCGATGGTAACGGTTTTCTTTTAGAATGAAAAACCAGTTTCCTGTAATCTCAGGCTCCCGACCCCTGCGGTTTCCTCTTTGAGAGGATCTTCGAGAGAATTTGATCCATATGGTAAATAGCGTCTTCGGTTGCGTTTTTCTCTTAAGCATGACCCATTTTTGTTCATTACATCGTAGCAGTGCTCCTTTTACCTATTAATATTCGTTAATTGCATTAGCATGTGGTTGCCTTTACCTTCATTTTGACATCAGCACACTGCTGATCCACCACGCACCTCAGAGCGGTCGTCTTTTCGTGGCTTATGCGGGTCCATGTGTGTTGGAACCTTCAAGGTCAGCCGTGGACCAGAGGGTAGATGATAGCTTAAAATCGAAGCACCCCACAGAATGAGTTAAAATGCGTTGCGTAAGTGGCACGCCACTTACAAAACATCGCCTAAGTGATTTCTGGCTTGACAACACGAACCACTTGTACTGTGTTGATTGCTTTAAGCTACTCAGGCAGGTCAGTTATTTGGTGTTCCCACATTTAGAAAATGAAAAACTATAACAAGCATAATGCGAACCGGTTATAAAAGCCCAGGCGATATTGTTAAACACTGGTGCCTGTATTTCACAGAGGTCTTGCGCATAAGGCTCCGAATAGGCTTTTGAAAGTGCATTCACCGCAGAACAGACATTGACACACCGCTTGTGGAGGATTCAAATCCCGTGGTGTCCCACATCAGTCACCGTGCACCTTCAAATACTGCTACGTGGGCTATTCCAACAGACAATTTGGGATTCCATTGTGCTAGTTGTTATTATACAGACGAGCTAAATCCGTGCTAAGCCAATTGCACTTCACGTTGCTAGCCTGAATTAAGATTATTGGCAGTCCTTTTTCCCTTCCCGCGACACCGACAGCAGACCGACTTGGCCACCGTTGGTGACTCAAAATGGATTGGCGATTGATGGAACACTGTAGAAAGCATAGGCAGAGCAGATTATGGTAAGTACCGCTCTGGAGTTCTGTCATTTGTCATCCACAACTACTTTAAATGAGGTGGTAGTCAAACAGGGACTTTGCTTTTGACTATTAGAAGGTGAGAACCGCTTTTCGTTTCCTCTCCATTTCCACCCAAATATTCACTTAACGCCATTGTGCACGCATTTATTCCCTTATTACTGGCTCACTCCTTTCCCTTTGCAAGGAAGTGATAGACGAGCAGATGCAGTATCGTGCAATTATCTCCGTTTACAACATTTCAGTGGGACCGTAAACTGTTTACTTGTCTGCCAATGTCCCTCTTTCCCACCTCATGATTTTCCACATCGCATCTGTTCTCTTTCTGCCCTTAACTTTCCTTTTTGCTGCTGTTACTGTCTATCTCAGTTAATTCCACGTCTGTTCGTCACAGAACCCATTTGCCTTTTTCGTCTTCTCACTTCCTGTTAGGGGTTCTTGATGAATTCGGTCTTGTAATTTTGCAGCGCCACTTCCCACCCTTTGTCACGTAGGGCGGTGCATACTCGCGGTCCATTGGAGTAAGGGCAAAAAAATGTTCTTTGCTTTTAATTTGCCACGAACGCGCATCCACATTTGCGCTATCCTTTGCGCCTGTGCATCGCAATCCTTTCCTTTTCTTCGCTACATCATTGTCCAGCTTCATGACACGCATTCTATACGGACTCATCATCTGAAGCATCGAGGTTCGGGTGAAGCTACACGTTGACCGGGCAGTCAGCTAACCTGGGTGACAGCTGACAACTTGAATTAGATACATCTTTCAGCAATCAAGATTTTGTGTGCACGACTTCCATGGCAAGAACTTAATTAACTCCATTGAAGAAGTAGGATTAAAATAACAGCATCAGCGACAACAATAGCAACCACACCCACACCACAATAGCACAGACGCGTGAGCAGCATAAGTGAGCAAATGAAACAAACGAAGTCGATCTGAGCATTAAAATCTCACAAATCCCAATGCCCACCACATCTCAAAGGCTGTAACTTCTCACAGAAGAAGTGACAGTGGTAATGGCAGCAGCCGATCTCTTCCTCCATATCCTGCTGAGCTCAATGAACAAATACAATTCCCTGTACACACAGGTGAATCATGTAACAGATAAAGGGAAATGAGTTTCTCCAATTGTTAGATGAGTATGCAGGCTTTCATAAATAAGCGCGAAAATAGGGCAAGCGAGGATCGTCAAGCACGCATTAGGTATCGCAGAAGCTAGACCCACTTGGCAACTTTCCAAAATTATGCCGCTTCTGGTCCTGGAAAGAGAGAGCATTCCCATTACCCCTCTACCCTTATTACATGAATGGTCAAGAACAACCCGCGTGTTGTGAAGGCTTAACATTAGGTGACAAACTGCAAGAAGGTAGAATTTCTTTTCTTAAATAAATCAGGAGTCAGCTTAAGCACATTGACTAACGATCTGTATTAAAATAGTGATGACATAATCCTTCCTCTACTCTTTTTTATCACTTTTGTGCAGACCTTAAAACGGGCATTTGCAGCAGTCACTTTATTTCCATTGCAGTTGTGTGGTTCAAAACTCAGGCCCTGCTCTGCTGACAAGGACGTGAGCTGCGTGTGTGGACGGGTGACATCAAAAATGCACTGATAGAGGACTATTGCAGCAGACTGTGAATAGGACCACTACGATCCATCTTAGTGGTGTGAAAAAAGGCAGTCCTGTGTTTCGCGTGCCATTTTTTGGAGCACTGAATTGTCTAGCAAATGTTGCAACGCTTATTACATTAACCCAACCCCAGGATGGACAACAATCCAAATGATTTTAATGAGCTGCTCATTCTGGTCCCGCTTGCTCTAATTATGTGCATCACGACGTCCCTGTTTACGCCGACTTCCCATCATGAGCGCATAGTGGCTCGACCGCGCCGGCTCACTTCGCAACCTTTTGTTGATTCGGCGATTCGTAAGAACCGCATTTGTCTTTGGCTAAGGGTCCTCCTTGCTTCTTCGACATCCAGCCTACACTTGGAGAAATGAACTTGTGAAGTCCTTCTTGCAAGTTATCCTCTACTTGTTAGCTGTGTTTATTGTATTTTTGCACGAATCGCACCGTTAATCGGGAACAACTGTCTAATTCATGGCCACACGGAATTGACTGAGAAAAACAACTGGAGCAGTGATAATCTCTGACAATCAGATGAAATCTGAGATTCAAGAACATCTAAGAGCCAGCATTCCATAGGCATGAGCGAGTGGGTGGCATTAAAGCGAAAGTACCAATCACAAAGTTTGATGACTGCATGCATTTGGGAGTACAGCCTAGCAAAGCAAAGTACTGCGCAGTCTGTGGCATGTGTCAAGACCACCAGTGCATCTTACTGCAAACCCTAAATGGCGGCCTTTAGATTACAGCGGTCATATTATCCTGCATGAATAAATGCATGCACCGTACAACACCCACCAGTCATCTTCTTACGTCACATGGTTTTGTACGGCGACGGAGGCTATGGGGCATGATGAGGAAAAGAAAGGATATTTTCATTTTATAAATTGTTGGAATTAAGTGGAATGTAATTAAAATAAGGGTAAGGACTACTTTTGTTGGAGACAACATTGTCGCATCACACGTGAGCATAAAGTACCACTGGGTGGATGAGACATTTTTGCACAGCTGTTACGCACAGGTTCCTGCATTTTATCACCCAATGTTAAACTTTTACATCACGTGAGTTGTTTGGCCAAGCTACCGCGCATCCAAGCGACTTCTTGACCATTCCTTCATGTAATAAGGGCAGCGAGGCAATGGGAACACCCTATCTTCTCGAGACCAGAAGTGGCATAATTTTGGAAAGTTGCCAAGTAGGTCTAGCTTCTGTGGTACCTACTGCGTGCTTAACGATCCTCGCTCGCCCTATTTTTGTGCTTATTTATGGAAGCTTGCTTAGGTATCTAACAATTATGGAAGCCCAATTCCCTTTTTCATTTACATGATTCGCCTGTGTGCATAGGTATTTGCATTTGTTCAATGGTTTCAGCTCGAAATGGAGGAAGTGAACGTCTGCTGCCGTTACCACTTCCACTTCTCTTGTGAGAAGTTACGGCCTTTGTTATACGGTGGGTATGAGTAGTTGTGAGATTTTAATGCGGAGGTTGAGCTTGTCCCTGCCATTTGCCCTTTTGCTGCTCACTCTGGTGCACATCTGGCTGCTATTGATGTTGCTGCTCCTGTTATTGTAACCCTACTTCACGAAGCGAGTTAATTATGTTTTTGCCATGGAAGGCTTGGACACGAAATTTAGTCTACTGAAACGTGAACCTAAACTAAGTGTTTCTTACTTGATGCGATAGCTTTACTTGTTGAATGCGCACCACTAGACTTCTATAGTATGCTGGACAGTCAGTGCATGTATTATTTACCAATGCTTCTAAAAAAAGAACGAGCAAAAAAATGAACGAAATAATTCATATTCAGATTCGTTAGCGTGACCCTTCCTGTAATGGCTTAAAATAGTCCTAACTTTACAAAGACAGGTGTGGCCAAAGCGCATTACCTATGTTTCAGCAGCGGAACTAGAATTGTCGAGGGATCACACATGAAATCTTTTTTATTCACACTGCTTCATGAAGCTTAAGTCGCTTGATCCGCTTGTGAGCCCTAAAAGCTTTTAACTCCTTGTGCTGCTTTGCGCGGTGTGCTTAAAATTGTGCAAGAACTGTACCTGTTGTAGCAGCTGACAACAAGCTCCAAACAGATGGTGCGAACTCTTTCTGCGAAACTCTAAGCGAAGCATGTGATGAGCATAGAAACGTGGTTATTAATCAGACGTCCATCGAGCAGCACTTGCTCGCTCATTTTACTTCAGTCTCGTGTGCAATGGTAACTGGTGTTGAGGATGTACCACAGTACCTTGGAAATCATCACCGAGTTCCCCCCCCCCCCACCACCGCCATTTTGACGAGCATAACCCAACATCTTAAAGTATTCTTTACATGGCTGCGCATTTTCATTGAAGACAAGATAAACACTAAATGTCAGACAATTACACCATTTGCGCTTTAGACTGCCATAGCAGAGCTAAGCGCAGAAAACTGACACTGCCACATGCGTGTGCGCTCCACCTGCTCGGAGTTTAAGAATTTACACCTCTAGTCCGGCTGGTCTCCACTAACGCGACAGGTGCAATTCAGCAAGTATCTGACACCTGCCTCGCTTTCCCATGCATCACATGCTTTACCTGACGATCTCAAAAAAGGATCTGCGCCCTCTGTCCGCAAGTCCTTAAGTACTGCTACGGAAAGTAGGCTTAGTGAATTTTGGAGACTATGACGTGAAGGGGTGCAAAGAGTGTGGATTATTTTGGTCCTTGAAGGAGATTTCAAGCTTACATCCCTCAGCAATACCCATTAAATTGTTTGTCTTTAGTAGATCAGGATAAAAAGCACAATGCATTTTGAAAAGGAATAGACCGCCTGACTGAATAAAAAATTGCTTAATGGTTCGTAAGCAGCTGTCTTCCTGACCATTGGTGCTGTGTAGAAAAACCGCTTGTTCGAATGGTGTGGGAACTGTGATTGACTCCTTTAAGTGTGCTGTAATAACTGTTAATTTGACGATGCATTCTTAGTGAATGGTTGAGGGATAGAAACAACGAATACAATGCGAAATACTGCACCATAGCAATGAGGAGCGTTACCGTAGAGCGCCGAACTCGACTCCTCTTTGCCCGTTACCCGTCCTTGCTCATTCTTTCCACCACATTTATGTCCACGTTCCCATCTCAATAGATTCTGTGCTTCCTTGCCGATTATTCACAGTTGCTCTGCTGTCACAGAATAACGAAATGCACAACCATTCTCGTTCTCAACACAATTTTATAACTTGCAAACGCGTGGGACAAGGATCAGAATCAGTTGCTTATCTGTCATAGTTGTAGCAATCCTTTGGGAGTGTGTCAAAACGATTTATTTACCCAACAGTGCCTGTTAGGTTAATTTGTAAATTTTCTTTATTTTAAGGCAATGAAAACGAATGTTACATCGTTTTCCATCCAAAATCGACGCCTGACTTATGAAGCCAAACGGGGGAAGCACGGCGGTTCGTCAATCCTGGCTTCCACGTTGTTTGAAAGTAGGTCTGCCATCTGGCTCATTGCTTACTGTTTGCGTTACATCACTTTGATTGGCAGAAGCATTTTTTTTCTCACCCAACAGGTAACAATACTCTTGTCGCATCTACCTGACGTGAGAGTTGCTGCCACATTCATGTGTCATGCCTGATTCATTGTGAAATAGGCGAGGAAACAGAGGAGCCTCAGAGGAGAAAGCAAAGTGCTCAAATGTTACCTACATGTGTTTGCGATCACTAAATTGGCGGCAGCACTGGGGGCCCTGCTGAAGTCCAATGACTCGCTCAATATTCGCCTCTCGATTTGGAAACACTGTTGCATGGTACGCAGCACTAGGCCGGATTAGATCTACTCAGATTGGACTAGATCAGAGCAAGCCATGCGGGTCACCCTTGCCAGATTTGTAAGTCTTTTGTAAAGCAGCTCACCGGAGGACAGAGAACGACATTTTAGCTATCGTGCATGCCACGTTCCGCGGGCGCGTCTTCCACGTCACCATTAAGTTCAATGAGGCCTTGATTGCGTCGTCCAAGTTGTATGATCGAGGGTCAAACTGCAAATAAATCAGACTCGATGATGGGGCTAAGGAGGCTTCATGGTTTGCGGTAAGTGTCTTCCTTGCGTTTCACTGCGCTAATTAATCCTTCAACTGTGCCATGTCCCATTATTTCCCAGCGTATCTACTCCATAATCAGCCTTCACCTAAAAAGGAAAGCAGTTCTTTTCTCTTATTCTATGCTTGAACATGGCTTTCTTGCTCCTCCGCTTATCTTACCCTTCTCTCGAATTTCCTCACTTCTAACCCGCATTCAATTCTCAACCACCTCAGCCTTCTACTTCATTCGATGACAGTGTCTTCTTTGTGAGTTTCTCTTTTCCCATTCGCTAGTCCTACTCTGCACTAGGTCGAGCTCAAGTTATGCAAAGACTAATAGCCCAATTCAGACCTGCACTGGCTAACATGGATTTGATGAAAACACTCTGTTCGAAGCTAAAGCTTGTTTGCAATTTCTTTCCCTCTATCACCTTGGGTTCTCTCACATCACTTCACCTACTTCGCATCTACCCCTCCTCCTCCACCTGTCGAATTGAGATCTGGCCCTGTTGACCCTACTTCGTAGATTTAAGCTGGCACAACTTCCATCACTCTATCCCGCTGCTTGTTTTGTCTTGCATTCCACTATCGTGGGTAAGAATGTGCACTCTTAGCCCTCGAGAGTCTTCCCGCCTTCACCGGGTGTTGTGGGTTATAAGTGACTGGGTGAGATACGATAAGACATCTCCATTACATTAAAAAACGCAGTGAAAATCAGTCCTTAAGGGTTGGCTCGAAACACCTAACAGAATCTTTGCAGTTTTACATATGTAGTTAATTTCACACTTAAATTGCTCATAAATTAGCAAGAATACTTTTTTTTAATTTTGGGAAGATCACATAGCACTGAGAAACCATGCTTTAAAGCAAAGAACTTCCTGTAGCAGCCAAATCGAATGCAGTTAAGGAAACAATCAGTGCAGTTCAATCAAACAAAATATAGCCCTCTGAAATCCTCTGTAACTTTACTACAAACTACAGAATGAATGCAAGAAATAAAACTACCAGCGGCTCCGATTAAGCAAATAACCTTCGCTTTTGAATGTGGTTAGTAGGTTCAGGCTTTCGTTTGCGGAGCTCCTTACGGGTTGTGTATTGGTACTTGAAATAAGTAAAGCGCGCCCCATGCAGTCCACATGAAAAAGAAGCACCTGCAATAGGAAATCAACTCGCAGCGAAGCTAGGTGATTAAGCTGTTTTCGTCTTAATCGTGAGTACTGCACTTGTAAAAGTGTGCAGTTTGTCATCCATTGCTTTGCCACACAAAGAGAACAAACGATGGGTTTCACAGAATTGCATGCGTTTGGGCCGATTTTTTAATGAATCGCTTGACTTAAGTAACTTTTATAGCATATGCAACGACAAAAGCGATGCGATTGCCTATTTTTATCTTTAATCGAGGAGAGGATATTAGTTTAATTAACCCGCGAATCCCTGTAGCTGCTTTGAAAGGTAATGGCCTTGCCAACTAGCTGAATGGTTTAGTTGAAGCAGTTCATTGAAGTTCGTGTTGACTGCCTCAGCCTGCCACATGAGCTAATTTTATCTTCCACTTGTGCTTGCTCTGAAACCGTCTCAGAGCTTCAGATGTAATGTTAGCATCAATCAACAGTGAAAGTGAACTAGTAACTCTCATAATGCAGCATTTTGGTGGGTGCCCACTGGGGTTGCTGGCTTTGTGTGCTGGACCATAAATTAATTATCAACTAGCATAGCAGTGTTAACAAATTGAGAAGTGACTTACAAAATGATTTCACGAATTCTCTATTTAGCAGTCCTTACCAGGCTAAAAGTGATCAAGCTCGAAAACCAGTATGCGTAGGCATTCTTAAATCATAAAATGAACATACTTTTGCATCTACAAATGTGTGCGTGGATGTATGAAAAGCCCCACAAAATCTTTTAAACGGCTGCTTGCACTGCATTCCTTGTGGTTGCAAAGGTTGGCGAACAATGAAGACGGCCAAACCACCTTATCTCCTGGTGGTGGCGCAGTCCGAAATATTAGTGAGGCCACCACTGTTACACTGGTTGCAGGTATCAGAATTGTTGGAAGTCTCGTTCCTCGCATTAGACTTTTGTGATTGACGGAAACTTGGCTGTGTGATCACAGAAGAAAGCAATGCCCATGCGTTAGAATAGACTTGCAATTTGGTCTGTACTGTATTTCTTGATGTGCCACTGCATTAATGGGAAGACACACGCACAAGCAACTCCAATTCTTTTCAAATTAGACTTCTACCTGCCTGACGACACAATGTCTTCTTGTGGTGATCAGCAGTGAAAATCTAGCCCCTTTGTGTGATGAGAATGAATGCCTTTACGACTTGTGCAACTTAAATTCCATGATTCGTTGAGGAATTTCTGCTTTGGAAGATGCACTGCTAATTGAAACAGCTGGTTGATTAAATGAATTTGAAATAGTTAAGCCGAAAAAGAAAGAGGTGAAGGCAATAGCATCAGTAGTGTGGGTTGATGAGAAATCCCGAGCAGTAGCATGGAACCATTATCGCTACCATTGCAGATGGGAGAAGTTGTAGGCCTGTAAGTAGTGGAGGGCAGGAACACCTTTTTCCATGCAGGGTTGTAGAGCAATTGGCTTACTTTATCCGAAAAAGGAAGTGTAACTGAACGCATTTTGCTCAAACAACTTGCTTTTCCTTCCCGACCATCGAATAGTTGTCGTTGTTCAGCGGTCGACATGCCAACTGGTTGCACGTTTGTTGGTCGTCAAATCAACGAAAGTATTAGCACGGGCCAAGCAGACCCCTTCTTTGACCTCATGCACGAAAGGTCATGCACCTGTGCGTAATATCAATGCCATACCTGTCAGTTTCCCTCCCGACTGTGATATCGATGGAATCTGTTCCAAGGCTGGTAATGGGGATGAAATGTGCAATGCATGTAATTAAAGTATTAATTTAAGCAGTTCTATTAGGTACGCCATGATTTGAATGTCTACAGATGGTTTGTTCTGACCATTCCATCGCATCAGAGAAGAGAGGTAGACCCATATCTGATCGCACAGATTCCAGGGTAAAGGTACGTAAAAAACTGTTTCGGTCAAAATTTTACGTGATGATGTTTCCGCTAAGCAACTTCTGGCTGTTTATGAATGGATGCGCTTGCCAATGTTGACTTGTGATGAGCAACGCTGTCATCAAGAAAGCTGTCTCTCACCATGTAAAGTTCGTGTAATGAATTCTCTAAGGCAGTATTTTCAGCGACATTTCCACCCGCCGGTTAGGAATGCTTAGCCTGCTGGAGCTCACAGGAATCGAGTCAGCTTGAGGAGTCTTCGCATTCGGCCATGTGCTCACTAGGCAAAGCGTTGACAGCTTGCCTCCATCTGAGCTAGTTTGCATGTCTTACTTTTCTTCGCCCATCGATGCTAATTGCATGCATGCGTTTGTTTATAAAGAGGGACAATGAAGTCAACAAGCTCAAATTTTGATTCACCTTATGTCCTGGGTAGCATTACATATTGCATTTGGGATGAGCGTTAATTCACCATCAAACGGGGCGAAAGGAAATCTATCCACAGAAAAAATCTATACATGATCAAACGGTGCCTTTGGTCATCGTAACGATGTGGCTAGGATTAAAAAGATGACCGCATGAAGCACTTACCAGTGAAGTTAAATTATTCAAAGCATCCATTCGCTTGACTTCTACTCTTTAGACTTCTAGACTGTTTGCGTTCGCCGCAACCACCTGTAACACGAGGGTGAGTGTAAACATTCATGCTAAAAGTGACAAACTCAATGGACATTACAATTGATCTGAGTTGGTGCTGCAGAAATCGCTAGCTATCAAAACAAATCCGACTGTGCCTACACTCTCACAGTCGAAAGGCCTAAAATGATAGTGAAAGGCGCAATTTTTAGTTGCAGAGAAGAGCTCACATCATCGGTGCGGATCGCAGATAATTTCGGCAAGCAGCACGGCAATGGTGAAGCCTCTGGTGTCTCTAGTCGCCGCTTACGTTACTCGTGGAGAGGTGACGGAACATTTATGTCTTCTTTTCTGCCTCAATTAAATTCTTGTCTCCTACTCTAATATTTACTGCTGCTCTACTGCCACAGATGGACTGTATTCACTGCCATTAGTTTTCGCAGTACAATTTAATGAGTTGTCTAGACATGGAACAGGCATCGGCATCAAAAGCTCACCTCTGTTATTATTCTCAGCAATCCTTTAAGGAGTGGGTCACCAATTCGCATAACTGATTGCCTTCTTCACTTAGTTGCCAGCTTTCCTATCTGAAGCAACTATCATTTCGCTTCATCTCAAATGTCGGTACTTGACTTAAAGGGCCAAATAGGAAGAAACAAGGCAGATCTTCGATCACAATTTCCACATTTTTCGAAAAGTGAGTCTGTTAACTGTTTCCTTGCTTGTTGCTCGCAATGCTTCGTATTCAGCAACAGGAGCGTCTTTTACTTACCCCACAGGCAGCATGACACGTGTCGCGACACAAGAGATAAATCGCTACCGCCTGGCGAGACTGGTGTTGGCAGATTCATATTCGGTTCATTCTGAAATGGACGAGGAAGTAGAGGATTTAGAGGAGAGAACAAGCACTAAAATTTCACTTACATGCACCCGGGATCACCGAATTGGCAGCACTGGAAGACCTGCCGAAGCTTAATGCCTTGCTAAATATGCGCAAACTCCTTTTTGAAGCACTGCTGAGAGTCACGGCACTAAGCTTGACTGCATCTGCTGAGATTGGACTAGGTCAGAACTACCAAAAGGGTCACCAAGGCGAGGTTAATAAAGGCCAAGTTAATGCTAAAAAAAGGAGGACAGGCAATGGCATTTGGTCCCCACTCCGCAGAGTCGGCTAGCACGTCACCATCAAATTCAATTAAGGAGCTAGATTTTCCCACTAAATGAAGTCAACAGAACTCTATAATATTTGATCGAGGATCAAACTATGCAAAAGGCAAAGTCGATGATGTCTTTGAAATGGCCGTAGAGGAGCTCCCCGGCCTAAGACATTTGACAATCCTTAATTCAATCCATCTTTAATGAGTGCCTTTCTTGCCTATTACTGCGCTCACTAGGCTTTCAGGCTCTGCACGTTTAATTATTTTCCGCCGTGTTTACCTTATGCATCTAACTCCAATCATGAAAAAGCGCGGTTCGTGTCATAGTTTCTTTGATTTTTTATCACATAAGCCTTTTAATCTTCTCTCAATTCCCTTTCCTCTAAACCTACAATCAATTCTTCACAAACTCATCCACATATCTCATTAAATGACAGCATCCTCTTTGCAAGTTTTCATCACTAGTGCAATTCTGCATTAGGACACATTCAATTTCCACAACGGCTAATAATCCAGATCAGATCTGCGCAGGCTGACATGGATCTGACTAATTCTCTCCGCCTAAATTTAGAGCTTGTTCTTAACTTTTCTTCTTTCGTCGCCGTAGTTTCTCCCACGCCACTCCAACTACTTTGCGCCTACTCCTCCTCCTCCCTTGCTTAAACAATCGAAAGCAGCGGTGAACACGTTGCTCGTACTTTGCAATTTTAGATCAGTACAACTTCCAACGATCTGTCCCACTGCTTAATTTCTCTTTCCTTTGGCAGAGAGTGGCAGCGATAGCAGTGAATCATTTGACGATGTTATTGCACTTAACCATCTAGGGCATGGGCTTCTTCACTCAGAAATGATGTGATATGCTATCGGACAGTGGCATAGGTGGTTCTTGATCCTGAACAACGCAGACAGTTCAAGTGCCCTTTGGCCATTTTTGTAGCCAACAAAGTACCTGATTGCCACGCAGAACATGAGAGCGAATGCGCTTCCGCCTGAGTGCTTTCACTCAGCACCTCCGAAGGACTAACCGTGTGCACTAGAATTAGGCCTACGCATTGCACGCAAGAAATGGTGCAGAACAATCAGTTACTGTGGCTGTCGCTCTCGTGTGTTTGCATATTAATTAAATTCAGGCAGACACAATTTGCTAACGCCATTCAAGTAGCACAGCCTGCAGTCGAGACGCACGTGCGTTGATTAGACCCACCGTCTTCCAAGGCGAATTCGCACCTTTCCATCTGTTGTGGATCGCCTTTTCGCTAACTTAAATTAGACATCCACTCCGAACATTTCCCTATTTTCTTTTATATAGCGAAATGTGCAACACTGCCAACTTAAAGAATTTCGCTTAGAGCATCCTAAGGTTGTATTCATATTTTCAAATGCACATAATTCAGAATTCATTATACGTTAAAAGTCTGGCATTTTATTGAGAAGGAAAAGGGATGCCAGAAATGAGGAGTAGATTGGGGGTATTAAGCAAAATATGATTTAGGGTGCCCATTCGTTTCTGCCAGTTCAGGAATTGCGCCCCAGTTGCGGATCGCGCACACTGAAGGCAGCGTTTGCCGCAAGGTTTTCTCTATATTTAGTTAAATTATGTGGACGGCGGTTGTATTTCGCTGGTGACTTTGCAGCTTAGTGGCGGTTTGGCGCAAAATCAGTTGGCTTTCTAATATGAATTCGAATGTTATTATTTATAATTATTTACGCTCACTACTTTTGTGTTGCGCCTCATTCATTTTCCAGACTGATGAGAATTTAAATGGTAGACGTAAGACAAGCTGTAGAAGGGACATAGTCGCTCTCAAAAGGGCATCAAATCGACTTGGGGCTTGGAAAAGAGGTGTTAAGCAGCATTCGTGTGCCTCAGCCAATTGTGAATTACCACTGCGGACCGAATCAATCAGTCAGTCAAGCCCGTCATCCACTAGACATCACTTCTAAAATGTACTGCACTGAGAAATCGAATCACTGCAGCCTTTTGTCAGTATGCCGCCAAGTGCTGCTCTTGCATTGGCGTCCAGTGTACGTTGCCATCGTGCTGCAATTTTATGCCTTATTTGCTCCTCATGAAGAGCTATTTGTCCATAGTCGCATGGCTGGCGTAAGCATGTGGTGCAGGCGATTGCATAAAGCTGGGAATTGTGTCGAGTGATTTATTTAATCTCCCTTGTCCAATTCCTATTCATCATCTCTTATGTCAGTCTTTTAACAAGATGTGATGCTAACAGAATTGTCCGTTGGGCGCTAAGCTGTCAATCCCTAAGGTAATGTAAGAGTTAATTCGGAGGTTCTATTAACCAGATTCTTACATGTTCAATACGACGAGAATGTGGCAACGAATGCGCCTTGTACCCGATGATGAGGGTCAGTCCAAATAGTTCCACCTATTCTATCCGTCCGCTTCCCAACTATCGCTTGCCAACAACCCGCTTTAGAATTGAGGAGAGCTAGCCGCAATGACGCGTGTGGACAATGCAACGACGCATATTTGGGGGGTATTAAGCATAAACTTTCTTCAATCTCTCTCTTCGCCTTCAATGGCCAAATAATCGACGTAAGCGAGAGTGCTTACCACCCTTCAACCAGCGACTATTTTTACATTGACATTAACAGCAACCTGCCAAAGCATCTCAATAAAGCAGTGCTCACACCTTGTTCCAGCCATTTCACTTCAGCTTTTCTGTTCAAAGGGATTTGAAAGCTTTTAGAAAGCAGCAATATGAGGCTTCGGACTTAAATAGAATGCAAGCAGCATGAGGAATGGTGAGTGGGTGAACCAGCAATTTTTTCTGGCATTTTAGAATTCCTCACTACTTACCGCCCAGCCCTAAGCACTTTCGATGAAAGGGAGAATACACACAGGCACGTATGCTTTGCCTTAGAAATACGTGGGCTAGAGAAATGCCAAATTCAAAAGAAATAGTATTTGTTGGAGTTTCAAATGCTCATTGGGGACTCCTTCTGCTTGCGCTATCTACCCTTATTAATACGTGCGACTTAACAAACCATTCAGTGGCAGGGCAAATATCTAAGATCTCACACAAAGCGCAATACCATGAGACAACCTTAGGACGAATCGCTAAAGCTCTGTCTGATATCGCCAGGCATGTCTGGCGATCTTACAATCAGCCAGTGTCTGCGATGCTGTGACGCAAAAAGTATAAATTTAGCAAATGTCTGTTCTTGTTTGTTACAAAAGTTGTACCCCAAAGTAATCCGCGATTTCAAATTAGGCACGATGACGACAGTAAATACGGCGTTCTTGTTTAGGAGGTAAGAGGCTTTACTTCCACAATTTTTAATTATTTTCTAGCCAGATTGTCTACCTGAAGGCTCTAGAGACAAGACGGAAAGCTCTGGGACTGATATCGCAGTTTCTGTAAGTCTACGCCTTTTGTGCGCGAAATGGCGGTCTGATCGTAACACACTTCGCATGGAATGGAATTCAATCGCACTATGACCAGATGGCAGTGGAGGGCCCAGTCACCATTTGAATGCAAGACAGGGTGCTTTGATGTTTGAGCATTTTGCTAGTGTTAGAGCCAAATCTGCACGTTTCTTATGCAATTAAATGCCAAACGAAAGAAATTCCAACCAGTTGGGCACCAAATCAGATTCATTTACATCAACTCAAAAGAAGGAAATCGCAATGCGTGTGCCAAGCACCAGACCATACAGCATTCCTATCAATAATAACCCTTTGACAATTAGTTATGACGTAAGTAATGAATTTAACAAGGGCTTTAGTTGCCTTCAGGGATGCCTATTTTGCGCAGTGTCGTGCTTAGTTTCACCCTTATTACCATCCTGCAATTTAAACACCTACTGGGGGATTCGTAATTCACGTAGCTTCTCGTGCGAGAGGTTGGTAAAGAGGTACAAAAATTATTTTTTTGGCTTTTGTCGTAGATTTATTTGACAAAATTGCAACTTTTGCTCTATACAGTTTCTTTATTTTTCAATTCATCTTCAGAAAACCATTCACTGAGTTGTACTAGAGGTTTGTGTGCGACTGCGGTAACCCAGCAAGTTATTTGGACTTACCTGCTCAAAATATCACCTAATGTGAAGAAATGTATTGAAAACGAAGTCAGAATATGTTACGATAGGCTGAATTCCCCTATCAAGATAATCCTTTTAAGATCCAATTCTCACTCTAACAGCAAATTTAGGCAGGCACATTGTCTCATACATCGGCAAGAATGTCACATCATGCATTAACCACTCGGCGATTGAATAAAAATTGCTTTCCTCAATTTGATGCGAAATACCAATGCAACTGCTGTTCAACCGCAATAGCCAACGATAGCAAAGTCTCATGGTTAGAAATGTAATTTTTCGTAGAATATCAACACTAGCACCATTTGTTACAAATTAGAGACAAAGGGCGGTGGAGAAGGAGGTATGAACCGTCGGCTAGTTCTTGCAACACAGCATTCAGGGCATCCACACCAGCCTCGGTGCAAAGGCATCCTCAGTCGTCTACCACCACTACTGCCACCATCCCCACGGTTGTGCGCATTGTGGTGACACCATAGACATGGCAGTGCTGATCGGTTGGAAGAGGTGCTTGTATGCGAAAAGAAATTTACTTATTCTCCGTTTTGTTTGCTACAATACATGTTTGGCAGTTTGAAATTCAATTAAAGCATATTCAGGGTTTAATTTCGTCAGTTGGGGAAATTATGCGCTTCTTCTTATAGGTTGTTTGGATGCGACAAACAACAAACCGCGCAGTTTTACTCACACTCAAGCATCCCTAAGCCGTATTAGGCCAAATGGATGAAGACGACTTAAAAATTGGCTCCTATGAGCCCACTGTGATAGCAATGTTTGGATCATTTCGCAATCTTGATGCTCCACTCATTCTTGATCCCTATGGTGTCGTGTACCAAATAACTAAATCTAACAAAGCCGTAAAAATTGGGCCTTACAAGTCAAACTCGATTGATTTCAGAGCGGCAGGTTGTCTTCTGCTATGCTAAAGTACGCATGTCGAGCAAAGAGGGCTGTCGGGTCCATTGGCACAGGCTGGTGGCTAGTTGTCTGGCAAGGACACTGAGTCCACCCAAGTGCAGCTGCAGTCAAACAAAGGATTAAAGGATGGCTAAATTCCTGTTCTTCTTTAAGTGTACCACTTCAAAGAGAAGTGGAGGTGCAGCTTTAATCCATCTACAATGACAGAGGCCATCTTAGAGCCTCTATGAGAGCGGATTGACATTATTTTCCTAAAACGACATGGATGCATCAAACGAATCAATCCTCTCCAATTTGACGTGGTTGCTAATAAGCTGCAACACACGGTCAGCACGAAATGGCTGCCAAGTGCTGCAAGTGCGCGTTCTGCTTGCTATTGTAAAGCGCAAGATAGGAGAACTCCCAACCAAAGTGAATGCTTGAATAAGCAACAAGCTCTCACCTCTGCTCTCGTTTGATCAGGTGGAGGAGATGTAAATGGAGATTGGATGAGGTGGTGGGAAACTGCTGCGATAAAATTAGTGAAGTTGAAAACACGCTTTGTAATACTTCCTCCTGCGATTTCTGCCCAGTGGACATGAACAGGGACGGGTCGGATTGTTAGTTAGTGCCAGTGTATCTAGTGGTGCATAACTGAAGAAATTTCCCTTTGTTGCTTGAAATGAGCCACAGATTGCACACCGCGGTGAGGCGACCATGACTTCGCGTTAGCAGGAAATTTTGGTTTTCCATCCACGTGGTGCACAGTTGAATGAATTATTGTGCTCTGTATATTGTGCCACACATGCCAGATGCCTGTTTGATTAAAGTTTGATAACATATCTTATCTAGAATTCAATGGGATTTGAGCTGCCATTCAAGTTCGGTAGGCGCATTTGGCTTTAACAGACAGCCCTGGCTTCTAATGTATTTCTCGTCTGCTTATGTCTTGCCTTGCAAAATCTATCCCAACTACAAGTCACAGTTTGGCCTCTCGACTGGGCAATTCTAAAATCGTACACCAGGCATGCCTAACCTGAGCACGAAGCCCTCGGCCTTAATTTTACACATAACGGCAGTAGCAAGTCTTATTGTATGAGTATGTCATGCGCTTTATGAAAATGCTGGCCATATGCGACTGCTGTGGCGCTTGAACAGTCGCACAATTACTTGCGGCACTTTTGCGGCCATAGATTTAGCAGCACGCCTACAGGATTTGTTATTAGTACAGGGCGTGGTATTTTTGTTCTTAAATGGGCGCTAAAGTGAATATGGAATGGGTTTGTAATCTAACCCAAAGCTCAGTGCGAGTACGAGGGGCAATGAGGTGGAAGAATAAATGAAGATCAGTGTAAGGAAAGCTAACAATGATGCAGCACTTTTCCCGTCAATGGCTGTAGAATAACTGAGGTAGGTGTGATAGGTGCTGCTGCGAGGCGGCAGCGACGCATGAGTCGTACGTTGTAGAAAACGATCAGATCAGACCTTCTACGATAGTGGTTGACGATTCTGAAGAGAGAAGCATTGGTACGCGATTCTTCTCTCTAGAATTTCGAGGGGAAGAAATCGCTATTCGAAAGCTGCATCCTTTGCGTTGTGTAAAGTTCAAAGCGTGAAGTGGGCACTCTTGATAGGTTGAAAAATCGCTGTTTCATCCATCCAACATAGTCTGCGATGTGTGAGGGTTGTCTTGGTCAAAATCCTCTTGTTTCCTCCTTTCAAAAATCTTGGATGCATTTGTGCAGAATCACTGAAACGGGGTGACCGAATAGGTGTGAGTGCTCGTTCGTTGAGATACTTTGACAGGTTACTGTCAATAATGGGCGTAACAGATGCTAGCTGAGGGGTGGCAAACACCATCCCTCAAGTTTTCGGGAAAAAATAATTATTAAGGGCTTGATAATGCTACTGTACCCTTGTAAGCTTCTTCTTGGCTTGACCTTGGTCGCTGAGCATCTGGGGAGAATGAGCAGAAGACTGACTGCTAATTTGTGCAAGCAATCGTCCCATAACTCTCGCATTTAGTTCCGTGAGGGCAGGTAATGGTGCTTTTCCAGTGCCTTACAGAATAGTGATGTTTGTGTTTGGACTCCTCTGCTTGAGGATCTCATGCAGACTTTGATGGGAAACTGTTCAGCTGCGACGCGGGAGCAAACTTGCCAAATGGTATCGGTGTCCACCGAATGCCCAATCCGAGCTACAGCAAGCCACGGGTTGCATAAAGAAGAAGAAGAAGAAGAAGAGGGGAACCATGGATGTTTATTTACTCTTAAGGACAAACCAAAACAAAAATGGGGAGAGTCGATGCCACTATTACATTGTTTGAGTAATGAATCCCAGAAAGCACTTTATGGTAGCCTCCGGCCATCTTAACTGTACGCCTACCACGATTGCCGAGAAACCGGTAACATTGTGTAGCCAAGGGAGGCGTTTGCTCGAAAGGGTGCCTAGGCGCCTTAACTCAGTGGCACTCTTTAAATGCATCCACTTAATCTCGCCCTAGATTCGCAGAACAATCCTTTGAAGCTTGTAAATTGCAGCAAATGTAGGAATAAAATATCCAATAGCCAGCTAACTAGCTGTTGTATTTGCCATAAATGTTGTTACCGTTTTTCAGCCTAACAGTAATTGCACCCAAATCAGCGATATCCTACTTCGACAGATGATCGGACAAGCCTCTGGCATCGCTCTTGCTAATCTTTGCTGGATGAAGAATTAGGCAGCTCAACGAATCGAGCGCCTCGTAATGTACTCCGAAACAGCATCTTTAACCTAATGCCGAATCATCAACATCTATTAACGGTTGCAATGTAACCATAGCGGCGCAGATGACGATTGAGGATAACTGCAGGAGGGGTGATAGTACGAAATCGGATTCTTATTCAAATCGCCTCGCCACAACCACCAGGCTGCATCACGGATTCGGCATTTGATTGTTATCATTTCTGTGGAAGCTGTATGTGTCGAAAGCTGACACAAATGGTTCTACGCCATTGAGTATCAAGCGATGCTAGGTTGTCAGCATGGTCCCTTGTTCTGAGTAGCAGCAATGCACCAATGCCCTCTCTGTTCTTCAATCTCCTCCTCTACCAGTTTATTATTACGTGCTCATGACTTTATCTCCGAACTCTCATTCTACTCACCTAAGCCAAGATGCCAAAGTACCATGTGAGTAAGTCTTCTGCTGTTTTAAGGTTAAGAGCCAATTGCATAACCTTCATATTATGCCAGCTACCGAGAGAAGTTTGAGAACTTTTACTGAGCTGTGCAGCGAAAGAAAGTCAAGATGCAGCTCACACTCCACCAACCAACCAGCCAGATGCTCAAGAGCAATTGTGAAAATTTGTACCCTCAGACGCAGCAGAAAATAGAAAAATTTCCATCACTTGTGACATCGTTAGTCAAAGTAGGATTCGCAATACTTCACCGCGCCTCTCTGTGTGGTCTGTGCTTTTGGGAGGAGAGAGGGACGAATGCACCAGCATTGCTATGTGGTAGTGTTTGTCAATTAAAATGGACTTACAACCACGCTTATGCTTCGTATACCTACTGACAAAATCGCTTCGCATTTGTCTGAATTTTCTCTGTTTGAAGGTGAGATAAAAAGCTGATCTGACCCCAATCTTGATGTGTATCGCACACTCATGCTATAGGCTGGGAAAATGCAAATGGAGGTAGAAGGGACAATTGATGTCATTAGCTTTGAAATGAAAAAGAGCAGAAGACTTACCCAAGTCCATTACGGCAGGTTTAGATGGTGGTTTTGCGTACAGGCTTCAGTGAGTCGAAGGAGGGATTAGAGAAGGAGTCATGAGCGCGTAATAATGAACTGGTAGAGGAGGGGAGGGAAGGACAGAGAGGGCATCGAGTGCATTGCTGCTGCTCCGGTTAAAGCCAACAAGCTTAGCAGTATTTGATCTTCAGTGTTACAGCACTCATTTTGTTAGCCTTCAACTCATTCAACCACCACAGAGATGAAAAAATCAAATGCCAATTCAGTGATGCAGCCTAGTGGTTGTGGCGAGACGTGATAATTTAGGTACCATCCTGGCCCCAAGATTGAGACGATGGCAAGATGAAACAAATAAATTGTGATGGATGTTGTGTTTGACTTGACTTTACGGCAAAGAACCCGGCAGAGCAAAGTCAGCGTTATCTGTCGATGGTGTGGTCATTATGTCAGTACAGCTCTTCAGTGATTAGCGTCTCTGTCCCCTCACGACTTCACTAACAACGGTGACATTAAAGGCCACACTAGACTTCAGCGGACTAACCCCCTCTCACTCAGTGATCCTCGATCGTCATCAGCACCGCTGTTGCTGCGAAGATGGTGAATGGCTGTGCGAACCTCTTGGCCGATGATAGAAATGGCGCACGAATCAAAAAGAGTTAGTGTCGTTCGTTGATACATGCTAATACTCGCATAAAGTTGAAGATTCTTTGTTGTCAAACCCCTTAACCAAAGTGAGGGAAAGGCAAGAATGGTGGTTGGGTGTGAAGCCCTCATATTAGTCAATTCGCAGGGAACCAACGAGAGCGATCCGCCCTTCTCGAATGAACAAAAGGAGCGGTGGATCACACTCATCAGTGGAGGAGGAAGGAGACTTCAACGATTATGTGCACCACGTAATCCTTTTGGCCTTTCCTGAAGCAGCATTGACATGGATGCAAACGCGGCATCAGATGAGCTCTCCACATCGTGTTGAGCGCATCAATACGTGAGGGAAGGCAATTGAGACGTGACGGTAGGCCGAAGAAATAACATGTAGATTTAGAAAATACGCTTTGTCCTTATCGCAGGTGTGGAATATGTTAGGAGGATGAGTCGAAGGGGATCCAATGGCTTTTGAAGTTACTAGACTTGTCGAGTTGGCAACAGCTGTTTTTTTGCACTGGTGAAGCCATTCAAGGCTAGGCGACAATCAAGTCAGAAAGGATGGGGCATTGCAAAAGCGGGAATATAGCTGGACAGGCGAATGGGAGAGGGTTGATGTGGGGACGGTGATTGCCGCGTTGCGTCACTTGAGGCGTCTTAATGACTGTGGGAGTAAGGAGCCGGACTGATACTTTGACATAAGGATAGAAATGCATTTACCGTCAAGATCTCCAGGCTAAATGGCGGAAAAGGCAGGCAGCACTGCTGCTCTCTCGTTGCTTCAAAAGTTCCAAGTGACTTCTTGTGAGTGAGTTTTTGACCCCCTCCCTATTTGTTAGTAATTTCCTCATGAAAATCGCATTGTTTTGCGAATCATTTGGCAACCAGCGTTGCGCCCTATTCGATCGACGTCTTATGAGACAGGCGAGCATTTCACATGCAGTGACTAGATTTAAAATAACATTTTGTTTGTACCTAGCAGTACAAACAGTGATAACAGATACGTCGTCAAGCAACGATTTTATTACTTGTTCTTTTGGTCTGTTAATAATTCGCTGAATAGAATCTCTATCGGCGCTTTAAGCTGATGCGATGTTGCAATTTTAGATCTCGCCTGTCGATGCTAACGTGGGCAGCGTAAGGCAGTAGCACGACAGCTAATAGGGAATACGATGGAGTGGGGAAGAAATAAATGAGCTTTTTTGGACGGACGTACTCATGGGAGAGGAGAGGAGTTCAGTTACCGCCATAAAGTCCAACTGATGCCCTGAATGGGTGTAATGTCGCTATGCTGTTTGCGCTGTGTGTAATTTGGCAGCGCTATTGGTACTATGTATGCAGCACAAAGTTGTGTTAACAAAATTGCTCTCACATGGACATGAGAAGATAAAACAAAGTTAAATAAACCGAGTAAGATGACCCAATGAGAGTTGTGTAATGTGCGATCCCAAATCGGTGGTGGTAGTATGCGCGTTGTGACGTAGGCATTTGGATGCCAAAGACCTATCCTGCCTTCAGTGAGCCGCGTCCAAACCTCGGCACTGTGGCTGCGAGTACGCTTTTCGATCAGATATGTGGCATTGTTGCAGTGACTGTCAGACGATGTTCTCGACCAGTACCAGTAATGCGCATAATCTGACCTCAGTTTGTCATGCTCCGCCATTGGTGAAGATGGCATTTCTGAAGTCCTCGCCTTATCCATTTCTTCAATGTCCCATTCTTTACAAGCATTTTCGTAGCTGCATTATGTGGCGTTCGGGTCGTGAGGCTGCATTACCTTCACTTCTGCAAGAGGTTAGCAAGACAGGTGATTGCAGTCAAGCACCTCTTATTTGGATATGAATGCTACCAAAATTAGCAGCTATGTAATGCCCTCCTTCCGTTCACAACATGAGCTGATAAAGGAGTTTCCTTTATTTCAGATGAGGGCCTTACCTGCAATTAACTAGGGGATAAGTCGAACAGAAAATTAATGCCCTGAGTCTTCATGTATGTGCTGTAACATGCTGAATACCTCACCTCATAACTCTAAAATACGAGGCGGTGAGGGTACATCCGGTACGTGGAGGTTCAGTTCCTCTGATGATGGAACAAATTCGGCAGTCTCCCTCTGAAGGTAGTGCAGAATGACGAGTTTTGGGTACGACTTTCTCTTCCATTCCCAGTGGCTGCGGTCATAGTGATCTTGTTTAGGACACTCGAGAGTGCTCCTCTGTGGCAGTGATGGCCGACTGTCATTCAACCGTGAATGTGTTCACGATGGCATTTGGTGGCGCTAGTAGTAAGGACAACTGGATTGGTTCTAAAACAGTGGATGCCTAGGAGCTGTTCCATGACGAATTTCAATGCGATTATTCTGCCAAATCTACCTCAGGAACGAATAACACCCTTGAGCAACCTTTGTTTAGCAGTCACTCCCTTCATTGACCTAATTGTAGCTGAAGTCGATAGGGAGGCGGACAACTCTGGACGGCGACACACCTGGACAGCAATTTCACTCATACGTTACCAAACTGAAAAAAATAGGATGTGTTGAGCTAGATCAAGCTGATCTGAGGTTAGCTGAACTTAACCAGTGATCGTGAACACCAAATCGTTGGATTGAGCAATGTTAGCGTGATTTGTCAGCATTTTAACTCTAATGAACCCTCCTTTTAATTTGCGGCGAAGATACAGAGCCGTAGTCTCTAGGGTCGAAAGGAAAATTTACTCCCAAAATAACTTTTGTCTTAAGTCAGTGCTACCATATTTACCACTTATTTTGCTCGAATCCGAGAAAACGTGAAAAACCTGCAGGAAACAGTCCGTATGAATAACAAAGTAGCGCTTTATCCAACTGTATGGTGGTGGAGTCATCTTTGCATCCCGTTGCATTGGAAAGTACCAAGGCCTTTCCTGTCACGTAATAAGGCTGCTACCTTTTGTCGCAAAACTGATTTCTTTGACTTGTCTTGCACCACAAATTTTGCAAGTCGGTTGCTGCCGTTTTGCAGAGATGGGCTTGCGATCCCGCATTTGTAAGAGGCGGCCATCTCGGCGGAATGCACTTTGCACGCAATAGCTGCAAGTGAAATAATGCCAATTTCTCTCACACCCTCGTGGCGTCTGGGGTCGCGGTATCCGCATATCTCTCATAGACAAGCAGAGTTTTGGTCCGCTGATGCAGTATGTTCCCTGATCTGATGATGGCGAAGGTAGAGGGGTGAGGTAAATGTGAAAGGAAATGAGGCAGCAAAATATGCAGTCACAACAAGGGAAGTGTGGCAAATCACCCTTTGCTGCGACGAGACGAGTAATATGCCCGCAAAGACGAAGCTCAGCACCGACGCATGATGATTCATGAATATGAACTCATATGTGGAGGATTGCCTTTACGTACATGTTTATCGCTGGTGTTTGACCTAGTCTCAACTTCGGCTATGATTAACTGACGTGTCGCCTTTCCACTTTTACATGGGGTCAGAGCATATTAATAAGATCCATGCTAGTCTGTGCAGGTTTGATCTGGACTATTAGTGTTTGCATTATTTGGGTTTGTTCTGAGGCAGAGTTGGACTAGCTAGGTGACAAAGAGGAATTCACAAAGGGGACACTGTCATCCAATGAAGTAGAAGGATAAGGCGGTGGTTAATTGATTGTGCGTTCGAAGTAAGGGAACTGAAGGAAGGGTAAAAGAAGCGGAGGGGCGAGAAAGTCTCGTGCCAGCATGGAATAAAAATAGACAATGAACTGCCCTGCCTGTTAGGTGAAGGCTCATCATGGAGTAGACACGGTTGAGGGCTTAGTAAGCACAGTGGAAGGTAAGGAAGCCGCTTGCCGCAGACCAGGAGGCGCCTCCAAGTCCATCATCTGGTCTAGCTTATGTGCAGTTAGCTCCCCGATCATATATCATGGGGTATGTCCGCTTAATTTTGAGGGCACAATTAACGCCTTGGATGGATTCAATGGTGACGTCAAGAAGTGTTAGCAGAATGGGATGTGCACAAGGGATCAAACGTCACTATCTGTCCTCCTTTTACCTACTTTACAAAGGATTTACAAATCCAACTAAAGTGACGCGCTTGGCTTGTTCTAATCTAATCCAATCTGAGCAAATCTAACCAAGTCTAGCGCTGCGCATCATGCAACAGTGTTTCCAAATCGAGAGACGGATATTGAGCGAGTCTTCGGACTTCAGCAGGGCTCCTAGTACCACTACTCATTCAGTGATTGCAAACGCATCCAAGTGACATTTGGGCACATTTTCTCTTCTATGGTTCCTCTTTTCTTCTCCTATATCACAATGAATCGGACATGATATATGGGTCCAGCAGCAACTATCATGCCAGTTCAAGGTGACTAGTCCCCACGGTGCGACAAGAGTCATGATACTTGTGTGGGTGTCCATCATAGGGATGCAACGTAAAGAATACGCAATGAACTAGATGGCAGACCCACTTTTCGAACGATGTGGAAGTCAGAATTGAAGAACTGCCATGTCACTCCTCTTTGGATTCTGAAGTCAAGCATCGATTTTGGAGGGTAAACGATATGACGTTCGTCTCTTTTGACTTAAAATAAAGAACAATTACAACAGAGTCAGGCAGACACTATCAGTGAAATACGTCGGCATGACACACCCCCAAGGATTGCTACAACTATAAAAAAGGAGAGATTCTGATGCCGATCCCTGTGCCATGCCAAGACAAGTCATGGAATTGCATTGAGAAATGTAATGGCAGTGCATGCAGTCATTCTGGGTCAGCTGAAGGACCATCGCCACTGCAAGCAATCACCATCAGTGGCACATGTGGCACCCCTCGTTCCGACATCAATAGCGTCTTTTAGCATGGGAAGCCAAAGCGACAGAGGAATGATCGAGACAGATAAGGCGCAGTATTAGCGATGGAAATAGAGTACTTAAGGGTGGAAAGTGGTTAAAAAGAAATGGAAATTGACACCCTAGGGTAACTCTTCTTAGTGCCACGGTGCAGCAGTCATTATGACATTTGCCGTTTCTATCCTCAAACTATCCGCTAAGATAGAAAAGTCAATCGCGGTTTCCTTTTTTGCGTTAACATTGAAATTGTGCACAAAACGGGTGCGGAACTGGCAAATTTTTAACACAGTGCCACTTATGAGAAAGGAAAACAACTGATCGACAGTCACAAAATATGCTTTTGTTTAATCAGGAGATCTATCGCTCTGCGCTTTCTGCTGTGATCGACTTTGCTTCCGCTGTATCACATTCTTACCCATTCGCATCATCACTTCCATTAATTCCATTTTTATTGCTTTTATTTTCTTTTTAGTATCTTCTCTTAGTTGTCCCGTGGCAATATGCCAGCACTGGCATTTCCCCCATTTACGGGGTTGAATAGGCAAAGAGGATGGACGATGTGGATGGTTTATAACAGGAGGAGATACGACAAACTGTTCCATGCACCTCGAAATCCCATGCTGCCATTGTGCTGCTCAAGCTTTGGCCAAAAACGCGCCCCAGGTAGTGTTGTGAGTGTTCAAGCGTCCCAGCATTTGCGATAACCTGCCGACTGATGGCCAACTCCGCCAGATTTTATGAGAGCTGTAAGCCATTAAGAGAGTAACATACGCTCACACACTAGCTCATACAATAAAAACTGCTGTTGGTGCTGTGTAAAATTGAGGCAGAGTACCTCACGCTCAAGTGCACGCGTCCACGACAATGTCAAGTCGAGAGATCAAATCGTGGCTTGTAGTTGGGATCGACAAGACGTGAGCAAAGGCTGTCTGTTAAAGCCGAAGCGTGTAATCCTTGATCCACCCAAATGCGTCTACCGAACCTGAACGGCAGCCCAATCCCCACTGAAGTCGAGGAAAGTATGGTATCAAATTATAATCAAACAGGCATCTGACATGTGTGGCACGATATACAGAGCACAATAAATCCTGCAAATATGCATAAGGTGGATCGAAAACCAAAATTTTCTTATTGCGCCAAGTCATGGCCAGATCACCATGGCGTGCACTCTATGCCTCATTTCAAGCAGCAGTGGGAGAATTTTTCGGTTTTGTCCCGCAAGACACACCGACACCAACGAACAATCCGACGCTTGCCGGTTCCTCACCACTGACCAGGAATCGCAGCTAGAAGTATTACAGAGGCGATGCGAGACACGAGCTTCTAAAGTGCCATGCGAACATCCAGCTAACTCTCCATTAGCACACCGCCTTCGTGGTTGCAAGTGCAGCATCAATGAATTCAGAGGCAATAGTTTATCGAAGAAAGACCATCCATGCACAAGTGACGCCTTGGTTACTAGCTCCAAATACGGATCACGCTTCAAAACCGATGTGGAGACAATTCTCGGAAGCTCATCAGAGGTCGTGCCTGATAATTAAATCATAAAAACCATTTTAAAAAGTCATTTGAGAGCTGTTCAAGATGTATACGTTCTGAGTCACAGTCGCTGTCGGGTTGACCTATGATTGAATGACCGACAGGCATAGTAGCTGTTTCTCTATTTAAACTCGGCATTGACTCAAAAGTGAAATTGAAATGACACTTAAGCACTATCTAAAGAAGGCCGCACAGCTGTGCTACGAAACACAAATAAATCATTCATTGATTTGGAATAGTCATTAGCTTCACCTGGAAGAATCAGCTTGCAACCGACAATGATTTAGTCGATGTGTGCGTGACAGCGCAACCCTTGAAGCTCTGGCAGCAGCGGCCTCCATATCGTCTCTAGAATGCGATCCTTTGTATGAGCCAGTAAGCATGCGGTGACCTGTGCAAGACTGGTCTTTCTTCGCCAAGGCATCATCGACTTCCGAACTAATTGCTGCTGCGCTCACAACCACGGCATGCTGCATATATATGCCTTACTTATCAGTCCTCGTCGTAAGACGGGAAGCGTTTGACGACTGCCATTCCTGCAACGGAATGGTCATCACTCGCGTCGGAGAGCGAGTAGCGCTCCTAAAATCAGCTCATCATAATAACACAGTGAGGTAAAGACAAGTTTTTTTGCACATCGTAATGCACCAGCGGAAATTCTTTCCGTTTACCACCTGCATAAACAGAGTAGAGAAAAATCGGGTGGGAATGCTGATGTAATGGATGCGAACCTTTCTCGAGGGTCGATGCTGAAGTATCAATGAGCAGAGGCATTTTCGTCAAACGCTCCTCGCTAAGCATTAAGCATTGCGTGGACTGGCATCTTCACACCATGTATGGTGACGTGAGGAAGCCGTTCCAACACTGCCAGCGCAATGACGCAGCAGCGCCATTCATAGGCACGGTGGCTTTACCGGAACGGCTGCACTAAATTTACACGTTTCAGCAACTAATGGTCTACTGCAGTCTACTGCACATCGTTACGAATGTGTCGACACATCACTGCTAATATTGCAGAAGCATTGCTATCCATGGAAGGCACCTCTTAAACGTTGTGAAACGAGGCCATTCAGAAATCGCATCTACGATGGTGCTGTGTCTGTTTCCTTCCTCACATGAAAAGGCAGCTCAGCCGCTTAACAAACTGCATCAGCACAACTTGCCAATTTGAAGGAGCAAGCGTGTGCTGTTTGCTAACAAAACTGCTTGATTTTGTTCCCTTCTTCCACTTTAGCTGCTTAGATTATCTTTGCAATTTGGGTCGGACTGGTTATTTACTTATTGTAGTCTCATGTAATCGCACTCTTCGACTGAGCTCATCCTTTTGATGATCCCGTCAGCTATGTCACTGCAGTCGTTGTATGCTTTCTTGTGTGGGTTGCAACTACGGAGGTACTAATTCAGTCATTAATCCATCTTGGGATCCACTACGGAAAAGAGACAGGGCCTGACGAAATAGCTGAAAACTTTTTGCCCCTTGCTCGTCATAGACTTGCGGTGAGGTGGTGGCCCCATTCCCTTCTGAGTATTCATGGGCTGGCTGAGTCAGTAGTGTTTCCTTGGTAGCTAGGCAAGTACAATCGAATCCACGTCAGCGGTGGAGACAGTTGCCCTGCGCGAATCTCAGCGTTGAATCTATTGATCCGACACATGCGCGATAAGCATGTTAACCAAAACATATTCCAAGGAGGAGCTCAGTACATATCACCAACAATCCCCTATTGCCGATCCCTGTGGCACCACCTCCTACGTTATCTGACCCACTTGATTTGTATAGAAAAGGTGTTGCTTTATGGAAGACTTTGCCTGTACCATGCAACTGGCATAGGTTGTGGCAAAGAATAAGAAAGAAGGGATGAAGGATCAGAAGAGCAGGTTGGCTCCTGTGCATGAAGTATCTCGCGATTAATAATGCTTAAGCTTGGTAATGGTGCGAAATATTGCGTTGCAAAGTGCTTAAATTGGATGAAAGGAATGGTAAAAATGATTATCGGACAACTTTTCTGCCATCTACTACCACTGGTATGGTTAGTCCACACGACTGACGCGACAATGCAATCGAGTGCACAAGGTGATGCTTTAATGGCAGAATGAGAAGAGGCAGGGGTAGGAGAAAAATCTTCTCGGAGTGGAAACGACTTTTATATTGGATCGTGCACTCGCATCACCACAACCAACAATGGTCACCTCACAGCACACCAAGTTGCTAGAGAATTAAGACAGAAAAAGTGGCCAACTTGATTTATTCTCCAGCCACAAGCGCGGCATCCGTAAGGGGCGGATGCCATGCAGACGACACCAAATATTCCAATCACATTTAAGTAACTTGAGTGAAACTGGAGTCCAGCTTACCGTCTTTGGAGTGTGGATTGGTGCTTGGCTTTTAGAAGAAGGAAAACAAGGTGATCATAAAATTGAAGTGGGAGAAGGAAAGGACAGGAGGGTAATTAGCGCTTTGGCGGCATCTGGGACAAGGACTCCCACTAATGCGCTTTGCATAACTTGTGACAGCCTACAACTCATGCCAACTGTCGCAAGAAAAGGAAAGATCAAATGTGATTTCAGCGACGTCTCAGTTAACAGATCTAAGCGATTTCTAACGAAGTTGTTAGTCCTTACCCAAGCCTGCTACTAACAGAAAAGAACTCGAAGGAAGACGACTTCTTACCTGCTTTGTGAGCGAGTGAAGTCGCTTTAGTGATTGAGTAGTTGCGAGTGAAATGACCAAATGGTAGCTGAGTGCTTGGATGTAGGACCACGTGCTTAGGGCGATCTGATTTGAGCGCTATAACGGGAAAATTCTTCACCTTATCGCCTCAATCCCCGAAATCCTAACGCTGTCATTGTTTGCCGCTTTCAAAGGAGCTTTCCAGAGGCTGATTTTGTGCAGCCTGCGCCTTTAATTCTGGACGAGCGTTAAAAGCAACGATCCACTGTTACATGATTTTCACATCTAGTCTCATACGGAAAGTGTGGAATGAGGAGGATTTTGATGCAATTGATCTTAGCAGATATCGCTGAAGTTGAGCACAGCTGAGGATTATGTGGAAGATGTGGATGAACAACCTGCACAACCATCTATTAAAAACGCATAATTAGAACAAATTCAGGACGGCAGGCTGACAAATGGGTCCCAGTGATTGAGTAGACTTAATTGTGGCGAAGCGTAGAGCTAATCACTTTTCACCCAGTCCAGACGCTTAATGTTGAATTTGGCCAGGTGTGAGTCAATTAGCGAGCGACTGTGAAGGAAGCAGGCTTTTGCTTCCACTTCAAGGTCTTCATAAAGTACCGTCACCTGCAGTTTCTCTTGGCAATATGAAATTTGTGGGTTTGCAACAATTCGCTGCCCATTAGCCTCAATCCCATTGCCTTGGCCTTCTTCCAATTACTCAAAAATTCATGATGAGAAAGTGTTTTAGGTTGATTTAATTTTCTTTTAGGTTCCCTCATACGCTACATGTTAAAGTGCCTCCTTAACTTGTTAACCAGGTCTTAGGTAGGGGGCAGGATAATTCCATGCAACTTTTGCTTCTTTGCGGCATGGAACAACTTTCACGCACATCAACTCAGGTTGCTGGCATGCCAGCGCAGCATTCACAAACCTGCAAACTTCTTTGTGCCAAGAGACTATTTTTGGTAGGAGATTAAAATGAATTCAAACAAAGCAGTTCTTCGGAGGAGGTGTTTTGGTTTAAAGGCATAACCAACTCGGTATACGCGTCCTTCTTAGCATCCCATCCTAATCCAAAGTCAATTCATTGGCCATCTCTAATTGATGTTGTGCAGTGAAGAACTGATCTTTCATGGAAAATGAAGTCGTCGTGTAATAATAGGCATCAAAACCATTTACGAACTCAGTATTTTAGAGTGCATAGGACAATAACTTGCTTTGATTTTCCGTTTGTTCACTAAGGTGTTTTGGCAGTCAATAATCCATGCTGAGTTACTGTCTGCTTATCACGCAAAAAGACTATGAAGAGGCATAAATCAGTGCTAACAAAGTGAAGTGCCATTAGATTAGCAAGGAAATATCTAGCCAGCAAAACCATAACTCGCACGTCGGAATCCTAAATGTTTTGTCTGAATGTTTTACGAGGCAGCATGCGGAGGTCTGAGCTGCCACTCAGAAGTTAGGACAGGACGAGCAGCCGAACCTGGCGTTAGCGCACTTAATGAACAGGATGATGATGGAGAGGGCATGCGACCAACATTGGCTCAGCCTGGCATCAAGTCATTGGTGAGCAACCAGCGCATGCTTCTTCGTCAGCTTTAATTATTTTGGGTCAACTAAAAATGGGGATAAGAGCTGGAAAGATGGAAGTTTTCATCTTTGAAGGCCATCCAGCAATCCTATTCAACGCATTGTTTCAGATTCCTCAGTGCAAACAGGCCCCAGATGCAAGAACCGCTGGAAGTGCTCGCATGGTGAGCAAATTAATCAATCTTACTCCTCTCCTGACTTCCCCATTGATAATTTTGTCCCCTGGTAAGGGCGCTATGCTAGGAAATATATATTCCTAAACAACCGTCCTCTTGGAAGGAGCAAGCGCGTGCTGTTTGCTAACAAAGGCGCATAATTTTTTGCTCTCTTCCGCTTATGCTGCTTGGATTATCTCTGCAATGTGGGATGGATTAGGCACTTATTTATTGTATTTTCGGAAAATTGTACACTTTGCCTAGGCTTGTTCTTTTGACCATCCAGTCAACTGTGACACCGTAGTCGTTGCATACTTTATCTCGTGGGTGGCAACAAGAGAGGAACAAATCTACCCAAACAAGTCCTCGAGCTCTTCGTGGTCTTAGGATCCACTTAGGGAAAAGAGATATGAATTGACGAATAAGCTGAAACGTTTCTCCCTCTGAGTTATCACTGTGTGGTATAGCTGGCTGGCGAAATGGCAAGATAACCAAATGTGTGATGGGCATCATTAGTGATTTGGATGTAAATGCTAGTGATTGCTTAATTGGAACCCGGCAGCATTGGTTCTATGCGCTCAGCACTGTCAACTAGCAAATGGCACCTACAAGCAGTTTCTGAATTAAGGCCTCATAGTTTAGCAACTTTAAATTTCGAAACACGTAAATGCGTGCACCAATGTTCCCTCTCCTCCACCATGAGGACACTATGAGGAAAATCGCCGCATTTGATTCGTAAACTGGGGTGCTGGTGAAGCTGCACGCCAACCAGGTAGTCAGCCCAATCGCGTTGTAAGCACCCCTCATTCCAATTTATTTTTACCTGTCGCATGTGCATAGATGAGCAGAATGGATTATGTCCTCACTTTGTTAAGTTGGTCATAGTCTCTTAATACGGTAAGCATTCTCCTCCTTGCCCGTCGTTAAACCTGCCGACCCATCGTGAAACAAACTCGGTGGCAAAAAATGCCGGACATCATCAGCGATCCAGTCACAGCCATTGCTTTTCCGAAGTTACACGGTCAGGACAGGCAGTCAGAGCAAGTAGAGGAGCGAGGAGTCTAATCGAAACACTTATTAAAACAGGCGGTCGACGCGAAGCGAACCGTTCAAAGCTAAGCCTCATTTATGTGCATTGCATTAATGTGCAAGAAGTTCATCCCATTCCGTTTACTTCAAGGCCCAGAATAATCTTCCAATCACCGCTCTCCGTTCTAAATCCGCCTCTGCAGCTCTCCATCACGACTTCACATAAGTGGATTTGTCCGAAGCAAGAAATCCACCGCAAGCAGCAATTGGAATGGCAATTTACACTTTATTTACGCAGCAGGATAGTCAGTCTAGGTGGTCCACCAGGCTCGGAAGGCACCAAGAGGACGACGAGGGCAACAAGAAATATCACTTTCAATCAGCCACTTTACGAGAGGCATTTGCTTTAATAGAGAACTGTGCCACTTGTTTTGGGGAGGGTTTTGAGGAGATCATTTTCTTCCTTCCTATCTGATCGCTCTGCTTTGGCACTAAATGCGACATGGGTGTGGACCAGTTTGAATATCTGAGCAGCTGCAAACGTGAATGATATCCCCTGCTTAGCATAAGTCAATCTTGTGCGGAAGGCACTGTAATGGATAAATCCCAGTTGCCTTACTTGATTTTACCAGATTGCTAGTGCTAATATTAAAGTAATCCAGCTTATTCTTTCAGGCTTCTAAAATTACATAGGCATTTGAATACCTAAAACACACACTTCCTGTGCATTGGTCTTCTGCTGAGTACTAGTTTCGACTTCATATTGCAGAAACCGACTTATAAAACTCACGGCTTTGATCAGTGCTGGCAATTATTCACAATGGATGCACGCTATCCTACACACTTCCTGTTAAGACGAATCGTTGGAGTGGAAAAATGCCCCTCTTTACCTACAAAATTTGCACCTAAATCAGACCTCTCCGATCGCCTCAACCTTGACTAAAACGAGAAAGCGATGGGAGAATCGGGGGGTTGGGAGGTGTAATGCAGTCTCTGTTAGAGTAGCCGAGTCAACGATCATATTTGATGTGTAGGGCTCATTCACACTGATGACGATGGAAACTTTGAGATGGGCTCTTGCTCCACATGATGCCTCACTGGTCACAATCTGTGATGCGTTAGAACGTGCTGTGCAGTGATTAGTTCTAGAAGCGAAGACCCTGGCACTTGGTTCCCTCCATTTTCTTTCCAGCAATATAATTTAATTTTGAAGTCAGCTACATCGCTTCACACACGAATGTGTTCGATCTGCCCAATTATTACAAAACAAAATAAATGCATAAGTCCGCGTCAACAGTTCTTTAGGTAGTCAGCCTGCAATACCTAGTACCAAATCACTGCGAATAAGCGCAAAGGGATGTAATTGGTCGACGTCAATGAAAATGATGGCAATCTTGATTACATCAGTTGCGCACGATGTCTAGTCAGAACGCGATGACTTACATCAGAGGGCTTCCGCGGCTTTAGTAACAGTCAGCGTCATACTGTAACCACCGAAGTATTCACATTGCAGAGCTATCAATGACGTCTGTGCACAAGTGCTGTCTGCACCGAATGTCAAGCAAGATGTGTTTGAGTTCTCAATTAGTTGCAATCACTACCTGATCAGTGTGTCTGGGCGTCCCCACCAGCCTAAGGGATTGACGACGTCAATGGTAATTTATAGCCTTTCCAAGCAAGCTTCAAACCCGGGACACATCGAATTGTCGGTGGGAAACTTAGCCGAAATTACTGTTACGCGTACATCAAGGCGGAGGACCTCGTGCGCAGAACTGTCTGTGACAATGTCAAATTGCCTTTTTTATCTTTAAGGGGAGGATCCCAATGTGACCTTCAATTGCGATGGATTTTGCACGAAAAGCCATGAGCAGACCCCATATTCGAGAGGTGCATTAAATGCAAGGGTTGTCTGTTGCAGCAAGAGCATAAAATTCTTAATTCATCCAAACGCGGCTACCGAACCTGAAGGGCAACCAAATTTCCCGTTGAGGTCCACGAAAGATGTTGCAAAATTTAAATCAAGCAGACATCTTGCTCATGTTGCACGATATGCTGAGCACAATAAATCATACAAATGTGCACTGGGTGGATTAAAAACCAAAATTTTTTTCAGCGGATAGTCATATTTGGCTCACCATAATACTCATTTCAAGCGATAGTGGGAACAAGCTATGATCGTGTTCCACAAGGCACATTAGCACTAACAAGCAACCCAACCCATGGCTGTTCATGAACACCGACCAGAAATCACAGAAAAAAGCAGCCCGAATCTCTGTATGCATGATGTAGGTTGCTAATAGACACCTGCTTCGTGGTTGTGAGTGCAGCATCAATGAATGCGGGTTGCAACAGTTTTTTAAAGTAAAGCCCGCCATACATGGAACGTGTGAGGAACACGTTCAGCAGCACAAGGTCCATTCTACGAAACTCTACTGACATGTGAAGTAGACACAGACACGAACTCACAATTCTCACATGGCTCGAGGCGCATGATTTGAAAGATGGTCAAAAAGCTGCTTTTAGCAGGGGTCCAAAGTAGCTGGTCTGCTTTAAAGTGAATGGAAATGTCTCGCCTGACATAACGGTGGGCAGCGTCGCCATTTAGAAATTTGCTAACTCAAACAGCTACAATGGTCGAAAGTGCCTAGTTGGCATCATGTAACCAAAAGAATGTACTGAAGTCAAGTTTACTAGGCTTGATGTAGCATTAAGCAAATGAACCACTGCTCCGGTTGGGTTTTTGGAATGAGCGATTGCCTAATCGCGCATCATCACAGCTGTTCCCTTCGTCATCGCAGCTGGTTAAAGCTGAACTGCGTCGAGGGCCCAAGGCGACTGTATGATAATCAAAAGAGGAAGGCTAGATTAATGTAAAGGCAAAAAGGACTATCCGCTCACAAACTAACTATACTGCTTCTGTTAAATCATTTAGCCATCAGACGAACACATTTGCCTTAAAATGGCTGTAATGATTCTGCTGGCAAAACAGTTCAACGTTCTTTACTCAGTCGTGGCTCACAAACCCTAATTTCCGTTAGACATAAATGATTTGCTGAAATAAAATGGAGCGTTAGCGCTAACTAACTACTTACAGATTGCACCTATCTAACGATTTTTCCATTTCTCTCACGGAATACTTCGATAAAATAAGATGGTTCTGTTGTGAGCTTGTGTGGTATCCAGTGTTCGAAATCTTCCCTCTGTCCAAATCGCCAATTTTGATTACGTCTACTCTCCCAGTATGTCATTCCAGTTCCAAGCTGCACCGCTAATCACTGGTTGCACACATTCGCACGACACGATTGCGCACCGCCTCTCCTCAGTGTGGGTGTCAGCGCTAAGAGAGAGGAAGTTAGTGTCTGCCACTTCCAACCTGTGTGCCTCGCAGCAGTTCGCTTGGCATGCTTGCTGTCAAGGTATCCTGCATCGAGCATCTACGAGTCCATTGGTGACTCTGAACAGCACAGGAGACGCCCTTCTACTAGTTACCATCAGTGTTGCAAGAAATTAGCTTCTCGCTCCCCGGGACTTGTGTGCATTTGCTTCACAGTGCGTTATTAATTTGCTGGCATTTACCGCGTCGCATGGAAAGAATGAAGCCATTACCCCTGTCCGCTGATGGCTCACAGCAGCGCGGACGGTGGATATGTACCTCGAAATCGTGTCCAGACATTCGTGCTGTGTTTTCGATCCTGCTCAGAGCAAGCATTAAGCAGCAGAACCCTGAAATGCATATCTCAAAGCAAAGCATTTTTACAATGCAGCGTAACTTTTTGTCCAATTTACTCGTTGCCAATGCATAGAGCCGGTACAGGGTTTCACTCCTTTGCTCTGCAGTGAGATCAAGACATTCGCGTGCCTATGTGGAATGGGAGGAAAGGGGAAAGCCTGGAATACGGCACCATCACCACCACTCAGTCATACTGGCAGCGATGGGATTTGTCACATCCTCCCCATTCAGTAGTGTGTGTTAGTCCAAATCTATGGTGGACATTTGAGTTGCATGCATGTTGATAATGTTTTTGCTTTGTATAATGCAGCGATTTAAGAAACCGCACCATCTGAACAGTTATGATGTTCTATCTCAACTATCAGATGCACTAACTGTGTGGGTTGGGGAACACGAAAACAAGAAACTAAGCAATTGCGATGTATTTCCTAACCTTCCTAAAGCGCATCTCTTGAAGTGAAGTGGATGCGCTACTTTCATGCATTTATGATGACAAAGGCCACCTTACGGCCCATTTTGGAGCCAATTTTCACCATTTTGTCTGGGACAATAACGATGCCTCAAACTGGTCAATCTTCTCGTCCTTGGTATAGTCATTTATAGCCTACAGCACATGGTGGAATCGAGAAGGCTGCCAAGGACTGTGAGTACTCATTCTCACCCACTCTTGTAAGCAAGCTTACAATTACGAAATGGGAACAAACAGGATCAACTTTGCTTTCCATAGGTCAAGTAAAGGAGGAGGCGTAGATGCAAATTAGGTGAATTGGTGTGGGAGACACTACGGTGATGGAAGAAAAAGAATTGGAAACAAGCCTTAATTTGGGCAGAGCGTTTTAGCCAGACCCAAGCCAGCCTGTGTAGGTCGGAGCTGGGATATTAGTCTATGCGTTATTTGAGCATGTCCTAATGCATAATTGGACTAGTGAAGGAATGGGGAAGAACTCACAAATTGAATACTGCCATCTAATGAAGTAGAGGGATGGGGCGGTAGGGAGTTCATTGAAGGCCTGAAGTAAGGGAAGTAAAGAGAAGAGCAAGATGGGGGAGGGGAGATACGGAAATTCACGGTCCTTCTTTCGTCAACTTTCGACTTCACACAATCAGTTAACTATCTTTTAGTGTTCTAGACAAGTCCGTGGTACGAGGCGTATTACACTAGCTCTGGCAACGCTGCGAGTCCTTCTGTCCCACTTTCTTAGCTCCTTCTTGTAGGAAGAACGCATGATAGCTCTGACTGGCACTGAGTGCCAGTATGTTTGGCGATTTTATGCTAAAAGGCAGGCAAGTAGGGCCTCAGCTCAGTGTGACTCTCAGTGAAGTCCTTAACTTTGTTAAAAAGGAGGTTGATGACAATTTATCGAACTGTCAAGCAATTAATAAAGTGATTGAACTCCTCACACCTATGGACAAAATTCATCGCTTACTTATTGCCATTCGAAAGCCTAAACGACGAATTACGTTCCCTAAAGGTGATCAGATGACTTCGGCTCAGCCCGATTGCGGCAGTGCTAAAACGCGTATTAGCAAGGGAAGCAAATCTGTTTTCCTTCGATTTTGAAGACATTCGGTGGGCTAAATAGGAAGGCAGATTTGCATTCGTCGGGGTGAAAATGGTGAGGACTTTGTGTCCAATATAACTATTTCATTATTAATCCATTTGCTTTTACCCTTTCTTTCCCCTGTTTGGTGTTTGGCTAATATCTGTTGGAGCATATGGTGGTCGGTTTTGGCAATATGGAGAGCATGGAGACGCCTGCTTGCCGTATTTTACCTACAGGGTCGCCATTGCTTCTCACATGGTTTTGGCCTGCACAAAC
Organism: Taenia pisiformis; assembly: GCA_023968675.1. Lineage (NCBI taxonomy): Eukaryota > Metazoa > Platyhelminthes > Cestoda > Cyclophyllidea > Taeniidae > Taenia > Taenia pisiformis. The sequence continues at coordinate 10,049,146 of CM043731.1, read as the reverse complement.
CCACTCTCCGAATTTTGCCTTCTCAATTCACCTTTCTTCCCCCCTCGTATGCGTTCGGTAGGCATCTCAGTTCTTTCCTTGTCTGCTGCATTGACTACCTCCATTGCCTCCTCACATTTGATGTACGTCTAGGAATGGTAACAAATTTGAATAGCTGTTGAAATTGGACAAATTTCGCATAAGATACTTAGCTAAAGCCCTCAACAACTCCACATTTACAAGAACATCTGTTTGAACCATCTTGCAGCAAAATTCACCTTGGCACAGCCATTCTATGGTTACAAATATGATCTGAAGTGTTAGCATTGATGCGAAGAAGCGCCAAGTGTGGATTTGAATTCCACCGCATCGCTTCAGTTGCACACAAACTGGCACTGTGTCAAGTCGTTGGGTTACGCAATTTCTGCTCACTGTGCCTTGACGTCGGCTCAAAGATAGTAAGAAGCCATGTTGAATAACTAAAGCTGGACGTGGAGGCATTACAATGCAGTGTACCTTCATGGCAAGCACTGCCCAGACCTCAGTTGGACAGTTAAAATCGAATGCTGAAAAATAGCCGACTACATTGCCAGAATGGATTTGGCGCCAAACTGCCTTATCTGCATAGCAGCCTTTTAACTCTTTAGTCACTTTCATGCGCCTTGGCCACATTTTATAGCACTTTGGACAGTGAAGATCCGTAATGTGATTCTGCCTCAAGGAATAGTTAGAAAGTTGACATGAAACTTGCCCGCCATTGAGTTCATCCTTTGCGATGCCTCCTCTAAATGGCTGAAGCTGTTGACATCCGAGCTTTACTGCTATGCAGCACATTGCACCACGCACAAATGGGCTAGAACCCATTTTTTACTGTCTTTGCTCCCCAATCGCCTTCAAATGCAAAGAAAGTTCACCCAACGTTAACCAGCAGCATAGAAACGTGTCACATGCTGCTATGTTGATGACGTTGGAATGCATTACCAAATCCTATCAATAGCTGGAACGCATTCGCTGCCATCGTGATGGCAATGCTTGGTTTTGCAATGTAACCCAAATCGGCCAGAGCCGCTGTCCTTCTCCCCTCTCTAGGATTGGATTGACCTTGAATTCCACCAAAATCTTGATTCGATGATGGCCATAATGTAAACGCCTCGTTGAGCAGGTCCCATTGGCTACTTTTATCCTTAAAGAATCCTTCTCCATGCCAATTCATATTTCCGTTCGCTGTCTTAACTGACACGCTCTGCAGTGACTCTTGAGATCACGAGTATTTGATTACTGACTCAGCTCTCGTTAGAGGGGTCGCATGGCTTAGTGTAGTCTTCACCGAATGTTGAGCAAGCAAAGTCCTAATTTTGTTTTGTCGCTGTGAGTCGATGAGAGTATGGAAGAGAAGATCGCCTTTCAGCACCTTTAATCCTACATGTTTACGTCTGGGCTTCACAAACTCAATACAATTTCCAGGGTCAGCATTCACTGGCAGACATCAAGACTAAGTATTTAATTAATAAAGCTAGCCAATTACTTAAGCGAAATGCACCATTCAAAAGATGTCCGCATTTGATTTGAGCCTCGAGGGCAGAAGAAGTTGATGGAATTATCAAACTATCGCGTTGATTCCTTCTCTTACTCAACCACATCAAAGCAGCAAGGGCCTGACGGCTTTACCGGCAGCTCTCCAACAAATGATGAACTTCCTTCATTGACTCTAGGCTTGTAGATTTAAAAAGTTGTCCATAGCCACATTTGCCCTCTTCGGTCATCATCTCAGTAATGTTTTTCCATCTGCCATCGTTGATCACCGACAGTGTGTATCGTCTTTGCTTTAAGAGAATATATTCTGCCGGACCAACCAATTCGAACAGCTTCAATTAACTAGTACCGCCAGCTAAATGATTTGCACAGATAAGCTGGACAATGTATGCCAGGCAAGACCACAACTTGGGTCAAATGGATCTAGCACCCTCTATTTTTTTGGCTGAGTGTCCATCCAACGCAAGGAAAGCTGTGCTTTGGAGTGCCTGACTGCCTGCAAAGCAATGTCATGATATTCATTCATTTCGAGGTGAGAATCTGCCATTAATGTGCAATTTATCTTGACTGCGTCATTGTTCAATCTCACAGTTCAAGGCACGAACACAGATTTTCGCGCAATTGCTTTCCTTACTTACTTTATTTAAGCTGCATTGCAATCAAAGTTGTTAAAGCCACAATGAAAACATTAAGCCATGCACCTTGACCATTGAAGGAACAAAGATTGTGCGGTCAAGAGAAGTTGCCAACCACGCGTGGATTACGACAGTCTCTGGATCCATGCAAGACCTTTGCTAGTACCAAAATTATGCACAGAATTTGCACGGCGTCGTTTGGCATAACCGATAAGCAACTACTGGCCCTAAAATTGCAGAGGAACGGAGTGTGTGGACTTTTCAAATGCAATCTTCATGCGTCTACAACCCTCATACCTTCTCATTTATCCATTAACTCAAACTTGATTGACTGAGAGTGAACGGAAACGTAATCCAAGAAACTGACAAGCGCATTTGTCAGAAAGCAATAACTTGAAGGGTCGGTATTGGCTCCGGTAAAAGAACTGCACAAATGCATGCATAGTGTCAAACAACTGCAGAGACTAGAATGGAGACCCGTTTTCGTAGTGAGAAGCATATCCAGGGAATGCATCTCGCCTGACACGGAGGACTACTTAGCGAACCATATCTATAGCGAGTGCGCGGACGTTACGAAGGTCACGGGGATCTGATCCGAACAGCGGCCGAGGCGGTGGCAAATCCTTACTTCTCTCCACCATCGATGAGGCCACAAGGAAAGAAAATCATGTCTGTATGCGTTTGCTGTTGCGAAATCAAGAGCATGAATGCCCAGTGATAAGGAGTAAAAAAGTTGCTAAAAGCGGTTGCACTATCTTGAGCGCTGGAGGGTACCCTGCCGACAAACCCTGCTTCTCGGCTGTGCATTCCAATGTGTACGTGCCTTTTTGCATCAGCTTCGATCACAGCTAAAATGCTGATAAAGTTGCAATGCAAGTACCAACACTGAATATTGACGGCGATCTCGAAAGAGCTCATCTTTAACGAGTCCTCACTTGCCATTGGTAATGCATGGAACAACGAAATCGACTATTGAAGTGACATGGACAAGCGCCGTTTCTTTGCCTCTGCATGGCTTGCGCAGCCTACAACTCATGCCAACTGTCGCAAGAAAAGGAAAGATCAAATGTGATTTCAGCGACGTCTCAGTTAACAGATCTAAGCGATTTCTAACGAAGTTGTTAGTCCTTACCCAAGCCTGCTACTAACAGAAAAGAACTCGAAGGAAGACGACTTCTTACCTGCTTTGTGAGCGAGTGAAGTCGCTTTAGTGATTGAGTAGTTGCGAGTGAAATGACCAAATGGTAGCTGAGTGCTTGGATGTAGGACCACGTGCTTAGGGCGATCTGATTTGAGCGCTATAACGGGAAAATTCTTCACCTTATCGCCTCAATCCCCGAAATCCTAACGCTGTCATTGTTTGCCGCTTTCAAAGGAGCTTTCCAGAGGCTGATTTTGTGCAGCCTGCGCCTTTAATTCTGGACGAGCGTTAAAAGCAACGATCCACTGTTACATGATTTCCACATCTAGTCTCATACGGAAAGTGTGGAATGAGGAGGATTTTGATGCAATTGATCTTAGCAGATATCGCTGAAGTTGAGCACAGCTGAGGATTATGTGGAAGATGTGGATGAACAACCTGCACAACCATCTATTAAAAACGCATAATTAGAACAAATTCAGGACGGCAGGCTGACAAATGGGTCCCAGTGATTGAGTAGACTTAATTGTGGCGAAGCGTAGAGCTAATCACTTTTCACCCAGTCCAGACGCTTAATGTTGAATTTGGCCAGGTGTGAGTCAATTAGCGAGCGACTGTGAAGGAAGCAGGCTTTTGCTTCCACTTCAAGGTCTTCATAAAGTACCGTCACCTGCAGTTTCTCTTGGCAATATGAAATTTGTGGGTTTGCAACAATTCGCTGCCCATTAGCCTCAATCCCATTGCCTTGGCCTTCTTCCATTTACTCAAAAATTCATGATGAGAAAGTGTTTTAGGTTGATTTAATTTTCTTTTAGGTTCCCTCATACGCTACATGTTAAAGTGCCTCCTTAACTTGTTAACCAGGTCTTAGGTAGGGGGCAGGATAATTCCATGCAACTTTTGCTTCTTTGCGGCATGGAACAACTTTCACGCACATCAACTCAGGTTGCTGGCATGCCAGCGCAGCATTCACAAACCTGCAAACTTCTTTGTGCCAAGAGACTATTTTTGGTAGGAGATTAAAATGAATTCAAACAAAGCAGTTCTTCGGAGGAGGTGTTTTGGTTTAAAGGCATAACCAACTCGGTATACGCGTCCTTCTTAGCATCCCATCCTAATCCAAAGTCAATTCATTGGCCATCTCTAATTGATGTTGTGCAGTGAAGAACTGATCTTTCATGGAAAATGAAGTCGTCGTGTAATAATAGGCATCAAAACCATTTACGAACTCAGTATTTTAGAGTGCATAGGACAATAACTTGCTTTGATTTTCCGTTTGTTCACTAAGGTGTTTTGGCAGTCAATAATCCATGCTGAGTTACTGTCTGCTTATCACGCAAAAAGACTATGAAGAGGCATAAATCAGTGCTAACAAAGTGAAGTGCCATTAGATTAGCAAGGAAATATCTAGCCAGCAAAACCATAACTCGCACGTCGGAATCCTAAATGTTTTGTCTGAATGTTTTACGAGGCAGCATGCGGAGGTCTGAGCTGCCACTCAGAAGTTAGGACAGGACGAGCAGCCGAACCTGGCGTTAGCGCACTTAATGAACAGGATGATGATGGAGAGGGCATGCGACCAACATTGGCTCAGCCTGGCATCAAGTCATTGGTGAGCAACCAGCGCATGCTTCTTCGTCAGCTTTAATTATTTTGGGTCAACTAAAAATGGGGATAAGAGCTGGAAAGATGGAAGTTTTCATCTTTGAAGGCCATCCAGCAATCCTATTCAACGCATTGTTTCAGATTCCTCAGTGCAAACAGGCCCCAGATGCAAGAACCGCTGGAAGTGCTCGCATGGTGAGCAAATTAATCAATCTTACTCCTCTCCTGACTTCCCCATTGATAATTTTGTCCCCTGGTAAGGGCGCTATGCTAGGAAATATATATTCCTAAACAACCGTCCTCTTGGAAGGAGCAAGCGCGTGCTGTTTGCTAACAAAGGCGCATAATTTTTTGCTCTCTTCCGCTTATGCTGCTTGGATTATCTCTGCAATGTGGGATGGATTAGGCACTTATTTATTGTATTTTCGGAAAATTGTACACTTTGCCTAGGCTTGTTCTTTTGACCATCCAGTCAACTGTGACACCGTAGTCGTTGCATACTTTATCTCGTGGGTGGCAACAAGAGAGGAACAAATCTACCCAAACAAGTCCTCGAGCTCTTCGTGGTCTTAGGATCCACTTAGGGAAAAGAGATATGAATTGACGAATAAGCTGAAACGTTTCTCCCTCTGAGTTATCACTGTGTGGTATAGCTGGCTGGCGAAATGGCAAGATAACCAAATGTGTGATGGGCATCATTAGTGATTTGGATGTAAATGCTAGTGATTGCTTAATTGGAACCCGGCAGCATTGGTTCTATGCGCTCAGCACTGTCAACTAGCAAATGGCACCTACAAGCAGTTTCTGAATTAAGGCCTCATAGTTTAGCAACTTTAAATTTCGAAACACGTAAATGCGTGCACCAATGTTCCCTCTCCTCCACCATGAGGACACTATGAGGAAAATCGCCGCATTTGATTCGTAAACTGGGGTGCTGGTGAAGCTGCACGCCAACCAGGTAGTCAGCCCAATCGCGTTGTAAGCACCCCTCATTCCAATTTATTTTTACCTGTCGCATGTGCATAGATGAGCAGAATGGATTATGTCCTCACTTTGTTAAGTTGGTCATAGTCTCTTAATACGGTAAGCATTCTCCTCCTTGCCCGTCGTTAAACCTGCCGACCCATCGTGAAACAAACTCGGTGGCAAAAAATGCCGGACATCATCAGCGATCCAGTCACAGCCATTGCTTTTCCGAAGTTACACGGTCAGGACAGGCAGTCAGAGCAAGTAGAGGAGCGAGGAGTCTAATCGAAACACTTATTAAAACAGGCGGTCGACGCGAAGCGAACCGTTCAAAGCTAAGCCTCATTTATGTGCATTGCATTAATGTGCAAGAAGTTCATCCCATTCCGTTTACTTCAAGGCCCAGAATAATCTTCCAATCACCGCTCTCCGTTCTAAATCCGCCTCTGCAGCTCTCCATCACGACTTCACATAAGTGGATTTGTCCGAAGCAAGAAATCCACCGCAAGCAGCAATTGGAATGGCAATTTACACTTTATTTACGCAGCAGGATAGTCAGTCTAGGTGGTCCACCAGGCTCGGAAGGCACCAAGAGGACGACGAGGGCAACAAGAAATATCACTTTCAATCAGCCACTTTACGAGAGGCATTTGCTTTAATAGAGAACTGTGCCACTTGTTTTGGGGAGGGTTTTGAGGAGATCATTTTCTTCCTTCCTATCTGATCGCTCTGCTTTGGCACTAAATGCGACATGGGTGTGGACCAGTTTGAATATCTGAGCAGCTGCAAACGTGAATGATATCCCCTGCTTAGCATAAGTCAATCTTGTGCGGAAGGCACTGTAATGGATAAATCCCAGTTGCCTTACTTGATTTTACCAGATTGCTAGTGCTAATATTAAAGTAATCCAGCTTATTCTTTCAGGCTTCTAAAATTACATAGGCATTTGAATACCTAAAACACACACTTCCTGTGCATTGGTCTTCTGCTGAGTACTATTTTCGACTTCATATTGCAGAAACCGACTTATAAAACTCACGGCTTTGATCAGTGCTGGCAATTATTCACAATGGATGCACGCTATCCTACACACTTCCTGTTAAGACGAATCGTTGGAGTGGAAAAATGCCCCTCTTTACCTACAAAATTTGCACCTAAATCAGACCTCTCCGATCGCCTCAACCTTGACTAAAACGAGAAAGCGATGGGAGAATCGGGGGGTTGGGAGGTGTAATGCAGTCTCTGTTAGAGTAGCCGAGTCAACGATCATATTTGATGTGTAGGGCTCATTCACACTGATGACGATGGAAACTTTGAGATGGGCTCTTGCTCCACATGATGCCTCACTGGTCACAATCTGTGATGCGTTAGAACGTGCTGTGCAGTGATTAGTTCTAGAAGCGAAGACCCTGGCACTTGGTTCCCTCCATTTTCTTTCCAGCAATATAATTTAATTTTGAAGTCAGCTACATCGCTTCACACACGAATGTGTTCGATCTGCCCAATTATTACAAAACAAAATAAATGCATAAGTCCGCGTCAACAGTTCTTTAGGTAGTCAGCCTGCAATACCTAGTACCAAATCACTGCGAATAAGCGCAAAGGGATGTAATTGGTCGACGTCAATGAAAATGATGGCAATCTTGATTACATCAGTTGCGCACGATGTCTAGTCAGAACGCGATGACTTACATCAGAGGGCTTCCGCGGCTTTAGTAACAGTCAGCGTCATACTGTAACCACCGAAGTATTCACATTGCAGAGCTATCAATGACGTCTGTGCACAAGTGCTGTCTGCACCGAATGTCAAGCAAGATGTGTTTGAGTTCTCAATTAGTTGCAATCACTACCTGATCAGTGTGTCTGGGCGTCCCCACCAGCCTAAGGGATTGACGACGTCAATGGTAATTTATAGCCTTTCCAAGCAAGCTTCAAACCCGGGACACATCGAATTGTCGGTGGGAAACTTAGCCGAAATTACTGTTACGCGTACATCAAGGCGGAGGACCTCGTGCGCAGAACTGTCTGTGACAATGTCAAATTGCCTTTTTTATCTTTAAGGGGAGGATCCCAATGTGACCTTCAATTGCGATGGATTTTGCACGAAAAGCCATGAGCAGACCCCATATTCGAGAGGTGCATTAAATGCAAGGGTTGTCTGTTGCAGCAAGAGCATAAAATTCTTAATTCATCCAAACGCGGCTACCGAACCTGAAGGGCAACCAAATTTCCCGTTGAGGTCCACGAAAGATGTTGCAAAATTTAAATCAAGCAGACATCTTGCTCATGTTGCACGATATGCTGAGCACAATAAATCATACAAATGTGCACTGGGTGGATTAAAAACCAAAATTTTTTTCAGCGGATAGTCATATTTGGCTCACCATAATACTCATTTCAAGCGATAGTGGGAACAAGCTATGATCGTGTTCCACAAGGCACATTAGCACTAACAAGCAACCCAACCCATGGCTGTTCATGAACACCGACCAGAAATCACAGAAAAAAGCAGCCCGAATCTCTGTATGCATGATGTAGGTTGCTAATAGACACCTGCTTCGTGGTTGTGAGTGCAGCATCAATGAATGCGGGTTGCAACAGTTTTTTAAAGTAAAGCCCGCCATACATGGAACGTGTGAGGAACACGTTCAGCAGCACAAGGTCCATTCTACGAAACTCTACTGACATGTGAAGTAGACACAGACACGAACTCACAATTCTCACATGGCTCGAGGCGCATGATTTGAAAGATGGTCAAAAAGCTGCTTTTAGCAGGGGTCCAAAGTAGCTGGTCTGCTTTAAAGTGAATGGAAATGTCTCGCCTGACATAACAGTGGGCAGCGTTGCCATTTAGAAATTTGCTAACTCAAACAGCTACAATGGTCGAAAGTGCCTAGTTGGCATCATGTAACCAAAAGAATGTACTGAAGTCAAGTTTACTAGGCTTGATGTAGCATTAAGCAAATGAACCACTGCTCCGGTTGGGTTTTTGGAATGAGCGATTGCCTAATCGCGCATCATCACAGCTGTTCCCTTCGTCATCGCAGCTGGTTAAAGCTGAACTGCGTCGAGGGCCCAAGGCGACTGTATGATAATCAAAAGAGGAAGGCTAGATTAATGTAAAGGCAAAAAGGACTATCCGCTCACAAACTAACTATACTGCTTCTGTTAAATCATTTAGCCATCAGACGAACACATTTGCCTTAAAATGGCTGTAATGATTCTGCTGGCAAAACAGTTCAACGTTCTTTACTCAGTCGTGGCTCACAAACCCTAATTTCCGTTAGACATAAATGATTTGCTGAAATAAAATGGAGCGTTAGCGCTAACTAACTACTTACAGATTGCACCTATCTAACGATTTTTCCATTTCTCTCACGGAATACTTCGATAAAATAAGATGGTTCTGTTGTGAGCTTGTGTGGTATCCAGTGTTCGAAATCTTCCCTCTGTCCAAATCGCCAATTTTGATTACGTCTACTCTCCCAGTATGTCATTCCAGTTCCAAGCTGCACCGCTAATCACTGGTTGCACACATTCGCACGACACGATTGCGCACCGCCTCTCCTCAGTGTGGGTGTCAGCGCTAAGAGAGAGGAAGTTAGTGTCTGCCACTTCCAACCTGTGTGCCTCGCAGCAGTTCGCTTGGCATGCTTGCTGTCAAGGTATCCTGCATCGAGCATCTACGAGTCCATTGGTGACTCTGAACAGCACAGGAGACGCCCTTCTACTAGTTACCATCAGTGTTGCAAGAAATTAGCTTCTCGCTCCCCGGGACTTGTGTGCATTTGCTTCACAGTGCGTTATTAATTTGCTGGCATTTACCGCGTCGCATGGAAAGAATGAAGCCATTACCCCTGTCCGCTGATGGCTCACAGCAGCGCGGACGGTGGATATGTACCTCGAAATCGTGTCCAGACATTCGTGCTGTGTTTTCGATCCTGCTCAGAGCAAGCATTAAGCAGCAGAACCCTGAAATGCATATCTCAAAGCAAAGCATTTTTACAATGCAGCGTAACTTTTTGTCCAATTTACTCGTTGCCAATGCATAGAGCCGGTACAGGGTTTCACTCCTTTGCTCTGCAGTGAGATCAAGACATTCGCGTGCCTATGTGGAATGGGAGGAAAGGGGAAAGCCTGGAATACGGCACCATCACCACCACTCAGTCATACTGGCAGCGATGGGTTTTGTCACATCCTCCCCATTCAGTAGTGTGTGTTAGTCCAAATCTATGGTGGACATTTGAGTTGCATGCATGTTGATAATGTTTTTGCTTTGTATAATGCAGCGATTTAAGAAACCGCACCATCTGATCAGTTATGATGTTCTATCTCAACTATCAGATGCACTAACTGTGTGGGTTGGGGAACACGAAAACAAGAAACTAAGCAATTGCGATGTATTTCCTAACCTTCCTAAAGCGCATCTCTTGAAGTGAAGTGGATGCGCTACTTTCATGCATTTATGATGACAAAGGCCACCTTACGGCCCATTTTGGAGCCAATTTTCACCATTTTGTCTGGGACAATAACGATGCCTCAAACTGGTCAATCTTCTCGTCCTTGGTATAGTCATTTATAGCCTACAGCACATGGTGGAATCGAGAAGGCTGCCAAGGACTGTGAGTACTCATTCTCACCCACTCTTGTAAGCAAGCTTACAATTACGAAATGGGAACAAACAGGATCAACTTTGCTTTCCATAGGTCAAGTAAAGGAGGAGGCGTAGATGCAAATTAGGTGAATTGGTGTGGGAGACACTACGGTGATGGAAGAAAAAGAATTGGAAACAAGCCTTAATTTGGGCAGAGCGTTTTAGCCAGACCCAAGCCAGCCTGTGTAGGTCGGAGCTGGGATATTAGTCTATGCGTTATTTGAGCATGTCCTAATGCATAATTGGACTAGTGAAGGAATGGGGAAGAACTCACAAATTGAATACTGCCATCTAATGAAGTAGAGGGATGGGGCGGTAGGGAGTTCATTGAAGGCCTGAAGTAAGGGAAGTAAAGAGAAGAGCAAGATGGGGGAGGGGAGATACGGAAATTCACGGTCCTTCTTTCGTCAACTTTCGACTTCACACAATCAGTTAACTATCTTTTAGTGTTCTAGACAAGTCCGTGGTACGAGGCGTATTACACTAGCTCTGGCAACGCTGCGAGTCCTTCTGTCCCACTTTCTTAGCTCCTTCTTGTAGGAAGAACGCATGATAGCTCTGACTGGCACTGAGTGCCAGTATGTTTGGCGATTTTATGCTAAAAGGCAGGCAAGTAGGGCCTCAGCTCAGTGTGACTCTCAGTGAAGTCCTTAACTTTGTTAAAAAGGAGGTTGATGACAATTTATCGAACTGTCAAGCAATTAATAAAGTGATTGAACTCCTCACACCTATGGACAAAATTCATCGCTTACTTATTGCCATTCGAAAGCCTAAACGACGAATTACGTTCCCTAAAGGTGATCAGATGACTTCGGCTCAGCCCGATTGCGGCAGTGCTAAAACGCGTATTAGCAAGGGAAGCAAATCTGTTTTCCTTCGATTTTGAAGACATTCGGTGGGCTAAATAGGAAGGCAGATTTGCATTCGTCGGGGTGAAAATGGTGAGGACTTTGTGTCCAATATAACTATTTCATTATTAATCCATTTGCTTTTACCCTTTCTTTCCCCTGTTTGGTGTTTGGCTAATATCTGTTGGAGCATATGGTGGTCGGTTTTGGCAATATGGAGAGCATGGAGACGCCTGCTTGCCGTATTTTACCTACAGGGTCGCCATTGCTTCTCACATGGTTTTGGCCTGCACAAACCCACTCTCCGAATTTTGCCTTCTCATTTCACCTTTCTTCCCCCCTCGTATGCGTTCGGTAGGCATCTCAGTTCTTTCCTTGTCTGCTGCATTGACTACCTCCATTGCCTCCTCACATTTGATGTACGTCTAGGAATGGTAACAAATTTGAATAGCTGTTGAAATTGGACAAATTTCGCATAAGATACTTAGCTAAAGCCCTCAACAACTCCACATTTACAAGAACATCTGTTTGAACCATCTTGCAGCAAAATTCACCTTGGCACAGCCATTCTATGGTTACAAATATGATCTGAAGTGTTAGCATTGATGCGAAGAAGCGCCAAGTGTGGATTTGAATTCCACCGCATCGCTTCAGTTGCACACAAACTGGCACTGTGTCAAGTCGTTGGGTTACGCAATTTCTGCTCACTGTGCCTTGACGTCGGCTCAAAGATAGTAAGAAGCCATGTTGAATAACTAAAGCTGGACGTGGAGGCATTACAATGCAGTGTACCTTCATGGCAAGCACTGCCCAGACCTCAGTTGGACAGTTAAAATCGAATGCTGAAAAATAGCCGACTACATTGCCAGAATGGATTTGGCGCCAAACTGCCTTATCTGCATAGCAGCCTTTTAACTCTTTAGTCACTTTCATGCGCCTTGGCCACATTTTATAGCACTTTGGACAGTGAAGATCCGTAATGTGATTCTGCCTCAAGGAATAGTTAGAAAGTTGACATGAAACTTGCCCGCCATTGAGTTCATCCTTTGCGATGCCTCCTCTAAATGGCTGAAGCTGTTGACATCCGAGCTTTACTGCTATGCAGCACATTGCACCACGCACAAATGGGCTAGAACCCATTTTTTACTGTCTTTGCTCCCCAATCGCCTTCAAATGCAAAGAAAGTTCACCCAACGTTAACCAGCAGCATAGAAACGTGTCACATGCTGCTATGTTGATGACGTTGGAATGCATTACCAAATCCTATCAATAGCTGGAACGCATTCGCTGCCATCGTGATGGCAATGCTTGGTTTTGCAATGTAACCCAAATCGGCCAGAGCCGCTGTCCTTCTCCCCTCTCTAGGATTGGATTGACCTTGAATTCCACCAAAATCTTGATTCGATGATGGCCATAATGTAAACGCCTCGTTGAGCAGGTCCCATTGGCTACTTTTATCCTTAAAGAATCCTTCTCCATGCCAATTCATATTTCCGTTCGCTGTCTTAACTGACACGCTCTGCAGTGACTCTTGAGATCACGAGTATTTGATTACTGACTCAGCTCTCGTTAGAGGGGTCGCATGGCTTAGTGTAGTCTTCACCGAATGTTGAGCAAGCAAAGTCCTAATTTTGTTTTGTCGCTGTGAGTCGATGAGAGTATGGAAGAGAAGATCGCCTTTCAGCACCTTTAATCCTACATGTTTACGTCTGGGCTTCACAAACTCAATACAATTTCCAGGGTCAGCATTCACTGGCAGACATCAAGACTAAGTATTTAATTAATAAAGCTAGCCAATTACTTAAGCGAAATGCACAATTCAAAAGATGTACGCATTTGATTTGAGCCTCGAGGGCAGAAGAAGTTGATGGAATTATCAAACTATCGCGTTGATTCCTTCTCTTACTCAACCACATCAAAGCAGCAAGGGCCTGACGGCTTTACCGGCAGCTCTCCAACAAATGATGAACTTCCTTCATTGACTCTAGGCTTGTAGATTTAAAAAGTTGTCCATAGCCACATTTGCCCTCTTCGGTCATCATCTCAGTAATGTTTTTCCATCTGCCATCGTTGATCACCGACAGTGTGTATCGTCTTTGCTTTAAGAGAATATATTCTGCCGGACCAACCAATTCGAACAGCTTCAATTAACTAGTACCGCCAGCTAAATGATTTGCACAGATAAGCTGGACAATGTATGCCAGGCAAGACCACAACTTGGGTCAAATGGATCTAGCACCCTCTATTTTTTTGGCTGAGTGTCCATCCAACGCAAGGAAAGCTGTGCTTTGGAGTGCCTGACTGCCTGCAAAGCAATGTCATGATATTCATTCATTTCGAGGTGAGAATCTGCCATTAATGTGCAATTTATCTTGACTGCGTCATTGTTCAATCTCACAGTTCAAGGCACGAACACAGATTTTCGCGCAATTGCTTTCCTTACTTACTTTATTTAAGCTGCATTGCAATCAAAGTTGTTAAAGCCACAATGAAAACATTAAGCCATGCACCTTGACCATTGAAGGAACAAAGATTGTGCGGTCAAGAGAAGTTGCTAACCACGCGTGGATTACGACAGTCTCTGGATCCATGCAAGACCTTTGCACGGCGTCGTTTGGCATAACCGATAAGCAACTACTGGCCCTAAAATTGCAGAGGAACGGAGTGTGTGGACTTTTCAAATGCAATCTTCATGTGTCTACAACCCTCATACCTTCTCATTTATCCATTAACTCAAACTTGATTGACTGAGAGTGAACGGAAACGTAATCCAAGAAACTGACAAGCGCATTTGTCAGAAAGCAATAACTTGAAGGGTCGGTATTGGCTCCGGTAAAAGAACTGCACAAATGCATGCATAGTGTCAAACAACTGCAGAGACTAGAATGGAGACCCGTTTTCGTAGTGAGAAGCATATCCAGGGAATGCATCTCGCCTGACACGGAGGACTACTTAGCGAACCATATCTATAGCGAGTGCGCGGATGTTACGAAGGTCATGGAGATCTGTTCCGAACAGCGGCCGAGGCGGTGGCAAATCCTTACTTCTCTCCACCATCGATGAGGCCACAAGGGAAGAAAATCATGTCTATATGCGTTTGCTGTTGCGAAATCAAGAGCATGAATGCCCAGTGATAAGGAGTAAAAAAGTTGCTAAAAGCGGTTGCACTATCTTGAGCGCTGGAGGGTACCCTGCCGACAAACCCTGCTTCTCGGCTGTGCATTCCAATGTGTACGTGCCTTTTTGCATCAGCTTCGATCACAGCTAAAATGCTGATAAAGTTGCAATGCAAGTACCAACACTGAATATTGACGGCGATCTCGAAAGAGCTCATCTTTAACGAGTCCTCACTTGCCATTGGTAATGCATGGAACAACGAAATCGATTATTGAAGTGCCATGGACAAGCGCCGTTTCTTTGCCTCTGCATGGCTTGCGCAGCCCTGGGATTGGTGCCACATCAATCGCGAAGGCAGAGAGATAATGGCGCTTGCCCAAGTCCTACAGGCATCCTTTGCATTTTCGAATGAGTGGCGATGCAGAATGGAGACAGTTGATACACGAGCAATAGCACAAAATGACAGCTAGATGATGCTACAAACTAAAGACATGCCCTAGAAGAAGCCTTTTTTTCTGCCACAAGTTTATCTGTCAGATAAACTAGTTTATTTTGTCACTTATCCCGCGTTCCTCGCTGGATACCGTTCCATTGACTCACACTGATCAACTGCACAACTGCACGGCCCTGTGCATCAATCCACTGACAACAAATAACTAAAAGTAGTATAGTAGAGGGGCCCTGAAAGGCAAATACGTTGCGTTTGATACGGTTTTTGCAGAAAATTCCTTCATTCACCTTATATCTTCGCGATGCTTGACGTTATGCAAGTTTCCTTTTATCGCTTTGTAATAAAATTATTGCTAAATTATTTTATTTTTTCAATCATATTTACTAAATGCGTAAAAATTGTAGAGTTTTTGTTAATTTGTCTGTACCTTGTTTTAATGCGCTTGATGTTAATGTTGGCTGCATGTTTTGGAAACACTAAGGGTACGTTTGCCATCGTGTTAGGGTGGTGGTTCGGTGGTCCATGAGCTTGACTTCTGGTGGGGGCTGTAATCAGGTGAGTAAGACTTGCACCTTTTTGAGATTGGGCTTAGTTTTTGTTTGTGCTAATTTCATGGGGAATTGGCCACAAATTATTTTGACGGTGGTTTTTTTACCGCTGGTTATAGCTAAGGGGTGTTATGAGTGGATAACCAAATTCAAATTCACCTTGGTTGACCGCCTCGGGTGCAAGCTTTTTGATACCATCAACCGCTTTTTATTAGTCAATATGAGAAGTTCCGCATGATGGTTGATTTGTTGCATTTGACTTCATTGATTCAATGCCGCTGTGGTCATGTATCAATAGTTCAAATTGTGCTTATATGATGGTGGTCACTAATTGTATGGCAAATTTTAAATCAGTCTGTTTCAGTGCTTGTGCATTATTTTGCCCTACGAGTTGTTTCTCGTTTGTGTGAGTTTAACGCTAGGTCTGTGTTTTGGGGCGCGAGTCGAATTGAAGTTGGATTCTGTGTGCATTTACTTTGCTTATTTTAGCCCTTAACGGGGTGTTGTTCTTTTTTTCTGTGGAAAAATTGATTGTATTGGTGCATTGGGCTGATATGGTTCTTCTGGCTGCTTCGCTGGCTTTGTATGAGTTCTGCTGCGTCATGCTCTCTTGCAGTACTTGTTATTGTTATTGAGTAGCATGCATAAGTAGGTCTGCAAAATGCCCATGAGATAAGGCTTCATGAGGGCATTCCTCTTTCTGCAGAAGTTGGATAGCACCGTTTTTGTGATGATTTGCCTTTGGTTGTGATGCATGATTTAACATCAAATCAAAATTAAAACGAAGTGGAAAGTAGTGTTGCTTCGTTAATGTTCCTGGTCCTGTTGCCAGTATGCAGTCGTGGCTAGTGTCAATTGCAATTCCCACCACCGAGCGTTGTGTCATAGCAGTCGGACTAAAGAAGACGTGTGCGCGGTAAAAATTGTATTCATTATGGTTGTCACGATGGTGTTATCTTCCGCTTCACTTGTTAAGTATGGCAAGTACTGTCACCTGTTTGCTTGTGGAAACTCATCGATGAACTTTTAGGGGTCGTTGGGGATGGACGATTGGGGGAAATAATCTGAATTAACTTTGCGCAATGAATTGAATAAAGTAAAGGAATGTGGGAATTATGGAATCCTCCCATCAGGCAGACTTGAATTCGTGTTCTGCTCCTGTCTTTCTCGCCGGGTTCACACTCCACGGTAGCTACTCTATCAACTTAGTTGTAATCATAAATTTAGTAATAGACGTTTTTAATCGAGTCTTTAAACTTGTGAATCCATGTGGGGGGACACGATGGTGCAGTTTATCGCTCTCTCTTAATCAACCGCAGTAATTGTGGCGCATATTAATTATGGGGTTGCCGCTGAGCTGTCGTAGGACATCCCCACTAGACACGCGTATAAAGGTAAATGTGTCCATAAATGGCTTAATTCTGTGCGTTTAAACGCTGAAGCGCCTGCGGAAAAGGACAAAGTCAAGTGACTCTGTAAAGGTGGCGTTGATGGTGAATACATTACTGTTTAGTGGTGCATGGGCTGAGGCACCAAAAGGTTGCAGTACCACGTCACCAGTGGCAATAGTTCGCGGTATTTGGAATTGCAAAACAGACGTTCGGTGGGGTAATGTTGTTGTTCCCATTGGATGAGTGCGGTCGATTTGTGAATGTGAGGTGCATTTCTCTCCAAATTGTGATTGATTCTGACGGAAAACAATTTGTTAAGGTGATGACACATATTCCTTTGGAAGGATTGGTAAATGCTTGAGGTGTGCAGATTTGGTGCAATTACAGTAAGAAAAATTCGATTTGGGTTGGTGGTGAGTGTGGATTAATGGAGGTTCGTGGATTCATGTTCATGGGAATCTTCAACCGCTGGCGTTTTCCATTCCTTCACCTCTATTGTTTGGCCCAGGCAGCTCGAGTTGACCACAAGAAGTTTGTTAGTCTACAATTTGTTCTCGCATAAGCACGATGGTCCTCATCAGTGGTACTAATGCGGCTACCCAAGATGGTAACCGGAAAGATGAATCTATCTTAGCCCTGCCTGGACGGCAATGTGTTTGTGTAACTCTCGATTTCGGTCGTGTATTCTTCGCCGAAATCATTCTCTTCATCTATGAGGCTTGATACTAGGCAATGCTAGGGTTTGCGTCGCCTTTTGACTTCAGAGAGGTTCCAGGACCCCTCATTAACGGCAAAGAAAAATGAACTTGGTCTTAAATGTTGGTCCTGCTTTGGATTGCCAGCTGCTGTCCCGCCTCTTACCCAATTAGGTACTTTGTGCGATTATTTTGGGGCGTTTTATGAAGCTTAGAGTCGAAACACCAAAATCTCTCAACTTCGTTGGCCACCCTATGAGTAGGGCATAAAATCGGAGTAAAGCTTGGATTGATGTTTGCGGTTGGCCTCACGACAACGAAACGGTCTTCTGGGTACTAAAAGGAATTGCTTGGAAAGTTGTGGCAGAATTGTAAACATCACGATTAGATCATGAATATATTTTGACACGTAGATCTGCTAGCACAAGGCATTAGCAGACATGAGGTTTACTTGCACAAGAGATGTGGTGTTCGGTCGTGTAGAAATGGATAAGGAATTGTTAGCCTATCCGATGCCACCATTGTCAGGCATGGGCACTTAGCTCTGCTTCCCCAGAATGTCACAGCGTTCGATGTGTGGTGACAGGTCGGCATTTGCCGTACTGCTTCACACTAAGGCACACTGCAGGCTTATTTCACTCGTTTTGGTGTAATTCGCATCTTGTCCAATCCAGAGAACCCATTTTAGGTAAGAGATGGGCGATTAGTCGTATCAAAGTCTTCTTTATCGTCTGTGTGGTAGTTGATGCAATGCCCAGTTAGCGCTGCCAACCATGCCAACAAAATTTATTGTTTCCATGATGACAGGAGCACGTTAATGCCATTCCTCGATGATCCAAATGCGCAAATGCATGCCAAGGCAATTGTTGATTCGCTGATTGGAAGGGTTGCATCGTGGTGATTATGGCTCTTGCTTTGTAATTTATTTTATTTCTGCAGGCACGCGGACCTTTAAGGCCGGACTCGTTCGCTTGAGCGGTGTGCAGTGCTAAACCGGATGAGTGGATTGATGGAACTGTGAGTTATACCAAATGACGACACCACAAGTCACCTGACACAGTCTGTCGACCCTTTCTCTCCCTGTCCACAAGGAATGCGTACCATCCTGCCAATACAGCAATGTTGTTGAAGTGCGTTTGTGAGAGTTGGTGCTGGTTGATGATCTACGTCAAATGCGTTGGAAGTCTGGAATGCATGGCGCGCTGCTCAGCGATGCATTCTAACCTCTTGAAATTGTTCTGACGGGTAGAAAACACATTCGTCAGTGCAAAAACGGATTGCGGTAAAAGCTTGAAGAAGGATCTTTTAAATGCTACCAGTGCATTATCGGGTTCGTGCCCCTATTTACTCGACCCCTTGGTTTCTTTACTACTCTGCTTTATTGAAACATGTTTCTTTTCTTGTGTACGATTTGACGCCGCACCCGTGTGGATTTTGTGGTGAGCGGGTAGAGATGACATTAGGGTCAGGGACCTGGGAATTATTGTCCGTTGAATTGAGATTTCCCTCTTTTGCAGCCACTTGTAGTTTGCTCTAATGTGTAGGTTAGAACGACCAAGATTAGGTGTTAGTGTGTCACCTTTAAGCGGGTCTTCTACTTCATCTCTCCACTTTGTTTGCGTTGGAACTGATTCATTTAGTTTAAATTATGCTAGAGGGTCATTTGCACCAAGAATAGGAGACTGGGCTGATTGTTGCCAGGTTAATCAAAATACTTCATGTTAATTCAGAACAAATGTGTTATGCATAACGGTTTTGGGTGCCACACAAAGGCTGTACAAAATAGACAAAAGGAAGTGGTAAAACTGGGTCCCATTGGGGCCTCAGCCGCACCGCTTTGAATAGGCGAAACGAAGTAGTAGGCAAGATTGGTTGTCTCCTGCCGGCAAAGTTGCCGTTCTTTGGCTCAGTCTTTGACTATCTAGAGTGTGTAAGGTAAGTATCCTTAAGTACAAGTTCACCTACCACGAGGACAGTTGCTAGATGTAGGGTAAAATAAAACGGGTTAAATCACTGTGCCCTGCGTCATTAATTTTGGTCCACGCATGAGTTTTGGTCGAAATGCATTCAATGCATTTAGAGCGGAGCCGGAAATGGCTTAGAGACGCCGCTGCACTTCCATTTGCTGTGTTCAAATCAGCCAAGATGAGAGGCGTTCCGTGGCCTCCTGTCTTGTATGCGCACTTTCCGGTGTTTTGAAGTTAGGCAGCAACCAAAAAGGGATTCTGTGGCCCCACGCCCAGCGTAAAAGTATGCCAAAGCTTTCACTTGAGGCATTGACAAATAAGACTAGATCAGGACGTATTAAATAGACTTGGGAAAAGAAGGGAAGTGGCTTGGTAAACGCACTGCTCTCCAGCTCATCAATCGTGACATAACTTTGGTCAAAGCTTAGATTCTAAGGCCCCTCGTCTTATGGGATGTAGATGGCGGTCTCCGGTCAATGCGCATCGCGTTTGGTTGGATTTAATTTTATCTAATTATACCTTGACCATAGAATTCACTTTACGCTCTCTTGTCAACTGTTATTGTCTCCTAGCATTCGCGAGCTAAATGTTGTCGCTTTCGTCCAGGGCGATGCGCGTCAAATCAACTTTGAGAAACTAACCAAAATCGGCTGCTTTATATGGCGTTAGTCTATTTCGCCACTGTTAATTTGGCCTTTTGTTTTCCATAATCTTTTGCGCGACTTTTACAATGTTGCTTTCGTTTCGGTTGACGCTCTCGTTGGCTCCAGTTTGACTCTGCTTTGGTCAGAATAGTGATTTAACAACATTTTGCCGAATGTGTTTTCGAAGGCAACGTCACCTCGCCTGATGTTATATTTTGTCAATGTTTAGTAAAATTGACCCTTTGGAACCGCCGTCCACCAATTCTGCCCACGTCTCAATGCTGGAAACAGCAATAGTGGCAATCCGTGGAGATAAAATATTGCGCATAGTACTGCTGCTCACAATCAGTGCCCTGCCCTCGCAATAGGTGAAAGGAAACATACGATGAGTGTGTTGAACCTGACCTCAGTGTGAATCACATTGGGATGTTTTCATCATCACCATCAAATCCTGTTGTGCCAACCAATGTGGGTATTTCTCCTGACGAAATCTTTACTCAGCAAAATGTGTGCACTGTAGAAACGTGAAAATTACTCATTGGAGTCGCGGAGTGGCGCGAGATGCAATTGCACTTGTGAATAGGCCACGCAACGCGTAGACGATGAATGAGGAACATGCGCCCGCTGCATACGAGTCGAGATTGTGTTTGTGCACCGGATGATTTTGATCCCAAAAGAGTGCGATGGCGTTGTACAATTTCTGACTAGCCTGACTATGGCAAATTTGGCAAAAGACTGAGTAAGTGGTTAAACTCAGCAAGGCATTTGTAGCGCGGACTCTGTTCGCACGTCAGTTGCGGAAGAACAAATGCTTCGCAATGGTAGTGCAGAGGCCGTCGTGATTTACCGAAAGGGAATAAAAAGGATGTCCCGATTTCTGGCATCCAACGCCACCTTTTCTACTCTACCATTCAACACACTCGTTATGCTTGTCAGGTGATTCGACTTTCGTGAATTTTCAAATCACGGTTTATGGCTCTATTTCTCATAAACGTGCATATCCGGAGCCGCTAGCAGCGTCTATGACTCAATTTGAATTTTCCCAACTTTTGTGCACCAAATCTGCCATTGGGTAAGAGAAATATGTGACCATCCTTCTTCCTAGCATTCATTTCGAAAATCTTTTTCAATTTTCGCGCGCAAACGGACATTTACATGCATAGACGCGCGTCCCTTCATCCTTGCAGTTGTTCCTTGTTCTTCTCAAGCTCAAAACCCCAGCACTGGGAAATGCTTGACTGGCACGAAAATGCGAGGTGAACTTGCCTGATCTATCGACCAAAGTAAATTCGCATCGTTGAAAAAGTCGAGATTTGCTTAGCGCCTTTTAGGATGCAAGTGGCAGACTTGGTCCTGTTATTTGATCACTCATTTCCATTCGCATTTGAACGCACGAGTGAGCGTGCTCAACGTTGAGGTAGAGCAAACAAGGGTCGTGTAATCTTGCTGGGGTTTGAATAGAGCTACAATGCGCACGAGGTATTTTTTGGGAATTTGACGAAACCGGATTGAATCTTGCATGTCAGCGTCTAAAGCGAACTTTTTTTTAATAATTTGAGGGATTAATCCTCACTAAAGGCAGCTGATGGCAGTTCTTTCTTGTTCTAATTATGGGGGCAGTTTCATCACCCGTCAGAAACCACAATTCATTGTAGGGGTGTAGTAGAACGCCTGTGATCCCTGACAAGACAGAAAAGGTATTCCTGCCCCACGGAAGATATACGAACATTCCGGTGCGACGTGCATGCCATGCTGTGGGTTTGTAGTGCTGCCTAAACTCATTTCACAGCCGCAGGATACAATCAAAAGGTGGTGCCGTGAACACGGATTCAGCCAGTTGGTCTAGACAAGTGGTAACTCACTGGATTTACTTCTCTACATGCCATAAGGTGCTGCTCACACGTACTTGACTTCGGCTACAGACAGAATAGAATTTGGGCTTTGACAATTCTTCAGCAATAGTTTTCTTTTGCCAAATACAAAGCTCTTGACATACGAGCACTTCCCACGACTTGCAAGCCCAACTCAAACGGTAGAAACGACTTTGTATTTACAAAATAACTTCATTATGCCTGAATAGGCGGCCTCAAGTAAAACTGTTGATGACTAACGCCAAGATATTGCCCGACAATAGGGGCGGAAATTGTCTTCACATATGGGGAGTGGGCCACAGATTGGCGTTGCTCAACCGCATATAGTCAACGGCGTGCATTTGCATGAAAAGCAGAAACCTTTCGTGATGATTAAGCCACTTATTTAGGCATCATAGAGTGCGATGTGATTTGTCGCAGTTTAAAATACGAAAATTTGCTCATTTGCAGAACTGAAAGATGTTAACGGACCTGGTGAGAGCTAGACATCGCAAATTTCATTAAGGCCTGCCAATCGGCACATTGCTAAACTAGCTTTATCCGGTCACTTCGCTACCATCTCAGCAAGCAGAGTCATACAGCCTCAACTCCATCCACTGCAAACTTCTACCATCCTCGTAGCCACATGATCCATTGCGAACATCTGCCTCCGTAATGGCATTACTATGTTATGATCGTTGGCTTGTAACGGATCTCACCATCAGGATTTACTTAATTAAGTGCCTCAGATCTATTCAGCGTGGCTTGAGAAAATGCCTACTTTATCCTATTCGCATAACTTAAGCAAAGGAAGGAGGAGGATACAGAGAAACGGATGATCTCTATTTGATTTCTTCACTTCCCTAGAAAGACCCGTGCAGCGCTGTTTGATATTTTGCTGAGTTGTATCAATGCGGATGATGGTGAAGGTGTGTGGTCATTAAGCGATAGAAAGATGCCATATCAAATAGAGCATGATTAGACATCTACCAAACAATCAGCTTTAGCGAACACTGGCCTTCTTGATTGATTTTGTTCAGGAGCTAAGTGTAGAAGTCGGGGCAAACACATCACAATGACTTGTGGTCTGTACGTTGCTGGCACGCACCTACTTGGCCAAATTGCCCTGAGATTAAATAGCAGAACTTGCGATGCAAAAAGTGGTATGGCACTAAACATGCTAAGGTGTTTGCAATATCTTCGACAAAGCATGCGTTGAAGGCGCTCTGAGCGGAGATAGTAGCACCTGATCTTTTCTGTGAAAGAGAACTTGAATTTGGTGGGGGAGGAACAGCGATCCATTCTACACTATGTTACCGTCTTTGCGCACTCCACAGTCAGCAAGTTTTGCCTTGTTGCAATTAAACACAATCACCTCCATTGAGAAGAAGAAGGGATGAGCTGTTTTGCTGCTCTGATCTAGTACTTGTATGTTCACCCTTTCTGTCCTTCCTCCGGAAACCGCGCTGCTGCAACAGAAGAGCTTTGTTACGGCAGTATAGAAGCGGAGCAACGTGCCTGAGCATGACCAAGGTCTTTAAACTTTCTGAAGAACAGATTTGGCATTAAATTAAATATCTGGTCATTAGGCAGGTAATATTGACTAAATTGGCTGGATTCCCACAAGGAACAGCCCATTGCGCCTGCCAGGCAGACGTCAGATTTGCAATTGGGAGTGCGAAGGTCAGACCGATGCAGTTGGTGATGGTAGTGACGTGTAGAATCCAACTTTCGGCTCTTAGCATGCGTCGAAAAAAATGCTGCTCACTAGTCAACCATCTCGATCATCTTCCTCAATAGCGTCACGATGCAGTGAGAGTCCTCAGGCGACCTTTCAACGACTATAATCCCTTCACACTTATTAAGCCACAGTGGCATTCGTTGCAATACCTAGATTAAATGCTTGCGCTAACTAATGAAGTCCATGGTTCAAATATTTTAGAAAGCAAATTTCATCGACCTACAGCATCGTCTGCATTATCGCAGATTTTAAGCAAAACTGAAGCAGTGGAGAAAACTGACACCAAATCTTCTCCCGCTCTCTACCCCCACATCGCGTCACTCATTTCTCTATCTTCCTTCGTTTCTCTTCACATGCCTCCATCCTTTATCTGTCCCTCACACATTCATTCCAAAGGAAAGATTGTTAGTAATTGATGCAGGCGTTTCTAGCCATTTATTAATCAGCCACAAGTGATTCTCACGAGTAGTGACATTCGTTGCGTGTTCAAAGCACACCCATGGTCGTGCTTGCTGCTTACCACCCATTTTTCTTTGCGACAATGCTGTCGTTGTCTAATTGGCTGTTATGCTATTGACCGATTAGTGAGTAGTCATCCTTGCGGCGTTTGCCGCATCACAATTAGAGGCCTCTGAAGGAGTCTCACTGCCAGTTCGCATCCGCGCACCTTGACAAAAGTGGCAAACTCAATGATCTGTTTGCTGTTCGGATTAGGATGTGTTGTTTGCATTTCGCGCATTAAAACGGCTTGATTAGGCACTATATTTGACAATCTGGGCATATTATACTTTGCAGAATGGAGGTTCCATACTGACTTTCATGCATGGATGAATGATTAGACCTTAGTGAACTACGAGTTCTCGCAAGAAGTGGGTGATGGGTTAGGCTTTCATGACCACCACTTCATTTGTAATATTGTTTGTTTTTGTTGAACCTTCCGGTGTTCTAGTCCTCAACCTCTTTTTTTATGCCGCATTGGCCGCGTATGTCTTTCTTCGCCGTGAAGGAGCTATGCAGACCCATTCCGTTTCCACAAATGGCCTTAACCCAACGTTAACCCTGACGACTGTCTACTTATTACTGAATAGTAAGCCGAGCATTTATTTTGCTTAGATGATTGAATTGTACGCGAAGCTCGCAAAAGATGGCGCGTTCGTCAGCTCTGTTTGTAACAAAGCACTTGCATGGTAATCAGGTCGGCTTATCGATTGGGCGTCTATTTCAATCGCTGCGCTTTACTCGTCTGTACAAAGCGCACACATAACATGGCCGCGTGTTATGCGGTGGTGCATCCAACAAAGCTGCGAACATGAGGGAAGAACTACACTCGAAGTAATCCCACTTTGACTCCTCGACAGGCAGAAACACACCATCTAAGTGCCGTAGTCTTTGTGGACACGCGTAGCTAGACTCGTGCGTCCCACGCCTCACCAAGCAGCCATAGGTTGCAGTCGAAAATAAGAACAGGACTGCTACTCGCAATGACCCAAGAAAGAGCGAATGCAATTCGAACAAATAAATTTGACCCCAACTATCCACGGTTTACTACTTCGCACTTACACACGTTCTCAAGCCTCATTTCATTACTTTTCGCGGTGGCCGAACAGGTCAGCAGATGCAAGTTGCCATTACAATGTCTTAACGGCCCAGCAGTAATGCGGAACCAACTTCCCCATTGAATTTTTGCCAGACCGCTTCAACCATCGGAATCTTCTCTGCATCTTTACATGCGATTGCATCGAAGCAGGCTTAAGTGCCACCCTCCATTGCCAATCTCTTGATCAAGTGAATAGCTAACATTCGTTGCCATGTTTCGTACCCTGTCCTTAAAGAGCCTTCAATAAAAGCATTAGGAAGTGCAACCGAAGCATGGTGTATTCTTCTCGCCTGTTTTGCTCCTTGCGGATGTTTGGACATTGTGCTCATTTTGCAGAAGAATCCCATCATTCTCTGATTGATCGGCACCTGCAATGGAAATGATGACACGCTTGAAAACACAAATGCTGAGCTGCAGCATTCGGGACAAACGCATCATTTAACAGTCTGAGCAGACTTACATTAGGATTAACGGCAGTGCTAGAATCATGGATGTGAAAGTGGTTGCACTGGCTAAAGCGGTGGAGGTAGTCCGATGGATTGCGGTGTTTGAGGCAGATGCCGTAGAACCACTCGAAAGTGTCGTCATAGGGTCTGTAGTGCGTGAGGTGCTAATCACGGTGGTTGTGGTAACGACCTCACTCCCTGTCAAAATGGTACAATTCGTCCAGTAAACCTTTCGTTATCCACACATCCAATATCCACCAACTCTGCATGGCGGAACTATTAAATCCGCCACTATCCTACTCCACACATTCGAATGGACTTGGTCCAATCAATCGGCTTCCAATGTAGCTGGATCTCTGGTGAATAAAGTTATTTGCAAGAGCTCGACATCTCATGAATAAAACAGGAAGGGCTCACTTGGTAAAGGTGGTGTGATCACGCTCGCTACATTGCTGTGGTGTTGGATGTTGCCGATGTAAGTACTAATGAAGACGGTTACATTTTGTTCTGGCTGCAAGCCGGTAAGAACATAGCTCTCAGAACGTCCTGCATTGAATGTATGAAAAAACCCATCGTTGTAACTCCAGTAGACATAATAAGCGCGAACATGGCCGGTGATATCAAGCGGATGTTGCCAAGTCGCCTTCACAGTGGTCGAATTTACTACCTGCAGTGTCAAGTTCCGGGGAGCATGACGATCTGCACAAACAAAACCAATGTTTTGGAAGTAGTGCTGACAAAACAAAAAGTGTTTTTTAATTGAGGCGAAATGGTAAAACTTCGGGGCTAATGGGCAACTGACCAGGATTAAGTGCAAAAACTATGGGTTCGAGGTATGCATCAGGTGCGGATGTGTAATCAACAGGCTGAGGGTGTTTGGCAGCGCGAGTTGACGCAACATCAATGATTCCTACTGACAGACCAATTCTGTTGCATGAAATGCCGCGTTGTGCGCAATTCATGAGCTGTAAAAGTGCTACAATAAGACTACAAAGATCACTGACTTATCTTCAGACATCATAGCAATTGTAATGCTCAATCGGCAGACCACCATACAACGTAATAAGCGGCTCTTTCCGCTGGTTTTATGTGTTTGGGGCACTAGAGAGGAAGTGCGCATGCGAAAGGCGGGCAAGAAAAGGACTCAAGTCAGTTGTGCTCAGAAGCGCGTGTGACACAAAGGAGCTAGATAAAGTCCTGCGCACACACAAGGATGCTAGGCAGAGGGAATAGATCAATAAATTGGAAGACTGTGGAGGAATTTTAGCAGCACAGATTCCAATGCCAAAGAATGGAGCATCCTGACTTGGCCAAATTAAGAAAATTTGCCTGTGATGTGATGCGATGCGAATCCCTGCCATTCCGCTTAGCCTTGATTGACATACACATGCAGCAAATGGACACATTGTGAGGGTGCGTATGCATAAGCCAAGCTTAAGAATGTATCTTACCGATCCGTAAAGAGAGGTACCCACGCAGCGTTGAAAGTGCCAAGAGAATAAGGCAGACGAAACGCGACATCACTCTGCTAGAAAATGCTCATTCATGCCCTGCACAGTGTGTTTTGAGAGTGATGTCCCAGACCATTGGATAACGACTGACAGTGCGCTTAGTGATCAGTGAGAATGCCTGCCCTATCACCATCACAGCGTGCACCAACAAAGGTGAAAAGGCACTGCATTGTGAATGGGCAAGTTACACATATTTACGAGACAGCTAGCATCAGTGTTTGTACCGTAGAAGCAGGTGGGTTATTAGTAACCGGATTAGTAGAAGCGAGTCTGTCAGTTGCGTCGACGGTAGGAATAGTCGCCGAACCTTTGGCGTGGGTATTTGGGATTTGCGCGTAGATCCACTCAGCTGTTGTCTCGTCCACATTCGATGGACCTAGAACTTGCGTCAAAGGACGCTTGGTGGTGGGCAGCAAATGAGCGCTTTTTGGTCGCTGCAGATATTTCTTTAACTGACTGCAGTTGGAAATTAAAATTTGCATTGCAAAACATTCCATCAAGCTTTCAGCTGCTAGTGCACATCAAAGATGGTAAAAACCACATTTCAATTGAGTAATTTCACGGACGTGACATGTGGAATGACTCCATTCAACTGTGCATTTGCCATCTTGTTCTCACTTCACAATTACACGCCATATGTTTTGCTAGGTAAACCGTAGCCTCCGGAGGACCAGTTTCATCACATAATATCTTCATGCCAGACATGATAATTTCATCCTTTAGTGTCTGTACTTGCACATTGGGGCATGGCCCTTGGGCGGTGCTGATGGCCTTGTCAGAACTTCTGCACAAAGTAACCAGAGCGTTTATTTTTGAAACGTTTATACATTGCGGCATCACTGGAGATCCATGCGTACGCATTTGTGCGCATTGTAGGGAGCCGCCAGATTGCCACGGTTTGTGAGCTAGCTGACAACCAAACCAAAGTAGTCTCGCACAAGTTGCCAATGCGAGCGCAAATCAGCGGCTAGCTCTGCAACCAGCCCAAGGTAAAGGCAAAACGAAGAGGGTAAAAGCATACGATGGATGACGCAAGCGAATGTGAAGTCGTAGAGGTCACCAGATAGGCGATGAGACTGAGCCAACGTGGACTTGTGAGCCGTCAGCTGCCACGTTGTACATGCACGTCAACCATGTGATCCGTGGGCGGATCACCACTTTGGGTATGGTTGAATGCCTTACTGTCACCCATGCGAAAGCGTAAAGCACCTGCAGATCCATTTTGCTTCAACAACCGACAGCTGACCGCACGACCTCGAGTAACTTTAAGTAGCACGACAGTTCAAAACACTTGCACCTTCGAAGTGTTTTACGACCAGCCACAATTGCGATGGAGTGGTGAAGCCATAGTCGGGCTTATGTTTTGCCTGATCTCCTGAGTGTATTATTTTTTGGCACAAGGCATCTTATCTATTGGTCACAAAAGTGCCATGTTTGTTGTGGGAATACAGACGTGCAAGACAACAGAGTGAGGTTTACTTTTGAAGCAAAGTCTGAAGAGCGCAGGCGGTTTAGACACCGGAAAGAGAAGGAAACCGCTCCCAACTCACTGTCTATTCCCGCAAGGATTCCTGTTTGCAACTTAAAATCGTCCTGCGTTGTCGTTTGGATGAAAATCGCTAAGCGAATCTCGGCTTCGTTAGCGATGTGGGTTCACTTGGGCATAGGGATCAGGCAAGCTCAACTCTCATTTAATAGCAGTCCAGAATTTCGCAGTGCTGAGGTTTCGGGCTTGAGGGGAATAAAGGACAACTCCACGGTTGCAGGCACGTGCATGTATGCATGCAGGCGATTCGGTGCCAACCAACGACCCCTCCAAGAGGGAGCGAGTCATAGAAATTATCCACTCAGCCCTTTAGCAAATGGCACTTTACGTTCACAACTATCACCCTAATAGCAACATTTTGACGTGAGATCTCATGGCTTCTGTGGTTGGTGTGGAATGAAGTGTAGATCCACTTGGTAATGTCTAGGTCACCACCAAGCCTTGGACCTCTCCAATCAAATCCATTTCAATATGCGCTACTCAGCATTTCACCCTCGAAACAATTAATCCATCCCGCCAGTCGGAATGAATTCAAACCCCTTGGATGACTGCATCCCACGAGTTCCTTGCTTCCATTTTGACTTAATTCAATTTCCAAGCCTTCGCTGCACCGAATGGAAAGCCTGATGCAAAGTCCCCGGGTAGAAGCGTGGGTGCAGCGCTCTGATGGCTGCTGGGTGCTTTTGACGCGTCGCTATGGTAGCCGATAACCAGAAATCACGCTGGACAAATAAGTAACTTAGCATTGTCCTGCATTCCTTGTTTGGTGACAAAATACACACTGCCTCGTTGAATGTGTGAGTGGTGGACACCGGCTCCAAGCAATGGTGAATAAAACCCAATGCCAATGCAACTGCTCATTTCGACACGTATAAAAGTTGCCACACCATGCGCAAGAAGAAGGAGCAAATATGCCTGTTGGTTCACTTGCTTGTCAAAATAAGAATGCATGCTACTGGACTCTCATCGGTAGTTGACATGAACAACAACGCGGTTCACTGTTGGTGCTGGAAGCAGTGCTGATAATACCCTTTGCATTCAACCAGAAGCATGCGCAAAGCGGGAGAGCACATTCGTCTGTTGAGAGATTAGTGAATCCTGTCAAGCGGACCATGTCATGCGAAACCAATGGGAAGCATTAGCCGCTACTGCTGATTTGCTTGAAGGAGTCGAATGAGGTGCCCTCTCAGCCTTGACTGTCACCACTAATTAATGAGTAGTTACAAAGCACAGGGTGGGTGAATCCCATCTCTGGCGTCTTAATAGCGCGTTGGCTTGTAACTAGAGGCTAGAGCTCGGTAACTTGCTACCCTTGGGCTCGACGTGACTCTGCGCACTACTTGCGGTAAGCGAGCCAGTCTACCCCAAAACAAATCGTCCAGGCCATTCAAAAGTGATGTTTAGT
Organism: Taenia pisiformis; assembly: GCA_023968675.1. Taxonomy (NCBI): domain Eukaryota; kingdom Metazoa; phylum Platyhelminthes; class Cestoda; order Cyclophyllidea; family Taeniidae; genus Taenia; species Taenia pisiformis. The sequence continues at coordinate 10,018,876 of CM043731.1, read as the reverse complement.
AAGAAAGCAAAATGATGTTTGTGGGTGTCTGCAAGTGCTGTACTGGTGCCGTTTGCTCAAACATGCATTTCTAGCAACAGCAAACAATCGGAAAGCTTTCACGAAGCACATTTTCGGTAAATTGTTCGATTTCGCAATGCTCCTTACCCGAGCAGACCAAGTGATGTCTCGTGGCCTATGCTAACACAGAACGCAGATTGTGACAGAGTTGTGCGTTAGTCCTTTTCCTCTCACGACGCACGTTGATTTGCGCAGCGTGCTTCCATAAATTTGTAAACTGTAGGCAAATTTACGTTGCAGACAACCATTGGGGCTTCCTCACTAAGCTTTCTTCCTACTGGCACCGATTCACCTGCTCCACTGACCGCTGGTGCTTTGATGCCAAGGAAATAATTGACTCCTCACACGGGTATTTGTTTGTTTTAGTTCGATTTTACTGATACGGGGCTAAACTATCGCATAACTTTGCCACCTGCAGACGCGCATTTGACGGTTGCATTCCCGCCTCAATGATAATACTGAGTGCGTATTATATTGTGAGGTTCCTTGGAAGATGATGTCCTAAAAACGTTGACACGTAACCGCTGACGGGAATCGCCTGCTATGCACATAAGAAGACACAAGTGGTGCCTCTCCTACCTGTGATTGTATGCTGTAATAATGCTTTTGCTCAAATGCAATTTGTTGCATCCATTTTTGCCAACGCTCCAGGATGCAAATCGAAGAGCACGTGGCAATCATGGCGGACAGTGTGCTAGGGTTGATATTGGCCTATTTGTCCATTCCGTGGCCTGCACTAACATTGCAAGGCTGGCGGATGATGTCCCACTGGGGTTAGAGACGACCTCTATGCATTCCACAAAAAGAGAAGGCGAAAAGGTAGTCTAGGTCTTACAGCGCCCATGAAGTGTAAAGTTTATGGAATCAGTGCCTACTTTGACAGTCAAGGAAGGAAAACGCTGTGCCAACTAAACAGTCAAGTAATCGCATGAAGATGCTGGCGGTCTTACATGACGCACTTCGCGATTGATGTTCGCGGAAAGCCTCAAACTCGCATGTCACTGACAGTACGGAAAATTAGTTCAGGAGAAAGATGTGTGTCTTTTAAAGTGGAGAGGAGAGTAACATTCCGATTTAGGAAAAAAACATTTTACGATAATTTTACTGGTGTATCTGACAGCCAACATCTCCAAGGTGTGGAATTACAAGGGATTGCAAAACTGATGGGATGAGTGTAATGCATGGTAAGAGACCAAAGGGAAGCTAAAAGCTGTTTCGCTGATGACGTAGGGAGCATGCTGGTGTAAGCGCCACAGAGACTGTGTAGAAGGGACGGCACTGAATGGCGGTGCAGGATGTCGCGTTTCGTCGGTTATCAGCAGCGCCTGTGTAGTTGCAGAAATGCCGGCAGATAAAACGGAAGGATGGGTTACATTAAGGATATCTGCAGCTTGTGTTCAAACTGCACCATTGGTTGGCAGCTATGAAGGCCGCATTGAACGGTAGCATTCGACATCTATAATGCTGTGGTAAGGTCACCAATTGTGATCATCGGTTGCGTTGCATGATTTGTTACCGGAACCACTGTGGTAAACGCATCACTGGCAGACAGGCCCAATGTGTAGGTTTCATTGGACATCACTGTTGACTGCATTAACGCGGAATCGTTCACAGACACGATCGTCGGTTGGAATGCATTGGATATTGCGGGCGCCTGTGTTTGAACGACGCAGTTGGTCAATAGTTCTGGTGGATACGTAGGGATGCGTATGGCGCTGCTGAATTCCCCACTGCAAATGCAAAGCTGGATGTTTTTTCCCAAATCTGTGTTTCATTAGTCGCTTTGGACATCTGTGTTGATTGTGGAAGGCTAATATTAGTGACTGACTGCAGACTTTCATTAGATGCCGCTGGAGTCTGTGGTTGTACAGCATCCTCGCCCAACGATCCCGAAGTTTGCGTTGCATTGGATCTTAGTTAAGTCTGTACCGAAGCTGTGGTGTCGGTCGACGTCACAGGCTGTTCTGTGGCATTAAATATCACTGTTGAGGTTGAGGTTGTGTTAAACGTTGTTGGAGCACACTTCGGAACGCTGACATTAGCAGAGGACTAGGACGGCTTCGTTGTATTCGCTGGGGTAGAAGTTGATATGGATTCCGTTGCAATGGGCACTTGAGATACCTGCGTTGATGTGGTGGCGTAAACGGTAGTCTGATGTTCGTCAGTTGACCTGAGTGTTGCTGAATCCTGTACTGGCTCTGCTCCATCTATCATCAATCCCAAAACCTGTACGTTCATCACCATTTTGCGGTAGGAAGCACCTCTGTCGACTAACATACCAAGGTGAACATCAGCACAAGAAAAGCTTTGAAAGTGTGCATAATGATCTTGGGTCCTATGCAAAGTTTTGGGCCTCTGGCTACATTTATAGCCTATGGCATTGCGTGGGTGTTTCCATGCAGACGTAGCATGCCAACACATCTCGGCACGCTGTAAGACCTAGACTACCTTTTCGCCTTCTCTTTTTGTGGAATGCATAGAGGTCGTCTCTAACCCCAGTGGGACATCATCCGCCAGCCTTGCAATGTTAGTGCAGGCCACGGAATGGACAAATAGGCCAATATCAACCCTAGCACACTGTCCGCCATGATTGCCACGTGCTCTTCGATTTGCATCCTGGAGCGTTGGCAAAAATGGATGCAACAAATTGCATTTGAGCAAAAGCATTATTACAGCATACAATCACAGGTAGGAGAGGCACCACTTGTGTCTTCTTATGTGCATAGCAGGCGATTCCCGTCAGCGGTTACGTGTCAACGTTTTTAGGACATCATCTTCCAAGGAACCTCACAATATAATACGCACTCAGTATTATCATTGAGGCGGGAATGCAACCGTCAAATGCGCGTCTGCAGGTGGCAAAGTTATGCGATAGTTTAGCCCCGTATCAGTAAAATCGAACTAAAACAAACAAATACCCGTGTGAGGAGTCAATTATTTCCTTGGCATCAAAGCACCAGCGGTCAGTGGAGCAGGTGAATCGGTGCCAGTAGGAAGAAAGCTTAGTGAGGAAGCCCCAATGGTTGTCTGCAACGTAAATTTGCCTACAGTTTACAAATTTATGGAAGCACGCTGCGCAAATCAACGTGCGTCGTGAGAGGAAAAGGACTAACGCACAACTCTGTCACAATCTGCGTTCTGTGTTAGCATAGGCCACGAGACATCACTTGGTCTGCTCGGGTAAGGAGCATTGCGAAATCGAACAATTTACCGAAAATGTGCTTCGTGAAAGCTTTCCGATTGTTTGCTGTTGCTAGAAATGCATGTTTGAGCAAACGGCACCAGTACAGCACTTGCAGACACCCACAAACATCATTTTGCTTTCTTACTAAACATCACTTTTGAATGGCCTGGACGATTTGTTTTGGGGTAGACTGGCTCGCTTACCGCAAGTAGTGCGCAGAGTCACGTCGAGCCCAAGGGTAGCAAGTTACCGAGCTCTAGCCTCTAGTTACAAGCCAACGCGCTATTAAGACGCCAGAGATGGGATTCACCCACCCTGTGCTTTGTAACTACTCATTAATTAGTGGTGACAGTCAAGGCTGAGAGGGCACCTCATTCGACTCCTTCAAGCAAATCAGCAGTAGCGGCTAATGCTTCCCATTGGTTTCGCATGACATGGTCCGCTTGACAGGATTCACTAATCTCTCAACAGACGAATGTGCTCTCCCGCTTTGCGCATGCTTCTGGTTGAATGCAAAGGGTATTATCAGCACTGCTTCCAGCACCAACAGTGAACCGCGTTGTTGTTCATGTCAACTACCGATGAGAGTCCAGTAGCATGCATTCTTATTTTGACAAGCAAGTGAACCAACAGGCATATTTGCTCCTTCTTCTTGCGCATGGTGTGGCAACTTTTATACGTGTCGAAATGAGCAGTTGCATTGGCATTGGGTTTTATTCACCATTGCTTGGAGCCGGTGTCCACCACTCACACATTCAACGAGGCAGTGTGTATTTTGTCACCAAACAAGGAATGCAGGACAATGCTAAGTTACTTATTTGTCCAGCGTGATTTCTGGTTATCGGCTACCATAGCGACGCGTCAAAAGCACCCAGCAGCCATCAGAGCGCTGCACCCACGCTTCTACCCGGGGACTTTGCATCAGGCTTTCCATTCGGTGCAGCGAAGGCTTGGAAATTGAATTAAGTCAAAATGGAAGCAAGGAACTCGTGGGATGCAGTCATCCAAGGGGTTTGAATTCATTCCGACTGGCGGGATGGATTAATTGTTTCGAGGGTGAAATGCTGAGTAGCGCATATTGAAATGGATTTGATTGGAGAGGTCCAAGGCTTGGTGGTGACCTAGACATTACCAAGTGGATCTACACTTCATTCCACACCAACCACAGAAGCCATGAGATCTCACGTCAAAATGTTGCTATTAGGGTGATAGTTGTGAACGTAAAGTGCCATTTGCTAAAGGGCTGAGTGGATAATTTCTATGACTCGCTCCCTCTTGGAGGGGTCGTTGGTTGGCACCGAATCGCCTGCATGCATACATGCACGTGCCTGCAACCGTGGAGTTGTCCTTTATTCCCCTCAAGCCCGAAACCTCAGCACTGCGAAATTCTGGACTGCTATTAAATGAGAGTTGAGCTTGCCTGATCCCTATGCCCAAGTGAACCCACATCGCTAACGAAGCCGAGATTCGCTTAGCGATTTTCATCCAAACGACAACGCAGGACGATTTTAAGTTGCAAACAGGAATCCTTGCGGGAATAGACAGTGAGTTGGGAGCGGTTTCCTTCTCTTTCCGGTGTCTAAACCGCCTGCGCTCTTCAGACTTTGCTTCAAAAGTAAACCTCACTCTGTTGTCTTGCACGTCTGTATTCCCACAACAAACATGGCACTTTTGTGACCAATAGATAAGATGCCTTGTGCCAAAAAATAATACACTCAGGAGATCAGGCAAAACATAAGCCCGACTATGGCTTCACCACTCCATCGCAATTGTGGCTGGTCGTAAAACACTTCGAAGGTGCAAGTGTTTTGAACTGTCGTGCTACTTAAAGTTACTCGAGGTCGTGCGGTCAGCTGTCGGTTGTTGAAGCAAAATGGATCTGCAGGTGCTTTACGCTTTCGCATGGGTGACAGTAAGGCATTCAACCATACCCAAAGTGGTGATCCGCCCACGGATCACATGGTTGACGTGCATGTACAACGTGGCAGCTGACGGCTCACAAGTCCACGTTGGCTCAGTCTCATCGCCTATCTGGTGACCTCTACGACTTCACATTCGCTTGCGTCATCCATCGTATGCTTTTACCCTCTTCGTTTTGCCTTTACCTTGGGCTGGTTGCAGAGCTAGCCGCTGATTTGCGCTCGCATTGGCAACTTGTGCGAGACTACTTTGGTTTGGTTGTCAGCTAGCTCACAAACCGTGGCAATCTGGCGGCTCCCTACAATGCGCACAAATGCGTACGCATGGATCTCCAGTGATGCCGCAATGTATAAACGTTTCAAAAATAAACGCTCTGGTTACTTTGTGCAGAAGTTCTGACAAGGCCATCAGCACCGCCCAAGGGCCATGCCCCAATGTGCAAGTACAGACACTAAAGGATGAAATTATCATGTCTGGCATGAAGATATTATGTGATGAAACTGGTCCTCCGGAGGCTACGGTTTACCTAGCAAAACATATGGCGTGTAATTGTGAAGTGAGAACAAGATGGCAAATGCACAGTTGAATGGAGTCATTCCACATGTCACGTCCGTGAAATTACTCAATTGAAATGTGGTTTTTACCATCTTTGATGTGCACTAGCAGCTGAAAGCTTGATGGAATGTTTTGCAATGCAAATTTTAATTTCCAACTGCAGTCAGTTAAAGAAATATCTGCAGCGACCAAAAAGCGCTCATTTGCTGCCCACCACCAAGCGTCCTTTGACGCAAGTTCTAGGTCCATCGAATGTGGACGAGACAACAGCTGAGTGGATCTACGCGCAAATCCCAAATACCCACGCCAAAGGTTCGGCGACTATTCCTACCGTCGACGCAACTGACAGACTCGCTTCTACTAATCCGGTTACTAATAACCCACCTGCTTCTACGGTACAAACACTGATGCTAGCTGTCTCGTAAATATGTGTAACTTGCCCATTCACAATGCAGTGCCTTTTCACCTTTGTTGGTGCACGCTGTGATGGTGATAGGGCAGGCATTCTCACTGATCACTAAGCGCACTGTCAGTCGTTATCCAATGGTCTGGGACATCACTCTCAAAACACACTGTGCAGGGCATGAATGAGCATTTTCTAGCAGAGTGATGTCGCGTTTCGTCTGCCTTATTCTCTTGGCACTTTCAACGCTGCGTGGGTACCTCTCTTTACGGATCGGTAAGATACATTCTTAAGCTTGGCTTATGCATACGCACCCTCACAATGTGTCCATTTGCTGCATGTGTATGTCAATCAAGGCTAAGCGGAATGGCAGGGATTCGCATCGCATCACATCACAGGCAAATTTTCTTAATTTGGCCAAGTCAGGATGCTCCATTCTTTGGCATTGGAATCTGTGCTGCTAAAATTCCTCCACAGTCTTCCAATTTATTGATCTATTCCCTCTGCCTAGCATCCTTGTGTGTGCGCAGGACTTTATCTAGCTCCTTTGTGTCACACGCGCTTCTGAGCACAACTGACTTGAGTCCTTTTCTTGCCCGCCTTTCGCATGCGCACTTCCTCTCTAGTGCCCCAAACACATAAAACCAGCGGAAAGAGCCGCTTATTACGTTGTATGGTGGTCTGCCGATTGAGCATTACAATTGCTATGATGTCTGAAGATAAGTCAGTGATCTTTGTAGTCTTATTGTAGCACTTTTACAGCTCATGAATTGCGCACAACGCGGCATTTCATGCAACAGAATTGGTCTGTCAGTAGGAATCATTGATGTTGCGTCAACTCGCGCTGCCAAACACCCTCAGCCTGTTGATTACACATCCGCACCTGATGCATACCTCGAACCCATAGTTTTTGCACTTAATCCTGGTCAGTTGCCCATTAGCCCCGAAGTTTTACCATTTCGCCTCAATTAAAAAACACTTTTTGTTTTGTCAGCACTACTTCCAAAACATTGGTTTTGTTTGTGCAGATCGTCATGCTCCCCGGAACTTGACACTGCAGGTAGTAAATTCGACCACTGTGAAGGCGACTTGGCAACATCCGCTTGATATCACCGGCCATGTTCGCGCTTATTATGTCTACTGGAGTTACAACGATGGGTTTTTTCATACATTCAATGCAGGACGTTCTGAGAGCTATGTTCTTACCGGCTTGCAGCCAGAACAAAATGTAACCGTCTTCATTAGTACTTACATCGGCAACATCCAACACCACAGCAATGTAGCGAGCGTGATCACACCACCTTTACCAAGTGAGCCCTTCCTGTTTTATTCATGAGATGTCGAGCTCTTGCAAATAACTTTATTCACCAGAGATCCAGCTACATTGGAAGCCGATTGATTGGACCAAGTCCATTCGAATGTGTGGAGTAGGATAGTGGCGGATTTAATAGTTCCGCCATGCAGAGTTGGTGGATATTGGATGTGTGGATAACGAAAGGTTTACTGGACGAATTGTACCATTTTGACAGGGAGTGAGGTCGTTACCACAACCACCGTGATTAGCACCTCACGCACTACAGACCCTATGACGACACTTTCGAGTGGTTCTACGGCATCTGCCTCAAACACCGCAATCCATCGGACTACCTCCACCGCTTTAGCCAGTGCAACCACTTTCACATCCATGATTCTAGCACTGCCGTTAATCCTAATGTAAGTCTGCTCAGACTGTTAAATGATGCGTTTGTCCCGAATGCTGCAGCTCAGCATTTGTGTTTTCAAGCGTGTCATCATTTCCATTGCAGGTGCCGATCAATCAGAGAATGATGGGATTCTTCTGCAAAATGAGCACAATGTCCAAACATCCGCAAGGAGCAAAACAGGCGAGAAGAATACACCATGCTTCGGTTGCACTTCCTAATGCTTTTATTGAAGGCTCTTTAAGGACAGGGTACGAAACATGGCAACGAATGTTAGCTATTCACTTGATCAAGAGATTGGCAATGGAGGGTGGCACTTAAGCCTGCTTCGATGCAATCGCATGTAAAGATGCAGAGAAGATTCCGATGGTTGAAGCGGTCTGGCAAAAATTCAATGGGGAAGTTGGTTCCGCATTACTGCTGGGCCGTTAAGACATTGTAATGGCAACTTGCATCTGCTGACCTGTTCGGCCACCGCGAAAAGTAATGAAATGAGGCTTGAGAACGTGTGTAAGTGCGAAGTAGTAAACCGTGGATAGTTGGGGTCAAATTTATTTGTTCGAATTGCATTCGCTCTTTCTTGGGTCATTGCGAGTAGCAGTCCTGTTCTTATTTTCGACTGCAACCTATGGCTGCTTGGTGAGGCGTGGGACGCACGAGTCTAGCTACGCGTGTCCACAAAGACTACGGCACTTAGATGGTGTGTTTCTGCCTGTCGAGGAGTCAAAGTGGGATTACTTCGAGTGTAGTTCTTCCCTCATGTTCGCAGCTTTGTTGGATGCACCACCGCATAACACGCGGCCATGTTATGTGTGCGCTTTGTACAGACGAGTAAAGCGCAGCGATTGAAATAGACGCCCAATCGATAAGCCGACCTGATTACCATGCAAGTGCTTTGTTACAAACAGAGCTGACGAACGCGCCATCTTTTGCGAGCTTCGCGTACAATTCAATCATCTAAGCAAAATAAATGCTCGGCTTACTATTCAGTAATAAGTAGACAGTCGTCAGGGTTAACGTTGGGTTAAGGCCATTTGTGGAAACGGAATGGGTCTGCATAGCTCCTTCACGGCGAAGAAAGACATACGCGGCCAATGCGGCATAAAAAAAGAGGTTGAGGACTAGAACACCGGAAGGTTCAACAAAAACAAACAATATTACAAATGAAGTGGTGGTCATGAAAGCCTAACCCATCACCCACTTCTTGCGAGAACTCGTAGTTCACTAAGGTCTAATCATTCATCCATGCATGAAAGTCAGTATGGAACCTCCATTCTGCAAAGTATAATATGCCCAGATTGTCAAATATAGTGCCTAATCAAGCCGTTTTAATGCGCGAAATGCAAACAACACATCCTAATCCGAACAGCAAACAGATCATTGAGTTTGCCACTTTTGTCAAGGTGCGCGGATGCGAACTGGCAGTGAGACTCCTTCAGAGGCCTCTAATTGTGATGCGGCAAACGCCGCAAGGATGACTACTCACTAATCGGTCAATAGCATAACAGCCAATTAGACAACGACAGCATTGTCGCAAAGAAAAATGGGTGGTAAGCAGCAAGCACGACCATGGGTGTGCTTTGAACACGCAACGAATGTCACTACTCGTGAGAATCACTTGTGGCTGATTAATAAATGGCTAGAAACGCCTGCATCAATTACTAACAATCTTTCCTTTGGAATGAATGTGTGAGGGACAGATAAAGGATGGAGGCATGTGAAGAGAAACGAAGGAAGATAGAGAAATGAGTGACGCGATGTGGGGGTAGAGAGCGGGAGAAGATTTGGTGTCAGTTTTCTCCACTGCTTCAGTTTTGCTTAAAATCTGCGATAATGCAGACGATGCTGTAGGTCGATGAAATTTGCTTTCTAAAATATTTGAACCATGGACTTCATTAGTTAGCGCAAGCATTTAATCTAGGTATTGCAACGAATGCCACTGTGGCTTAATAAGTGTGAAGGGATTATAGTCGTTGAAAGGTCGCCTGAGGACTCTCACTGCATCGTGACGCTATTGAGGAAGATGATCGAGATGGTTGACTAGTGAGCAGCATTTTTTTCGACGCATGCTAAGAGCCGAAAGTTGGATTCTACACGTCACTACCATCACCAACTGCATCGGTCTGACCTTCGCACTCCCAATTGCAAATCTGACGTCTGCCTGGCAGGCGCAATGGGCTGTTCCTTGTGGGAATCCAGCCAATTTAGTCAATATTACCTGCTAATGACCAGATATTTAATTTAATGCCAAATCTGTTCTTCGGAAAGTTTAAAGACCTTGGTCATGCTCAGGCACGTTGCTCCGCTTCTATACTGCCGTAACAAAGCTCTTCTGTTGCAGCAGCGCGGTTTCCGGAGGAAGGACAGAAAGGGTGAACATACAAGTACTAGATCAGAGCAGCAAAACAGCTCATCCCTTCTTCTTCTCAATGGAGGTGATTGTGTTTAATTGCAACAAGGCAAAACTTGCTGACTGTGGAGTGCGCAAAGACGGTAACATAGTGTAGAATGGATCGCTGTTCCTCCCCCACCAAATTCAAGTTCTCTTTCACAGAAAAGATCAGGTGCTACTATCTCCGCTCAGAGCGCCTTCAACGCATGCTTTGTCGAAGATATTGCAAACACCTTAGCATGTTTAGTGCCATACCACTTTTTGCATCGCAAGTTCTGCTATTTAATCTCAGGGCAATTTGGCCAAGTAGGTGCGTGCCAGCAACGTACAGACCACAAGTCATTGTGATGTGTTTGCCCCGACTTCTACACTTAGCTCCTGAACAAAATCAATCAAGAAGGCCAGTGTTCGCTAAAGCTGATTGTTTGGTAGATGTCTAATCATGCTCTATTTGATATGGCATCTTTCTATCGCTTAATGACCACACACCTTCACCATCATCCGCATTGATACAACTCAGCAAAATATCAAACAGCGCTGCACGGGTCTTTCTAGGGAAGTGAAGAAATCAAATAGAGATCATCCGTTTCTCTGTATCCTCCTCCTTCCTTTGCTTAAGTTATGCGAATAGGATAAAGTAGGCATTTTCTCAAGCCACGCTGAATAGATCTGAGGCACTTAATTAAGTAAATCCTGATGGTGAGATCCGTTACAAGCCAACGATCATAACATAGTAATGCCATTACGGAGGCAGATGTTCGCAATGGATCATGTGGCTACGAGGATGGTAGAAGTTTGCTGTGGATGGAGTTGAGGCTCTATGACTCTGCTTGCTGAGATGGTAGCGAAGTGACCGGATAAAGCTAGTTTAGCAATGTGCCGATTGGCAGGCCTTAATGAAATTTGCGATGTCTAGCTCTCACCAGGTCCGTTAACATCTTTCAGTTCTGCAAATGAGCAAATTTTCGTATTTTAAACTGCGACAAATCACATCGCACTCTATGATGCCTAAATAAGTGGCTTAATCATCATAACGAAAGGTTTCTGCTTTTCATGCAAATGCACGCCATCGACTATATGCGGTTGAGCAACGCCAATCTGTGGCCCACTCCCCATATGTGAAGACAATTTCCGCCCCTATTGTCGGGCAATATCTTGGCGTTAGTCATCAACAGTTTTACTTAAGGCCGCCTATTCAGGCATAATGAAGTTATTTTGTAAATACAAAGTCGTTTCTACCGTTTGAGTTGGGCTTGCAAGTCGTGGGAAGTGCTCGTATGTCAAGAGCTTTGTATTTGGCAAAAGAAAACTATTGCTGAAGAATTGTCAAAGCCCAAATTCTATTCTGTCTGCAGCAGAAGTCAAGTACGTGTGAGCAGCACCTTATGGCATGTAGAGAAGTAAATCCAGTGAGTTACCACTTGTCTAGACCAACTGGCTGAATCCGTGTTCACGGCACCACCTTTTGATTGTATCCTGCGGCTGTGAAATGAGTTTAGGCAGCACTACAAACCCACAGCATGGCATGCACGTCGCACCGGAATGTTCGTATATCTTCCGTGGGGCAGGAATACCTTTTCTGTCTTGTCAGGGATCACAGGCGTTCTACTACACCCCTACAATGAATTGTGGTTTCTGACGGGTGATGAAACTGCCCCCATAATTAGAACAAGAAAGAACTGCCATCAGCTGCCTTTAGTGAGGATTAATCCCTCAAATTATTAAAAAAAAGTTCGCTTTAGACGCTGACATGCAAGATTCAATCCGGTTTCGTCAAATTCCCAAAAAATACCTCGTGCGCATTGTAGCTCTATTCAAACCCCAGCAAGATTACACGACCCTTGTTTGCTCTACCTCAACGTTGAGCACGCTCACTCGTGCGTTCAAATGCGAATGGAAATGAGTGATCAAATAACAGGACCAAGTCTGCCACTTGCATCCTAAAAGGCGCTAAGCAAATCTCGACTTTTTCAACGATGCGAAGTTACTTTGGTCGATAGATCAGGCAAGTTCACCTCGCATTTTCGTGCCAGTCAAGCATTTCCCAGTGCTGGGGTTTTGAGCTTGAGAAGAACAAGGAACAACTGCAAGGATGAAGGGACGTGCGTCTATGCATGTAAATGTCCGTTTGCGCGCGAAAATTGAAAAAGATTTTCGAAATGAATGCTAGGAAGAAGGATGGCCACATATTTCTCTTACCCAATGGCAGATTTGGTGCACAAAAGTTGGGAAAATTCAAATTGAGTCATAGACGCTGCTAGCGGCTCCAGATATGCACGTTTATGAGAAATAGAGCCATAAACCGTGATTTGAAAATTCACGAAAGTCGAATCACCTGACACGCATAACGAGTGTGTTGAATGGTAGAGTAGAAAAGGTGGCGTTGGATGCCAGAAATCGGGACATCCTTTTTATTCCCTTTAGGCAAATCACGACGGCCTCTGCACTACCATTGCGAAGCATTTGTTTTTCCGCAAATGACGTGCAAACAGAGTCCGCGCTACAAATGCCTTGCTGCGTTTAACCACTTACCCAGTCTTTTGCCAAATTTGCCATAGTTAGGCTAGTTAGAAATTGTACAAAGCCATCGCACTCTTCTGGGATCAAAATCATCCGGTGCACAAACACAATCTCGACTCGCATGCAGCTGGCTGACGGCATTTGAATTAGTTTGCAAACAGAGCTGTTGAGTTAAGCTGGTCGCTACATTCCCTTTCCAGTCTGACGTCCACACGGCAGTTTGTTTGATGCTTAGTGGCCTAGTCCAAATCGCGTGTGCTTTCATTAGCGTTCTAGACCTACTTTGCCTGTAGTTCTCTGCGGTCGGATAGTTTACAGACTTGATGCCAACCACGGTCACTCCTTGACGAAGTCGTCTCATAGCCTCCACTGACAGCTAATGTGCAAAACTCCTACTTTATCTTCTGCAGTTGAAAGACGGAGGACCTCAGCCACCGCTTCTTCTTCTTCTTCTTATGGGCGGCGTAAAGAGCGGCGGTCGATTCGTGGCAACTGACCATAGCAAACGAACGGTCCCTTCTGCTGCAACGCCACTTCTCCTCTCCCTCGTGTGCAGAGCATTACATTTTAATAGCAAGGAAATCCATGCGACTTCTCTTTTCACTAACTTGTCTATCAATGCAGCCGGCGGCTCACATTCCCCAGGCAACGAGGCCACCACATAGAGGCTGTGCAGGTTGCGGGTTGTGGAGAGTCCCAATGACAGTTGAGACGGTGAGATATACGCTCCGCTGACGCGGGATGACAGTCTAGACGAGCCCGAGCAATCACAAGACTGGCTTAAGTCACTTAATTATGGCATTGTTTACCTTGCTTTATTCCTCATCTACCGCTGATGCCCCAAGTACGATCGCCAATTCATTTCATATGCACGCTCGTAGCATCGTGCGGTACTGTTGGCTCCAATCAGAGGCACCATCATGCATCGGGGATAGGAGTGATGGAAGTGGAGGTTAAGGAAAGTTACCTACGGCATTGCAACCACACGTGGTTACTGAGTGCGGGTGATGAGACCTGAGGTAGTAGCGCGTGTTGTGAGTTGTCATCGCCCAACCCATGTCACGTAGTCGTGTCGTGTCACGATCTAAGGCTGAGGTTTGACCCAGAAATTGGCTGTATCCGCTGTAATAGCAACGAAGAAACTCTTTATAAGTGGATGGAGGAATACTGGATATTGTAAAGAGAAGGAATGCCAACAAACTCTCCGATGGTAAGGGAATGTTGACAGCGTAGACACTCACTTACATCAGCAGGAATTGGTGGTTGCACCTATCTGATCCATGCCCTAATGCACTCACGTCAGATTTTGCTCTTCCAAGAAATTTCCGTGCAGATTGTACTGACAAAAGTGGACTTGACTGTGTAACAACTGATGCGTCCAGTCGGAGCGCACTGTCGCACAGACGAAGACAGCATGATGGGCTGCATAGGCATGCTAGAGAGGACAGTTGATTCCCCGTTCGAGACTTGTGTGCAATCTGGATTCACTTAGCGTTGACCTGGCCTTCTGCAATGCATCAGTTGGACTTGCACCAGCCACACTTTTCCACGCGGAGGGGCACTAGCACGCCTGCTCGGGCGCCTCAATGCTACCGGTGGAAGTTCAGTCTGAATGCGATTGCGCCTGTGTCACAAGTCCTCCCATTGGTACAGTACATGACAAAGGCAAATTTTCTCAGCAGACAGTAAAGTCGGTAATGCTAAGGCCCTTAACCTGCAGCAGCTTCTCCCTAACTTCACTTCGGCAACTCAACTGACCACCAAAATAAGCCAATCAACTAACTCCGACAAATCGCTCAAATTCAACCACTGGCTTTTTTCTTCAAGTCGCAGGATCTCCTACACTGCGACGGCGGAAAAGGGGGTAACATTTGAGTGACTTGTGGTTGCATGCAGGTTCAAGCCTAGTTGTCTTATCAAATGCGCCCGAGTGCATGAGAGCGGAAGACGGATGAGGAAGAAGAAGAGGAAGAGGAAGGGATCACACAAACCAATTGCATGCACACCTTATTAAGTTCAAAGTGGACAGAGTCGTCAAGGCGCTGGCATAGCGTTCATGAGTGCACACGGCAGTTTGTGCGATGCTTGATTTGCAAGCCGGTTCGGGCAAGGCGATGGTGGCAAGGCATTGCACTGCAATGCTGCTGTAAAGCGCCAGCGTCCACTTCAGTGTGACCGGTAACGGTGTTGTCGTTTTGGTCGACGGTAATGTATCCATGGGCAGAGCCACCGCAATGCACCTGCACTACCCGCCACTAACCAACTCACCCACCGTATCAACAGAATGCTCATGCCGTCTTAATGTTCCCGCGTAGCATTCACATTGGATGGCCCCCCACCACCACCACTGCCTCATCCTAATCATGCTCAAGAGCGTGAAGGAAGAAAGTGGCAACTACTCAAGCACTCGCACTCCTTCTGCATGCAGTTCCAATTTGCATGGAGATGTAAAGGCCGTAACATTGTGTTTGTCTTAGCTAAATGTCTGATTAAGGTTCAGCATACTGCCTAGGCAGCTTAGGCACTTGCGAAGCCGACGTTCGAAGTCTACATTGTCAAGGTGTAAAATGACATGACACGGCCATAGTTGCTCAGATGCGTCCTTTCCCCTTCCCTCCGACTTTCTCAATACACTCACATTTGTCTCCTTCAGTGATATCCGCTCCCCTCCAAAAATGGATTCCGCTGCGTCAATAAGTTGCAAATGCGCATCAACACATCCAGGTAGAAACAAGTCGAGGGAACGGAAAACAGTAGTCGCGTGCAACTGCATGGCGTGATGAACACAGCACATAAGAAGGTATCACAGAGGGTGACTAGTGGGACATCATGTGGCTCCAGAACCGCTCTCTAGAGTTTCTGCCGCCATCAGTGTGAATGAACTCCACACAGCAAATGTGATCGTTGACTCGGTTGCTCTTACAGATACTGCATCACACCTTCCCCACCCCCAAATTCTCCCATCGCTTTCTCGTTTCAGCCAAGGTTGAGGCGATCGGAGAGGTCTGATTTCAGTGCAACGTTTATGGGTAAAACGGGCCATTTTTGCCATCCCACGACAATTTGTCTTAACAGGAAGTGTTTAGGATAGTGCGCATCCATTGTCAATGATTGCCAGCACTGATCAAAGCCGTAGATTTTATTCAAATTAAGCATTTATAATTCAATTTCTGCATTATGAAGTAGAAAATAGTACTCACCAGAAGGACTAAATGCATTGAAAATGTGGGTTTTGGATATCCAAAAACTTTATTTGCTAACGGAATCGGCATCTTCCAAGTTATTTTACAAGTCCAAAAGGATAAGCTGGATCGCCTCAAGATTGTACCAGCAATCCATTAAATGCAAATAGGGCAAGGGAGATTCATCCACTACCATGCCGTCATGGACAAGATTTGCGTATGCTAAGCAGGAGACATCGGTCACCTTTACAGCTGCCCAGCTACTCAAACTAGTCCACAATTATGTCGCAACTAGGGCCAAAGCGGAGCTTAGCGATCTTCTCAAGACACTCCCCCAAAGCAGGTGGCAGAACGTTCATTTGAGGCCAATGCATCTCATCAAGCGGCTGATGGTAGGTGCTGTTTATTGTCGTCCTCGTCGTCCTCTTGGAGCCTTCCGAGCCAATTAGACCACCTCGACTGACTTTTGCCGCGTAAAAAAGTGTAAATAGCCATTCCAATTATCGCTTGCGTAGGATTTCTTACTTTAGGCAAATCCACAAATATGAAATTGTGTTGGAGAGCTGCAAAGGCGCATTTAGAATGGGGAGCGACGAGTTGAGTAGCCAGTGTCATGCTACACTGCACTACCACCTTATTAAAATGAAGTATCATGAAAACCACAAATAATTTGACTTTAAGAATTAAGGAAATTGTTTGAAGAAGCCACTTAACGCCTTTTTTACAATGCACTTTAATGCGCGCAATTATAGCCTACAGGAGAATATACCGAAATGTCGACACCTTCAATTAAATCAACCCAACAATTGAAGCTCATGGTGCTGACTGTATGTGAATAACTTAATTAGTTGATTTTAAATAATCATCACAACCTTGAAGATCATCCTTATCAGGCCAAACATGTTCGAGCATGTGTCTACTGCGAAAGCAAGTCAACAGGCACCACCTATCCGTGAGTTGGCTTTTTTTAATTGGGTTGGACAGAAACGCTTGCAGCAATCTATGATGCTGTGCAACACCCAGATTTGCTATTATAACGGCTAAGCGGTGCTTCGTCAATGACGCCTGAGGAATCCAAGTGGCTATTAATGCTTCCATAGCTCTACTGCACGCAGCATTTAACCACATGTAATCCAAACCATGAGGCTGTACACGTCCATGCAAAGTACTAACCCTTCGAAGTAATGGATTGTGGGCGATGACTCGGAAATCCATTAAGAGAGTTGTAAATGACAGAGAAATTTGGGCACCGTGGAGGTTTATTAATCCTGATTTTGAGGTAACAGAATGTTGACAGATGCTGTGCTTACAGCGCTGGTGTAAGTCTCCGATAGCTCTAGCTGATAGAAATGGAGCACGAGTAAGTGCAAGGTCAGTGGACTTCACCCGCTCACTCTCAATGTCTGGTGGGGAGCTAACGACAGGCAAACTGCTGACCGGTCAGTGGAAAAGATTAGCCTTGCTGCCAAGCCGCATCCATTCTGCACTTTTAACTTCCATTTATGGGTCGCATGTGGGTATGGTAGCATCTACTTTGGCAACTTAGCCATGTGATGAAGATGTAATGCTGTGTATGAGCAGCAGTGTGACATTATTTACAGTGGTGCGTAATCGGGCTTTAAGCAGAACTTCCCAAGCATGGTATTAACCTAGCCAAGGCACATGACGGACTCCAAGGTCATGGAAGGACATCACACTTCTAATGGGAGAAGTAGAGCAAATTCGCCCAAGACCGAAAGGCCTGTCTAGTCAAAGTAAAGTTTTACAATAGCCTAAAGGCGGTTTCGGCTGCAAAAACGGGATTTAAGGATGGGAGCATTAACACGTGACAGAGACATTTGTTTTGACGTAGGGGCTCCTTTAAAGAAGACAGACCAAAATGAGATTTCGAAGAGCTGTTGACTTCTGAAATTAGACCCAGCTTTATTGCGTAATGGCCAGCGCTGCCATTCGGTTTGCAAAACATGGAAATTCGCATCAAGAGGTACTTTAAACTTTTGGCATGACAAGTCTATGAGATTATTTTACAATGCACACTTGCGCTGGTCGAACTCGCTGAGAGGGGCAAAGAAGATATCGGAGCAATTGGCATGCTTGGGCATCGGCCAGCTTTCGTGGAACATGCCTTCTAAGGTATTTGTGGTGAGATTCAGCTTGTACTGCACCATGCCCAACCACGTATCATCAGTCACCATGGGCTTAGTGAAATGCATTGCCAGAGCCAAGTCGTGCACATGGCGGTAGCTCCACATACTGTAGATGCCCAGGTACTGCGGCATGTGGAATGGCCAAGGAACTTCGCGCTTTGAGAAGGCCCAATGTGAGCGCGGACTCGTGTGCCGGAAAACAGGATTCGCAATCACTTTGCATCCATAGTTCAGGTTTTCTCGAAGTTCCGCTGTCAAACCACGAACAAATGTGACCAGCTTATTGGTGTTCACGGCGTAGTCATCGTCAAGAAAGACGAAGATGGGTCTGTGCAGTCGGCAAAACCGAGCAGCCCACTGAAATGTGTGGAACATCTTCAGCGTCAAATTGTAGTACGAGTCTTCGTAGTCACCGACAAGTAGGTCATCGTACTCGTGCATTTCCTTGGCAAGCAGTTCGGTCGTCCGCAACGGGTTCTGCGAATGTTCTTTCAGTTTCATTCCCGCTCGATTAGTAAGGGTGACATTGAATCCGTCTCGTTGGAATACGTTGTCCAGCGAGGTGCGTGGTAACCCGATGGAGAAGATGAGGTGAATACTGACATCTGGGTGGTAAAGGTGGTAGAGATTACGCAGTCGACTTCTCTCCTCGAAGTTGTAGACTCCTGACTTGTAAACAATCACCACGTCATGGCGCGACAATCCATTGTTAAGCCCATTTGCGGTCTGTGGGTGCATGAGTGGGGAGCACACTGTGGAGGGCACTTGAAGAAATCGAATCCATGGGTTGAAAATGGGAGGCTAAAAGAAGAATGTCACACCGTTGCATGGGGCTCATAAGGTGCTGAGTCGAGCGAGGTGGTAGAGGTCGAAATGTTGCACTCGCTAAAGTAAAAGCACGTCTTTATGCAGGCATATACTTATGGTAGTTGGAGAAAGGCTATGCAGAGGGCTGCTAGCCCACTTGCAAGAAAAACGTGTCATGCAAACCGTTGAAAAGCCTTCTTGCGTACCTGTGAAATCGGCCTGCCATTAATGAGCAACTGCAACGTAGTCCTCATGACAATGGACTGGGGGTAAAGCTGGTAGACGCTAACATCAAAATCTGGCAACCACTCAGCGTCCGGAATGCTTGCCAGCTCCTCAAATCTCAGACGCCTACGGCCTCCTTTAATTCGAATTTTCGACTCCTCGATTGTTGGTCCTGTGCCCAGTAGGTTTGAGTCTTTGGAAGCGCTCGCATAGCACAGGTGCAGCTGGTAACGACCGTCTGGGCTCGCATAAATGCTTTCGTTCCATCCACAGTAAGTATAGTTGAGAGTTGGTTGAGTTACCCAACTTTCTAAAGAAGTGGTTGCTAGGTGATTAGTATAAGCGTAGACAAGACAAGTAATGGATGCGCAGATGACAATGAGGAGCAGCCCCGATTTTCGCCTGAAGGAGGGGAGAGAAGGAGTAGAAACTCTCACCTTCATGCCGCGACGAAGTGACTCATCCAATTATGCGTGCATTAAATGCAAGTGCATTTTGTGCGGTCAGTAGCGTCACACCACTCCTCAAAGCGATAGGTCAGTGTGCTAGTGGTGCCCAATGCCTTGCAGCACCACCAGGCGATGGAAAAGGTGAGCGCACGTAACAGCGATTGATTCGTATTTGCCAGCTTTCACGCATCCAAATCCATGTTGCTTCACCCACTGGCTGGCGCACCACACAATGCACACGTTTTTGTCCCTGCAGCATGATTGGACCTTTGTTGCTTCACAAAAGCAACTGACTTGCTGAAGGCGGAAGATGTGCGCCAAAGCAGAGGCGCACACTATGCTTTAGAGACACGGGATGATCTGCGACTCTGTGTTGGTAAACAATCCTGAACTCCCCACACACTAATGCGGCATGCATCCCAATAAATAGCATGCATGCGGGGCCAACCTTAATTTAAGCCTACCCCAGATAAATAGTTTGCGCATTTGTGCGAATTCGTGCACATAGCTAGACAACTGGAAAGTTGTGCACAAATAACACGCATGCGTGTTTGCATAGGCATATGGAGAGGAATCAATGAGTGTAAAATGCACGACCACGGTGTTACAAGGTTGAAAAGAGAGTACAGCAAGTGCGGCTTGCTGGCGGGGTGACAAAGGCAGTGGGTGGGACGATGCTCGCGGTGGGTGACTGCAGCTAGCACTCGTCGTGCAGCCCCTATGCAGGACATTTTCGCGCGACACACGATTGGCTGGGCTGTCAACTGTCCGGCCTTCGGCAATAGTTGAGGCCTAGGCTACCACATGTGATTAGGTTGGTCGCTTACGAGCGCAATGGGAAATCCAGCTCAACTTCAAGCAGATTCGTAATTCGGCGCATCTCAGACCCTTCATTCGCTCTCCAACGAGCAAGGAGGGAAGTGCAAAATGGCAACACAGATCAGGCCTTAGTATATGCACTATCGTTTGTAAGTTGAAGCAAATGGGCTGTTAGCATTTTGGAGACGGTAAAATTGGCACATATTAGCAATGAAGCAGATAAGAGGTTAAGGTCAATGCAGTTAACATGGGTTACGTTAGTGAGCCTGCGCAGTTGCTGTGTTTCACTCAGCCGTAAGGCGTCGTATCGTTGGGCGCACAGCAAGGAGAGGTATTAATAACACGTGCAGCAAAAGCCTATGCCTCACGCGTGCTTGCGATGGAATAGTTTAACTCCCACACAACAGCACTGCTAAGAGCAGGGCAAGCGCGCTTGTAAATTAAAACACATACGTTGGCTTGAGTTTAGACTGCTTCGTTCTGACTGCATTCCCTCCGCCTTCTGGTCGATCCAGCTTGCCCCGTGATCCAACACTTTTGCCTCCGCACGCCAACTTTTTTGCTTGACCATCCCTTATGCATCACTCCATCTAACAATGCCACGTCGGGTTTGTTCGATAATGGAGGCAACTTCGTAGCCCAATCACAGTCACATTGGTTCTAAATTGGCACGCTGTGCCTCCTTTTGCATCATTGCATTTCAAGGGTGTTTTGCTGCTAAAGAGACAGGTAGAGTAGGCGCGTGCTTTGGATCAATGAGAGCACCAGAAGTTGGTATGACAAGTCATCTGGATGATGGCTCAAACGTGACAGTGGACGCAATGGTAGTCGAAATTAAGCAGTACCTCTTAAATCAACGCAAGCCACCGTAGGAATTAATGCGACAGAGTGTTAAGATGGTCATGTCGAGAGACAGCTGCGCCCAAAAACTGACTTCGTGACAATCGGTAACGAGGCGCCAGCCAGTTAGACACAACTCGATCCTTCCAAAATATCCAATCTTCATGCCCAGTCGCGTTCACCATTGCTTCCGGTTCTTACGGGGTTGCCTCGCGGCTATGTGACGAAGGTGAAGAGAATGCACGAGCAAGCCAGTGAGCAAGAAAATGAAGGCTAAAGCGAATGCGCTTCTCTCCAACAGTTGTTCGTGCCACTACTGGCTGACCGCACTGCCGCCGTCTTATTGGTCAGCAAACTATAGCAAGCATGCCACAGATGTCGCGTTTGCTCATTTCTGCTGAAAGATGCACCTTTAGTTTTGGTCAGCCTGTAAGCGGCACTGTTTGTGACTGCTGCGTGTTATTTGGGCGGGGACGAGACTGACATCGTGCATGATTAAGTGCATCCAGTTAACTAACAAACCAATTGCGCTCCCCGCTTTCCAAATCATGCGTCATTTAATTTAGCGTCGAAGGAGTCTTAGATCGGTAGTTCCACCTGAAATTGGCATGGTTTCAATTAGGCTGATCTGACTGCCCCTGATTTAAGTGTTGCTCAACTGACTAGGCAGGGATGTGTTGCAACAAACGGCTTGGCCAATGGCTGGAATAGGTCCGAACGTCCAACCTCGTTGAAAATTTCCGCTGATCACGAGTGCCCGAACGCAGAAGCGTGAATCGCAGTACATGAGCGGTTGCAGATTGATCCAAGTAGACTCTGAAGATGCTTGCGCAAGATGTGGAGATAGTTTAAAATGAAAATTAACAATTACTCATCTAAGTTGCAGTTTGTGCACCTCTCACAAAGAATCTTGAATCGCTAGTTCTGTTTTTTTTGGGGGGGGGGGACAATTGGTTCCATGTTGTAAGCACTACTGTGCGTTTGGGGGCGGTGACGACATCAATAGCATGGTATAGAGCTGGCGGAACGAAGCTCACGAAATTAAAAAAATAGGCCCTGCTTGCAAAAGTGGCTGCCCAGAACATGAATGCCTTTGTCTACTAGAATGGCCATTGGGTAGACACGCTAGCCAGAAGTAGCCTATGCCTTCCTGCAATAGGCGAGTCGAGTAGATTTATCCGCAGTGGAGCAAACTTGACCAACCCACTGAACATCCACTTGAGATATAAACCCCATCAGACGCTTCAACTGCAATGGAATGCGAACCGATGCTGTTCGAATCAAGGCCGCATCAGCGAAATTTCACGAAATTTCAGTGGGAGGCCTATTCTGTCAGCATGGGTGTGGGCTCAGATGGCGGGCTTTTGCTCAACCAGTGGGCAGCGTTTCCCGCGTCGTTCCCTTGCTAAGCGGAGCAAATGTGCTGTGATCATCACACCAAGATCCGAACGGATGGCAGACGCCTGTCACGCGCAAAAAGGCCTCCCAATCAGGCTCGGCAATCAGCGTTGTCAGTGTAAAACCTCTAAAAGACTTACAGCAATACGATTGAGCCAAAGGAATGGCCACGTCGTGCTCGAGTCATGACATTTAAGCATGCTCATAGGGAGGGTCTGAGAACGATTCCCATAATGCCAACATGCGGATTGATTGGAGAGGGCTTAACTATCCACCGAATCGAAGGCATTGATTCCACAAGTGACATAATAAAACAAAGTTTCCATTTTCGAGCCAATGCAATTAGACCGCTAATGCGCTCATCAGACCCATCAATTTCGCATCTCGAATTCCCCTACACGAATGCAGAACGTGCAGTCAAGTCGCTCTCACACCCAACCCACTGCTGTTCATACCTATCTTTGCATTCCAAGTCTTGCTCGGTACTTTGTTGCACATCACATCGATCACGCTCGAATTTTTTCAAAAGGGGTCAGCAAATGCAATCCAAAGCGACTGGGAGTTTAAGCGCTGCAGCCAACTACACGATTGCCAGATGCTACGAGGAGGTACGCGGACCAATATTCGCGTGTCATCAGGAAGTAAAGCTTGCTGTGCTTCATGCAAAATAAGACCTAACTAATCTGCCGTGAAGGATGTACGACTGGCTAGCATTGTGGTGAGGTCAATTGGTTTACTCCTTTCTTGCTTGCCACATGCAATGGAAGAGTAGTAGTCGTTCGGCCTTTTGTCCGTTCTCCCACCCATTCACTCAATCACATTTAATTGGTTCAAATTCGGCAACGCATACCACTCCTTTCTTCACAGGAACAACCAAATATGCCGCGATTTTACGCAGAATAGGAAGCGAAGTGTCACTTGGTGAGGAAGGCGACTAGGAAGACGAATGCAAGTGCGCTTTGATTGATGTAAGATCGTCGATTGTGCTAGTTCGAAACCCAACACAGCATGAAAGTCAAGGCGGTGGGTGACTGCAGCCATCCATCTGGTCAGAGGTTCTGCGACGTGGCGATCCATTCAGTACTTGTGTGATTTAGATGTATCTTCTTGGCTCTTCCTTATTAAGACTGCTGCTGCTGTTAGGGTTAAAAGTGCCCGCATTTCTGCTTTCAATTAGAAAGGCTATTTTACTAATGTGGCCATTTCATCACCCTCATGCCACATCGTATGACCTCAATGACTGGCTGACACCACTGCTCAGCGCCACTCTGTGAGTAGGTGGTGCTGGGGGTGAACAACCACTGCCCTTCGATGACCACAAATGATCAGTTTGAAAATTCGACCTGACGTGTCATCGGTTCTCGGATCTCGTAAACAGGGGAGGTGGACGGACTGTCATTTGAATCGCCTAGTTGCTGCCGCTGGGAGAGATGGGTGAGTGGGCCTTGGAGTCTCTCTCCGATCAACCCTACCGTAAGGTGAAAGGACGAAATCGGATTCGACAAAAGCCTGGTGCATCAATCTCTCATGCCGCACTCTCGGAAAGGTGGGGTCGGGGAGCCAAAGCCATGCACTGACACGAAGAAGTTTATGGTCTTGGAGCTCCTAATCAACCATTAAAAAAATTGACCTATTTCCCCATTGCTGTCTAGGCAAGTTTGCGGGTCAAGTGATGGGCGATCAAATCGAAGAATTGAAATGGATAGGTGTCGAACAACGACTGTCTGACGCTGAGGACCCAAAAATAAGGCAAATGCCCCTTCCTAAGGATTTCGGAATCGGCTAAGATTGAGTAAATTGAAGATTACAATTAGTGGGGGAGTTGTCAGTAGCGAAAACTGGCGTCATGGATTTGGACACACTTTTTGAGAACAACTTCAATGGGTGCTGACAAGCAGTGTGGATATTTTTCAGCTGAAATCTACTTATGGCAATGGAGGACGATTGCTCCACCATCTTGACTGCCTATCCCATCTTCGTTGCCCAGCTAACCCTCATGTATCCACCCGCATTGATGGCGAGGCTTCGAAAGTGTATCAACACTGGCTTCAAGTTTAGGTTAATGTACATAATGTTGATAAAATTTAATTGGTTTGTAAAGACCAGGACCGTCTTATTTGGAGGCACTAAATATCCACAGAAGCGCTTGGCTTGCTCATGCATTATTTGGCTAAAGTCGCAAATATTCAGCTCTGAGATTGCAGTCGTGAATGCTTGACTTACACAGGTTGAACATCCACTCACCACCTTATTCCTGCTGCTACAATTCTGCTAAATGAAGCGGTGCTGTTAGCATTTATAGACCCATAGACGCAATCTCACGAGGCTAGTAAAGTCGGCAGTGACAAGCACTTTTGCACACTTATTTTGTCACTAGGCATCAGGATGAAGAACGCAGAGCCGAATCCTCAGTGTAAAGTATACAAATTAGCCAACGCAGACACGATATGGTTCGTGTTCAATGTCGTGCTTCATAATGAGGTATTGTGCTGCTTTGCTTTTACCTAAGGTCCATCCAGACGCCAGTGGACACTTCACACACCAGAACAGCCGCGTACGTTGTAGGAACTATTGGCAGTGAACAAACATTCCAACCTGAGTTTGTGTGAGCAGCTGGCAGTGCGACTCGAAATCGGCGAAACGAGAACTGAGGTGTGGTTTAAAAATCGTCGAGTCAAGCTTCAAAGTCTGCAGCGGCATGGCTCACGCAATGAAGGGAGTGATGGCTGCCAATGCTATTCTCTCCTGCTTGTCTGTCGTCACTAGAAGGGTAAGATTGCGTTCTGGAACCATTACTAATCAAGCATATTAAAGCACATTCTCGGCTTTGAGATATAGTAGAGATAAAGCGGTTTTATTTTTTCTCAGCATTCCAGGTTAGATCTACATCGCAGGCTAGCGCGAGGCAGTGCATTTGCGTTTGGTCACAGAACGATTTGTTTACATTCGCGATTAGAAGGCACCGAAATAAGGGAAAACGCTTTTGGTGCTGACGTCTAAAGAGGTTGCTGATAACAGCCAGAAGAGAACAAAGCCCTGACTTCCATGGCAGCACAGCTGAATCACTGGCACGCTATTCAAGTCCGTTCATTTCGCATCCCGAACATCCCCACACACAAGACGAATACGACACGGCGTGAGGTAGTGAAGTTTCACCGTGACAAGTTACGCCTGTTGCGAATCGCCGGTATCGGCTTCATCACAAAATCGTTCCCACCTTCTAATTTCACGCAATTCGCTACTGACGACATTATAGCGCAGGTAGCTACTGGAGAGTCGTTTTGCAAGATGGACCCTTCCCCCAATGCATGTGAGTAGCACTGCGTGGTCTTCAGCTGTACAGACAGGGCAATCGGTAGATGATACGGGTGCAATGCACTTAACATGGGGATGCTATGGACGCGTGACCAGCTTAAGAGGCGACACATGGTTAAAAGCCGTTGCCAAACCAGCAACCGACTAAGACTATTAGCCGATTTGTCGAAGATGTCGACAGAAATCTCGGAGCAATTCTTTCACATGCCCCTGTAAATGAGACAAGCATAGTTAGCACCGCACTCAAGAGGGTAAGCGCACAATCACAGACAACCGAACAATCCTCTACTCCTACCTTTGCTTGAAACTCAAATCATCACATCATTGGAGCTCGAGATCATACACACTCAGCTGATCACGTTGCGCCCTGACCTAACCCAATTCACATTTGATCTTGCGGCGTGGGATCGAACCGTTTCTCACTCTCCATCATCCCCATCCATTCGGCATATTTCGAAGGTGTGGAGCATAGTTTCACGCAACAGACTTGGGTGTAACAACCAAGGCTAATGTACTTTATGCTGGCTTGCCTCCTCAAGTCTACCCATTATACCATATTTGTCGCCAGGCCCCAACTCGCCATTGGCTGCTATGGCAATTTTTCGCCACAGAGCCCACTAAAACCACTTCACCTGCCAGTCGTTTTCAAAGCCACAACCACGATCTCAAAGTGCAGCCTTCCATCATGTCCTCGCCCAAAACGACTACCTGAAGCTGGTGCTGTCTTTGGATGGAATTCATGCCTTGCATGAGGGGACAGGACAGTGCTGATCCAACACAAGTTTACTCTACTTGACGGTCATTTGGCCTAGTCTCACATTTGGGGAGGCATGGATGAGCTGCAACTTCACCGTGTCGAATCGCAGCCAAACCTATACTCCGGGAATCAATCGAAGCTGACTACCCACGTCGCACCCTAGCCACGCAGCCTTGCAGTAGGCATACTTGTTAATGAGAAGAAAGCAGTGCTATGCCTCATTTTTATGGCGAAAAACGGATCCCCCAACTAACTGTAGGCATGGATAGCATTGTCTATCCTATGTTGGTGTTATAAGGCATAACAAGCACTTCCTTACGTAAAACACTCCCTTGCCATGGTGAGGTAAAACGCAATTCTGGCTGAATTTATGAAGCGTCTAAATTAAATGTCATGACTCTTGTTAGGAATAAGAAATTATGCGCTAATGTTTGAGATCTAAATGGATAACATCAGAGTTATGCATTACAAACCCCGCAGACTCCCAACTTCTGCGATAATATAAATGAACGCGTGAGATCGGGCAACGAAGGGAGTTTGCAACACTAAATACCCTCCATGAAGAATGAGAAGAACCCACTTTCAATCCCTCCGGCAACCTTCATCTCAATGCCGATGCTCATTGGAGCTTGAAAAAGATTATGGCCTAATTCCTAAGAAATTCAACTTTGTAGCTGACAGCCAAGCACAAATGTCCCCATTATAGCGCCCTTTGACCCTCTGGATTCAAAGCCCAAACGCTAAGACGGACCACACTTGCCATTTCAAGAAAATGGAGGAAATTTAGCTACTAATCTAGCACAAAGACTGCCTACACGGCTAGGACGATGCAACCAATATGTGACTGGGTCCAAAACTGGCCGTAAGAACACTCAAGGTAAAAACACAAATCCAAAACAAAATGGAATGGAAATAGTGACCCCATAATGCTCGCAAAATACACTCGCACGCGCCAAAGTGCAGTGATAGGTAAGGAGGACGGTCAGGCAACGCCAAACGGAGTCATAACAACTGTCAATTAACAGAGAAGAGGTAAATACGTTAGCAACTGCCCCGCCTCTACTGCTGTGATGGCTTTTGCAGTGCCCAGACTGGCGTATCCATAACATTTATAGGAAGAAAGATTTAACATTGCCAATCGCTTTTAACATTTTTCTAAATTGGTGGTCTAATTCACTTGAGTGCTTTGGATGGTGACAAGCTCGTGGGAGCAGAAAAGCGCCGATGGCCAGTTGTCACTTCGTCCAAAAGGAAATGGTGCAAGGCAATATTGCGAAGTAGGGGATCCAGCCCTGTAATTGCTAATAAAGGTACTGTTTGGCTACTTACTCTTCACTGTTTGCAATTGCTTGGCTGTAGAGGGTTTGATTTTAGCATCGTATCAAAGTGATTTAGATGGAAAAGGAGCACAAACGACTCCCTAAAAGTAAATTTAACTTCTTCAATTCAACTCTTAACTCACAAGAGCTTTCCACACCTACTTTCACAAGCCGAACGACAGCAGCTAGTAACAGCTCACACCTTTTCCAACCACTACGGTTGGGGTTTTTTTATTGTGTCCAAAATACTCGTAAAACTTGATTTAACCTTTAGCCGCCAGCCTAACCCGATTTAAGGATGAAATAATCGCGTCAAGAGAAAAACACTTCAGTGCTGGCGGTGAGAATATTCAAGCACTGGCACGATTTTGAGGTAGGAAATCTGACCCATTATAGTGCCCATCGAGCTATTGTCGGGCTACTTGGTGTTCATTGTTTGCAATTGCCTAGCTGTCGAGGGTTTCGATTTCAACACATACTTTTTAGCGATGTAGTGCCCACGCCAGGATGGAAAGGAAGCCCTGAACTACTGCAGAAGGGAAAGGGCTTCCTACTACCTTGACTCATTAGCACTTAGCAAGCTCACCTCTACAAGCTACTTAGTAACAATTAGTAGCATTATGACCTACTCTTGTAAAAACAACTACCCTCCTACCGGTCATTCAAACTCTCCTGAAAATAATTCCCCTCATCAGGAGAATAACATCAGTGTGTTGACAATGAGGACGTTCACACATTGGCATAGCTGTGTCTCTACACCTTTTTGCTAATGTAGAATCATTGCAAGAGGGCAGTGCCACAATTAAGGAAATGACTTGATGCAAAGTTATTTTATTCAATTCAGCAAGCCAAGTTCAGCGGGATCGGCGCAGATAGCTAAACGCACTTGCTGCTTGCCAAAGATTAAATACTGACTTTCATTACATCACCAATCCGACGTCCATCAACAGGACCAGGTTTCCAAGTTAGACTACCAAAACAGTTTCCACAAGCTACTTAATAGCAATTGGCAGCATCCTGCATCGATTCAGCCACCATAGCTACGGTCCACGTGTGCTTACATTCTTGTAAAACCAACGCCAACCTTCAACCGGCAACTTGAGCACACCTGAAGATGACTCAACCCCATTAGGAGGATACCACTTAAGTGCTAACCATGAGGACACTCACACATTGCCACCATTTTGAGGTGCCACTGCCACCACGGATGTGACCAAATCTACTGATCGACCCAGTCTGCTCTGCGACCCGACACTTTGCAAACTACGATCCAAACTTTCCTCATCTCCACTGCTGCCACGCCCCACTTCAGCTTTGGACGCCACACCAACCTCCCCTCATTGGACACAAGAACGCCACTTCTTCGAGAGGACCTGAATAAAATTGGACTTCTGACTCATGCCTTAGTTCGTTGCGTGTATACGACAGCTTGAGGCTAGGTGCGATGTCCTCTCACTTGGATCTAAGACTGATATCAATAACGTCCCCACTATCGACGCACAAATCTCCCGTAAAATAACTTGACTTTTTTTACGGATGCCGAAGTGTGATGTGTTACAAATATCGGCTGCGACATGTTTGTCTCTCTAAGACTAGGATCAGTTGCCAAAGTTGTTCCCATTATTTTTCCAGTAAAGCCAAATCAATTTATTTCCACTCATTTCTTGGCATCTCAGCCTAATTTATGTCATACTAACCGAGTGCTTCTTCTATCACGTGGTAAATGTAGTTTGCTTAGTGAATTTGTAAACTTGCTACCAGTTGTAGGGTTTCATTGTGTGCCGACGGTCAGTCATCCAATGGACTTTATAAATGAAGCATAAGCCACTTTAACCGCTATTGCGATCCAAAAGTATTAAACACCTTGTTTTTTGTGCTGTGCGCTCCAAAATTATACAGGAAATGTACCTGTTGCAGCAACTGACAACAAGCTCCATACTGATGGTGCGGATTCTTTTTGTGAAACTCTGGGTGGAGCATGTAATTAGCATAGAAGGGCGGTAGTTCACCAGACATCAATTGAGCAGCACTTGCTCGGTTATTTTGCTTCAACCTCGTGTACTATGGTAACTGACGGTGAGGAGTACCGCAGTAACATAGAAATCATCACAGAGTTGCCTATTAGATCCATACAAGGTGCCACCACTGCCAATTTGCACCAGCATGACCCAACACCTTACAGCATTCCTCACACAGCTGAGCATTTTCATTGGAGGCTAATGTTTACCTCTAATCAGCGAGCGCACCCACTCAACAAAATTTCCATTTGGACAAGATCAGCACTTTGGACTGCCACATCTGAGCTGAGAAAAGAAAAGACACATTTCTACTTCAGCATGCGCTCCACCTGCTTAGAGTTCTCGGGAGATGCATAAGAAGGTACACCTCTGACCACGCAAGTGGTTGGCTGCAGTCGAGCATGGTGAAATGCCCAGTGCATTTTGAGAAAGAATGGTCAACTTGAGTATATAAAAAATAATTTTTAGTTCTTAAGCAGCTGTCTTCCTGATCAATGGTGCCGTGTGAAAAAAATTGCTTGCTCTATTCGTGTAAGAGCTGTGATTGGCCTGTTCAAGTGTGCTGTTCCATCTGTTAACTTAATGATGCATTCTCAGAGAATGGTTGAGGGACAGAAACAACGAATGCAGTAAAGACTACTGCACTATAGCACTGTCGAGCATTAACCTAGAGTGCCTACTTCGACCCTTCTTTGCCTGCTGCTCACCCTTTCTCACTTTATTTTCTTTCACTTTTATGTCCACCGTTCCGTTCCAATGGGTTCTGTGCTTCTTAGCTGAATAGTTACGGCCGCTCTTCTACCGCAGAAGGGCTGCATGTACTGCCCTTACCTTTCTCAATGCACTTGAATGACTTGTCTAGGCATGGAACAGGGATCAGCATCAGAAGCTCTCCTTCGTAATAGTTTCAGCAATCCTTGGGATTGTGTCATACCGACTTATTTAACTGACTGTCTCATTGACTCAGTTGTAATTTTTCTTTCTTCATTCTTTATTATCTGTGTTTACAGCAATGACAAAAGCTGTTGTGCGGCTAACCCTCCCATAGCTAGCCTCTTCGGTTGCAACTACAAATCCGCCTCGCCTAACACAACCATGACACTGACAACAAGCCGATGGAACTAGGCTGGACCTGGTGTACACTCGAGGAAGAATAGCACTAGTCGCAATGACCGCCTCATTAAGTGCAATGTAGCCAAGAGAGCAGCTCTGCGGCGGTTTGACAAAACAAAAGCATCATTTTGTAATTCAACAGTTCGACATACTCACCGTTTGGGACTTCGGCGGGCCGGACCAGGTCTACGACAGTAGATAACTTATGTAAGGCGCAGTACTCCTGCCTCTGTGCTAATGCATGTGTGATTTTGCGATCGCACGCCAACTGCTAAATCACAATTAGTGTGACACCTAGGAGTTAATCGGGGCTGACCAGTGGTAACTCCATGTTCATTACTTTGACTAATCTAAGAGAGAGAAAATACGTAGTGATTGCGCTAATTTGGGCAACATGTAAGGCAGTAACGAGTACTGAAGTCTTAATATCTAATGAGTCATGAATGCCATAGGATTTGACGTATGCGTCAAGTGTTGTCAAAGCTGCGAAGAAATCGTAAGTCCATGGCCGCCGTTTAAGACGGCGCTATGCATGGCTGAGAAGGCGAGTGATTTGAAGTCGTCCATCCCTTAGAATAAGCAGTAACAACTAGAGGGCACACTGCATTTTGTCCCACAACATTACTCCATTTTCCACAGGTGCCGAAACACTCAAGCATCTCGCAGTCAAATGCATGCACCTCTCACTCCTTTAAGATCGGCCAGCGTTGCGTTGCGAAAGATCCGGTCTCGTCTACTTTTAAGCACAGAAGTATAAGTGCTCAGTCATTGCTTATACTTCGCATAACAAATCACGTATTACATTATCTTGTACAGCAACTTATTTGACCATTGCATGTTAGTATTTTGTGCCTCACGTTAACAAAATCGCACTGACAAATTGCTCATCATTCCTCGGCCAACCTCTCCCCGGCCCATGAATCACGGCACACTAAGAATTGTCTTGCTTGCGAAGAAGTGGCGTTCATGTGTCGTGTGAGAGGAGGTTGGTGTGGCGTCCAAAGCTGAGGTGATGCGTGGCAGCAGTCGATCAGTAATCAGTTGCGCAACTGAGACGAAGTAGCCCATCCCCTAAGAACGTGCCCGTGCGACTTTGTGAGTACACATGAGCTTCTGCTGTTCGCCACGGTGCAATCATGCGGTATTTGATAACACCGTTGCGCGTCGAAACGGTCCACAGTAGGTGGTTGTGCGCGAGCGCACAAGACGATCGGCATTAGCTCATTTTCAAAATGCACAAAATATGGATTCATGCTTCATGCCTTAGACGACATGAGTGACCTCTCTTGGTGGCAGTGACAAGCAAAATAAGGAAGCTCTTTTGCTTTACTGGCCAAAGAAACAAGTTGTTGCCCTTTCAATACTTAAAAGTCAAACCATTCTATGTGTCTTTAAGAGCAGCTGGGATGGACAAGCGTTATGCTTTGCGGACGAGGCGAATCTCAACCTTGTTGCAGCCTGGATCAGCGCTTGCTGGAAGAAGCATGGACAATTGCCATAACATAGGGATGTGCGTGGAGAAGTTAACGGACTCCCAGGTGGATGCCCTTGTTGTCCGGTATGGTCAGAATGCAAGTGGCCGATGGCTGCGGAGCACGGGCCCTGAGGATTGTGCATTCGCCAAGGCGTTTCCTCTCGAGCACAGGCATGGTAACTGATTAACCTTGGCGCCCTAGTAGTGATTAGTCCAGGCGAGGTGGACCCGTTGAAGGCTGCTGCAAATGACCTAAATGTGGCAGAAATTAAGCCCGGCCAGGCTCAGCCAACGCCATTATCATACTGTGTTTAAGGCATAGGGCACCCTACCTCAATACAGTTGTACGTAGTAGCTTTTGCAAGATTGCGCCAACTGCAAAAGGGCAGCCAATTTCAATCATTTGCACAACTCAATGCAAGATGTGCCATTAGCATTTGAGCTTAGAATCCGGGCGCATCTTGCAGACGCTGCGTCTCATTGCGTGCGAGCAGTGACCTTCTCAGCTTATCGGATCAGTCTTTTCCTCTAGGCTGTTGTTAGCACTTACGCATGCAGACGAAGTGGGTTAGGGATGGGTGGCAACGGACGGTTGATCAACCCTGAGGCTTTGTGAGGCGCTGATGTGGTGCGTACACCATCCGATGGCAGGACGTTTGACAGATCAACATTCAGAAAAGGCGACACCTGGTGGCTTTTAAATTGCAATGTGATTTTATCAAAATGCTCAACCATTCAGCATTCATGAGAACAGCAACAGAATATTCTGTGAAGCATTGCTGCTTTCTCTCAGTGCATGAGGATGCTGTGGCATTGCATTTAAGACTGCCGAGCCCGACTTCCGCTGCAGTACATTAATGCTCCACTGCTACACGTCAACTTCGCCCGTATCAGGTCGCATCATTGATTCACAAGCGCCAAGAGCACCACTAAGGGGATGACAATCGATTTCTCGATGCAAATTTCACGCAACGTTATAATTAGTGGCATAAAATACGCGATCCCAAGAAAATTGTGCACCGAGGCACAAAATGATGGCACCTTCTAACACCGCAAAGCATCTTCACGCGCCCATCTTACAACCATCTTGACGATGGGCATCGAAACACATGTCACTGCATGTTCATTGCAACTGTTACCAGTTTCGTTTAAGTCTGCATCAAGCCCAGCTCAGTCGCTTCGAATTGGGCCAGTCGATGCGAATTCGCACTTTTCCGCTCCATGAATCCTGCTGCACCACTGGGTTGCACAGCCTACTTGTTACCAAGTACTAATGATCTGGGCTGATGAAAACAGCAATTATTGCAGCTGATCGCCCATTTACCCGTCGCTTACCGCCCCTCTTTGCAACGTGGAAATTAGGCGATGGCATTTGTTTTCATCTAGCTTTACACATCTCGTTCTCGCTGATCAAACAAGCTCCCATTTTCCCAACACTAAATTCGTCTTCTCATTGCCCGGAATAATCTCGTGTGTATGATAGGTGAGTCTGGATGGCAGAGTGGGATGCGGCACTCGAAATGTGGATGGTTCACTTGAGTTAAGAAAAGTGGCCTGTTGGCCTTGTTGGCGTGTTGGTCTTTTGACTTTGCCAACTACAAGAGAGCAGCAAATTGTCAAACAGTTACACAACTCAATGGAAGCCGAGCCGTTAGCACTTGCGCAGAGCATCCGAATGCATTCTGCAGGCACTGCGCCATAGCTCATACGAGCAGTGATTCACTCATTGCATCAAATCGTGCCAATTTAGATGGTGTAGGATAAAGATAAAATCACAACAGGGGACTTAATAGCCACAGGCAATTGTGAGGCGCTAACATGGTGATCACACTGATCCAGTGACAGAGTGTTTAGCATGCCAACATTCATGGATTAGGAGATTGGTAAATCTAAGCCTCCGAGAGCATTCAAGGAAGAGATATCATAAAAACTTGCGATTTTAGGAAGAACCAGGATGCCGCACATTAAGCACTATCCTGTATCTCATTGCTCACAGTTTTTTCCAAAATAGGATAGTTTTTGAATTTTCACAGCCATGTGGTCATCCTTGTAAGCACATACAAGCCACCAACTTACTTGAAGACTCGCAGGTAACTGGAACAGTTGACATCCAGGATACCTCAAGTGGAACTGAGAGACAGTGGTGCCAATTCAGTTCGACGACAATACCACTGACTAGAAATCGCTCTGTATATCCATGGTCATAGGAATTTCCATGTCGCTTCTACCATCCCTGCTTCAAACGCCAATGACGGGCACATGGATAAAGGCATCATTAACAAATGAGGAACGTGCCTTTCATGCACGCCAATTTACTGCCAACACCTTTTTATTTGGACAAATGGTACTTGGTTATGCCGCGTTCCTCATGTGGCTGATCAGCTATACAAATTAGAAGGGGTCCGATGTAGGCACGGCTTTTGACCAGCCACTTCAAATGCCATTCAGAAATGCTTCTACCTGATGCGCTCGAGCAACGGTGATTTCCATCATCTGCCGAGATGAGGAAAGCTTTCATACTAGTTTTGCTAAGGCGGGTATTTCAGCGGTTCTTGAAACAAGTGCTGTCTGACTATGAAATTGCCAATTTGCTTGCTGTGTAGGTGGAGAAAGAGGTGGCCTGTCCAATAGATGAAGGGGCTGCCTGTGCTCCTATGGGCGCCTTCAAGTAGCCAGAATGCGTCGCAGTTGGTACGAGAACGGAGAGCCTAGGTGAAATTTGGTGGAAGACACCTCTGCAGCGACGAGTCACTAAAACACGAGGCACTTTAAAAGGCCCATGGAATGGTTGTCAATCACTTTTGTAAGCCTCTGTGAAAATTCTTAGCCTGGCAGTATTTTTAAGTAAGTGAAGTTGGCACTCGAGTTGACAATGGTAATACTGAGTTAAGGGAAGTGCCCTTAAGGCCTGTCGCATATGTTTCATTTAAAAAAAAAATTTACAAATGCGAGAAAGTGGCTCATTTTTAATCGTTTGCAAGACTCATTGGACACCTTGCTACGAGTATTCGCATGTGAACCCTAATGCGCTCTGCAGACACTGCGCAATACCGCATTAAGCAGTAGTTCACTCTGTATATCACATCGTGCCCATCCACCAAATTATTGCTAGCACTTGCAAATGTAGATGCTGTAGGATAAAGACGAATCACAACAGAAGACTTAACAGCCACAGACAATTGTGGAGCGCTAACATGGTGATTACACCGATCCAGTGACGGAGTGTTTAGCATGCCAATATTCATGCAAATGCGTGCCGTGAAGTGACCATTGGACTATCACAGAACGCTATATTAATGGTAGTGTTACAAATGCATGACCTAAAATGAATATGACGGCTTCATGTGAAATGCGGTCGTGTCTCGCAATCCCGTTACCATCGCCCTCCACTCCGTCACCGTGCTCTGCATGATTTGAGCATCTACGATGAAGTGAACTTCCACTTCGTGCCTCTACATCTGCACCTGCCACAGTTGGCATATTTTAAGGTGCAGATTTTTTCCAAATCTCTTCCTCCGTTATTTTGGCGTGCGATTTGGTCTGTGGGTATGAAATCTTTACTATGGCGAATAATCTTTTTATCAGTGCATTCTTTACACGATAATCTAAGCCATTCAAGGCGTGTATGTTGCCAGAATAGTAAACTCAACAAAAGAGCGCCTCCGCCAGATATGTTTCTTTCCCTGTGGTAATCAAGATGCGGAATGACATGTTGTGCTGGGTGCCAGAGGCTAGGCCTCGTAGTTGAGGAGTTATGTCGGTAAGACATTATCGTTGGTCGACTCAAGGTGACCAGATTCGAAGTAAAAGCAAAATTCTCTCCAGGCTTATATTTGTGCATTGGATTTCCAAATAGAAGAGATGTTCAGCATAGCTACTGCCGTCTGCATTCGCCTGTTGATCAGGGCACCCCCAGATTCCAATTCACCATTTATTGCTCGAGCATGGGGCAATGCCGATTCAATGGCTTGATGACTGCGAGATTCATTTGATGCTTTGCCTCTTCAAGCTACAGGTATGTGAATCAATCCATTCATAATGGCTTTCCTTGACAAAATCCGTGTTAGACTTATGTGACTTTGATGGATGGAAAGGGTAAAAACAGTCTACTAAATGCTAATGCTTAGGTTCAGTTATGACCTAGAGGAATCAGAGGAGGTTTTAAGCTGTGATTTGATGAGGTCAGTGCATAGTTCGTTGCCACGCGACGGGACACAAAAGAGGGCTATTTGGAAACCATCGATTTGCTCGTTAATTTCATTGCAGACACCTAGTTGCATTATGCATGCCTGATCTGCAATAAATCAAACATTGTCTTGTGATTAGACAAGCAATTGACACAGTTAACAACTGAAGCAGCAATGCTGATAATGTCAAGCGAATTTGTGCGAGTGGACGAATTTGAATGGCTTCGACATGGAACAAACTGTGCATTAAATTCTACTGAAGAGCGAAAGATTGTCTCTTTATCAGCCGATTCTTCTGCTTATCTTCAGCAGCACCCACCGGAGTTGTTTGAGCACACGAGAAAGTCGCAACTAAATTTCATGGCCATTAAGGACTGGCAGGTGAAAAAGGAAAGCATTGGTGGCTGCGATCTACCTCCAAGGAGCACTGTTTTGTAAAATTTAGGCAGAAATGCATTAGGAAAAGTGCACTGCAATGTGAAGTGCAGTCCCATCGCAATCGCTGTTTGGTTTAAACCATTTGCTGAACCTTTTCGAGCAATTTCGGCAAAAGTGATGAAGTGGGTCAGTCAATGATGACTCAGTAGCACGAGTGGGAGTCTGAGTCCTGGATTTGATAAACTGTGAGCAATCAACTTGCACTTCTGAAAGGTCTAAAAGTGTATGCCATTTTAGCCCTGACGTGTCAAGCATTTTGATGCACGTTTCGCATGCATAAACGCGAATGTCGAGGAGCTGGTTTTGGAGCCTTAAGAATCTCTAATTATGTGTTGCACCCAAACAGCAGTTAGTATTGGTTCATAGGAGTCATTTACCACACCAGCTCTCTAATAAGCAATAAATTAAAGGCAGCAGAAAGGAACTTAGGCACCACGTTTCTGTGGCATTCTCCTAATTAAGACCACCATTTAAGGGAAGATCGCTGGTGGGGAGCAGTGTTTTAGACCTCATTCGGTTGTTTTGAACAGTTTGGGAGTTAATGGCATAGTGGTAACTTAATCAACACAGGATGCCATTAGCAGACCAATCTTTGCAGCATCCTTAAGATCTTAACACGGATGTAATATAAATGCAAACCGGACAGTCAAGAGCTAGGTAAATATGAAGTCTTAGCCACACGCAAGGGCCATGTGATTGGTTTGATTTGAAGTGTTAGGAAGAATAATTTTTTTCATTTACCATTATGCTAAGTGGTGAGTGGATGCGATTCATGCCTCATCCTGGCTCCTATTTTTGAAAACTGATGGGTGGCATTTCTGACAAAGATTGGCGCAGTACAAAGATTTTGAAGGACAACATCAGGATTGGCGAATGCTAAAAAAATCAAGGTGCTTGACTCCCGTCTACTATGACACTGAATACACCACAAATGCATTTCCTGAGCACAGATGTCGACAGCTGGAATCCACTATGCAATGAGCCGGCACGTCCTGCAAAACAGAAAATGGCAAAATAGATGGGTCGATGTAAAGTATGCGCTGCTCAATTCCACAGAGTCAAATATTTATGCTTTGAAGAACACAATGGATTCTTGCCTTTAAGACGTGAAATTTCTCATTGGGTAATCCCACAAGTTACGCAACGAACGCAAAATGTAAGCCATGCAAATAGACTAATCACTGACCAAACATGAAAATTCATCGACCTCTGTCGTGAGATCGTGATGAAATTGTAAAGGTCATCGGATGCATCCTTGTTTAACTGGACCTCACACGTTTTCAATAAATTCCGGCATCACAACCGAGTGATAGTGGCGCACTTTACCATGAACCAACCCCAAAGTAAGGCAAAATATGCTTTTCTTTGACCTTTATGCCATTTTGATTTGATGCGGAGTTAGAGTGACATGGCAATTGTTTCTCAAAGTCGGCTATGTACTTTGGCTGCTCTAGTTCACTGGCTGATTTATTAGTGCTTATGCCTGCGGCAATGCAAAAGTGAAGTCAAGGCTACTTTTCAGCAAAACACTGTGCTACTTGCCTAGTCATTCATCCAAATTAAATGCACTGACTATTATGCTAAGTGAATCATAAACTGTCGATTCGGGTTGCTAGAAGGGGCCCTTTTGGAAATTCAGTTTGCCTCGTGCACCGTTCCCCGCAACCCTTCGCCAAACTGATTGGCGAATGGGAGGGACAGGGTCTGATGAGTTCCTACACTTGCACCACCTACCCATGCTCCGAGAACCTTTCAATCGGCCAAATTGGACAGCCCTCATTTTGGTACAGGCAAGCAATCGCTCAGGCGCAATAAGCCTTTCAATTCCTTGTTTGAATCATGTTTTCTGCTATGTTCATATGCGACTAGAAGTTCAACTCCAACTCTCAGTGAAATCATCGATTTGATATTCTGATTCACCTTTTTTAAACAAGAGCCCAGCTTGCTGACATTTTTATCTGGTCTTGCTAAATTTGCGTACTTCATCCTTCAACTTTGAATGTGAGAATAAAATCCGCTTTGTCTTCCCATGTGAAGCTCAAGAGCGTACTCTGGAGGAGCATTCAGACACCGTGACATGGGCTTCCTGCACTCCAACGAGGCATCGAATCAAATGAGTTCATGAGCAGTGATAACACAGGCAAGCTGACGAGTCGCCTTACAATAAGGCCGGAAAGATGGCCAATTGTTGCTGACAGGATTCCATATTTTAGGCCATGTGCACATACTGAAGGGACTAGCCACGATCGAGAACGGAAGGATACAAATCGTCCTAGAAACAGAGCTCACGGATGGTCACCCGCTGTCAAAGAAGCCGAAGATGATGCGGGTAAAGCGCAACGTTCCATGGCGTAAAAGTTTTTCCATTTCTCCCAAAGAAGTTAAAATCTGCGATAGACCAGCTGATGCTGAGGCTTTACCGGCTTGTTGTTTTGAAAAAAAACACACAAGATTTTCGCCGGCAACTAATTCCGGTTGCGTTTACTACTGCGGCGTGCACCCACAGTGCTTTTTTTTAAAAGATCTCACTTAGTTTATGTTCTAAAGCTTCGGATTATGCGATGCCGTCCCTCGTGAAGGAAAGACGCGCATGGACTGCAGGTGCATGCGAGTGGTTACCAAGAAAAGACTGTTAAGACTGTTGCATCTTACAGCCGAACCTACAAATTTATTAAAAGGTAACATCCCCATAAAGTGAGTAAATTGGCCATTCACATTGTGGACTACTTCGAGTAGCGCCTTATTTTACGCATCAAATGTTGCCTTCAATTTTAGGTGCGCAGAGAAATAAACACAGTCGATGATGACACTTTGACACAAAAGGTGTGCATGTCCACTGGGAAGAAAACCGACCTAACCCTACACACCGACATGACTTACAAGCGGCTGCCCAAAGTAGCTGGAGGTGGTGGTCTTTGACTTACTTTGTACTAAATTATGGGTCAGTAAATTTTTTTTTTGAACTGCTTCTGCATCTTCTATCTTAGCGGTACTGTGATTTGCACTCATTTTTGGTTTGATGTTTGAAGCAGCTTGGGCGCCATCAGCTGAGTCCTTCACCATCCTGGCACAAATGGCATTTACATTGCACATTGTTCATTTGCTGTGATGATAGGGTTGTGATTTCCTTGCTGTTCTCACTGCTCGTCACTGATTCACATACCCATCGTGGCATTGAAATCAGCATGCTATGCCAACAGGCGCACTTCCTTCAGATTACATCGAGATCTTTATGTGGCTGCATTGACAACGCCGCATTTTCGTTAACGCTAACTCAGTCCGACGAAAAGACACTTCAGTGCACACAGGGGTGGTGGGTGATTAATCTACGAGAGAGCCGCTTAGCGCGTTCATGAGCAGAGAGAGGACTTAGCTGACATTGGGTCTTGACCCATGACTCAGGCTTAGGAGACACCTGGGGTTTCTCTACCATCGTGTGAAAGTGGCGGCTGATTTGCCCATGAACTAGACATCTGGTGTGGGCTCTAATCTGGCGAGTAAGATTCGCACCTTTTTGAGGTTGAGACTGCGTTTAGTTGGCTTGATATTAATTTGTGCCAATTTCATGGGTCATTGTTTTAGTGCTCTGTTCTTGGATTGTGATTTTTTGGTCGTAAATTATTAGACGGTGGTGTTTTGCTGCAGGTTGTAGCTACCGGATGTTATAAGTGGATAATCAAATTCGAACCCACCTCTTTTGTTTGCCTTGAGTGCAAGCTTTTCAGTGCCGTCAATTGCTTTTTATTAATCAGCAATAGCTTGGATGGCGGCGTGGGAAGAAATTGTTGTCCGTTCCTGTTTCCGTCATCAGATTTTAGGTCGGCCAGTGTATTATACACGTGTTGTCTCGTGGAATTTATTTTCCCTCTTGCATTGCTCTTGTCTCATCATTGTTGACTTTTCCTGCTTCGGTAGGTGCTGTAACTATGGTTTTTTTCTGGTAGTAGATTCAATTCCGCATGTAATTAATCAGGTGGGGAGGACCCCATCTTATTTCAGCACATACTTTGGCTCCCTTGCCCATCTGGCAGTTTTGGTTTTGATGCAGTTACTATGACCATGGGCGCTAATATGAGTAATCCTGTGTTATGGCGAATCGTCTCCATTGTGGATTTGATGGCAGAACCG
The DNA here is from genome assembly GCA_023968675.1 of Taenia pisiformis. NCBI lineage: Eukaryota > Metazoa > Platyhelminthes > Cestoda > Cyclophyllidea > Taeniidae > Taenia > Taenia pisiformis. Next base: position 9,977,526 of record CM043731.1, on the reverse strand, counting down.
AGGTGCTCTTGTCAGCATGCGTGTTAGAAGAAGAAGTTCCACATGATGGTTGATTTGTTGCTTCTGGTTTTAATAATGCTATGTCGTTGGGGTCCTGCATTAATATTGCTAATTATGCTCATATGATGGTGGTCGCTAATTGTAGGGCAAATTTCAAGCCGGTCTTTGTTTTGTGTCATTGCATCATTTTTTACGCTGCGCTTGAGCTAGGTATTTCATCCTATGAGCTGTTTTGGGTTTTCGTGAATTTGCGCTGGGTTTGTATTTATGTGCGCGGGTAGAATTAAAGTTGTATTCTGGATACATTTACTCTGCTTGTATCAGCACCTAGCGGGTGTTCTTTTTATCTTTTTTCTTTGGCAAAATAAATTGGATTAATACGTTTGGCTGGTACCGTTCTTCTGGCTGCTTCGTTGGCTTTGTATGAGTTTCGCTGCCGTATGTGACGATTATTTGTTCTTCGCATCATATGGATTAAGTCCTTGGTGAATGGTACATGCGCCAGGCGTATTCCTGTAGTTGTTTTTAAGCATGGTTAGTTAATTAAATAGGAGGAAAGAGAGACAAGGAATGGTTGCGATTGCCTCGCTGAAGCTCTTTCCTTTTCGCGTCACTATTGCTAGTGTAGGTTTGGCCGATGCAGTGAGTACCTGTCGTAAAATGGGGCTGTGCGGAAGCATGTAAATCTTGATGTGACTGTATTTGCCTTTTTTGACAGTGAAGTAATTCAGTTTGAGGCTTAGAAACTTGTGTATTTGCGATAGCTACTGACGTTGCTTGCCTGGATATTTCAATGAGGGTGTGCTGGAATTCGGACTGCAAGCAGGAAGATGCTTGAAGTCTAGTAGATGGCAGGAAGGGCCTGTCGCGGTGTAGTCGAGCGTCTCCTCGATTACATCGACCATCACGGCTGTCTTGTAGCAATCGGTGCTTCATGACGGCTGGTGGTTGAGGCTCGCCGACGAAGGGAGGACTAGGTAATGCTTTGTTTAGTAGACTTCTGGTCTCCTGGGTAGCCATGTTACCTTAGCCGGGCAATGCTACAGCTCCTGTTGGATGAGAGCAGGCAAGGTATGGCAGCATGAGCCCATAGCTGCTATCTAATTTCTTGGATTTCTATGATGTGGATGGGACCAGGTGTATTTTCGTGATGTAAATACATTTCTTAAGTGATAGCACATGTTCCTTTGGGACGATTGGTAAATGCTTGCGAAGGTGTATAGATTTGGTGCACTTAGAGTAAGAGAAAATGGTTGGGGTTGGAGGTGGGTGGGAATTAATGTCTTCGGTCATCTTTGTACACGTTGTTTAGCGTTTAGCAGTGCTTTTGTTTGCCCAAACATTTAAAACTCATTTGGAATGATTGCTCTATTTTGCCTTAATACATAACTTCCGTAAGCCACATGCTTAATATAGCTTGCCTTTTTAGGTAATGGAACACTGCAATTGTCGTTGCACTTAGTCAAGAGGGCGTACAATCATGCACTCAAGTAGTGTACAGCATCTGAATCAGTTGTGATTGCGGTTTGAACGATTCTAAGGCGAAGAGAAGGTATGAATGCAACCATTGCTTAAGGCGCTGAATCTTTGAGTCGGTTCGCCTGGACAATGGGTGAGTGTGTTATTTCTCTGACACCGACCTTCTTTCAGACTCCTCTTAGGCCTCTAGGACGTTGTTCTTACCGCCCCGAATGGAACTGCGCTCGATGTAATGTGACAGGCATTTGTGACGTGCTGCCTAACTCAAAATCATGACTAGGGAAATGACAATAAAGTTGGTAAAGGTTGATAGTCTTTTCTGGGTTATGAGCCGGGGTGTACCTAATTGATCAGCCAGCTTGCGATTGTGTGACTGTCCAGGAAACGCGACTGCAGGAGCCTCGTGCTACAAACAGGCAGACACCGGTTGGGGCGGTGAGGCGCAACGCCTCCGTAACTTATCCTAACGATACCATTGCCTCATTTTAGTGGGCATTTACTAGAATGTCGGTGGGGTTTGCTAAATGGCCTTTGCTTGTGACTGCATCGCCAGGGGATGCTTGTTGAACTTGGACGGGTTAGCGATTTGTATTTGGGTTTGAAGGCAAGGTATCAAGTCCAAGTCCACGATTGTTGGGTTTCCTTTAGCGGAACTTTGTGGCTTTATCTTGCTTTGCTAGCCTAACCTGTAGATCTGGTCTTCTGTCATTGATTCGCATTTGACATGGTGCCGAATTAGCAGTCAGTAATGCATCCTTTGTGATAACCTATATGGATAAGGTTAAGTGGCATGAATCTCATTCGCTGCGTAGCTTCCTTTTACGAAGAAGGCCCTAAAAATGCAGTAATTCGTGCCATTAGCAAATGCTATGGCTTTATATGCGGATGCTTAGATGGAGGTTAGGCAAGAATGCAAGGAAGGGTTCGTGTAGTAGAGTACATGGAATGGGATTAGCAGATGAGGCCATATTTAAGTGGAGTAATGAAGGCAACTTTATCCTGGATTTCAGTTTAGAGCAAAAAAATAGAGTAAAAAAGCAAATTTATTTTAAATTTTACCAGATGTCAACGACTAGCTACGGATTTTCACTCAAAAGTCGGCAAAACCCATTTAGTTTGTCAAACGTGTTAAATGAAAAGCACTGGGCGAAAAAATTGAAATCCAATCCTTCTGCGTTTCTAAAGACAATTGTACGTCGGTTTGCACATTATGCTAAGCAAAACATCATTTGGTTAAAGCAATTTCTCACCCCAATTTCAAGGTCATAAGCGGTAACTGCTTTCTGTTTCGTAGTTGCATTGGTTCCGCTGCCAGGCGAAGATGGGTCATGGATATTTAAGACCAAGCGCAATTACGCAGGATTAGTTGATGAAGGCAGCATGGAAGAATGTGAATTTCACAAGAGTGCAACGAGTTTGGCCAAGTACGGGGACCTTAGCGACTTATGTGGAAGCGGAAATTTGCGGTCGGCATTGCTTCGCACATAGCTCGGGTAAGAATGAATTGCATTTTATGGTCAAAAACCAAGCCTTTTGTGCATGATTTAGCAATAGTCATTTGCTAGATGATTAGAATTCGCACTTTGTGCCCAAGATGTTAATCATTTGTGCTTAGTAGCTTTGTTCACGTAAATCGCTTAAACATGCGTGTCCTTAGGCTCTGCTTCGAAGTGTTGGTCAATTAACGCTACTCAATAGAGGCAGGGTTATGGCTTGTAAATTATCAGTCTACGAGGGAACTGCTTACCACGTTTAACACCATCGAGGAGACCGGGATGAAATCGGTTTCTCGACTCATGCCTTAGAACGATGCGTGCGTAAGGCAGCGTATGTGTCAAATATTGGCAAATTCGCATGGATGCGATGTTTTCTCCTTTCAACTGGAACTAATCCAAATAAGGCAACTACTAGCGACGTGCAGATCTCCTAAAAAATAACCTAATTTTGTTTTACGGATCCCAAAAGAGTGTGATGTGTTACAAACTCAGCTGCGGCATGTTTGTATCCCTAAGATTAAGATTTGTTGCCGATTTCGATGTTATTTTTGCCAAATTAGGGCCCATTTTAACCGCATGATATTTGGCATTTAAAAATGATCACAGTGCGGTGCGCATGATTTCAATGCAAAGACTGAGGTAACATAAGCACATAGCTATTACCTACCCTCTTGGATTTATTTAATTTTACTTACAATCTTATTCAGCTCCTTCTCATATCTCGAGTGGCTGTGATGTCGTTCGTGCTATGGAACAAATTTAGACATTATTAATAGCTGAGAAATCCTTTTTTCTGCTAAATAATATCGTTCAACTCTTTAGGAAACTGCTACAAATTGAGTCAGTTAGATCCAGGAGGGATCCGATATGAAGCGTAGCAGCCCATTGCACTTAGTAGGTGCTTGCTACAGTCCTTATCATCAATCGTTCAAACCAAGTTTTGTCCAGCAAGCTAAGTTGGCCCTAAAATGGCAAAACACAATGCGTGCACGCAAGCAATCGGGTTCGTTTTGTGGTGGGAATTAATTCAGCTAGAAAGCTACGTGAAAAGTAAAATTTGGCATTTTGCTTGTTTGGAGAATTGCTTCTATCAACTCTCACCCCGCAATCTGATAACCTTAGTGTCAGGTGTGCATGGAGTCCACCTTGAGCAAAGACGATTGCGATAGCATACGGCTACGTTTAATGTCCTTAGAGATAATTCGTGTTTGTATTCGATAGCGTGGTATTTTCTGCAATTGCTTCAAGCACCTCGTGCTTTACAAATCCATAGGCCAGGTGTGGTCAAATCCTAATACTTATGTTTCAGCAGCGGAAGTAGCACTGCTGAGGGCTCACAGATTGACCCTTTTTTTACTACTTCGGAAATGTTTCACCTTGTTCACCTTGCTCCAATGCATCTCCCCTCCCTCTTTGTGCCTTATTGTCACCAAAGTCATATCAATTTATTCCACTCATTTCTAGGTGTCTCAGCTTAATGTATTTCATACTGACCGAGTGTTTCTTCCATCATGTGGTAAATGCCGCTTGCTTAGTGGGTTTGTAAACTTGATACCACTCGTAGAGTTTCATTATGTGCCGCCGGTTAGCCATCCAATGTACTTAATAAATGAAGCACAAGCTGCGTGACCCGCTATTGAAACTTAAAGGTTTTAAGTTTCTTGTATTGTTTTGTGTAGTGTGCTTCAAAATTATACAGGAAATATGCCTACTGTATCAGCTGACAACAAGTTGCATACAGATGGTGCGGAATCTTTTTGCGGAACTCTGGGTGAAGCTTGTGACTAGTATGAAACGCGGCAGTTCATCGGACGTCCATCGAGCAGTACTTGCGCGGTTATTTTACCTCAGGCTCGTGTGAAATGGTAACTAGTGGTGAGGATGTAGCATAGTGCCATGGAAATCATCACAGAGTTCCCTCTTAGACCTATACAAGGTGCCATTGCTGTTATTTTGCAATAGCATATCCTAACATCTCGAATTAGCTTCACGCAGCTGTGTATTTTTAGTGGAGCCAAGCATATACCTCTGATCAGCGAGCGCATCTGCTCAGCAAACTTTCCATTTGGACGAGATCAGCACACACTGTCACATGGGGACATTTTTGTGATTTAGACTACCACATCTGAGCTAAGCAAAGGAAAGTGACAGTGCCATTTTAATGTGGGGTCCACATGCTTGGAGTTCTCGAGGGATGCATAAGAAGTTACACCCCTGGTCAGGCTGGTTTGCGCTAAAGCGTCGGGTGCCATTCAACAAATATCTGACAAACTGCCGCGCTTTTACATGCATCGCATGCTTCATCCGAGGATCCAAAAAAGGCTCCGCGCTCTCTGCCCGCAAATCCCTGGAAACGGTTATAGGAGGTAAGTTTCCGTGATGTTTGAGGAAAATAACGCAAAAAAGTTGCGGAGAGTGTGGAACATTTTGGTCCTTGAAAGCGATTGCATTAGCTTAAGCTATTATATCGTTAGTCTGCAGTCGATCAGAGTAAAATGCGCAGTGCATTTTATAGTTCTTCAGCAGTTGTTTGCCTCATCAATGGTGCTGTATAGAAAAATCGTGTGTTGCACTCGTGTGAGAAATCGGATTAACCTCTTCAAGTGTGCTGTTCTAACTGTTAACTCAATGGTATCTTGTCAGTGAACGGTTAAGGAAATAAAACAACGAATGCGATAAAGAACACCGCACCATAAACTGAGAACAGTTATCCTAGAGTGCCGATTTTTTACTCCTCTTTGCCTGCTGCCCGCCCTCGTTTACGTCCACTTTTCCGTCTCAACGGATTATGTGCTTCTTAGCTGAATATTTACGGTTGCACTTCTACCACAGAAGGACTGCATGCACTGCCATTACCTTTATCAGTGCAATTTAATGATTTGTGTAGGCATGGAACAGGGATCGGTATCAGATGCTCCCCTTTATCATAGTTGTAGCAATCCTTGGGGTTTGTAATACACTATTATTTTAACTAACAGCGTCTGCCTGACTCGTTTATAATTTCTTTTTATTGTAAGGCAAGAGAAGCGAACATTATATCGTTTCCCCTCCAAATTCGACCTAAGAAGCTAAACAGGAGGAGATACGGCAGTTCTTCAATCCTTGTTTTTACATTGTTCGACAAGTAGGTCTGCCGTCTGGTTCATTGCTTACTGTTTGCGTTGCATTAGTTTGAATGACACTCACACAGGTAACATGACTCTGGTCGCAACATGGGAGACTAATCGCCAGTTTATTGTGAAATGGGCGAGGAAACAGAGGAGCCATAAAGTCATCACCTGCATGCTTTTGCAATCGCTATATGAGCAGAAGCACTAGGAGCCCTGCTGAAGTCTAATGACTCGCAGCCTTCACCTTATAAGCAGAGTAATTCTTTGTCCATTTTTATTCTATGCTGGAACGTGAATTTCCCTCTCCTCCGCTTATCTTGTCCTTCTCTCGATTTTCCTTACTTCGAATCCACAATCAAGTCTCCACCGCCTCACCCCTCTACTTCACTGGATGACAGTGTCCTCTTTGTGAGTTCCTATTTATCCCTTTGCTATTCCTACTCCTCATTAGGGCATGCTTAAATAATCCAAAGACTAATAGCCCAGATCAGACCTGCACAGGATAACATGGATTTGACGAAAACACTCTGTCCAAATTAAAAGTTCGTTCCCAATTTATTTCCCTCTTTCACCATGGTTTCTCCCACATCACTTCACCTACGTTGCATCTACTCCTCCTCCTTCTCCACCTGACTAATCAAAATCTGGCCCTTTTGTTCCTACTTTGTAATTTTCAGCTAATTCGACTTCCAGTAACTCCTCTTACTGCTTATTTTGTCCTGATTTTGGAAAAGAGAAATGCAACTTCCATGAGGAATTGATGAGTTCCAAAGCTACAATCAACGTCCTGCCTTACCAAATTGCAACCTTTACATGACCTTCTGCACCTTTAGTCATGATCCATCGCACTTTTGCCTTTAGAGGACAATTGTGCCTGCAGCCAAACACATTTGACAAGCAAAATGGAAATTCAAAAGGCAAAATTAATGACCAGTGTTGGCAAATTCGGAAAAGAATTGCGCATGAGGACAAGTACCGCAGCCAATGCTCTGACGTTGCCAATTTCGGCTGATTAGCTTGTGCTAATACAAATTCGCTCGGTGAAGATGCAATGGCTGCACTCAAAGTAGACCTTTCATAAAAGTAGCCGATTCGTTATACAGTCCCTTCCGTTATCTGAGCGCCCTCTACGTCACCACAACTGATCAGGCATCCGCGACAGTCATCGAAGTTACATCGAAATTTATTGAAAACGCCTATGATTAAAGGTGCAACCATGGAGCTGCTGTGCTTAGTCATTTTACTTCTCCTACAGTTATGTCGCTTTGAGAAATGGATTTGAGGATGAGCGATTGCGCCAGTCACCTCGAGTGCCTGTAGGCAGCAGTGGAAACTCCGGTCGAAAAGCGAAGCTATGCAAGGCGTGGATGGGATTTGGTGCATCTGTGTGAATGCAAGTAAATGGTTCCACTGCAGACAGCTTCTTCTTGGTCCTGTCGCGTCTTTGCAGCATCGCAACACAGGGTGGCACAAAACCTGTGAATTTGGCTTTTCCTTTGGCAATCATCCCACATTGTGCAGATAAGTAGTTGACATAGCTGTGACGACATCAATACCTTCAATCACACCTTTTCTTACAGCCCAGCACGCATGCAACTCAAATGTCCCCTATAGATGTGGATTGACACACTACTGACTGGGAAGAATGTGACAACTTTTCCTCTGCCAGTATCACTAAGGGTGGTGTTAGTGGTGATTCAGATGCGGCACTGATGATGCTGTATCTTAGGCTTTCCCTATTCCTACTATTCCATCTAGTCCCACGCAAGTCGTGATCTCATTGCAGGGCAAAGCGAGGGTCTGTTAACAGCAAAGGAGTGATACTCTGCACCAGCTCCATGCACTGGCAACGAGTGAATAGGACAAAGTGCGTTGCGTTGCGATATGTATCTTAGGGTTAGGCCACTTAGAGCTTGCTTTGGGCACGAGTCAAAACAGCGCGAATGTCAGGACACGATTTCGAGGTAATTAACCACCATCTGCGCTGCTGTACACCATCAGAGGACAAGGATAATGGCTTCAATCTTTCCATGCGACACAGTAAATCCCAGCAAATTAATGATGTTTTGTGGAGCGAATGGACATGAGTCTCAGGAGTGCGAAGCTGATTTGTTGCAAGACTGATGGTAACCAGTAGAAACGCGTCTCCTGTGCTGTTCTGCGTCACCTATGAACGCCTTGATGCTCGACACAGGATCGCTTGACATTAAGCATGTCATCCTAATTGCTGCAGGACAGGCTGGCTGTGACAAACACAAACCTCTTCTCTCTTAGTGATGGCACCCGTACTGAGGAAAGGCGGTGTGCAACCGTGTTGTGTGAATGTGTGCAACCAGAAAGTGAATTCGAGCCTCGAGATTACCAGTGCAGCTGTGATCTAGAATGACATGGTGGGAGAGTAGACGTGGCAGAACTTGGTGATTGAGATGGTGGAAAAATTAAGAAGACTAGACACCGCACAGGCCGAAAATTGTCAACGTGGTCAGGAGGGCAATCGGAGGCATCTAATTTTGTCAAAGAATTCCGTGAAAGAAATGAAAGATTTGGTAGGCAGATGCAATCCCTAAGTAGTTAGTTAGGGCTAACGTCCCAATTCATTGCATGAAAGTATTTGCATTTTACGAAAATTGGAGCTCGAAAGCCGCGGCTCAGCAAAGGAGGCTGAAATGTCTTGCCAGCGAAATCGCTGCAGCTGTTTTGAAGTAAATATGTTCGCCTGATGGCTGGATGTGTTAACAGAAGCAGTCTAGCCAGATTGTGTGCGGATGGCCTTTTCACCCCTTCTTCATTAATGTGTTTCCCTCTTTTAACTACGATGCAGTTGTCTCGGCACTTTCGACGCACTTCAGCCACGACCAGAAGCAATGGCGAAGGGAACAGCTGTGATGATGCGCGATTCGGCGATTACTCATTCCAAATGCCCAACCAGAGCAGTGGCTCATTTACTTAATGCGTAGCTAGCACTGCGAGTTTGAGCATGTTGAGGCGCTATTAAGCAAACAATTGAAACAATTATCATCCTTCCACTCGAGTATGTTTGACTTCAGCACATTCTTTTGGCTGGATGATGCCATCGTTGGACCACAGAACTGGCACGAATGTCCATTCTAGCCAACCTTATATGTGGCATTTCCCACCACGTTTACTTGTGCTTCATCGCTATCACAGAAGTCGTAAACACGCTTGTACCTACCTTGCATTGGCTGCCCAGTTTCGTGTAACGATTCCATGCGACCGGTGGCCGAAACCAGCATCGCGATCTACACCAGCTACCAAACCACATTTCGAGCAGCAACAACATTGTTAATTGTGCTCATTAAAATAAAACCCAAACTGGGGGCTACAAAACTGCATCCAAATCTGCTTGCAAATACTAAGGAATCGCTTGACTTTAAACTATTCCTGCAACCTCCTTCCCAGCCTCACTCATCGTGTTGTCGTGGTAAGGCGACACGTTAAAAAAGGAATCGCTGTCCGAGCAGTGATCAGCATGTCAGTATGACTGCTTGTGCATGATGTCGCCTTCGCTCATGACATCCGCTCCTTAACCTCCAAGAAAAAAAAGCAGATTTCGTGGACATAAAATATTTAATTAAAATTCCATTTCTGATTTTAGCAAATGCAATGCTTTTGAACGCCTCATGGACTGGAGCTCTCCCGTCATCATCAGCACTAAGAGGTTCACAACTACTTCCACCAGTAGGAGCAATCATGGTTCCAACGCTGCTGCTGCCAATCCACTCAATCTACACATTCCCAAGGTGGCCCCAATGCAATCGCTTCTCTAACAAACAGTCAGTCATCTAGATCAGGTTGATAAAGGCGTGCTAATGCAAAAAAATAAGAACAAGTTAGATTATTGGATCCCTCGTGTAAGACTTCGTGCTTTACCAATCGCTACTTCAACGCATCTTCGGTGAGCGTCCTCTCTTTCGCCTACCTTAGTCTTCTCTCCACTTTCCTTCCTACCCATAAACTATTCCTACCACTTCATTCACCCAACGCGTTCGATGGCAGCTTCCTCTTTGTGGGTTCCTCTTTATCCCGGTACCATTCCAACTCTGCACTAAAGCGTGATCAAATAACGTAACGACAAATAACCTCTAGATCAGACTTGCCCAAATTTAAGGCTTGATTGCGATTTCTCGCAAGTTCATCGAAGTTCCATCTGCTCCTCCTCCGCCTGACCAAAGAAGAGCAAAAGTGGGTGTTTTTCTCTTAACGTGCATTCTAATACTGGTACAACTTCCATCAATCATTTCAATGCATATTTAATCATTTATTTTAGTAGAAAGTGCTTTTGTCATGGGCTCTGCGATAGCGGGTGCGAATAGGCACTTGCAGCATGTGATAGCCTTCTCGGTTTAATCAGATGTTTTGGGTAAGAGCGACTGTCAAGTAAAAGTGGCAAACTTATTGTCTTCAACCAAATAGTGGGATATGGCATTAATGGGGGTTGTGAGACGACCTTTGAAGTCATAGATGAACTGAACTTGCGTCTTTACCTCTCGTTCATAAGGCGCGCCTAAGAAAAGGCAGGACTTAGCTCTCACTTAACCCTTCTTAAACTTTAGTGGCACTTGGATAAACTTGCTGCCCTTGCTAGATAGGCTAGCCATTAGGCCATGCCAATAGACCCGATAACCCTTTTACTGAGCATCTATTAATGCCACAAAGCAGAAGCAAAGCTGTCGCCCTTAATACAATTGATTTGACTTGCAAGGTTCAATTTTAAGATTTGTGCTGGGTCTGGTTATTTGATGCATTGGCACCCTGAAGATCAAGATGAATTAGCACACGATGTAACCATCATATAAGGCGTTGGTGCGTATGAAATGGGTGAAGTTGAGAGATGAGGATGCTGCACCTCTATTTTAATCCTGAAGGTTTTTTGCATCAAAATAATTGAATTCTACAAAGCTTTTCAAATTGACCCTAAGCGTTGAATTCAACCGTTTTTATAGCGACAGCAATCCTTCTGATTTGTAGCAAATAGATGCTTGGTAAACAAAATATCGGGTCTATGGCATGGCCTGGTAGCTAGCCCGTCTGGCAAGGGAAATCCGTTCATCCGAGTGCTGATACAGTCAAAAAAATTAATTAATAGCTGAATTTTTTCTCCGTCTTTGAGCTCGCTCTTTAAAAGAGAAGTTGAAGCACAATTTCAATCGTCTACGACTACAAAGACTATCTTACATCCCCTATGAGTGTTATGTCTGAGACGTCAAAGTTGCCCCAAACCAATCAATTCTCTCGCATTTGCCATCGCTGCTTACCTCCTGCACAACCCGGTGAAATCGAGAAGGCTGTCAAGGGCTGAAATTATTTAATTTAATCCGCTATTAGGGTGAGCAACATAGAAACACTCTCTACCAAAATAAATGACAAAATAGGCATGAGATAGATTGATGGAAGTTATACCAGTTTTCGATTTCCCGGTAGGGTAATACGTCTACTTCCACTCCCGTCTGATCAGGTGGGAGAGAAATGGTGAACAGGCCTAAAATTTGCACAGGTCTGATCTGAAAGCTATTTGGCATTGTGCTATTTGAGCATGCCCCAGTGCAGAGTAGGACTGGTGGAGGGATAAGGGGAAACGCACAAAGAGAACGCCATCATCCACCTAGGTAGCTGGTTGACGTAGCAGAGAATTGTTTTATAGGTATGAGGGAAAAGTGAGAGAAGGCTAGCATGGGTAAAGGAGCAAAAAGAACAAAGCAGTGCTCTTCTCTGCAGGTCGACTTCGATGTATGGAGTAAAAATAGTAAGAAATTATAGGGCATGCAATGCTTGAGTCTAGTGAGCTCAGCAGAAGTCCAAGCATACACCCAAGGAAGGTCCGTTGAAGTGCGGAATGGTAAAAATGTCATGGACTAGGGAACTCCTCTACGACTCCTACAAAGGCATTATCGGATCTTCTTCGTATGGGCAGTTGTGTCGACTTGATTAGACGGGTAAAATTAGTGATTCAGTTTAATTTGCTGGTGACCTGCAAGTCGCCTCTGTGGGATGAGGCACGCACGAGAAAATAAATGGCCTTGTTTGCCCAAAAGAATTATTTTATTTGTTCTTATTTAGTGCAATTTTGGCAGATCCAGTCAATCCTTGTGCTACGTACTACGCAACAGTGCTTTGATAATTTGCCTCAATCGACTTTGCTTCCTTTGAAACACATTCTTGTACATCTGCATCATGGCAGCAACTTACTCAACTGCATATTTTGTTTTCTGTTTTTAACATGCTCTTTTACTTCTCCTGGAGCTGCCTAACTTTACAGCTTAAACACAAACACTGCCAAAATTTATTGCAAAGTGCTGCTGGAATGCCTGCGGGGAAGTAAGCTTCCAGGTGGCCAATCCGAGCAGTCTCGATCGAAACAGATTAAATAAGGCACATGCCTAAGCGGGTGGACTTATAGTATTCCTTGCATATCTTGCGCATACCTCACACCTTTCATACCGATTTTAAAACGAAAACTGCCGCAACTTCGTATATTAGGAAGCAAGCTGCCGATTCTCCACTCCGAACAACTTCGAAACAATATGAACAAAACATAACATTGTCTCTGTGTCCTTAGTAGTCCCGTTTCTACTGCCAAAACACTAGCACAACACTTCGGCCACACCTGTCTTGTGCGCTTGTGAAATGGGAAAGATTGCGAGCTAAATTCCATTTTCAAATCACTTAGGATCAAAGCAACAAAACGGGAATTCGCGCCCCTTCGAAAAGAATTTTTTAGATAAGGCATGCATCTGGCCTTCCAGCTGAATCAACTCTAGTCACAGGGTAAACCCGATTGCTTGCGTGCACGCATTGGTGCCAACTAGGGCGCCCTTGAATTCGGACAAAGCTTGATTTCGACGACTAAGTACGAAAACCGCGGCTAGTAATTACTGAGTTCGTACATTTGTGCAACCTTGTTTTCGGAAAAGGATCCATTAACAAGTGGCAATGTATGCCCTTGGTTGACAACACGAGGGACATCACCGCCACCAGAGATAGGAGAGAACTGAGTAAGTTTGTAAATAATGGCAGGTAAATCCAAGCAAACAGCTGGCAGCCATGCGCTTAAGTTACCTCATCACCCGCATCGCACTGCGGTCATTCCTGAACACCAACATCCTCCACTTGAACTGGACCGCATTGGAACAAAAGCAGCATAGCATTTGGCAACCATTCTTAATTGATTCCCTCGAATGTAGCAAACATTTTGCGGCTGATATTTGTACTAAATCACACCCTATGTATCGACTCATGGAAAGGAAATGTAATTTTGCAAAATATTTCCCAATCCCGTAGCAAACCACTAGTAAGGAATTATATTTGAGTCAGTTTTAAACCAAAGTGAGGGACAGAGCACCTAGGTTAGTTTGCCATTACTTAGCAAATGTGGTGCTCCATGCATGCTCCGGCCTAAGTCAAGAGTCAAAACCTAATAGTAACGGACAACTCTCTCTGCTGTTCAACAAGCATCCCCTGGCGATGCAGTCACAAGCAAAGGCCATTTAGCAAACCCCACCGACATTCTAGTAAATGCCCACTAAAATGAGGCAATGGTATCGTTAGGATAAGTTACGGAGGCGTTGCGCCTCACCGCCCCAACCGGTGTCTGCCTGTTTGTAGCACGAGGCTCCTGCAGTCGCGTTTCCTGGACAGTCACACAATCGCAAGCTGGCTGATCAATTAGGTACACCCCGGCTCATAACCCAGAAAAGACTATCAACCTTTACCAACTTTATTGTCATTTCCCTAGTCATGATTTTGAGTTAGGCAGCACGTCACAAATGCCTGTCACATTACATCGAGCGCAGTTCCATTCGGGGCGGTAAGAACAACGTCCTAGAGGCCTAAGAGGAGTCTGAAAGAAGGTCGGTGTCAGAGAAATAACACACTCACCCATTGTCCAGGCGAACCGACTCAAAGATTCAGCGCCTTAAGCAATGGTTGCATTCATACCTTCTCTTCGCCTTAGAATCGTTCAAACCGCAATCACAACTGATTCAGATGCTGTACACTACTTGAGTGCATGATTGTACGCCCTCTTGACTAAGTGCAACGACAATTGCAGTGTTCCATTACCTAAAAAGGCAAGCTATATTAAGCATGTGGCTTACGGAAGTTATGTATTAAGGCAAAATAAAGCAATCATTCCAAATGAGTTTTAAATGTTTGGGCAAACAAAAGCACCGCTAAACACTAAACAACGTGTACAAAGATGACTGAAGACATTAATTCCCACCCACCTCCAACCCCAACCATTTTCTCTTACTCTAAGTGCACCAAATCTATACACCTTCGCAAGCATTTACCAATCGTCCCAAAGGAACATGTGCTATCACTTAAGAAATGTATTTACATCACGAAAATACACCTGGTCCCATCCACATCATAGAAATCCAAGAAATTAGATAGCAGCTATGGGCTCATGCTGCCATACCTTGCCTGCTCTCATCCAACAGGAGCTGTAGCATTGCCCGGCTAAGGTAACATGGCTACCCAGGAGACCAGAAGTCTACTAAACAAAGCATTACCTAGTCCTCCCTTCGTCGGCGAGCCTCAACCACCAGCCGTCATGAAGCACCGATTGCTACAAGACAGCCGTGATGGTCGATGTAATCGAGGAGACGCTCGACTACACCGCGACAGGCCCTTCCTGCCATCTACTAGACTTCAAGCATCTTCCTGCTTGCAGTCCGAATTCCAGCACACCCTCATTGAAATATCCAGGCAAGCAACGTCAGTAGCTATCGCAAATACACAAGTTTCTAAGCCTCAAACTGAATTACTTCACTGTCAAAAAAGGCAAATACAGTCACATCAAGATTTACATGCTTCCGCACAGCCCCATTTTACGACAGGTACTCACTGCATCGGCCAAACCTACACTAGCAATAGTGACGCGAAAAGGAAAGAGCTTCAGCGAGGCAATCGCAACCATTCCTTGTCTCTCTTTCCTCCTATTTAATTAACTAACCATGCTTAAAAACAACTACAGGAATACGCCTGGCGCATGTACCATTCACCAAGGACTTAATCCATATGATGCGAAGAACAAATAATCGTCACATAAGGCAGCGAAACTCATACAAAGCCAACGAAGCAGCCAGAAGAACGGTACCAGCCAAACGTATTAATCCAATTTATTTTGCCAAAGAAAAAGATAAAAAGAACACCCGCTAGGTGCTGATACAAGCAGAGTAAATGTATCCAGAATACAACTTTAATTCTACCCGCGCACATAAATACAAACCCAGCGCAAATTCACGAAAACCCAAAACAGCTCATAGGATGAAATACCTAGCTCAAGCGCAGCGTAAAAAATGATGCAATGACACAAAACAAAGACCGGCTTGAAATTTGCCCTACAATTAGCGACCACCATCATATGAGCATAATTAGCAATATTAATGCAGGACCCCAACGACATAGCATTATTAAAACCAGAAGCAACAAATCAACCATCATGTGGAACTTCTTCTTCTAACACGCATGCTGACAAGAGCACCTCGGTTCTGCCATCAAATCCACAATGGAGACGATTCGCCATAACACAGGATTACTCATATTAGCGCCCATGGTCATAGTAACTGCATCAAAACCAAAACTGCCAGATGGGCAAGGGAGCCAAAGTATGTGCTGAAATAAGATGGGGTCCTAACCACCTGATTAATTACATGCGGAATTGAATCTACTACCAGAAAAAAAACCATAGTTACAGCACCTACCGAAGCAGGAAAAGTCAACAATGATGAGACAAGAGCAATGCAAGAGGGAAAATAAATTCCACGAGACAACACGTGTATAATACACTGGCCGACCTAAAATCTGATGACGGAAACAGGAACGGACAACAATTTCTTCCCACGCCGCCATCCAAGCTATTGCTGATTAATAAAAAGCAATTGACGGCACTGAAAAGCTTGCACTCAAGGCAAACAAAAGAGGTGGGTTCGAATTTGATTATCCACTTATAACATCCGGTAGCTACAACCTGCAGCAAAACACCACCGTCTAATAATTTACGACCAAAAAATCACAATCCAAGAACAGAGCACTAAAACAATGACCCATGAAATTGGCACAAATTAATATCAAGCCAACTAAACGCAGTCTCAACCTCAAAAAGGTGCGAATCTTACTCGCCAGATTATAGCCCACACCAGATGTCTAGTTCATGGGCAAATCAGCCGCCACTTTCACACGATGGTAGAGAAACCCCAGGTGTCTCCAAAGCATCCAGCCCTCACTAATGTTTGGCACATTAAAACAAGAACTTGACACACTAGCAGAAGCTTAACAATTAAGACGCATTTAGTCATTCTAAACTCTAACTATAATAATTCTTTTGCAAAAGTTTTAAATTTAGGTAGTAAAAGTAATTTTTTATAACATCACGCTCTGCGCAGGCACATTGTGAATAAAAGAATTTTCTGCACCAACCATATCAAATGCAACTAGTAAAAACCGTGCGTGTCTATGTCACTTTAATCTTTTTAAAGCTTTTGATTCTTACTGTAAACCGCAGAGTGGACACAAGTAACAACACTACCATGGCGCCGATTAACCAGATATCCTTAGCTTTTGAAATTGAATAGCGGATGCAAACGATTTCCTATTTAGGCTATTAGCTGCTGATATTGCTTACTGAATAAAATGTTAGGTGTTGGTACTTGAGGTGAGTTAATTGTGCCCCATATAATCCATTTAGGAAGAGGCGGTTCAATCTCAAATCGACTCATTGCAAAACTGGGTGATCTAGCTGTTTCCGTTTTTATCTGGTGCACCACTTTTAGAATTTTGTACTCCGTCACATATTTTTTTGCTGTGCATGCAGAACAAGCGTTGAGCTTCACAGAATTGCATGCATCCAATCCGGTAGGTGAGGCAGAAATAAGCCAAGAATAAGATGCACATTACTCGAAATAGATAATTTTAATAGCATATGCATGCCAAAAAGGGTGTACTTGCCTGTTTTGTTTAATTTTAACCTCAGTGCAATCCAGATTTGTCACGCGTTTGGCCTACAAGAAGGAACTTATGGCGTTGTCAGAGCTAGTGTGAGGCGTCCTACACCACAGGCTTCTCTGAAATGATAAAAGTTTATTAGTTGATTTCGTGCGGCTAAATCTGAGGAAGGATGAGCTAATAAATATGGCGATGGTCAGCGGCATTCAAAATGCTATCGTAAAAAGTGCATTCAAGTCGAGACTTGTCATTGACTGCAAAAGAAGAGGGTCGAGGCTTACATGCGGTAAACTGTCCAAACGCTTGAACCGTGTGGTAAAGGCGGCTACTTGACAAAATCTGACGCATTGGATGCCGCTGCTGCTTACGGTCTCCGGCATCCTCGATGTATCATTCATGCCCGCATCGCATTCTTCAGCAGTGGAAATTCGATTATTCATGCGTGGGATGACCCTTGATGAAGTTTGGGCAGGAGAGTGACACAAGGGATTGCCTACTAAAGGGATTTGTCTCAGCCATCCCAATAGCGTGCGCGAGGCAGGGAAAGTGATTTTGAGTAACGCCGTTAATCGTAAGGCTCACTTTTGGAGAGACGATTGCATGCAAACTTCGTAAGCAGTTGCACGCAAGTCTTTTGAGCAAGACAGTGGATATCGCAAAAGAAAGGGTGGATTGAAGTGAAGACATACTAGGTTGGTGGCCACAAGATTGTTTTGGCAGGTGGATTTCATGCGCCGACTGAGGTTTAGAAGTAGCCGCGAATTTCGTTTGGTGGCGATGGGTCAAAATTCACTAAGGAAGTAGAAGAATGTCGGTGTCATCAATGCCGCTAAGGGAAGTGCGAGAAAACCACAGACAAACGCATAGCAATGCCGAAGCTGAAGCATAAAAATAAGAGGAAGGGCAGTTCGTCTTCGAAGCTAATGCTTGTGTAGCATAACACGAGTAAGATGGCAAAGCATGAGAGAGGTTATGAAACAGTACAGTTCCGATGTCTAGGGAGATGATAAGGTGGGTGTCTGCTGGCAACATGGCGCCTAAAAGACCTGCTGGAGGGCAAGCAAAACGCCAGATGAGGCGTGTAGCTCAGCACGTTAAAGACAATGTCTGATTGTGAGCAATTGCTAAGCCAGAAAAAAGCGCCAGAGTCAAATATTATTTCACCTGCTTCTGCTCAACTCTGCGAAACTCGAGGCCTTTAAACGTGAAATTATGGTCCATAAAATGCCAGAACGTCTACCTATTCCTAGTTAACTAAATAAGATGGGAACGTGTTTCAAGCTTATCTGTCACGTGCATGCTGAGGAATGTAGACTCCTAACTGCAGCCATTTCACAGTAGTTCTTACCTCTGTGGCTGAGTGCTAAATGCTCCCCTAATAAACCATTCAGCACCTGCAAATGGTCGCAAATGTCAAGCCACCATCTTGGCACCCAGCAGCTGCAGGAAGTGAACCACTGCAACGAGATTGGCAGACGATTCAGTAACGGTAGTTGCATCGTGATCGGTGGGCCTATAAAATGCCTAGGAAAGCCGTTAAGCACGAGTAAAAGTGAGTGGCATGCGCATGCCGATCAAGCATTAGCGCTTCTCAAAGAGCGGAGCATGTTCTTGCGTCAACCTCGTTCGATTGCACGCCATTTGAGCATCATGTTTTGTAAACATTTTGCAGAACCTCCTCCACACTATTGAACGAACAACAATCACAAAGTTATTTTTTGTGGTGTCAGCAGTATCTATTGCTCTGCATTAAATCTAACCATTTCAGTCCATTAGGGTTGAAGCGAGATGTCATGTCAGCATTGTGAATTCACCCACTTGGTACCTGACAGGCACAAAAACTAGAGGGTGCTGATCTGAATGAACGATTGTGCGACGACGATGGCAAAATAGCGATCAGTCACCGTTCAGCGCTCCGACACAATCAACCGCCTATGCAAGCAGTCAATTAAGCCTAACGGCAAAACAACTGCACTGACGAATGAAGTTGCAATGCTTGTGTCAGCGCATCTTTTTGACCGCCTCTCAAACAACTGAATGGGATCCTGCGTCAACTTCGTTGAATAACATTTCAACGGGTGCACATGTTTCTGAAGACGGCTTTGCTAGGCCGCTTCCACTGCTTCGAACCATAAAGAAATGTTGAGTAGGTTTTAAGGATTTAGTAATGCCCAGTAGGGCGTTAGCTAATGCAAACAGATTAGACAAATGTCGCATAATTGTATTGTGTCGAGTTTCGCGTCCCATAGTGTCACGTGCCACGCACCAAACCACACTTTCGGTGTTAAATTCAACCATCCTTCAACTTCTTCGTGCTATGTAGTTCCGGTGGTAGCATAAGCTGGAATACTGAAATGTAAGCATGCATTAGTACACTATTCTTGCTATGAGAAGTATTTAAGCAATTCACGTAAAACGCCACCTCCACTTCTCGAAAAAGCATCAAATTTTTATGCTGAATGCTCAACATTAGCCTTGGTAACGGATAAACCAATGAAATCTCCGTTTTGGTTTGGCGTTGGCATTAAATCTGGTTGGGGTGGATTACGTGTTGCCAAACTAACTCAAAAGTAAAACTATTGGCCACAATTTTACCACTGTAAGGTGACTGCATTTGGCGACTTGAAAATGGGATAATCCATTCATTCTTATAAATGGAAGTCTCACATATTTCGGCATTGTCTGATGCCTCCCTTCAGTGATTAGCTTTGCGTGTGAACGTATGCATAGATGTAAATGAGGAGGAAGGTAAGGTAAGTAGAAGGTGGAATGCGTCCCAATCGGCAACTTAGGAAGCACATCGAAGATGTCCCTGCCCAATTCAACATGGCCACATTCCAACGTCTGTTCACCCTCGTATCGAAACGAAGGGCAATAGCAGCTGAAGCATAGCACTTTAATGCTCGATTGTTTCTTTGCACCTCTCGTTGACTGAGGCTCGCAATCGTTTACCTCCACCAGCACTGTAAGCACTGTAGGAGGTGCCAACATGTCGGTGCATTCTCCTGTCGGCTATAACTGCGCGCATCAAAGGGCATTGTAAAAAAAGGGCTTCAGTGGCTTCGTCAAGCAATTTTCTTAATTCGTCAGGTCGAATAATTTGTGGCCTCCAGGCTACTTCGTCTTAATATGGCGCCAGTACAATGCGGCACGACGCAGTGGTCATTCAACCCGTAGATAATTCAAAGAGGCACCAAAAATGCGTGTGGCGCACAACAATGGAACTGTGATTTGCTGTAGGCAAGATCCCGTCTATGGTGCCAATGAGGACGAGGAAAATGGTGGATGCGCGCGTGGGTGCAAGATGATTGATGCTTAATCACAGTGTAGTCAGAGCAAGTGGGAGGAGCGAGGAGTCTAATCAAAACAATGATGAAAAAAGGCGATCGGCTGCTTGGCGATCAACCTTTCTGAAATATGCAAAGTGACTCGTTTAAAGTGCGAGAAGTTCATCCCATTCCGTTTATTCCACAAAATTGGATAAATCTTGCACTCACCGCTCTCCATTCCAAATGCGCCTCTGCAGCTTTCCAACACGACGTCACATGAGTGGATTTGCCTAAAGCAAGAAATCCACCGCAAGCGATAATTGGAATGGCAATTTACACCTTATTTACGGGGCAGGATAGTCAGTTTAGGTGGCCGACCAGGAATGGAAGGCAACAATAAACAGCACTTACCATCAGCCACTTGATGAGACGCATTGGCCTCAAATGTTCACTTTGTCACCTGCTTTAGGGGAGTGTCTTGAGGAGATCGTTAAGCATGGATGCTGTTTTTCTCCTTTCGTATCTAATGGTTTCGCTTTGGTCTTTAACAGGACATGAGTATGGACCAGTTTGAATTGCTGGGCAGCTGTAAAGGTGAATCGTGTCCCCTGCTTAGCATACGCAAATCTTGTGCATAAATCCCACTTGCCCTATTTGATTTTGCTCCATTGCTGGTACTAATCTTAAAGCGAACCGAATTGTTCTTTTAGGCTTCTAAAATTACACAGAAGATGCCAATTCTGCAAACGAATAAGGTTTCTGTGCACCAGTTCCTGAGGCGAGTACTATTTTCGACTTCATATTACAGACATCGAATTACAAAATCCACGGCCTTAATCAGTGTTGGCAATTTTCAACAATGAATGCATGGTATCCTATATACACTTTCTGTTGAGACAAATCGTCGTGGGAAGGGAAAAATGGCTTGCTTTACCTGTGAAATTTGCACCGAAATCAGACCTCGTTCGTCACCTCAGCCTTGGCCAAAATGAGAAAGCGATGGACGAATTCGGGGTGGGGAAGGTAAGATGCAATCTCCGTAGGAGTATCCGAGTCAAAGATCCCATTTGCTGTGTAGGGTTCATTCTCACTGATGACGATGGAAACTCTAGAGATCGGTTCTCGCTCCACATGATGCCTTACCAGTCACCCTCTGTGATACGTTTATATGTACTGGGCAGTGATTAGTGCTAGAAGCGAAGACCCTGGCACTCGGTTCCCTCTATTCGCCTACCAGCAGTCAAATTCAATTTGGAAGTCAGCTACATCACTTCACACACGAATGTGCTCGAAATCTGCTTAGTTAATGTCAAGCAGGAAATATTCACAAGTCTGCGTCAACAGTTGTTTGGGTAGTCAGCCTGAAATGCGAAGAACCGAATTGCTGTTAGCGCAAAGGGATGGAATTGGTTGAAATATACGATAATGATAGCAATCTTTACCACATCAGCCACACACAATGCCTAGTCAGAACGAGAATACCCACATGAGAGAGCTTCCCATGGCTTCCTGAACAGTCAGCGTCATATTGTGACCACCAAAGTATTCACATCGCGGAGCTATCAACGACGTCTGTGCACAGGTGCTTGTACGTATTTAAAAGATGATTCTCGCCCATCCCCTTGAAGGCCAACAAAGTAGACTTCACTCAATTTTAAGGTGAATCCTTCTGTTTTTGGCAGTGGCCATGGGCACCCCATTCTCGTGTGCCTGAGAGATTTCGCACGACACAGCAATTTAAAACTCACGAAGGGGCTTTGCATTTGCACTGGTAAATAACACCACAAAAAGCATTGTTTTTCAGCAAATAGACTCTGTGTGCATCTTCACTGCCTGGATTCCTTTGGGGTACGATGCCAAAATTCGTGTTTAATGAAAGATATATTGCGCATAAATGACCTCGGTAGTCGGCGGTTTCTGTGTCGATGCTCACTGGTGTTGCTTGCAGACCATGAAGCAAATCAGTGGAGATGGACGGCTGCATCCATGTCCACTGGCTGTGGCACTGAGTGAGGTGAACTTGTAGTCTGCAGCCAGTGGCATCACAAGATTGAGTGGGTTTATGGAGAGGCTTCAGTTGTGTGCAAGTTTCGTAACCTCCACTGGACACATCCCCGTGTATCGCAGAACTACAACACCGTGCTGAGTGTTGTGTGTAGCACCACACACACAGCGCAAAAGCTGTAAAGGGGAATGCCAGCGTTTGAAAAGGCAACAGCAAGTGTTTGTCACATCTACACCTTAGATTTGGGAATGTTCACTGGGTGTCAGCATTGAACGACCTCCATTTCAATAGATATTAGCTGCTACAGTGGGTGAAGACTTGCGGCACATGATGCCTCCGTGTCTTTGGTTTTGCTATTATGCTATGGCTACAAACGCAAGTACATCTTACAGAAGGTGCATTGCGGAAGCGTAGAGACGACTGCTGGACTGCACATGCCTGGAGAGCACTCAAGGGGATAAGCAGTGGTGGATTTCCAGTGTAGGGGCGAACTGAGTAGTTTAACAACTTCAA
Organism: Taenia pisiformis; assembly: GCA_023968675.1. NCBI lineage: Eukaryota > Metazoa > Platyhelminthes > Cestoda > Cyclophyllidea > Taeniidae > Taenia > Taenia pisiformis. The sequence continues at coordinate 9,954,689 of CM043731.1, read as the reverse complement.
CTCTGTCCAATGCCATGCAGTCAAATTGACATTTGTCGATTGGCTGCGGTTGAGACAGCCTCGTTAGCTAATCTATCGCGAGTGGGTAGTGGCCATGAGTAACTCCATTCTCCCTCTTCCCCACCATTCCTGTTCTCATTTACTCACCATCCCGTGCACTTCATTTCTCCTTCCAAGTGCAACATTCAATGTCGATTGCACCTAAGACAACGCGAACTGAGTCAAATCGCCCACGGCCTCTCACCCACTAGCAGCTACCTGCTTATCTGGCATCAGCATTTGTTTCCGTGATCCCACCTCACCACAGTATAGCCCCTGGCGCGTCCATGTCAAGAAAAGGCTAGAGCATGTCTACATCCTGCAACATTTATTGGTTTGGAATGTGACAGTTTACCACATTGCAACAACACACCCACTAGGAGTCGAGCAGCTGTGCCACAGTCGACACCGAGTCGGAGGGACACTTCACGCCTACAAATTAAATAGCATTTGCTGCACCTACTCGTCAAAGACAGTTCATTCGTCACATTAATTCTGTAAGAACAATCAGCATCTGCTTGGCCTTGGCGTCAATTAAGTCACATCATTACAAGCTCCAAATGCACAATCTTACTGTTGACTTCCCACCGCCGGCGTATTCTGCAATACAAAACGAGGCAAATTAAGTGAACCAGCCAACCACCGTCTTCATCAACTGACCACAGCAATGCAAACCATCAACGCTGCTCACTCTGTCTACCAGCAGGACAACATTCTGCTCCTCACAACACATGCAACGACACACCGCAAAGCATCCAGACACAGTGCTGTGAGAGCGCATCATTCAATCTGGATTATCAAGCCAATGAGAGAGTAGCAAAGGTGGCGGCATTAAGGAAAGCCGTCGTTAGTGAGCTGTGCCGGACGCAGTTGTCCCAGCTGACACGCAGGAAGGCAGCAAAAGCGAATGCAAAGGTGGGCTAGTGAGTGAACTCACGATTGCACTCTGCCACCTCCGGTGATGTTCCTACGAACAAAGTCAACTTCAGTGTTATGCGACCAAACAGCTTCGTGCATAACTCCTGCACCTGTGCGCAGGCCTGCCGACTACGAGTTTGTGTGCATTGCTCAACAAGGCAAGTAGGACGAGACGACCAGCGTCAATGAAAGGCAGACAACTGAGAGGGCGTCAGTCAGTCCTACTCACCACTCTGCAAGTAGTCGACGGACACAACCAAGGCTGTGCTATTGCCCGTGAAAGTGAAGTGGTCATGGGCTCTGCCGGTTGACCCTTGGAAAAGTCCATGGAACACACGCAAATCCCTCTTCTCATCCTTCACCAAGTCGGCTGAAACATTCGTCAAATGCAGCAACCAACATGAGTAAATGGCGCAGTTAGATGGGCGCCACTCAAACTTTAGTAGGCTCATTCGACTCACCACACACAGCGTTTTCATTGAGCACAAGTTGCGCTCCCCACCACGAGCACTGAGGCACTGCGTTGATGTAAGATACCACCTATTTGGCATGCAAACGCATTAAGCATGAAGCACATCACAGTACTGCGAGGTAACAGCACATAAGCCTGAACGAGAAAGAATTTCGGCACTTCCTCACACAAGCATAATAAATGCTAAGCTGCAACTGCGTCGTTAGTTCAGTGAGACAACATAAAAATGCAGAACACTGATGATGCGACTGTGCTGGCGGCTATGTTCGGTGTCATGCAGAATCATGCGTTGACAGCCTAGATTGGCGAAGCTGAGAGAGGTTGTCGACCAGACTCAATGCAACCTTATCTGTTCACTGGGCGTTGGCGTTGAGGCGACTGAACCACCAGTGCTACTAGCTGTTTTATGAGACTAGTGCTCGACTGGCATGCCGAACTGACAAGGCAAGGCAAGGCAAAGCAAGGCAAGGCAGGGCAAGGCAAGGCAGAAAATTGCTCCAACCTCAAATGAAGCCTCGAGTGGAAGGAAGGTGACAAATCTACAGATTGGATTTGTAGCTGTGGTGATTGATGAAGACTGCGAAATCTGCTGTGAGGAAATGAGACACGAAAGTGTGGAAGAGCAGTGTGAAGATAGTGGGACACGACGGCATATGCGAATAGGCATTGGAGATGAGATAGGAGACGAGAAACCACCCAGCACCCATGTCGCAATTGCTCTTTCAATTTCCGGTTGCTGTTACCTTCCAGCCCTGCAAGTGGAGTTCGCTGCACAAGGCAAGAGCTATCAATCCATGCTGCAGTTGCAAACTGCATGCAAAAGCACGGGCGTTGAAGGGATGTGTAGGGATGCACCTGTCTGCAGAGAGGGCGAGGAGGTTGATGGTGTTGTGGTGGTCCATTTGTGATAGATGTGGGTGATCTGAGCAGTTCATCATGGAAATGCAGACCATATCGCAATCACCCATTGCTGCCCCTCCCCTCCCCTCTCCTCCCCTTAGCTGTCAAAATGCCAAGCAGCGTTCGTCATTCTGCACTAATTATTGCAGTCACTACTCGATAGTTGGACACATCAAATAGAGACAATCTGTTGTGCGCATTTCATGCATGCGCCAACTAACCTCACTTTTGCCATGATTTGCACTCCTAAGCCGCCAGTTTGTCTTTGCATAACAAAGAAGGCGTGGTTGTGGAATATCCCTAGAATTGGCGTCGGAGGAAGGTGCCGTGTGGACATGGACACTTTGCAGAGCATCTCTACTGCCAACGAAGTCGAGCGAGCTGCACTACTCTCGGGCATCCTCTCAGATGGGCACACTCAGTGATGCCGGTGATTGTTGCCTCCATTCTAAGGCAAATAACACGCCATTTGCGTAGGACAGTGGCGTCAAATTGTCTCGGCTATTCCAACACGAGCTACACTACGGGGATGAGCACTAAGTTGACCCCATTCGAGCGGCCCCGACAGCCGCCCATTTCTAAGCTAAAATGTGTGCCCTCTCACTGCACAAGTGGTGGGCAGTCATGATGGTGCACCATTTTATGTATTCCATTCGAGCCCCTGCATTTCATTCCAAATTGCATGCTGCTACACACACAACGTGGTGTAGTGTTGTAGTGTTCTGTTTTGGTCGCATTGGCTGGTGGAAACGGGCCTACTTTGCACTCGCAGCAGGTGCTGCACTGTGCATTTTGGACCGGTTCCACATGAAAGAGCATTTGCCGTGCCTCAGTCGTCAGCAAATGCCACATTCGCATGCGTGGAATGTGTGAATCTGAGTGCAGTTGAAGGTCTCCACAACATCGCAACATCTCCACCCAACTCAAACACACACACATCCACGATGCGAATAGCCGCCAAGAGGTCAACATGAAAGATCATCCCACTCGCAGCACACACACCAATCGTCGCTGTGTGACACGCTTGCCTGCTCTATAAATGCACACCAAATCTTTCGCTCAACATCAATGCAAGGGATGGTGAGGCTAGTTGCACTACTTATTTTCGTCGTCTACTGCTCAGGTACGTCCTCCTGTCTTCATGTTGTGTGCTTATCTAAGTTTCACTCTCTACGGCGCTCATACACACGCCTTGAATAGGACTTTTGGAATGCACGCCTTTACCAAGCACAGACTAAGCACAGAAAGTGGTGTTGCAATGGCTTGCGTGTTTGCAGCCTTCGTGCATCTTTGCTTGTAATATCACTGCTAAGCGTAGACATCGGCGTGCACTGTGGTCAGCATTAGGAGGGATCAGCTAACGGCAAAAGCCAGTAGGCAGTTGGAGTGCGCACACTATGGCGAGAGGCTGGATGTCTCGGCTGAGAGGCTAAAGCCAAAGTGGTTGTGTGTTTTGCAGGCGCAAGCACCCCAACGCTGTGGGGGTCAAGGGTGGTGTCGAGGGTGTCAGGAGCGTCGGACACCATGTTTTATCAGTGCGAGGGCTACTTTGTAAGTGTGTCAGTGTAATTGCGTGAGCACACACTGGTTTGGTGGACGTCTTCTGAGTGGAGCCATCATTTGTTTGCTCTAACATGGTGAAGAATGCTACACAGTGCACATCAGTGGCAAATCAGCACTGACTGTGCATGAGACTCGCATACGTGTGGATGGCGAAGCAGGCCCTATTACTTGTGCCACCTTCCTTTGCAGAAGGCGACCATCGCACGCGACTCTGTGGCCAGTCGAATGGCCATCCGAAATGGGAAATGCATTGTCAACGGAAAGCAGGAAATGGGCGGGCCTTGCAGCAAGGTCAAGAGTAAGTTGGTTTGTCCCGATGGAAATGGAAATGCACTTTAATACCTCTACACGCGAAGCAGTTGACAGGCGTTAGTTTGTTGTGGCCACACACTGCAGTCGTTGCCGACTCGACGCAGCGTCACCATCTGGCAGCTCAGTGTGGGGTGAGTGTAGGCCAAGAAGAAGACTGTCATGCCTCATGCGAACATGCTGGTCAGATGTCTTGACACACAGAACACTAAGTGGACAAGCAACTTGGAGTAGGATTGAAGTATGCCAGCTGAATTGCCACCAGGCTAGACCAGTGTATTCAGCGATATGTACTGCAGGTAGTTATTGGGGAATCCCGATGGAGGCAAAGACATGCAGCTAACACATTCATTTATGCCAATGCCTTAGATAATGCCACAATCACGCTGAACGACGTGCTAGCGCAACAGGTTCTGGTGCTGACCAATGTCAGACCCAACACAGGAATCTCCTCAACGACGTTCTTCGTGCCAGGGTGCGAATTTCCGAAGCCTGCTCCAGGTACGCCTCCTCCATCCATGTGTTGTCATTAGCTTTGCTTGCTTAAGGGAAGCAGTGTCAAAGTAGTGAGTGGGATGCAGCATCAGAATGAACAGCAAAGGTGGAGGTGATCAGCACCTGCATCGTGCGCTGAATCACGGATTTCAACTTTGTGTTTGTCGGCACCACCGTTGCTGCCAACACATAGGTCACATGCTGTGTTGCCTTTCACAGTTGAAAGACGCTTGTTTGATGTGAAAAGACTGGGTGAAGTCTTTGCCGCATGACAGGTGAAGTCGACGTGAGCACGTCGTTCCCGCTCTCGCGCTTCGTCAAAGACGTGGAGTCGTTTGAGGTGGACTTTGCCGTTGGAGGTGCGAACACACAATCACCGGTAATGACGCATTCTCAAGCCAGTCGCATCATCAGTGTTCTGCATTTTTATCTTGTCTCACTGAACTAACGACGCAGTTGCAGCTTAGCATTTATTATGCTTGTGTGAGGAAGTGCCGAAATTCTTTCTCGTTCAGGCTTATGTGCTGTTACCTCGCAGTACTGTGATGTGCTTCATGCTTAATGCGTTTGCATGCCAAATAGGTGGTATCTTACATCAACGCAGTGCCTCAGTGCTCGTGGTGGGGAGCGCAACTTGTGCTCAATGAAAACGCTGTGTGTGGTGAGTCGAATGAGCCTACTAAAGTTTGAGTGGCGCCCATCTAACTGCGCCATTTACTCATGTTGGTTGCTGCATTTGACGAATGTTTCAGCCGACTTGGTGAAGGATGAGAAGAGGGATTTGCGTGTGTTCCATGGACTTTTCCAAGGGTCAACCGGCAGAGCCCATGACCACTTCACTTTCACGGGCAATAGCACAGCCTTGGTTGTGTCCGTCGACTACTTGCAGAGTGGTGAGTAGGACTGACTGACGCCCTCTCAGTTGTCTGCCTTTCATTGACGCTGGTCGTCTCGTCCTACTTGCCTTGTTGAGCAATGCACACAAACTCGTAGTCGGCAGGCCTGCGCACAGGTGCAGGAGTTATGCACGAAGCTGTTTGGTCGCATAACACTGAAGTTGACTTTGTTCGTAGGAACATCACCGGAGGTGGCAGAGTGCAATCGTGAGTTCACTCACTAGCCCACCTTTGCATTCGCTTTTGCTGCCTTCCTGCGTGTCAGCTGGGACAACTGCGTCCGGCACAGCTCACTAACGACGGCTTTCCTTAATGCCGCCACCTTTGCTACTCTCTCATTGGCTTGATAATCCAGATTGAATGATGCGCTCTCACAGCACTGTGTCTGGATGCTTTGCGGTGTGTCGTTGCATGTGTTGTGAGGAGCAGAATGTTGTCCTGCTGGTAGACAGAGTGAGCAGCGTTGATGGTTTGCATTGCTGTGGTCAGTTGATGAAGACGGTGGTTGGCTGGTTCACTTAATTTGCCTCGTTTTGTATTGCAGAATACGCCGGCGGTGGGAAGTCAACAGTAAGATTGTGCATTTGGAGCTTGTAATGATGTGACTTAATTGACGCCAAGGCCAAGCAGATGCTGATTGTTCTTACAGAATTAATGTGACGAATGAACTGTCTTTGACGAGTAGGTGCAGCAAATGCTATTTAATTTGTAGGCGTGAAGTGTCCCTCCGACTCGGTGTCGACTGTGGCACAGCTGCTCGACTCCTAGTGGGTGTGTTGTTGCAATGTGGTAAACTGTCACATTCCAAACCAATAAATGTTGCAGGATGTAGACATGCTCTAGCCTTTTCTTGACATGGACGCGCCAGGGGCTATACTGTGGTGAGGTGGGATCACGGAAACAAATGCTGATGCCAGATAAGCAGGTAGCTGCTAGTGGGTGAGAGGCCGTGGGCGATTTGACTCAGTTCGCGTTGTCTTAGGTGCAATCGACATTGAATGTTGCACTTGGAAGGAGAAATGAAGTGCACGGGATGGTGAGTAAATGAGAACAGGAATGGTGGGGAAGAGGGAGAATGGAGTTACTCATGGCCACTACCCACTCGCGATAGATTAGCTAACGAGGCTGTCTCAACCGCAGCCAATCGACAAATGTCAATTTGACTGCATGGCATTGGACAGAGTTGAAGTTGTTAAACTACTCAGTTCGCCCCTACACTGGAAATCCACCACTGCTTATCCCCTTGAGTGCTCTCCAGGCATGTGCAGTCCAGCAGTCGTCTCTACGCTTCCGCAATGCACCTTCTGTAAGATGTACTTGCGTTTGTAGCCATAGCATAATAGCAAAACCAAAGACACGGAGGCATCATGTGCCGCAAGTCTTCACCCACTGTAGCAGCTAATATCTATTGAAATGGAGGTCGTTCAATGCTGACACCCAGTGAACATTCCCAAATCTAAGGTGTAGATGTGACAAACACTTGCTGTTGCCTTTTCAAACGCTGGCATTCCCCTTTACAGCTTTTGCGCTGTGTGTGTGGTGCTACACACAACACTCAGCACGGTGTTGTAGTTCTGCGATACACGGGGATGTGTCCAGTGGAGGTTACGAAACTTGCACACAACTGAAGCCTCTCCATAAACCCACTCAATCTTGTGATGCCACTGGCTGCAGACTACAAGTTCACCTCACTCAGTGCCACAGCCAGTGGACATGGATGCAGCCGTCCATCTCCACTGATTTGCTTCATGGTCTGCAAGCAACACCAGTGAGCATCGACACAGAAACCGCCGACTACCGAGGTCATTTATGCGCAATATATCTTTCATTAAACACGAATTTTGGCATCGTACCCCAAAGGAATCCAGGCAGTGAAGATGCACACAGAGTCTATTTGCTGAAAAACAATGCTTTTTGTGGTGTTATTTACCAGTGCAAATGCAAAGCCCCTTCGTGAGTTTTAAATTGCTGTGTCGTGCGAAATCTCTCAGGCACACGAGAATGGGGTGCCCATGGCCACTGCCAAAAACAGAAGGATTCACCTTAAAATTGAGTGAAGTCTACTTTGTTGGCCTTCAAGGGGATGGGCGAGAATCATCTTTTAAATACGTACAAGCACCTGTGCACAGACGTCGTTGATAGCTCCGCGATGTGAATACTTTGGTGGTCACAATATGACGCTGACTGTTCAGGAAGCCATGGGAAGCTCTCTCATGTGGGTATTCTCGTTCTGACTAGGCATTGTGTGTGGCTGATGTGGTAAAGATTGCTATCATTATCGTATATTTCAACCAATTCCATCCCTTTGCGCTAACAGCAATTCGGTTCTTCGCATTTCAGGCTGACTACCCAAACAACTGTTGACGCAGACTTGTGAATATTTCCTGCTTGACATTAACTAAGCAGATTTCGAGCACATTCGTGTGTGAAGTGATGTAGCTGACTTCCAAATTGAATTTGACTGCTGGTAGGCGAATAGAGGGAACCGAGTGCCAGGGTCTTCGCTTCTAGCACTAATCACTGCCCAGTACATATAAACGTATCACAGAGGGTGACTGGTAAGGCATCATGTGGAGCGAGAACCGATCTCTAGAGTTTCCATCGTCATCAGTGAGAATGAACCCTACACAGCAAATGGGATCTTTGACTCGGATACTCCTACGGAGATTGCATCTTACCTTCCCCACCCCGAATTCGTCCATCGCTTTCTCATTTTGGCCAAGGCTGAGGTGACGAACGAGGTCTGATTTCGGTGCAAATTTCACAGGTAAAGCAAGCCATTTTTCCCTTCCCACGACGATTTGTCTCAACAGAAAGTGTATATAGGATACCATGCATTCATTGTTGAAAATTGCCAACACTGATTAAGGCCGTGGATTTTGTAATTCGATGTCTGTAATATGAAGTCGAAAATAGTACTCGCCTCAGGAACTGGTGCACAGAAACCTTATTCGTTTGCAGAATTGGCATCTTCTGTGTAATTTTAGAAGCCTAAAAGAACAATTCGGTTCGCTTTAAGATTAGTACCAGCAATGGAGCAAAATCAAATAGGGCAAGTGGGATTTATGCACAAGATTTGCGTATGCTAAGCAGGGGACACGATTCACCTTTACAGCTGCCCAGCAATTCAAACTGGTCCATACTCATGTCCTGTTAAAGACCAAAGCGAAACCATTAGATACGAAAGGAGAAAAACAGCATCCATGCTTAACGATCTCCTCAAGACACTCCCCTAAAGCAGGTGACAAAGTGAACATTTGAGGCCAATGCGTCTCATCAAGTGGCTGATGGTAAGTGCTGTTTATTGTTGCCTTCCATTCCTGGTCGGCCACCTAAACTGACTATCCTGCCCCGTAAATAAGGTGTAAATTGCCATTCCAATTATCGCTTGCGGTGGATTTCTTGCTTTAGGCAAATCCACTCATGTGACGTCGTGTTGGAAAGCTGCAGAGGCGCATTTGGAATGGAGAGCGGTGAGTGCAAGATTTATCCAATTTTGTGGAATAAACGGAATGGGATGAACTTCTCGCACTTTAAACGAGTCACTTTGCATATTTCAGAAAGGTTGATCGCCAAGCAGCCGATCGCCTTTTTTCATCATTGTTTTGATTAGACTCCTCGCTCCTCCCACTTGCTCTGACTACACTGTGATTAAGCATCAATCATCTTGCACCCACGCGCGCATCCACCATTTTCCTCGTCCTCATTGGCACCATAGACGGGATCTTGCCTACAGCAAATCACAGTTCCATTGTTGTGCGCCACACGCATTTTTGGTGCCTCTTTGAATTATCTACGGGTTGAATGACCACTGCGTCGTGCCGCATTGTACTGGCGCCATATTAAGACGAAGTAGCCTGGAGGCCACAAATTATTCGACCTGACGAATTAAGAAAATTGCTTGACGAAGCCACTGAAGCCCTTTTTTTACAATGCCCTTTGATGCGCGCAGTTATAGCCGACAGGAGAATGCACCGACATGTTGGCACCTCCTACAGTGCTTACAGTGCTGGTGGAGGTAAACGATTGCGAGCCTCAGTCAACGAGAGGTGCAAAGAAACAATCGAGCATTAAAGTGCTATGCTTCAGCTGCTATTGCCCTTCGTTTCGATACGAGGGTGAACAGACGTTGGAATGTGGCCATGTTGAATTGGGCAGGGACATCTTCGATGTGCTTCCTAAGTTGCCGATTGGGACGCATTCCACCTTCTACTTACCTTACCTTCCTCCTCATTTACATCTATGCATACGTTCACACGCAAAGCTAATCACTGAAGGGAGGCATCAGACAATGCCGAAATATGTGAGACTTCCATTTATAAGAATGAATGGATTATCCCATTTTCAAGTCGCCAAATGCAGTCACCTTACAGTGGTAAAATTGTGGCCAATAGTTTTACTTTTGAGTTAGTTTGGCAACACGTAATCCACCCCAACCAGATTTAATGCCAACGCCAAACCAAAACGGAGATTTCATTGGTTTATCCGTTACCAAGGCTAATGTTGAGCATTCAGCATAAAAATTTGATGCTTTTTCGAGAAGTGGAGGTGGCGTTTTACGTGAATTGCTTAAATACTTCTCATAGCAAGAATAGTGTACTAATGCATGCTTACATTTCAGTATTCCAGCTTATGCTACCACCGGAACTACATAGCACGAAGAAGTTGAAGGATGGTTGAATTTAACACCGAAAGTGTGGTTTGGTGCGTGGCACGTGACACTATGGGACGCGAAACTCGACACAATACAATTATGCGACATTTGTCTAATCTGTTTGCATTAGCTAACGCCCTACTGGGCATTACTAAATCCTTAAAACCTACTCAACATTTCTTTATGATTCGAAGCAGTGGAAGCGGCCTAGCAAAGCCGTCTTCAGAAACATGTGCACCCGTTGAAATGTTATTCAACGAAGTTGACGCAGGATCCCATTCAGTTGTTTGAGAGGCGGTCAAAAAGATGCGCTGACACAAGCATTGCAACTTCATTCGTCAGTGCAGTTGTTTTGCCGTTAGGCTTAATTGACTGCTTGCATAGGCGGTTGATTGTGTCGGAGCGCTGAACGGTGACTGATCGCTATTTTGCCATCGTCGTCGCACAATCGTTCATTCAGATCAGCACCCTCTAGTTTTTGTGCCTGTCAGGTACCAAGCGGGTGAATTCACAATGCTGACATGACATCTCGCTTCAACCCTAATGGACTGAAATGGTTAGATTTAATGCAGAGCAATAGATACTGCTGATACCACAAAAAATAACTTTGTGATTGTTGTTCGTTCAATAGTGTGGAGGAGGTTCTGCAAAATGTTTACAAAACATGATGCTCAAATGGCGTGCAATCGAACGAGGTTGACGCAAGACCATGCTCCGCTCTTTGAGAAGCGCTAATGCTTGATCGGCATGCGCATGCCACTCACTTTTACTCGTGCTTAACGGCTTTCCTAGGCATTTTATAGGCCCACCGATCACGATGCAACTACCGTTACTGAATCGTCTGCCAATCTCGTTGCAGTGGTTCACTTCCTGCAGCTGCTGGGTGCCAAGATGGTGGCTTGACATTTGCGACCATTTGCAGGTGCTGAATGGTTTATTAGGGGAGCATTTAGCACTCAGCCACAGAGGTAAGAACTACTGTGAAATGGCTGCAGTTAGGAGTCTACATTCCTCAGCATGCACGTGACAGATAAGCTTGAAACACGTTCCCATCTTATTTTAGTTAACTAGGAATAGGTAGACGTTCTGGCATTTTATGGACCATAATTTCACGTTTAAAGGCCTCGAGTTTCGCAGAGTTGAGCAGAAGCAGGTGAAATAATATTTGACTCTGGCGCTTTTTTCTGGCTTAGCAATTGCTCACAATCAGACATTGTCTTTAACGTGCTGAGCTACACGCCTCATCTGGCGTTTTGCTTGCCCTCCAGCAGGTCTTTTAGGCGCCATGTTGCCAGCAGACACCCACCTTATCATCTCCCTAGACATCGGAACTGTACTGTTTCATAACCTCTCTCATGCTTTGCCATCTTACTCGTGTTATGCTACACAAGCATTAGCTTCGAAGACGAACTGCCCTTCCTCTTATTTTTATGCTTCAGCTTCGGCATTGCTATGCGTTTGTCTGTGGTTTTCTCGCACTTCCCTTAGCGGCATTGATGACACCGACATTCTTCTACTTCCTTAGTGAATTTTGACCCATCGCCACCAAACGAAATTCGCGGCTACTTCTAAACCTCAGTCGGCGCATGAAATCCACCTGCCAAAACAATCTTGTGGCCACCAACCTAGTATGTCTTCACTTCAATCCACCCCTTCTTTTGCGATATCCACTGTCTTGCTCAAAAGACTTGCGTGCAACTGCTTACGAAGTTTGCATGCAATCGTCTCTCCAAAAGTGAGCCTTACGATTAACGGCGTTACTCAAAATCACTTTCCCTGCCTCGCGCACGCTATTGGGATGGCTGAGACAAATCCCTTTAGTAGGCAATCCCTTGTGTCACTCTCCTGCCCAAACTTCATCAAGGGTCATCCCACGCATGAATAATCGAATTTCCACTGCTGAAGAATGCGATGCGGGCATGAATGATACATCGAGGATGCCGGAGACCGTAAGCAGCAGCGGCATCCAATGCGTCAGATTTTGTCAAGTAGCCGCCTTTACCACACGGTTCAAGCGTTTGGACAGTTTACCGCATGTAAGCCTCGACCCTCTTCTTTTGCAGTCAATGACAAGTCTCGACTTGAATGCACTTTTTACGATAGCATTTTGAATGCCGCTGACCATCGCCATATTTATTAGCTCATCCTTCCTCAGATTTAGCCGCACGAAATCAACTAATAAACTTTTATCATTTCAGAGAAGCCTGTGGTGTAGGACGCCTCACACTAGCTCTGACAACGCCATAAGTTCCTTCTTGTAGGCCAAACGCGTGACAAATCTGGATTGCACTGAGGTTAAAATTAAACAAAACAGGCAAGTACACCCTTTTTGGCATGCATATGCTATTAAAATTATCTATTTCGAGTAATGTGCATCTTATTCTTGGCTTATTTCTGCCTCACCTACCGGATTGGATGCATGCAATTCTGTGAAGCTCAACGCTTGTTCTGCATGCACAGCAGAAAAATATGTGACGGAGTACAAAATTCTAAAAGTGGTGCACCAGATAAAAACGGAAACAGCTAGATCACCCAGTTTTGCAATGAGTCGATTTGAGATTGAACCGCCTCTTCCTAAATGGATTATATGGGGCACAATTAACTCACCTCAAGTACCAACACCTAACATTTTATTCAGTAACCAATATCAGCAGCTAATAGCCTAAATAGGAAATCGTTTGCATCCGCTATTCAATTTCAAAAGCTAAGGATATCTGGTTAATCGGCGCCATGGTAGTGTTGTTACTTGTGTCCACTCTGCGGTTTACAGTAAGAATCAAAAGCTTTAAAAAGATTAAAGTAACATAGACACGCACGGTTTTTACTAGTTGCATTTGATATGGTTGGTGCAGAAAATTCTTTTATTCACAATGTGCCTGCGCAGAGCGTGATGTTATAAAAAATTACTTTTACTACCTAAATTTAAAACTTTTGCAAAAGAATTATTATAGTTAGAGTTTAGAATGACTAAATGCGTCTTAATTGTTAAGCTTCTGCTAGTGTGTCAAGTTCTTGTTTTAATGTGCCAAACATTAGTGAGGGCTGGATGCTTTGGAGACACCTGGGGTTTCTCTACCATCGTGTGAAAGTGGCGGCTGATTTGCCCATGAACTAGACATCTGGTGTGGGCTATAATCTGGCGAGTAAGATTCGCACCTTTTTGAGGTTGAGACTGCGTTTAGTTGGCTTGATATTAATTTGTGCCAATTTCATGGGTCATTGTTTTAGTGCTCTGTTCTTGGATTGTGATTTTTTGGTCGTAAATTATTAGACGGTGGTGTTTTGCTGCAGGTTGTAGCTACCGGATGTTATAAGTGGATAATCAAATTCGAACCCACCTCTTTTGTTTGCCTTGAGTGCAAGCTTTTCAGTGCCGTCAATTGCTTTTTATTAATCAGCAATAGCTTGGATGGCGGCGTGGGAAGAAATTGTTGTCCGTTCCTGTTTCCGTCATCAGATTTTAGGTCGGCCAGTGTGTTATACACGTGTTGTCTCGTGGAATTTATTTTCCCTCTTGCATTGCTCTTGTCTCATCATTGTTGACTTTTCCTGCTTCGGTAGGTGCTGTAACTATGGTTTTTTTCTGGTAGTAGATTCAATTCCGCATGTAATTAATCAGGTGGGGAGGACCCCATCTTATTTCAGCACATACTTTGGCTCCCTTGCCCATCTGGCAGTTTTGGTTTTGATGCAGTTACTATGACCATGGGCGCTAATATGAGTAATCCTGTGTTATGGCGAATCGTCTCCATTGTGGATTTGATGGCAGAACCGAGGTGCTCTTGTCAGCATGCGTGTTAGAAGAAGAAGTTCCACATGATGGTTGATTTGTTGCTTCTGGTTTTAATAATGCTATGTCGTTGGGGTCCTGCATTAATATTGCTAATTATGCTCATATGATGGTGGTCGCTAATTGTAGGGCAAATTTCAAGCCGGTCTTTGTTTTGTGTCATTGCATCATTTTTTACGCTGCGCTTGAGCTAGGTATTTCATCCTATGAGCTGTTTTGGGTTTTCGTGAATTTGCGCTGGGTTTGTATTTATGTGCGCGGGTAGAATTAAAGTTGTATTCTGGATACATTTACTCTGCTTGTATCAGCACCTAGCGGGTGTTCTTTTTATCTTTTTTCTTTGGCAAAATAAATTGGATTAATACGTTTGGCTGGTACCGTTCTTCTGGCTGCTTCGTTGGCTTTGTATGAGTTTCGCTGCCTTATGTGACGATTATTTGTTCTTCGCATCATATGGATTAAGTCCTTGGTGAATGGTACATGCGCCAGGCGTATTCCTGTAGTTGTTTTTAAGCATGGTTAGTTAATTAAATAGGAGGAAAGAGAGACAAGGAATGGTTGCGATTGCCTCGCTGAAGCTCTTTCCTTTTCGCGTCACTATTGCTAGTGTAGGTTTGGCCGATGCAGTGAGTACCTGTCGTAAAATGGGGCTGTGCGGAAGCATGTAAATCTTGATGTGACTGTATTTGCCTTTTTTGACAGTGAAGTAATTCAGTTTGAGGCTTAGAAACTTGTGTATTTGCGATAGCTACTGACGTTGCTTGCCTGGATATTTCAATGAGGGTGTGCTGGAATTCGGACTGCAAGCAGGAAGATGCTTGAAGTCTAGTAGATGGCAGGAAGGGCCTGTCGCGGTGTAGTCGAGCGTCTCCTCGATTACATCGACCATCACGGCTGTCTTGTAGCAATCGGTGCTTCATGACGGCTGGTGGTTGAGGCTCGCCGACGAAGGGAGGACTAGGTAATGCTTTGTTTAGTAGACTTCTGGTCTCCTGGGTAGCCATGTTACCTTAGCCGGGCAATGCTACAGCTCCTGTTGGATGAGAGCAGGCAAGGTATGGCAGCATGAGCCCATAGCTGCTATCTAATTTCTTGGATTTCTATGATGTGGATGGGACCAGGTGTATTTTCGTGATGTAAATACATTTCTTAAGTGATAGCACATGTTCCTTTGGGACGATTGGTAAATGCTTGCGAAGGTGTATAGATTTGGTGCACTTAGAGTAAGAGAAAATGGTTGGGGTTGGAGGTGGGTGGGAATTAATGTCTTCAGTCATCTTTGTACGCGTTGTTTAGTGTTTAGCGGTGCTTTTGTTTGCCCAAACATTTAAAACTCATTTGGAATGATTGCTTTATTTTGCTTTAATACATAATTACCTTCAGTAAGCCACATGCTTAATATAGCTTGCCTTTTTAGGTAATGGAACACTGCGATTGTCGTTGCACTTAGTCAAGAGGGCGTACAATCATGCACTCAAGTAGTGTACAGCATCTGAATCAGTTGTGATTGCGGTTTGAACGATTCTAAGGCGAAGAGAAGGTATGAATGCAACCATTGCTTAAGGCGCTGAATCTTTGAGTCGGTTCGCCTGGACAATGGGTGAGTGTGTTATTTCTCTGACACCGACCTTCTTTCAGACTCCTCTTAGGCCTCTAGGACGTTGTTCTTACCGCCCCGAATGGAACTGCGCTCGATGTAATGTGACAGGCATTTGTGACGTGCTGCCTAACTCAAAATCATGACTAGGGAAATGACAATAAAGTTGGTAAAGGTTGATAGTCTTTTCTGGGTTATGAGCCGGGGTGTACCTAATTGATCAGCCAGCTTGCGATTGTGTGACTGTCCAGGAAACGCGACTGCAGGAGCCTCGTGCTACAAACAGGCAGACACCGGTTGGGGCGGTGAGGCGCAACGCCTCCGTAACTTATCCTAACGATACCATTGCCTCATTTTAGTGGGCATTTACTAGAATGTCGGTGGGGTTTGCTAAATGGCCTTTGCTTGTGACTGCATCGCCAGGGGATGCTTGTTGAACAGCAGAGAGAGTTGTCCGTTACTATTAGGTTTTGACTCTTGACTTAGGCCGGAGCATGCATGGAGCACCACATTTGCTAAGTAATGGCAAACTAACCTAGGTGCTCTGTCCCTCACTTTGGTTTAAAACTGACTCAAATATAATTCCTTACTAGTGGTTTGCTACGGGATTGGGAAATATTTTGCAAAATTACATTTCCTTTCCATGAGTCGATACATAGGGTGTGATTTAGTACAAATATCAGCCGCAAAATGTTTGCTACATTCGAGGGAATCAATTAAGAATGGTTGCCAAATGCTATGCTGCTTTTGTTCCAATGCGGTCCAGTTCAAGTGGAGGATGTTGGTGTTCAGGAATGACCGCAGTGCGATGCGGGTGATGAGGTAACTTAAGCGCATGGCTGCCAGCTGTTTGCTTGGATTTACCTGCCATTATTTATCACTGCTAAGCGTAGACATCGGCGTGCACTGTGGTCAGCATTAGGAGGGATCAGCTAACGGCAAAAGCCAGTAGGCAGTTGGAGTGCGCACACTATGGCGAGAGGCTGGATGTCTCGGCTGAGAGGCTAAAGCCAAAGTGGTTGTGTGTTTTGCAGGCGCAAGCACCCCAACGCTGTGGGGGTCAAGGGTGGTGTCGAGGGTGTCAGGAGCGTCGGACACCATGTTTTATCAGTGCGAGGGCTACTTTGTAAGTGTGTCAGTGTAATTGCGTGAGCACACACTGGTTTGGTGGACGTCTTCTGAGTGGAGCCATCATTTGTTTGCTCTAACATGGTGAAGAATGCTACACAGTGCACATCAGTGGCAAATCAGCACTGACTGTGCATGAGACTCGCATACGTGTGGATGGCGAAGCAGGCCCTATTACTTGTGCCACCTTCCTTTGCAGAAGGCGACCATCGCACGCGACTCTGTGGCCAGTCGAATGGCTATCCGAAATGGGAAATGCATTGTCAACGGAAAGCAGGAAATGGGCGGGCCTTGCAGCAAGGTCAAGAGTAAGTTGGTTTGTCCCGATGGAAATGGAAATGCACTTTAATACCTCTACACGCGAAGCAGTTGACAGGCGTTAGTTTGTTGTGGCCACACACTGCAGTCGTTGCCGACTCGACGCAGCGTCACCATCTGGCAGCTCAGTGTGGGGTGAGTGTAGGCCAAGAAGAAGACTGTCATGCCTCATGCGAACATGCTGGTCAGATGTCTTGACACACAGAACACTAAGTGGACAAGCAACTTGGAGTAGGATTGAAGTATGCCAGCTGAATTGCCACCAGGCTAGACCAGTGTATTCAGCGATATGTACTGCAGGTAGTTATTGGGGAATCCTGATGGAGGCAAGGACATGCAGCTAACACATTCATTTATGCCAATGCCTTAGATAATGCCACAATCACGCTGAACGACGTGCTAGCGCAACAGGTTCTGGTGCTGACCAATGTCAGACCCAACACAGGAATCTCCTCAACGACGTTCTTCGTGCCAGGGTGCGAATTTCCGAAGCCTGCTCCAGGTACGCCTCCTCCATCCATGTGTTGTCATTAGCTTTGCTTGCTTAAGGGAAGCAGTGTCAAAGTAGTGAGTGGGATGCAGCATCAGAATGAACAGCAAAGGTGGAGGTGATCAGCACCTGCATCGTGCGCTGAATCACGGATTTCAACTTTGTGTTTGTCGGCACCACCGTTGCTGCCAACACATAGGTCACATGCTGTGTTGCCTTTCACAGTTGAAAGACGCTTGTTTGATGTGAAAAGACTGGGTGAAGTCTTTGCCGCATGACAGGTGAAGTCGACGTGAGCACGTCGTTCCCGCTCTCGCGCTTCGTCAAAGACGTGGAGTCGTTTGAGGTGGACTTTGCCGTTGGAGGTGCGAACACACAATCACCGGTAATGACGCATTCTCAAGCCAGTCGCATCATCAGTGTTCTGCATTTTTATCTTGTCTCACTGAACTAACGACGCAGTTGCAGCTTAGCCTTTATTATGCCCGTGTGAGGAAGTGCCGAAATTCTTTCTCGTTCAGGCTTATGTGCTGTTACCTCGCAGTACTGTGATGTGCTTCATGCTTAATGCGTTTGCATGCCAAATAGGTGGTATTTTACGTCAACGCAGTGCCTCAGTGCTCGTGGTGGGGAGCGCAACTTGTGCTCAATGAAAACGCTGTGTGTGGTGAGTCGAATGAGCCTACTAAAGTTTGAGTGGCGCCCATCTAACTGCGCCATTTACTCATGTTGGTTGCTGCATTTGACGAATGTTTCAGCCGACTTGGTGAAGGATGAGAAGAGGGATTTGCGTGTGTTCCATGGACTTTTCCAAGGGTCAACCGGCAGAGCCCATGACCGCTTCACTTTCACGGGCAATAGCACAGCCTTGGTTGTGTCCGTCGACTACTTGCAGAGTGGTGAGTAGGACTGACTGACGCCCTCTCAGTTGTCTGCCTTTCATTGACGCTGGTCGTCTCGTCCTACTTGCCTTGTTGAGCAATGCACACAAACTCGTAGTCGGCAGGCCTGCGCACAGGTGCAGGAGTTATGCACGAAGCTGGTTGGTCGCATAACACTGAAGTTGACTTTGTTCGTAGGAACATCACCGGAGGTGGCAGAGTGCAATCGTGAGTCCACTCACTAGCCCACCTTTGCATTCGCTTTTGCTGCCTTCCTGCGTGTCAGCTGGGACAACTGCGTCCGGCACAGCTCACTAACGACGGCTTTCCTTAATGCCGCCACCTTTGCTACTCTCTCATTGGCTTGATAATCCAGATTGAATGATGCGCTCTCACAGCACTGTGTCTGGATGCTTTGCGGTGTGTCGTTGCATGTGTTGTGAGGAGCAGAATGTTGTCCTGCTGGTAGACAGAGTGAGCAGCGTTGATGGTTTGCATTGCTGTGGTCAGTTGATGAAGACGGTGGTTGGCTGGTTCACTTAATTTGCCTCGTTTTGTATTGCAGAATACGCCGGCGGTGGGAAGTCAACAGTAAGATTGTGCATTTGGAGCTTGTAATGATGTGACTTAATTGACGCCAAGGCCAAGCAGATGCTGATTGTTCTTACAGAATTAATGTGACGAATGAACTGTCTTTGACGAGTAGGTGCAGCAAATGCTATTTAATTTGTAGGCGTGAAGTGTCCCTCCGACTCGGTGTCGACTGTGGCACAGCTGCTCGACTCCTAGTGGGTGTGTTGTTGCAATGTGGTAAACTGTCACATTCCAAACCAATAAATGTTGCAGGATGTAGACATGCTCTAGCCTTTTCTTGACATGGACGCGCCAGGGGCTATACTGTGGTGAGGTGGGATCACGGAAACAAATGCTGATGCCAGATAAGCAGGTAGCTGCTAGTGGGTGAGAGGCCGTGGGCGATTTGACTCAGTTCGCGTTGTCTTAGGTGCAATCGACATTGAATGTTGCACTTGGAAGGAGAAATGAAGTGCACGGGATGGTGAGTAAATGAGAACAGGAATGGTGGGGAAGGGGGAGAATGGAGTTACTCATGGCCACTACCCACTCGCGATAGATTAGCTAACGAGGCTGTCTCAACCGCAGCCAATCGACAAATGTCAATTTGACTGCATGGCATTGGACAGAGTTGAAGTTGTTAAACTACTCAGTTCGCCCCTACACTGGAAATCCACCACTGCTTATCCCCTTGAGTGCTCTCCAGGCATGTGCAGTCCAGCAGTCGTCTCTACGCTTCCGCAATGCACCTTCTGTAAGATGTACTTGCGTTTGTAGCCATAGCATAATAGCAAAACCAAAGACACGGAGGCATCATGTGCCGCAAGTCTTCACCCACTGTAGCAGCTAATATCTATTGAAATGGAGGTCGTTCAATGCTGACACCCAGTGAACATTCCCAAATCTAAGGTGTAGATGTGACAAACACTTGCTGTTGCCTTTTCAAACGCTGGCATTCCCCTTTACAGCTTTTGCGCTGTGTGTGTGGTGCTACACACAACACTCAGCACGGTGTTGTAGTTCTGCGATACACGGGGATGTGTCCAGTGGAGGTTACGAAACTTGCACACAACTGAAGCCTCTCCATAAACCCACTCAATCTTGTGATGCCACTGGCTGCAGACTACAAGTTCACCTCACTCAGTGCCACAGCCAGTGGACATGGATGCAGCCGTCCATCTCCACTGATTTGCTTCATGGTCTGCAAGCAACACCAGTGAGCATCGTCTGACAACTTCTTCTGCTCCGCCTTGTGCGAGGGGGTCGAGATCTCTCACAGAAGCAAGCAGATTTGGCATGCTCTTTCTTTAAACCATCATTAACAAGCAAAGTATTCGGATGCCAAAGGACAGCATAATAGGAATGGCTCTCTGGCAGTGATGCGAAGAGGGCGGAAAGAATGTACATCAGCCGACCGTTTGTGTAGCACTGTGCCCACCACCCACTACTCATGCGCCCACATTAGATTTACTTACATCGAACCATTTCTAAAGGCTTTTGTGCATGCTTTCTGCTTATTCTTACTGAACCGAGTCGAAAATGCGACCGCAGTCACTCTTTTCTCCTCCACGTGACCAAAGTGATGCAGCAGTTGTTGCCCTTTGTGCTCTTTTTCATGATGCTCTTTCGCGTTCTAATTTGTTTCGCTACTGATGCTGGAGAAGTGAATTCGTCAGATTCACCACTCAAGCGAACGTCTCAAAGGCCGTCGAACCCCCACTTGAAGTTGCTGCAGTTGATTCAAGCGTTGCTATTTTCACTTCCTTTCCGACAGCTTCTTGTACGGTACAGACGATGGTTGGCCATTACCAATGTGCCGTAATTTTGCATGTAGCAATGGCACATAGTAAATGATTGCTCCACTGTTTCCTGCGGAGAATCCTTGTGCAATGCGGCGATTCCAGTCACCAGTTGGTCAAAGTCTTGGCAGCATGTGCACCCCTATCTCGAACTCTGTCTGCTCACCCCACATGCAGCAGTTGTAGCAGCTGTTGGCAGCCTCTCACGCACTGATAACGACTAAAATGAGGTTTCCTCTACCTATGCATGTTTGATGTGTGAATGTGACTGATTCATAAGTGAATCTACGCCGACTGACACCGATCAGGCTGCATCACCATCCTCAATGCCATTCACCTACCCAAGACGGACTACTTACAGCGATGCAGCTCTTCCTCTCACTTATTTCCTCGGCCTCCTAGCACCACCTCTGAGCAAAGGCCAGTGTCGCAGCGATCCCATCACTCCCAATCAATGCGGAAGTCAAGTGCCGGCATTCCTCACCACACCCAACGCTGCATGATCATGATATTTGCAAATTTTTGGCAACAATTTTAATGCGCTGAAGCTTGCCGTCGTTTGCCTAATAAAGTTATTACTTCAGCCCTAATAGATTCGCTAAGATTGCGCCTTGTGCTTCCCTCCGCTCACGTGTGCCAGTCCACTTTTCAAGAAATGCATCTCACATCACTGCTCGTCGTGGTGAAGAAAAGCGAAACTGTGTGAATTCACGTGTAATCGCTGGCGAAGGGTGTTAAGGTAGTTGTTCTTGTAAGTAGCTGCAAATTCGGCGATCTGCGCGGGTCCCAGTGTTCTACCGGGACCTTCCACCCCACAACCGTTTTTATCAACCACACCAACATCAGCAGTCGTGACTCGCTCACTTCACTCATCGCTGCGGTCCCTGTTGTAGCTTAGCACAGCGTCACTCAACTGGGTACCTCGGTCTACCTCGTCAATGGTGGCTAGAAACGCCTCACTCGGTTCTACGTCAGATAAAGCACTCTCATTCTCAGCACTTCGCCTCCACCTAAACAGCCACAACGTGCTTAAACCCCTCACTAGTACCACCGTCAAATTGGTGACATTCTTTGCGAGTTCTTCCAGTCATTAGAATGCCCTTCAAATGACAGGTTTATCAATTTGTCCCCTTCACCAAAGCGTTTTGCAATTCACCTACTCCAACATTCTCTTCTAATGTGCTCGGCATCGGCAAGGGCAGAATTCGCTCCGAACAATGACTTACGCACGAAGATAGCGCATTTGCCTCAGCTGGAGCCCCAATGGCTGCCGGTAGTGCTCTCGTCATTGTCACAGCAGTGTCCAATGGCATTGGATGCCGCGGAGTATTGACGCCACATTCAATGGCAATTTTATGGTACTTGTGTTTTTGACTTTGCAAATCTTCCTACTTTCTTTAAGAAGAATACCAATGCACCCTTTAGAGGCTTGCCCACTTATTCGAGATTCTGAACTCATACTCTCGTAACCAATCATCTAACAACTACGACTTTGGTTGTGCAGTCACGCACCCGAAGTAGGCGGCTTGCCGATATGCTTTCTGCACCCACTGTTACCCACCTCGGCCAACAGCTACCTGGAAAACCCAGTAGACTGTAGTGGGAAGTCAGATCGTGGAGGGGTGTGTCGTCCGAAGTCGCAGGATGAAGAGGAAGGGATGGAGCTGGTGGTGGCACAGTTGGGTATGGCCATGCCAACTAAAGGTAGCACACTGCAACAATCTGCCTTTTTTAGAAGGGAAGGAGGGATGGAATGGTGTCGACGTCACTTTCTCACTAAGTTCACTTGAACCTAATCAGGCGGATATTAAACTCCCGTGTGTATGCGCAGACGACTTCTTGTGCACTGATTGGATAATTTCCATTCGGCATCGAGTTAGTCTCTCAGTGTCTAGTAAGGTAGCACTATAAGCAAGGTTCATTTTAATTCATCTGCTGTAAGGCAGTGGTGACAGCATCGCCTCCTTTACTAGTCCTTCCAACGTATCCATCACTTCCCACTGCCAAAGTGAAGATGGCGATCAGTAGCAAGGCTTGTCTGCTTCCCTTCAAATTCAATTGCACTGAGGTGGTCAGAGAGTCACAGACATCCTCAGTCGCACAGACGTCATTGGCCATCCACTACTCCACCTTCCCGTGAAGAAGTGTGACATAATTGGTCCACAGATGGAGACTGACCTCAACGTGCCTGTGAATTGCACCACGCAGGTAAGAGTGAATCCGCACCGTCAATCAATCCTGCTTCCTCTCCCACCGCGTGCCTCTCTTTTGGAGTAGGTGGAAGTCATTCTGCTGATAAGTGCACTGGGGCTGCTTAACGTGGACTTCATCGCAGATTCTCCAGAGTAGTACATTCAACAATTCATGAGGTGGTTGCATCGCGACCCCCTGAAGTAAATCATATTCTCCGAAGGCCAACCCAACGGCGGATCAGCGAATCCATTGACTTCGGCCGCTTCGATTCTTCACCGCTCTTCTTATGAAAAGCCTATGCAAATATTCTCTGTTTGTTACAGATTTTACTCACATCCGTAAATTGAAGATGACTTTAACGCTGTCTCCGTTGCGGCTCCGTCGCCTCTCCCGATCCGAAGGTCGTCTACAACTTCTCGCTCCACACTACTGCATGCGTGAATTGCGTGCACTCACTTGCGCCAGCGATCAATGAGACGATTTCCTTACCCTCGAAAGCTTAGCAGCTCAATGCAGGATGCCTTGGAGACAACCGCGCTGAATTAAAACTCTGCAGTCTGTACAGTTGGGTGTGTGGCAGTTAGTTCATGCACTGAAGCATTCCGCTATGTGTTTGTGGTGCGTGAATGTGTGCATTTGAAACTTGATCACAAAACCCTTTCCAAACTGACGGCCCAATATAGCGAGGTAGAGGAATGACATGTCGGGAGAGCAGCAATGGGAGGAATCGACGGCGTGGGCACTGAGAAGGCTTCGAGCACTTTACACCTCCTCCTTTTCTTTGCTTTGGACATCACAGATAGCCAAGGTGGTAGGGAAGGCGACTGGAACCATTCCATTGCATGGAACGGTTTCATAAGCAAACTGAATGCATTCTGCTGTATTCTGAGCATTTGGTGTTAACAACCATAGTTAATGAACGAAAAAATTTATTTCCGCGACAAGCGAAAGTTAAGGTGGCATGGCTGAGTTGAAGCCATTGAAGTGTTTTATCAACAAAAGGTGTTGCAACTGTTAGGTAAGTTGGACCAGTGGTCAATGTGCGTGTTGCTTCAAAAAAAGCAAGTCATTTGGTTTTGGCGCAGGTGCCTCGTCAGCTTCGCCTTCCTAGCAGTTCAGTCCTTCATTTTCGAATGCCTTGGAGGCGCTGTAAAGCCTTGACTGTATTTAGCTTTAAGAAGCTGTGATTAATGCCCAAAATAGTGGCCACTTACTTTTGGTGGTGGCCTTGGTCGGAGCTCCACGCATTTGACCGCCGATTAGCACTACATGCATGAGCAAGATTGAATAATAAGCAAGTGGGAACCACCAGCAGTAATTTCGTTAATTGACATCCTCTCCTCCCGCAACAGTGACTTCAGTAATTTCTTTCAGATGTACATCGCGAATATGGAACTACTGCATTTGTATAATGTGATACGAATTTGCTCCATCGGTGAGGCTCTTCTCGTGACCGGATTTGCTGCTGGGAATGGTCACGTCAGACGCGATGAAATTCCACCTTCCACATACCAGCCATGCCATGTCAGCCCTCACTGACAGCAACGCCTCCAACATGGCTTCATTCGCGTCTCCCACTCTACACGTGAGGACGAATTTGTAAGCGAAGAAGCATGTCAAAGCAGGCCAACTTTCTGGTCGTTGGTAGAATAATTTTGCCCTGCAGATCTAGAGGTTAATAAAATACTTTCACATCGCTGGACTTCAGAAGTAGTAAGAAAAGTCGTTCTAGTTAGACTAAAATACTTTAATTCTCGCCCTTATGACTTGTGAAATAGCGTCATCAAGGAGGCTTTTAACATGCTGTCGTCTTCCTTGTATTCTCCACCCCGTCTAATCCACTTCAAGCACCCAACGTGGAACAGTCCACACAGGCTACCCATCCTTCGCAACAATCAGAAGCTCTCGGCCATGCAGCATGTATCTACAATTACTTGTTCGTCTTCTCAAAGCACTAATGCATTATGACTTTTGGAGCCACCATTCTAACTGCTCTCCTACTGTGGCCTAATGTGGCTGCGATGAGGAATCTAAACGAAATGTAGAGGGACAGGGTAAAAACGACTCTTCTAAGGGTTAAAGGCAAGAGACTTAAAACCGGTGAACAGAAGCCCGTTTTTCTTGAAGGAAGCAAGGCTTACAGTGATGGAATTCGTAGACGCCATCATTATCCTGGTGAGGTTATCATCCGTGCTGTAGGTGGATGCGAACCTGTAAGTGCCAGTGTTGGTCAGCCGTTTCTACTCATTGTGCTGAAGTAGGCAGTTCGAATGCTTTTCGTCAGCACAGGTTGACATCTCAAGGCGTTGAGGAAGCTGAAGTGGAGTGGGTCGGAGGCGAAATCAAAATCAGCCATCGAGCAAAGGACAGTATACCCTCGGAAATAGTGATTCTGATTAGACAATGCTTAGTTCTGGATCTTCTCTTCCATCAAAGTATGCCATTTGGCGTAAAAGTAGTTCTGTCGCTCATTTTGGGAAGGCAGGCAACGCACTGGAGTCCGCACTGCAAATCTTGCGTATCCATTGCAAATCAAGTTTCCAACTACACCAAATGAGGTTTTTACGGATAGCAATTTTAGCGCTTGGTCTCTCAGGTGTCACTAGCTTTGAAATAACTTGCCCTGAGCGAGGAAATAGCTTCTCTAACTATCTACATTGAGAGTGAGGTATGAACATGCTCAAATTTCATGCCCAGTCAACTCGAATAATGCTGGAGAGTA
Organism: Taenia pisiformis; assembly: GCA_023968675.1. Taxonomy (NCBI): domain Eukaryota; kingdom Metazoa; phylum Platyhelminthes; class Cestoda; order Cyclophyllidea; family Taeniidae; genus Taenia; species Taenia pisiformis. Next base: position 9,928,952 of record CM043731.1, on the reverse strand, counting down.
ATTAATTGCAATCCATTCACTAAGCCTGACCACTTCATCATGGAGAAGTGGTCTACGCCTAAATGTTAATCCGCAACATTCCTTGGTTGGGTGCATGGTCGGTGGTACTGTTAGCAGTAACCATCTAGCAGCACGCAAATTCATTTCCGTTTGTCCGTTATCGTAAACGATTCAACCGAACCCTCCAAAGACAGACCCAATAGACGTCCTTGAACGTCCCAAAGAAGAGCATACCTGACAGGAAGAGGTAACACTAAATTATGGAATGAAGCAACAGTCCGAAAAGCGTTAGGGGGCCAAGTGGGTCTATTGCAGTAGGCCAAGAAGACATTCAAGATGATTGCGACCTCACCAGCAACATTTTCACCCCCCTTCTAACGATGTTGGTAGCGACAAGGATAAAATCAACACTAAGCTTGCAATCAAATACACTTCTGCTTATCTGCTTCTGTAGGTCTGGAAGCCATTGATTGCAGCCACCACTCATCCTTCTCTGTTACCCTTCTACCACCAAATACACAGCTACCTGGATTTCTCAACGTTCTTCTCGGTTGTCGGATGGGGAATTTGTTTGATTCGATGTGGCCACTCAGACTTCGGTCGCGCATGACTTCTCCTATGGGTGAAATTGAAGTTCGCAACCTTATCCCTTCCCTTCACTCAGTTCGCAGTGGAGCCAACATCCACAGCTTTGTACGTTTGGAATGCTTCCCTCTCCTTGTTCAAACCATCCGTTGTGCACTATAACCCATGCGTGATGAAGCGCAGCTTGGCCGTCACGGTGGTCGGCTTTGGCTCCGTCTGCCCTGTTAGCCATTCCGGTTTTTAGTGATGAATCTGCCTTTTGCCCCTTCGGGTGCAACATGGAGGCGATAAAGCAGGATTAGATCATCTGTGGTGATGGGAAGACTCGCCTGTGGTTGGCGAATCAAAATATTTTTAAAAGAATAAGGACACAGCGGTTTAGTTGTGTTTTTATGCATGAACGAATCTACAGAACTGTCTGGAGGAACTCATTTGGCTTAATCTAAGGAAGCTGTAAACTGTGAATCTTTGGCTCCTCTCGCTCACATCCTCCAACTGCAAGTAAATGCCTCGCTGAATCCAGTGAAACCAGTAAGAGGGAAATGGTTGATCTGAAAGCTCATGCACTTCGACGCAAGTGGGAAAAATTGCGACCTACGCCTTCAGGGAATTAATCATTCAGTTGCTATGCCAACCACTATTTAGTTGCCAGGTCATTCTTAAGATCCTGCCAAGTCGGTTCTGTTAGGAATGTAGCTAACTGCACGTTTGAAGGACTACTTCTAATGAATCAACAGTAAAAAGCGATCACTGGGCCAACTTGAGTGTGCAACTTTGCTCTTCATGTCTGGCTTCGGGCTTGACAAGACAAATCGCGTTCCCAATGCGGGCTAACCCGCGCTTAATTGAACCCAATCGGTGAGGGCTGGAGGCAGAGAGCTTTATGCTTCCACTTCAATCGCTTTCGCCAGCAGCCATAACAGCAGGAGTGCTGAGGTCGAAGAACTTGGTTTGATAAGCACATCGACTACTCCAATTTCATGACGTTCTACGACTTCAAACTGCAGTAATGAAGAGAAATTGGGTTCTCTAATTGCGAGCACAAAGGCGCTACAGTGGCGTCAGATGCGAATGGATGGAATTTCAAGGGGAAAAAGAAACTCTCCTTGCCTGGATTGTTTCACCATACCAAGGGTTTTTCCCCAACACGAGCGGGGGGATGCATAAAGTCTAATCGTATCTGCAGTAATGAACTCCTGCATGATATCGGACAAAATTTGCAATTCGAATGAGGCAAATCACACTCTCGAATAGGATCTGTGACTTGATTCTATGGAGATGCTCCATCCAAGCGCCTTAAGGGTCAGTTCTGTACATTTCCATTGTCCAAATGGTTTAGCCTGCCTCCACCGGCCACGCACGTCAATTGCCTATACAACCCCATTATTCCGAATATGTCCTCATCTCCAGCCAGACCGTCTGGTTGTCCACTTGGCCACCTACAAAGTCCGCTTCTGCACGCATCCCACTTTGCATGCACCGGTACTCTCACCGATTCTGTCGTCATGTACTCAGTGGGCTAAGATGTAGTAGCGACTTCAATTTCCAACGTTTCGCGATGACAGGCAGGTGCCATAATGTCAGCCTTTTCGCACCCATATATCGCATTGCCTTCCACGACCTTAGAGTGGCAATCGGGCAGGCTGCTGTACCCATCAACTCAAGTAGGAGATTGACAAGACAATCGTTCAAACATCTCTCAGAACCTGCCACATGGCATTCCTCGCACCTGCGCCAAGCCCTCCCAAATCGAATGCATGCGGATGGGCAAGGTGGTGAGTGTGAAGACGAAGACTCCAAGACGCAAGTATTTCTCCCTCTCTTGAATCCTAGCGTAGAGAACTCTCGAAACGATAGGCTGCTTGAATTTGTCTTCAAAGACAAATTTTTCCTGATGTTGCATCTCTCGAAGAGCTTAAATCGCGCAGATGCAGAGTCCATCTTGATAAATGCACAGAATGCTCTTCGTGGGTTCCTTTAGGTGGACCGGGTTTGAAGATTGGCAATCGTGGAAAGTGAGATGATCGTGCGTACTCCTACAACCGCCCTTTAAATTGCTTTCGCTGCCCAAATTGAATGCTAACCTCGAAGCCCAGTTAAACGGATTTGCAACCTCACCTCTGTGTTGATCCCAGCCACCTGTCAGCGCGTCAGAAATAAGAGAGATTCTTTTTTCTAAGGCATAATTCATAATCAAGCAACCATTTGTCAGCGTATCAATTGGTCCGCTCTCCCCTTGGTATTCTTCACCCCTTCCAATCAATCCCAAACAGACGTCCTTCATTTCTTCGAACTGATCCGTATCTATGGCGTGATTGTGCAACAATAAAATGAAGTCGAAGCGGAGATCAGATGGCCTTCCGTGACTGAGGCCAACCATCAGTAACTTAGACCGCAGAATGCAGACTGCCTTGGTATGTGCCCTTCCTCCCATCAATTTGACAGCTAGCTAACATGCTTTAGGCGTTCTCTATCCTCTTTGTTTGCTCTAAACCTGAGCACATGATGGCTGCAAGTAGACAGGGTCTGGAGGACCATCCTGAACGACTACCCTTCCAATGACGAAAACTGGTCAATTGATTCCGGCATGCAATCTGATGGCCGCCAACGACAAGTTGCGGCCCATTGCTTCTCCACCAGATTTGTATACAATTCCAATTGGCACCAAATTTTCTCATTCTTTGCTTGACCGAAGCATATCGGGCAGTGCTGCAAGGTGGGTGGGTGATGGCAGAGCTGCCCATTCAAATAGCACACACGATGGTAGTGCTGCTTCTAACACCAAAGTGCATTCCGACCTGCCGTTATTATTTTGAAATCGCACGTTTGTAAGTGACAGAAAAATACACCACGTTTTTGTGTCTATCAATTAAAAGAGATTGTTGCTTGGAAGGTGGATGGCATTGAACCCTAGTACTGTTATGGAAATGCTACTTTAGCATGAGGCGGTCTTTTGAGCTCTTGTGTCGCAGCGTCAGTGGGCACTTGCGTTTATTAGCTTTCCTTTGCCAATTTTTACCATTTGCGCCTTTAATCCATTGCTTGGCATTCTCTTATGGCAGTCTCTCTCTCATCGTGCTTCTTCGTTGCATGGATGCTTTCTTGCACATTTCCCTTATTTTCAGCGCACCACACAACGCGCGACACAGTGCGTCGCAATGGTGTCAAACTCGTGGCCAAATCAAGAGTCGCGTTTCTACTGTCATCAGACGAACTTCTCTTCCCGACTTCCTCTTTAGCCGTCTTTAGTCCCTGTAGTCCAGATGAATCCTCAATTCGCTCTTAGATGCTTGGACAATTGGAGCGGATAGGACAATGCTTGCTTGATTGTCTTGATTGCTGACTCTGCGAGTTTAATTGGGGTTGACGGCTACGGTTACGTGTTTACTTTGGAAATGAAAAGAACCAACACCAACTGCTGTTGAGACGTGCTTTACTGGAGGCAGGGTGGTGAGAGGATTACTTTATGCCGAGCTGATCTAAGCCAGCCAACGATCGCTGGCTCACCACTAGTTTGAAAAGTCCGCCTTTTCCTACACCTAGCTCCTATCTTTGCATTTTTCTTGCCTTTTTGACCTCCGCTTTCCCCGCTTCCTTCATCATTCTGGTTGACAGGAATCCAATCCTCCATGCTGTGCCATCTTCAACAGTCTTCAATCTGGCGACCATTGTCGATAGCTGCAGTGGTGGTAGCAGTTAGAATTAGTGAAATTCCCTCACCACCCAACCTCCCCACAGTCTTTTGATCCCTCATCCGCATTCACATCATTTCACTAACAGGAAAGACTAGTGCACAGACAGAAACGCCTCACTCTGCCTTGATCTCTCCTGATCTTCCCTTCCGTTCCCCGGTTCTGACGTCTCTCCTGTATCTACCGCCCAGCATCAGGTCAAGCATATTCGAACTGGATTGACTGCTTATCGTACTGCTTCATGAATGAGGGTGTTTCACCCTTATTGTTGTCCATCTCTCAATCCAAGTTGATGCCAAAGCCACATCTTCTAATTCGAGTGGATTTATGTGCAAAAGTTATCCCGCTTCTCCCCATTATGATGGCACAGTGGACATTCAAGACATGCCGTAGCCAAAGCAGCAACCGGATAGTACTTCCACGTAGGTTTTGTTCCACATTCTTCCGCCGATCAGTCACCCACATTTATCACCACTCCTATGAGAGTGGTGAAAACGGAACCACAGTGGCAATAGCCGTGTCAACCACTTGTTCAAACACTGTGCGATGGCCATTGGCCGGGAAGGTTGCACCACGGATTCCGTGTTCATCAGCTGTACGAAATCGTTATGGCACCAGAAAAAAGCAAGGAACGGTGACTAATCATCGCATTCCAGCATATGCCAGTCGATTCAACCGTAAAGCACACAAGCCTCTGCAAGTAGGGGATCGTCCTTCCTGCCCCAAAAGTGAATGGTTATTGCGAACCTCCAATTAATGCTACTACTCCACCAATGAATCCTATGAGGAAGAACAAAGAAATGTGATCTGGAAACCAGTATCTCATGCTGCCCTGATACACTGGCATTCCAACAGGCAACGTGTGACTGGAATGCGAAGGCTTTACCCCTCTCACTGAGGCCCGACATTCCACGAAGCTTGAAGGAGGAAGGAAGAACAGCCGGTGTGACTCGAATGTTGCAAATCCCATCGCACTCAACTGTTTCAACTAGCTGAGAGGAGGGTACAACTGAGGTCTCTTCCTTTGCGAACCCAGCAATTATCAGTCACCTGGTTTAGTTACTAGTTTTCATCTTTCTCAAGGAAATTATCCTTGGCTACCCTTCACTGGTAATCAAGCGAGAGAGGAAGATGGGTAAGGTAAAAGGTAGCATAATTCCTCTACAGTGCAGCAAACGCCCACACACCCAATATGGCATGAAGGAAATATCGAAAGCCTTAAAATAGGAGGATTGATGATGGGGTGGTAGGTAAGTTGTGCCAGGATAAACAAAGATGCGCTATTTTGCTGAGTGAACCATAAATGCCATTTGTCAGTCAGCGATAAAAGTGAAGTTGCCGAGCATTCGTGGGGTGTTCCAAAACGGCACCAGTCAACAAATGCTTAAACCTTGAAGCTTTCCAGTACAATTCATTAAGGTGTCCCTGGGCAATGGTAGTGTCGTCCAACAAATTTGCCGTACTAGAAGCGCGGGACACATTTCTTTGCCATTATGGAAAAGGGAGGACTCTCCTCTGTGTGATGCAACCTTTGTGTGTAATGTCACATAATTTATGGGTGGTGGGCTTCATTGCTCTTTTCTATAACTGCTCTAGGGAGCTTACTTGCATCTGACGGGCTCTCATCGCAGCCACTAGGTCCAACTGACACGACAAGACAATATGGCTTAGAATAGATGAACGCTACGTAAAACAGCAAATCGTACCGCTCTAGTAAGTCAAGGCATTATTACGGGACGCAAAATATCTTGATGATTCAGTACGCTTAATTAATTCACATGAGCTGCATGTGTTAATTCAGCAGGGCATGCTAAAAATTTTGAAGGTTAATCCATGCCCTATGAGTCATCGCGATGGAAACCGAAGTTACAGGACGGTCTTCGACTTCGTATTAGCATCGCTCTTGGCGGCAATAGCCTCAATTATAGCAATTTTCGTGCCAAAGGTAAGGTAGCCGATGCCTTGAGGATGTCAGAGAATATTGGCAGTGCTACTTATTGCAAAAAGAGTAGACAAGTACCAAGCGGAGGCAGATATTCTTGGAACATTCTGAAACGACAGAGGTAAGAAGAATAAGCACCAAAACTATTCTCAGGCATTAAGCATGACGCTGTCCATGGTTAAGAGTCAATGCAGTCAAGACGACGCCTTCCAGATTACACTGTGAAGATCTGCGCCTTTTCTTACATCGTGGTAAAACATACTGCGAGGGAGGCGACCTGATGTTAACAGAGAACCAAGATTGGGAGGCGATCCCCAAAGCAGGAAGCCTGAAGAATATTCTGTCGCCATACCCCCCCCCCCGGGTTGGTTAAGCGGTGGCGGCGGACCGGCTAAACAACGCAATACCTGCAGCACGCGCCCCTAGGTGTGGAAGCGAATGCCCCAGCTTTACTTACTGTCCATACTTCTTGACCTTTCCAATTTTTCATCTACACACTCATCCAATAGAGGTAAAGGGAAGACGAGTGGAGCAATGAGGCAGCGGAGCGAGGAAACTCACCTGGCCATTTGTGCCACGGAGAGGCACCAAGACAATTGCGCCACGCCGACAGCACAACGCCCGAACCGCTAACCTGGAGACAAAAAAGGTGCACAGCGACCCTCCGCCTCCTTTCCACGGGCAGAACTAATTCATGGTTAGCCAATAGAGAATTGTATTTTTGAAAGATTTGCTAATGCGAATGCGCGCACACACACGCGCGCACATGCAAACACAAACACAGCTGGGTGAAATTGTGGCCACCATGGCAACAAGTTTCACGTCGATGTTGTCATCCCCTCGTTTGTTGTGTGTGCGCATGTGAGATAATGAGGAAAGGGAAAGGAAGAAATTTTCATCCTTTTATAGTTGCTGCTGCTGTCACCGCTAGTGCGCTAGTAGGAGAGTGCAAAGGGAGAAGGGGGGGGGAAAGAGGAGTGGTACAAACAGAAAAATAGGGATGATGAGTCCTGTGTCCATCCACTCATCCTTGCAAAAGATGCGGAAGAGAAGCGGACGAAAGAGGTAGGTTTGCGGGTGGGTGGGTGTATTGCAGAGCCGAATAGCCTCAAAAAATTCCCAAAGTCAATAAATACACACACATGCTTGGGAGAAAGAGAAATTTACACATCCACGCAACGGCCGTTGAGTGGCTGGTAAGAAGACCAAAGAAGAGGATAAATGCATTCAGGTGAAGAGACGGGACAGAAGAAGAAAGTAAAGAGAGGAATGCAGCAGGCTAGGATGAGGACGACGGCACTGTCGTTGCAGCGTTCGTCATGGCATCGGCTGAGCTTGTGCCACTGGAGGAGGACACAGCAGCGGTGGAGACGGAGCTAGAAGCTGCGACGACCAGAGGTACGGTGGAGTCGTTTACTTTGGAGTCTGGTTTTCCAACTGACATTTGCTGGGACACACCAACAGATGGCCCATTGGGCAGCATTGAGGAAACGACTGGCAGTTTGGAGGCGGCGTTTGCAACGGTTGCAGGCGGCCGAGGAATACGTCCAGTCTGCGCAAAGTAGGCGGGCCCACCTGCTCCACTGCTGCTGTTGAACATGTGCTGCTGCTGCTGCTGGTGCTGCTGTTGGTGATAAGTCGGAGGGAGAGGCTGCACTCGGGCATTGAGAGTGGAGGAGGACAACTGGTAGGTAGTCGGTGTGTCGTCCAAGTCAGCGTAGCAGATAGTCATCTGCTGAATCACCTTTTCCGAAGCAAGCGGCTCCCAGCAGTAGTAAGTGCCCTGCTCTGAAGTACATTCCCGAATCACATCACTTCCGGGGACACGAGTGAGCCACCGCATCTTCTTTTTATGATACCGCCATTCTCGGTTGTATCTGCAGTCAAAGATCAATCACGATCGTTTTCTCCGCTCTTTTTACCTCTACCAGACTCTGTCTTTCAAATTTAATGAGAAAAATAGAGGAGTAACAAGATAAAATACATGAACTAGATAAATTTGAGAGGCTAGAACTCACAACCCCTTAGCAGCAACCAACTGAACCTCCTCTCGACAGCAGTTGTAAAATATCCAAAAGAGGATTTCATCAGTTAGGTTTTCCAGCGGAGGATCAGAGGGAAGACGACCCGCAATCCGACTGCGAATTTGGTATTCTGGAGGTACGTTGTAGTCCATATCCTGAGGTCGCAACATGCACTGGTCGGTTAGGGGAGAGGTAAAAACGCTGTGTAGTTCTCTGAAAATGAAGAAGAGGTACTTAGAGCCCGCTTGTGCCCCGAGGAATCATTGTAATGTGGATAATTCTACCAGCACGGCTTCAACGGCCGAGTGAAGTGCAAAGTTGAAGAATAGATGATGCCTTATAAACTAATCCTCCACCTTTTACGCCTAAACACCATATGATGCAACAGGCACCACCACGAATAAGGACTTTTCGTGACGTGATGACATGCGAATGACAGCACATTCTATTGAAAACAGAAAATAGCAGTTGCCTAAATAACTAGTTTGCAGTTCTACAGACCTCAATCGAAGCTTCAGCCGATCCACCCGGGAATAGGGCTTACCAGCTGATCGAAAAGAACAGCAGCCTCTCTTGAGTTAACATTCGGTTGAGTAGGAAGAAACGATTCACTAGAACTTGGTAGCTCAATGGTAAAGAAATAGTACTTGACGCTAAGTGAGAAGAGCGACTTCCCATTAGGTCCTCAGACTAACTCAGAGCCTTTGGCTAACCAGCACTGAGTTCCAAAATGATTGATTTAATACAAAGCAAGCAAGCAAGTACTAGCATCTCAAGCACCCATATTCCGATGGTTCGGCCTTATGAACAAACGATCAGTCCAGCTCTAGCAGGATCAACACAATTGAGAACCATCAAATACGAAAATAGTTCAGAAGTGGAAATAATTTCCACGAAGCCAAGGAGGGAAGACTTTTCGAATTAAAAACTGGAATGAAACCATTATTCAAAAGAAAGATAAAGCATGACTGGTTACCCAGATGGAGGCCAGTTGACGATGCCTAAGGAAGCCAAATTTAATCCGGGAGCGAATTTTTCGAAGGAGGGATCGATTTGAATCAGCTTAAGCAGACCAATCATTCCAAACTGGTTGTCTATCATGTTCTTGGGAATGTTGGTGACATAGTTATCACCCAATAATTGCAAAGAACTGCTAGGATTTGCTCCTCCAACAGACAAACTACTGCTCTGAGAGCGCTGTACCCGCTGAGCCGCCTGATTCTTCAGTAACGCTTCGCCGGATGAGGCGTTAAGTGATTGACTCGACATAGGAATGGTGACAGAGGGTAATGTAGTGGAAATAGCAGAAGGAGACGAAGCGCCAGCACTCGGACCACCACTACCACCAGCCGCGCTGACAGCAACGGGGTTCGTTGAACTCTGAGCAACTGGCAAAGCGGGGAAATCCCTGTCTATGGAAAATTCCGGTGAGGCCTGAATATTGGACGCAGGGAAAGAGGCCTGATTGGAAACAGTGCCACTACCACCACCACCTAGAGGGTTTGCTCCACTATTGCCACCGCCTTTTGAAATAACTGAGACATAATTCCGACTTTGAGAGCTGCCAGCAATGCTTTGGTTTTGCGACTGATTCACGGAGTTTATAATTGGGGGAAAGTCGGAGGGGTCAAATGCGAGGCCAGGGGAAGAAACGCCCGGGTTCATGAGATTGGTGGCGGTGCTTACAGAACCACCAAGCAACCCCATACCCGCGACGGACTTGCTTGGACCCATAAACGGTGGTTTGGAACTGTTCACAAGGCCAGACATAAGTGAGGAGATCTCAGTATTCACCGCATGGTTCATACTTCCCATTCCAGTGAGCAGGGAAGGTTCGGAAATACCACGCTGCGGTGTACCAGGAAAGTTCGAACCGGTTCCGTAAGGGAGAAAGTTCAAGGCAACATTGTCCATACCGGAATCCTGATTGTAGGTACTTCGCATGTTCGCGACATTAGAGTTAAGCCCCTTTAGTCGAGTGGAGGACGAAGGACGAGGAGCGTAGCTAAGTCCGATGCTCCCGCCCAACCCGCCTAATGACGAAGAGCCGCTCGCGTTACTCAGGAGAGACTGTAGGTCAAAAACGAACACATAAAGTTACATGAGCTTACTACATAATATGGAATCCTGATGGTAATAATTGAAGACATTAACACACCCTTTTATCAGCACTTTGTTGAAAAGACGAGGAATTCTTATGCGTGTCGTTTTGCATGGTTCTGCCCATTCCTAATCTGATTTAGTAAGAAAATAAGATAATCATAACATACTGGGCTGCACTATTCCAAGAGGATGGATGATCAAATGTATTTCGTCTAAAATATTTAAATTAAAAATGCAGCTTACTGTCCAATGCCGGCCATACGATGTACGCATGTGTTTGAAAGTGGCCTTTGACTTGGGTTTTTACAAGTGTCGAGGATAAAACTGAACTGTAATTGAAGAAAACCTAAATATTAACAGAAAGAAATGCCATTTTTATAACAGACACCAAAACAACCGATTATACGAGCCTTAAAGGCGATGGAAAAGGGAACCAGGAACCGTACACATACCACTAAATCCTTCTATGTCCTTTTGTTTAAATACTTGGTGAGTTAAAACCAGCTCGACCTGAGGCCATTAGTTTGCTTATTTAATATTAAGGGAAGGACCGCTGACTACATTTTGAGGGAACTCAAAATGTAGTCTAATCGAAATGGAATATGAACATCTTTGAAAACTAATAGGGCTGAAAAAGTAACAAAATTCTATTCCCACACCAATGCATCTGAGTACCAAGGAAAATACTCAGCAAAAGGTCATGAAATTTCTGCTCGAATAATAACAGCTATGTGGCAGATATCAGGATAGCCATTTGTTTGATTTTGCACCGTGTGCTTTTATTGATATTGGTAATTTAGCGATGTCCTTTAAACACGTTGGACGAATTATCTTAGTTGTGCTTTTCAGCAAGAGATGAATAGAAACCAAAAAAGCCTGCTTCTGATACACTAATTCGAAGCCCCGTTGCAGTGTTTTAGCGTAGGGGCTGACGGCTGGCTTCGAGCCAGCTTGGTGGCTATATCGAACTAATCACGTGGGCTGATCTCTGAACCATTCTTGCTGCTACATTATTTCCATCATCTTAAATGCATGTATGCCTCCCTACCCCATATTTTGCCTTTTTTCACCTTAAAGTGTTCCTAGGGTGTTGCACCTCTTCTCCTTGTTATTTTTCCACTACAGTTATGTCTACGACCACTACGTCTTTTTGAAGTGGGCAAATAACTAAGTTAGAAATTGAGCAGTGCTAAGTTGCAATCTTAAAAGCATTCTTCTTAAGACAATTTGGCAATTTTATGAGCGAGGGAACACGCGGCCCTTTGTGTCATCGCGCATCGTCTACATCTCCGATAAGCCATAATTCTGGATGATTTGTAGAAACTTTGTTCTTATAATTTTCAACATATTGTTTACATCGCGGCACTTCCTTCTGACTTCCAGTCTCGGTTACCTGGATGGGTATATTCCTCTAAGTCGGGCTGGCTGCCATTTAGACATACCTGTATGCTTAATCTCTCTTATTGTTATTTATCTAAACCACGTGTAGTGCTTTGCTTATTTGGTCTGCTGGTTGGTCCTACGCATTGGTGGCGGCCGTCTTGAACGTAGCTGCGTGGGGTGGCCTCCCAGCCATGCCAGCAGCCCCTTTCCCTCCTATCTTGAATACAAGTATTCTGATCCACGCTTAGCCTTCTCTGTCTCCTACGAATGCTCGGAAAGCCATGTCCAGAATGTCACATGAATCTTTCAATTCTTTAAAATTACGTTTCTTCCTAACAAATGTTCGTAAGTCCACCATTGCTACGACTTTGTAAGTCTTCATTTGCTACACTCGTGACAGTGTGTTTTATATTTTGGTCACTTGTACCCACACTATAGTGCTCTTTTTTCTATCACCTGCCATGGGGTCACGTTTAGATAAATTTTGCCCCTAATGATAGAGATAACTGCATGGCAGCCCACGAGTTAACACACTTATAGGTGAAAATTTCTTCGTTATATCTTTTTGGCTAAAAACTGCACTTTAAAAGATTTAGTTTTAATTAACAATGCTTTTGGTGCGTTAACAAAATTGTGTCACGTTTGACTTGAGCCAATCATCGCAGGAGAACGATGAAGTCGAATACGATATCTGCTTTTGGTATGATTAATTAACTAAATCTTGGCAACTGGATAGATTGTGATCTTCTCCATTCTTCTGTCGTTGATGCCTCCAATCTAAACATTTTGGCCAAGGATTTGAGTAGCATACATCTCGAAGGGGATCCCGAGGTTAGATCCTTGTTTGGATTTAGCATAGTTGTAGATTCAATGGCTCTTAAGAACTGTTGGTTTCATCGACCTCACTACTCTCGCCGGTGATGACACCTCTGCCAACGTGCACCGCCTTTGTGCTAAAGCTAAGCGTCCTCTAAGCACTCCAATTTTGGACCAACTCTCTGCCCGCTATGGTGTGAGCCCAGAGGAAGTTCGTAAGCAATCCGTGTTACTTGTAACGAGTAAAATTCAGGTACCGCTGCTGTCTGCGTCTACCCTTACCAAGTGAAAACTGCGTCGGATTACCTCAAACGAATCGGCGCCCCATACATACCCATAGCTGCTGTTGCTACTGGCTTTCCATCAGGCCAATATTCTCTTAAATCGAGGCTAGAAGAAATTCACTACGCCATCGACAGTGGAGCTTCCGAAATAGATATTGTTATCAACCGGACTCTTGCTCTTGAGGGCAGGTGGAGAGGTAGAACCGTAAATTTCTTTTCTGATGGATAATATTACTCCATTAGACCTTTACGATGAGATTTGTGCAATGCGAATGGCCTGTGGAGGCCGTATTCATCTCAAGACCATTCTGGCAGTTGGTGAGTTGGGCTCCTATGCGAACGTCTACGCGGCTTCTATGGCATGCATGCTTGCTGGAGCTGACTTCATCAAAACCTCCACGGGCAAGGAGAGCACTGTTAATGCAACTCTGCCAGTCAGTGTGGTGATGTGCCGCGCCATCGCAGATTTCCAGGACACCTACGGCACTAAGGTATGTGCTTTTCCTCCTTTCCTTCCCCGTAAACTTCATCCTTATGGCATTTCGAGGGCATGTTTCGTCTTCTACTTTCTCCCTCTAATTCCTTAAATAATCCATACCGGTCTAAGGTTGTCGATGCAACTTCTTGAGGCAGCTGTGTGAGTTTCCACATTTAACTTATTTGTCAAAAGCAGGGAACCAGCGAAAGTGACTAGTTTTTAATGCGTCTGTTGTGGTGGACTTTATGGCAGGCTATTCCGTATGAATATGCAAAGCACAGGGTGAACGTTGTCTTGATGTTTTGATTCGGTTGGTTAGTGATTCACAGAATTTTTTTTTTTGTTGTTTTTGTCCTCGTCAGATGCCAAGTGGTCGTAATTGCTGTCTTTGTGATTGCTTCTATTGATCTTAGTCTCACCTGATTTAAATTTGAAACGTCGGTTTCGAACTTGAAAACTGCCTATTTCCATCTCGATAAAGTGATGAATTGGCTTTTTAACTCACAGGTTCCTCATTTCAATTTGTGGCACCTTATCTCATACTTTTCCCTTTTCACCGGACTTTGAGGCCACAGTCATTCTGATTATATGTGCCTGGGACATTTTTTTTTTGCGAAAGGGCATTTTGTCGAAGATTTCATGGGTTTACCCACTCATGCTTGGCCGTGCTTTTGGCAAAAATGAACGGTTGCGCAATATGACCATTTGTTGGTCGTAACAATCTTCGTTCCATCGTTTTGCCATTCGTGTCTTTGAAGTCGGAAAGAAAGGTCTGTCAACTACCAGCGCCACGCACATTGTCTGTGCGTCACATATATGTGACCTGCTTTTCATCACCTTAAGGTAGCTGGCCACATCGACTTGTGTTACAAATAGATGGGTTGGATTTTAAGCAGGTGGAAATGCTTGACTTTCTCCATCCCGGGGGGATAGCTGCATCAGTTTGTAGTTTCAGAGGTGTATTTGAATCGCTGGGTTCGGTAATCCCCACTAGTATCACATTCGAAGGTTAGAACACCCAGGTCGACTGTAACGGTCCCTTTTGTTCTGAGACTTTGGTGCCTAACAAGTTGGTCTATGCTTTGCATTTTTGACTTAAGCGGTTTTCGGATGTACTCACGTTTCAGTGTAGTCTCCAAAAGAATTTTGTTGATTTGGCCTCTTGAACCGCAAGGTGTGCAGTTTTTGATGTTTATGAAAGTACCTCAGAATGACGACATTCTGGCATTGAAAGCATGCTCTCTCTGGGTAGATTCCAATGAAGCACTTAAAAGTTATGTGTATGGCATTGGGCCAAACCCCTAGGTATGTCTTCCACACTTTAGAATGTCTCGACGAATATTCTCTCTTCATGTGTGTCCAGCGTCCTCCAAAAACATTTCATTAATAAACTTCTTATGATGTGAGAGCCGTTGAAGTTGACAAATTCTTACCTGTCTCTTAAGGTGGGCTACAAGCCGGCAGGTGGACTAAAGACCTGGCGCGACGCATTGGAGTTCACGGCTTTGGTGCACAGCATGCTGGGCCCGGATTGGGTGAACCGAGAGTACTTCCGCATCGGAGCCAGCTCCCTCCTTGGTGGCATTGAATCGCGTATTTACAGCCTTCTGCACAACACAACACCACGTTCTGGTGACCTAGCCCTCATGTAGCTTTATTCAATCTTATCTTGATCATTTGCATCCTCTCTTGGGGCTCTTGGCCTAGATTCTTGTTGTGTAGGTTTTTAATAAATTCAAAATTATGTTGTTATCACTTCTGGTATCACTGTAATCCGTCGGAATTGCATTTTAGCGGCTAGGAAGCTAAATCTGTCAAGTGGCAACGGCGGGTCGAATCGTTAATTTGAGGCTAAGGGTGGGACCAGAGGTTTTAGTCATCTGAACGAATTTGCGCTATCGTGCATTGTGTACCGGTTGATTCCACCTCGTTTTTCATCCCATTTTTTGATTCACCATGCACAGTTTTGATCTTAGATGAAGTCTTCCTATTTGTGTTTCGTGATTGTCACGTTTTTTTACCTTTTCGTGTCAAGTCAGTTAATTACTTTCACTTGTTCGAACTAAGAAAAGTGTACAAGCGATGGTGGAGGTGTCGGCGCAGAGCCCGACTGAGGCATGGGTGAGGGTCGCAAAATTGCACGTCGACGTGGCACGTCGTGCCAATGCCAAACTATCGACCGGGTCACGGGAATCAACTGAAAGGCTAGCGATCACTAGGCCGCCCAGACGGCGCGGCGACATCCGGGTTGTTTAAGTTTCTCCTCCGGTTTCACCTACTTCATTGAAGCCTACCAGAATCGAGGTAGAAGTTTTCTTTTCGATTAATGCACCAAGTGGTAAACATCATACCTTTGCTGAATTGTATTAACCTGTCACTTCCATTCGTTGTTGCAGTCCATCTTGAATCTCACTAGATCGTAACCTGTTAAATGCAATTGAACGGGGCTTCACTGCATTGACAACAAGGAATGGGTCTTCGTCATACACTCTTCGCTCTCTAATTGCGTCCAGTCTTCGCCGTATCGTTATTTCACTCTACACACCCAGTGGAGGGTCTTGTTGATGTCATTGTACTTTTAAATGTTGGCTAGTTGGTGTGTCTCCACTACTCCCTAGAGGGGGCATGTTGATCGAATGTCCGGATGAGCATTCAGTTGATTTTGACCACTAGATGTTAGATGTCAGTTTTCAAATTTCTGTGGAGGCTTTTGACAGAGCTACTTCAAGATTTTAATTTCTTGAAAGGTCTTGAGAGTCTTTTGGGTTGCCAACTTTGGGAATGGAGTCGTGCCGATTGCTTTATGGAGAGAAATCACCTCTGCCCTTGTGGTGACTCAAAAGAAATTGGCTATTGGAGGTAAAGTGGCAACTGCCACCGAGACCATTCGCTGACACCAGACACCTCTCTGAGTGGAAATAGTTCTTAAGGTGGTGGGGAGGAACAAAGACTGGATGTCTAGCTCCTCATTCGGACATTCATCGTCAGCATCGCAGGAGGCAATCGGCTATCACGCCCCATTCGGGTGGTGACCTAAGATAAACAATTCCACCGATGCTCTTTTTTGTTCACTCCCAATTATCCTGTTGGCAATGCAATATTGTCCAATAATTTGTGGTGTGTAAATACAAAAGTAGGGCAAAACCCACGGCGTCACATATGTGTGACGCTGACCAGTCTCGAGTTAACCGCTCCCTAGGATGGTTTACATAGCGAATATGATGTACTGGCTTCGAAATTCCATCTTGGTGGACAAGCATGGCATGATCGTCGATTCTGTTGTGCCGAGCTGCCTAGGTGGCGTCCGATGGTGGACTTGACCAAGGGCAAATCCCATTCCATGGTCAAGCCTCCCACCCCTCCCCATAGGTGACATGGTATCCATCATTGAGATTTCAAAGTACATTACTGTCAGTGTAAGGTACATCTGCTTCGGGTGTGAGTCCCCCCAACGTCTCCATGCTGTCAGCCTTCCCAGTCCCTTCTGTGCATTGGTAAAAGTACAAAACATGCTACCTGCCAGTCATCACTTTTCAAAAGTCACAACCCATCTCATCTCATTCTCTTGGTTATTTTCTCTGCGGGACAATTTGTACAACTGAGTCGGAAAGTCTTTCTCACACACACACGCACGCACGCGTTGAATGCCGGGACGATTGGAGAGAGAGGGGATAGAGGAGGGACAACAGATGGAATAGGAGTGGCGTGGTGGTGGTGGTGGTGGTGGTGCGACGGACGGGCGGATGCTACAATGGAGTGGTGTGGCTTGTCTTCATCTTCCTCTCCTTCGAGTCCAGGTATGAAACAGTCTGGCAGTAGCGAAACACATCAACAATAATTATACTTGACAGAAGGATAAGTAGTAGTCGGGTGGTGGGGATGGGCGATAAATTGCAGAGAAGAAGTCAAAGATGAATTGGAGTAGTGGGGGAATGGAAAGATACATCGAAAATATGCCACCCTACTTCTCATCCTCCTTCCCTATATCCGTTCCTTTGTGTCTCCTGTGAGGAACCGTGGAATAGAAGGATGAGGAATGGAGTTAACGAGGAAAGAAGGTCTACACTAGATTGGGTGGTGGATTGACTCGATGGGGACATCAGGTGGTGGTAGTGGTGGTGGTAGTGATTGATGCTGTGGTGGTAGTAGTAAAATCTTCCGTCTCCTTAGACTGTTGTGACGTCTGTTGCTGATGATGATCGTCAGCGTGGATGAGATTGAAGTACCAATTGCGATTGTACTCCAACAACTCAAGAATGTCCTGTGCAGCAGGATGCACCAAATCGGACCACATCTCCCACAGAGGGTGCGAGATGAAATCAATGAAACTGACCTAAAAGACAATTCATGGAAGATAAGCTTCTCCCACCTTCACTTCAAACTCTTCTACCATTGATAATGTCTTTCTTTTGCAAAGAAAAATTGGACGTTTGCCAAGCTATGTCAAGTCATTTCCCGGCAAATGGATGACGGGTCCAACACATGGACGAGGAAATCCTACCAGCTAAGCTATTATGAATCTTTGAGAACTAACAATAAACTCTGGTCCTTCCTAAAGGGATCTGAGTGGCCCCATGATCCTCCAGTCTCTCCAATTTCCATCCAATCATGTGCGACTCTAATGGTAATGTCTGGAAGAGGCAGCAATCCTTTCGGAGGTGAAAATGGAGTATCATGACCGTCTCCCCAGAAACCGATGCGGAATGTGAGCAGGAAGGATAAAGAGACCAGGTTGTATAGAATAGGAGAATTTGTCTTCTTGAATGGGGGGAGGAGAAGGAGATCGTCGCAAATCTCATCCATCTGGCTCATTCGACAGACTGGGGTGCGGAGGGTAGCATAATTTACAAGTCACTACCGACCGACTTTATCAAATACGACACACACCTTTCCGTTCATTGATGACATTCTACTGGTTATCATCTTACCACCAAGATGAAAGATTCTACCACCTGAATGAAGGATTGAAAGGTTGACGCTTCGACTTATTGCTCCACCCACTCCCGTACATTGGCACCAATAGTGGCACAAAAAGAAGAGAGAAAAGAACCTGAGACTTTTCGATGGTGGCGGTTTCACGATCACACATGGGACTGATATCGAGACCGGCGGCACGTTCTCGATCACCCTGGAGGAAGAATTCATCCATGAGACGATGCGTCCATTTGGTGTAAAGGTCCAACGGTTTTGCCGTATTCGACAGATCTGCGCAGTGCACCATGTTCTGTAGAATCTGGGTGTTAAAAGTTAAAAAAAAGTAGTTAACACAATTTGAAGGGGATTCGTTCAACAATAGGAACTCCACCGACAGTGATGGTAGTGTTGACAAGGATTTGGCATTAGATGGTTTGAAAACGAAGGATTACTTTGGCCCTACCCGACTTTAAATAAAGCATTACTTCCCTGCCGGGTCCACCTCTGGCTCGCCTAGCCATTCACTGATCCGTGCTTACATGAATTAACCATCCGTCCGACACAGATCTGCGCACAATTCCTTTACTCACCCTTTGAATTAACGATTTGTAATGCAAAAATCTATGGCTGAAAAATTCTATGGTTGTTGCTGACGTAAACTCTTAGACAAGGCACGTCAAGGACAAAGACACTTGAACTATCCGTGGTGATTAAGTTCTGCTAACAACGAACCTTGAAGTTTACATGAGACGCCGAATCCACTGGAAAATGCACATCGAGGCACAGAACAGCCTTTTGAACCAAAAGTAACCAGGAAATTGCATATATGTGGGTACATTTTCAAAGCAAAACACCAAACTAGACAGGCAAATGGAATTGGAAATCTGGTTAGACACTTTGAGGACTTTTGCACATCTGGATATGCATACAAGCATGCCAACACAAAAAAAACCTTGAAAAAAGTGCGGTTGGCGAGACCCGCCTTACAGACTTCGCTTGATGTCATCGCGGCGCGGCACACCCAAGCCGCACCCATGACAGACAGGCTGGCATGCAGCCCCACCATGCAGTCGCGAAAGTGATTGCCTACCTGCATGCGGTCCGTGTAGTTGTCGAGATTTAGAATGCCCGAACCAGCCACCTTCTTGGTCTCCACCATGGTTTTGAGGTCGGCAAGCAGGGACATGTGTTTGGACATATCAGTAGAAAGAACCTATCAATGATCAAGCGTCGTTTATGTAAAAGCAAGCCTTATTTAAATACATTTCAGTAGGTAAAATATTGCGAAATCAGTCACTCGGATTCTGAAAATTTAGCCTCGATTTTTCTTTTTTTTCAATAGAGATTAATTTATAAAGCTATTTATTATAGCGCTTTAAAGGAGGAGCCTTAGTGCGCTCACAAAAAGCCCAGAATTTTTTCATGAAAGTAGCTAAACATTCACTGATGCCAACGGTGCTTTGAATGGGGAAGACGAATTGGAGCTACGCTGAACATGGATTTGTATTTTGTAGTAGGTCAAGCATGGAATGCATGACAACGCGCGATCGACAGTGCTAAAATTCAAGAAATGTGAGAATTGGCATGAGATACATTCGGCGCCAAAATTTGAGAGCTTCTGGAATTTAGGTCGACACCGATGAACTGGGCAGACAGGTACAACCGGGAGATCTTGCTCACAATTGCACATGCTTCCTCCCGCCTGCTTTAAACGAAATCAGAGAGAAGGTTATATCTGGGTTCTACCTGATTTTATCCTCTCTCGACGCTCTGAGTGGACGTATGCTGCATGAGTGTTGGATCTGAGACTTTGGGTCAACCGCAAGTTAACCGTCTCTTTTAGACACAAGTGATTGAATAACATGGAAGTTGAGGGTGCGATAAGCATTGTTGAAACTCAATTCAAAATTACTGAAGTGGACGGAACCACGCAATCACAAGATTGCCCAAATTAGCATCTCCAAGTCCAGCGAAAGCTCAGTATTCCTCACGAAACGATAGCTCTAGAGGGACTAATTTCGTCAACTCCACAGCCTCCAAAGCGTACAGAGATGCATGGCATTCCAGCTCAAATTTGATTGAGAACCACTTTCATGCCCAATTTAATTTCTCTGGCAGAAGAAAATTGCTGAGTCGTTCCTTCTTAGAGCAGCTATGTATTATTTTTTAAAAAGACTGAAATTCAAATAAGCGCGTGAGACAGGATTCAGATATCTGCTACTTAAATGGCGAATTAAGCGATTCGGACACAAATGAACTGCAACATTTCTGTGGCATGACGGCGACGCCAGCCAAACTGGAACCATCAACCTAGATGGTGGTTATACTACTGAAAATGAATTAAGTAGTTTCAAGTCGAATGAAGGTTAGATAAATCAGGCAGAGTTTCTTAGATGGCAATTTTTACCACCTCCCTAGATATGAGTGTGTGCCATTTATAGTGTGGATTTGGTGGTAATTTAGTGTCACGTAAGGATTCATGATGCACTTTTGCCACCCCAGAGTGCCCCAACTCACCATATCAATGACCATTCGTCGGAAGGTGAGGCGCTGCTTTCGGGTGAGATTCACGAGGATATCGCAACCGGGAAATGTGAGCAAATTGAAGGCCACTGCCAAATGATAGTTTTCCAGCACCGAGGAGTCATTGTACAGTATCGCCAATGCATCGTCTAGAGTTAAAATCAACCACTCCATAACTTGAGTGTCTTGATCGCAACAACGGTAGAAACATCGCTTGCCGGTTAAGTATTCCCTCTTACTTTACAATCCTTCATTCTAGAGTTTTATAATTAGTGCAGATTGTTAAACAATGCCTGAAAGTGATCAGTTCTATTAGCATCGTAATGATTTGAATTGTTGCAGCTCTTTACGCCAAAAATTCTCATTGGTGGTCATAAGTTATTTGTTAAAAAAGGGTTGATTTATGCCCTGTAGTTAGTGTTAATAACACCAAAAGCAGGGCAACATCAAAGCCTAGTGTCAGAGGGAATGCTTTTCGTTCATTAATAGCGAATAACTGAAAAACAACCACTGACAACTGCCGCCTGACCAATCGGTGTTCCTCCAAAGGCAAATTGGATGCTCACCTCAGTTTCGACTAAACCGTGGCTGCGTTCAGAACAGACCCATTTGGTCTCAAATCCTCCTCCCCCACCTCCTCCTCCTACCCTTCACACTCCGCCCCTCACTCTGAACAAGTAGCGATCCTAGGTTAAAAAACCACCCGATCTCCAGCCCCAATTTGATTGGTTCCAGACAATGCATGCGAGAGTTGGTAGCCAATTAGCAAACAGGCCAGTCATATAGTCGAGAAGGTTTCCCACTTTTTTCGCCCCAAATTTCGACGCCTAAAGGAGGCTCATTCATCACTCGAGAGAGGAGAAGGAGAAAAAATACTCGTTTAGTCGGAAATTGGGCAAATTGGTTGACTTTCCGATGGAATAGAAGCCGTTTTCGCTGTTTTGCATAGCACGTAGTGAAAACTTCTCCCCACGTTTAGTGTATTCCATTTTCATTCAACAAACTTGTTTAAGGTTTGTAATGAGGCAGTGCATACTGTTAGTTCAGCCTCGCGTTGGAAAGAAGGGGTTCTTAGCCTTCGAAAAAGTTCCCCATTGAGGGTGACACCAGTTGGCTAATTGGATAACATCCTGCCCCCAGAGGATGCAAAGAATGAGATCGTATTCCTTAACAGGCTTTACACTGCATTGCAAGAAGACAGTAAAGGCGGTCGTGGTGGCTTACAAGCCTGTTGGAATTCCACACAAGTTCAAATTCGTGTATGCATTTATCCCTTGAAATAGACAAGTACAGAAATCGCCTTTGTTTAGTTAATGTGCCTCAGTGACTAAATGCCAACCTTGCCGCATTTCCTTTCCTCCATGAACAGATCAAAAAAGGCAAGAAGTGCTGCAAATGGGACTTTTAAATCTAGGGACGAGTGAAAAGGCATCGAGGGACCAAAGTTTTGCAAAGTTTTACTCAATCGCCAAAGTCTGTTGCACTGAACTTTGAAGAGGGAATGAAAAGAGCAACACAAAGGACTTACTTGTGTTGATAAGGTATTGGTTGGTAACACCGGGATGGTTCACATCATGGACCGCACAGGCAATGATCACTGCGGCCAACTCGAGATCAGTAAAAACGGACTGAAAGTGGAAAAGTGAAGTTTTCATTTTACCACGTTCTTCTGTATCAGGTCGTTTGTTTAGTTCAGGGTTGTTAAAGGAATTCAGGACATTTTCACTTTGAAATCCAGTTTCAATAAATTCATTAAGTCAGTTATCTCCCAAATTACTTCCACATTATCCGAATGACAATTTCAAGGTTTCTTCTACACTTAATTTAGATGTAAACTACAAATTTGGAGTTAAAATTTACCTACTGTGTTATTATTTTTAGTATCGCGACTAACTGTCTAAACGATCGCAACAATACGCCGCCGACAGCGGTTGCTCAGGCACCACCCGACGTACCCGACTAGGATCAAAGCCCTCATGAGAGTCAAGACGGGGGGAAAATAATGTTTGTCTGAGATTTCTTTAACTGTCACCCTCCTGTTTACTTAAATCTGCTAGAGAATACCCCCTCTCCCCACAGTCAAGCCTCGTGTCTGTAGCTGGCTAAAGGTCCGAAAAGCCAAGCACCCGACAATTCTTCCATGCACGATTTTATAAGGGAAAAAATTATCATCACATGAGCACACATTTCAGTGGAGACGACTTTTGGCTTCGGGGACAGGCAATCCCCTCCCATTTTAAGCGATAACCAGCCTGTGGCAGCATAATCAGTTCAAATCTCCCACTTTTACAAACAACTTAGGCTGCCTACACTAGGATGCTTAGCTACCCACTCATCGGACCAAGTTGCAGTTGCCCGAGGTTTGGAGAAACCAAGATGCTGCCAGGAGGCGTGGAGTACTTCACTGATGATAGCCTAAGTACCTCCTTTTTATTTAGGAAATCATCCAGTGAATGGGAAAAACTGCAATTTCGAACCATAATTGCATTCAATAGCTTACTTTGGCTCATTCGTAGCACAAACGTTAAGTACAGCGCCCGATACACACTGCCGTCGCATAAGTCTCGAATAATGGATTCCTCAGTCCCACATATAACAACTGGTAAGTTATTCAAACAGACGTCATCCCATTCTTGATCATCAAACTTAATCTCAAAAGCTTGAAATACTTTGGAATCAATAAACCAATCATTGCAAAGTCGAAACTACATCAGCCAGCGGTTATGGTTCCATGTTCATCTCGCGTTAATAATCAGACGCAACATTTACGACCCAATAAAGCGTGTCTGAGTAAAACTTGAACATCGGAGAAATCAGATGCCCAGTTTAATTGGGTTAGAAATTCCGCAGTTTGTACTCGAAAAGTGATTGGGCGGTTTCAGGGTCGAGGCGACTTATCGACCCGAGCAATCACCTGGCAGTGATCACGGAGGCACATGACACTTTCCACTCTCCTTGTCCCTTTTCTCCATTTCACAGTTCATCACACCAATCCCATACCCAACCGCGCCCACGCGCGCACGGGATTTACAATCGATTGTAAGTGCGCTTTATAGGCCGACACGCCGATTGGTGGAGAGCAGCGCTACCCAATAGCGCAGCTCCCGGGCGTACACGTACGCGTTGTTGTCTTCGGCCTCGCCACGATAGTCAGCCGTCAGCGTTCATCGTCAACGCGATGGAGACACTTTTAGTCGCCCCGATGTGATGACTGCTGGTGCGTAGCTCTACAACCATCGCCATTCATTGTTGCTGAAAGCCTCTAGTACTCTAGTACGGTCATCAAAGGTCAAGGCACCTTTCCGTGTCCTTCTGTTCAAAGGGACCCCGAGCGACTAACTCGCAAGATTCTGGTTTTGGTTTAGACTAGGACGGTTGCAGTTGTTATGGCCGGTGACGTGACGTCTGTTATGGCAGCTGGTCAGACCGGATGTCTGCCTCTCTGTGTGTGTGATTCCAGTCATGTCTGGGCCATTGGCTCCTTTTGTACCCCCAGTTTGATAAAATTATTTTGGGTCCGATTATGTGTGTGTTTCCAGCATCACTTGACTTGACCGACCCTCCAATAACGTGGAGCTCAACTGTACAATTTGTAGCGGCAAAGCGTGTGCCGCATCGGTGAAGGAAGCCGGGAGAGTATTCTCGTCTTCAACGCCGCCTCTGAGACGGCATAATAGGCGGAACATAGTGTTTGCAAAGATTATAAACAGGAATGTAGGTACTACGCGGACTCCTGATAACTTTACCGACATTAACTTTTGCACAGTAGAGGATTCTGGTTTGCAAAAGGTACTGCTTCCATTTCGTCAATGAATGGGTGGTAAAATCAGCAGATCAAGTAATAGTTCTAGCAATGGAGGGCAAATGAAGGCTAAGAGTAGAATGGGATACAGAGGAACTGCACCACATTGGTTCAAAGACTAAGCACTAAGCTTCAGACCATTAAAAATGGCCCCCGAGAAAGTAACTCAGGGCAACGAGAGCTACCCAAGACTGCTCGATCGGTGGAGCAATCTCCACAACTGGTTCACAAAATCCAATTTACTTCACCCAGAGTCGCCAGCATTCCTATCCTTCTGCACGCTAACAATAAAATCTCTGAAAGGCAAGTCTCTTACGACTTTGTCGGAATGCTGATTTGCGCTTCTGTCCGTCTAAGAGAGAATGTCTCCCTGAGCGGCAGTATGCAAAGGATACCCACGTCGAAGATATAATAGTTCACATTAATCGAACGGAATGCTGCCGTGCTAGTAGGCAGCAGAGTACCACGCCGACAGTTGTCGCCCGGCGCCGCTATCATACACATGCCTCAGGTCAGTCTGGGTCAATCCGTCAATCCATTCGTTCATAAACAACACCCTTCATCAAGGTTGCAGACCTCGGCAACATAGCTAGGGAGTGCCAACGCCATGTATACATGCCACTGTTTGTGTCTTGGGGTCATCAATGCGCACAGTCCAATGCACCAGCATCCACTCCTGTCTACAATGGACTTTGAGGGCAGCCAGTTGCCGTAATGCTGATGACGCTGGCACGCAGAGCCTCAAGGGCCCGGGTCTTTGGGCGGTCAACATCAAGGCCTTTGAATGTAAACATCTTAAGGACAGGTGGGCACACGTCTGTACCTACGTCAGTCCGTAATTATGCAAACTAGTGGCCCCAGGCCACAGATTTAGTGGTTATTTCTACGAACACACATTCATTCAACGCATAGCACGTATGCATTATCTCGATCCTGGAGCTTGTTCTGTAGAGATAATAAGCTCAACTACCCTACGATGCGATTTCAGCCGTTGGTGTATTCTATCGCAGAGCGGCTTTCCCATTCTGAGCAACTTTTGCGCATAAATACGTCTTCAGAAGGTCGCGGTTTTTCATTCCCTTTTGTGTACGCAGAAGCCGAAACGAGCTTCGTAATTTACAACGTAACTCACTCTGATTAATCGTGCCAGCAGTGTAAGAAAAGCATCCAATGATGAGAAAGGACCTTACATCAAGTGCAGGAGCCTGAAGAAGCACATGGACGGATTGGACGACATCGGCAGCGTGGATTTTGTTGTGGTAGGGGGTGCAGGCATTGTAATGCGACTCCACTGATCGCAGGTATCGCAGGAGGTTCCAGTGGGGAATTTTTAATTTATTTATCAACCCGCGTCGCTGGAAGGAGCACAAATAAAGCAAAAAGAATATCATTCGTGTTCACGTAATCATTGATGGTGTCTTGGAGATTTTGGACCGACTTTGAGGTCTACATACCGGACTTGGTGTTCCCTAGGTCCTGAAGTACACCAGTTAATCAAATAGGATACTGAAACGAATTATTTCCTGCGAAAATTCGCAGACTTTTTTCAGAGCCCTGGAGTTTGAAGGTACTTTTGTCCGGTATAGATCGGGCCAACTGTTACCTCAATCTAGAAATCTCGAAGAAGACGGCAATAAGATGCAAATAAGTTCGACATTCTCGCCATATCCCCCAGTCTCCTCTCTCTGCCCTTTTGCATAAGAAATACGGTTCTTCTTGGTAATGGTTGATAGCTCCCTGAACCCAGCCCCTCGGCATCCTCCCCTCTATGTCGTCGCCCTCTTTCTACAGAGGGTGATGATGAAGTTGAAAACTTCTTTGCTAGAATCTTCGAGGCTATGCAACGACTCAGTCCATTACTGAATAGATTGGGTTCTGTCTTAATCCCCCGACTTCAAAGCCGTGAAGTAAATGCCGCCGTTGGATAACCATCATCGTCGTCTTTCAACAAAGCCTGCCAACGTATTTCCACGGGCTTAACACTCATCCACGAAAGTGAGTCACTACTTCCTGGATATTCCATAGTTCGACTGGAAAGCACGCGAATGTTAACATTTTTTCCTTTTGTTTTCCTTATTTCTTACTTTCAGTAAATCTTGTCTTTCTGTGTGGGAGGGATGAACCAAGACTGTCGTTTTCCACTACTAATCAGTGTTCCGTTAAGCCTCATCCTCCCCTCTGGAGAACGTGACTTAGTTCAATTTGACAGAAGCACAAGAGCTTGATTTGGCACAACCAGAAGTGATTTGAAGGCTAAGGTGGTATGCTTGTGAGAGAAAGGGGGGAAAGGGGAAGCAAGACAGACATATTTTCGTCCTTTATGTTAGACGAACACAAGCTGCTGTCAAACAATGGACTAATCAGACTCCTCTGATGAACAGGAGTTGATAAGTGAGAGAGAAGATGGGGATTTATCCCTCCTTCTCTCTCTCTCTCTCTCTCTCTCGCATCCCCGCCTTCCTCTCTTCGTTCCAGTGATAAGTTTAACAGGGGAATTAACCAGTACTACAACAACAGTGGTCCATCTGGCAGTTTAATCGCCTCCCAGGTCACTAACCTGACGTGTAGTTATCAATGGTGACGGGTAGTGACAACTCAAGGAACAAGTTTGCATCAAGCAGAAATTTCCCAAAAAGGTTAAAGATGAGGTTCGTTAAAATGCAAATAAACAGCTGCTTTAGAATCGTACCCAAGACTTTCAGGTTGAACATACACCTTCCTTAACTGTTACCGGACTGGAGAGGGAGGTTATCTCACGGGACTCGCAACGGATGCCTGATTTCGCAAGACGAACAGCAAAACGACGACCCCATAGAGGATATTTAAGCACCCAGACACATTCACACCCCTCCTTCCACCTTCAAGATTTAAGACCTTGTCAACTCCGCCAATCTCACCGAAACAATTGAATAATGAATTTACAAAGGGCGCCACTCCCATCGTATTCATAAGTCAACGAGTCTGCCTTTAATGGTTCATAGGTTAGAGAGATGGTGAGGTTATTTTATGCCTGAGTTCTCAAATGTTCTACAAAAACGCATCCCGAAGTGGATTGTCAGTGTACGCCCTAGGTCCCAGTCGTGATCAGAACTATTAGTCTCACGAAACACAATTTCCGTTACAGAACCGCGATGCGATATTGTAGAGACGGTGGTTTGGGTGGGAACTTCCATTCTGATAGGTGACCTGACCTCCGAAAGTGGAACTGCGGTGGTTTATGGAGTAAAAACCTAGCATGGAGGGAAGTAGATGCATTCATTCGCCTCAACATGGACTTGTCCACTGTCCACTCCTCAAACATCACCTCCCTCAAACTACACGTAGCGAATTAACAACTGAAAGCCTTGAGGAGTGCTTCTTTTCCAACTCGGGAGAACTACAGTGAGCCACAAGTCCACCATATTCCGATCGTAGAAGCCCGTCTGACTATTTAACACTCCTCCGTAGGATAAGAACAGTGCTGATTCTACCCCAAATTCCGCTTAAAATACTTCAAAAATTAATTTCTCAAAGCACTGATAAAAGACTGAATTGAAGCGATTATTCAAAATTATCAAAAAGAAAAAAAAACATTCGCCACTTCCTATTTCTGTTGCAGTGGAGACACAATTTGATTTACCGTCGACGCGAACATTCAAGCTGACCTTCAATAGACCAATCAAGAGTTTAACAGACGTAAAAATATTTCCTGATTTGCATCTCCGACTTCTGTTGCTTCACTACATCCGTTTGTGTTTCATGCCGCCTTTCAAGTTGATGACAAATCTGCCTCGCCCTTAATACTCTCCACCGCCAATTATTGTTGGCTTTTTTTTCCCATTCGTTTGTAGTGTTAAGTTACCACATCAGGGGGAAGTGAAACAATTAGAGGACATAGTAAAATGCTGTAGAGGCTAGCCAATCAGATTCACCAACCTAGAGAAGGAACCAATAGCGTGTGCTCACCTTGAGGATTGTGTAGGTGACACAGGTTAGGGGATTTGCGGTGCACTCGGCCAGTTTGAAAATATCCATGCCCCACTGATCGAGGCCACCTTCCAGGAGCTGAAAATTGAACAGAAAAAAAACAGAATAGATTGGAAGAATGCTTTTACGAAATGCAGCTGAGATGACATGTACTTTTGCTAACTGGGCTTTTTGCAGAAGCGGCACGGCGCATTAAATTTCCTTGTCCAGGAGTTTCTCAGCAAAGTTTAATTGACGCTCTTCCTTCCAATTCAATTCTCACACCAGGAAAACGCAGAGCATGAAGTCCTCCACCCGGAGGCAACACCATTGAAGCTAGTGCTTCCCACCTACTGTTTCGCGGGGTTTTGCAAAAGGCTTCCCATAATTAAGGCGGCCAAATCTGATTAATTCTCTTTCAAAAGCCCAAAAGCACATCCTTTTCAACAGTGGTTGTTTCACATTGGTGTTGATGAGAGAGCAAATTGCAGTGAGTTCACAGCCATTCAAGCGCTCAGTTAATTCTACAAGCTCTACAATCGCTGTAACTAAGCCAAACAACTTAGTAGTAGCGCAGCCGGAAAATATGAAGGTACGCTTCCTCGTTGTATGCAAAACGCTCTAGTCCAGCATAGTTCAGCCTTCAGAGCCGTCGCCAAAAAAGATTCGCCTCCTAGGCAGCTGAATTTGGAGAACAGGCAAGTTCTCGAATCCCGATGAGACCTGCACCACGAAGTACCACTGTCGTACCCCTTCGTCGTACGAATTCGCCACAGCACCTTCAATCCTCACTTGTAGATTTGACACAGTCAGGACAGAAAGTGAACGAGGAGGGCAGCGGTGATTGGACTCGAAGGAAGTTGCAAACTGCGTAATAATGTGATATTTAATCCGCCATTAACTACACAGACACTGCAGATGCCATGGTTTATATTTCCGTCTCGGCAACTGAAAGGCCAGGTCTATGGTCTACCAACCCCTGCATACGACTGGCACTAAATTTCAGCCACCCCAACGGCTTTACGACCTCGTCGGAAGCTCACACGAAACAACAAAGTTGGGTTCCTCCACAACCAACGCTCCAACTTATAAACGTACAGGTTGTAAATTGGACCTTCAACTGCTAACAACCAACTCCGCAGTCAGTCTTCGAATGAAAACAATCTTTTGAAGTATCACCTAGAATGTGGCCTTCCATTGGTTCTCAATTGTAGAGGCATTAAATGACCCAATCACCCTCATTTTTTCCTGTGAAAAATCCTCCCAGAGAAAGTCACATTTTCCATTTCATCCACTCCTACCATAAACACAAACTGTGGGTTTATTTTTGGGGTTCAAATAAAATCCAAGACGCACAGCATTCTAAATCAAACCGTCATAAAACGCAAGCTATTACCCTTTCAGCCAGAACTTGGGATGCTTTTAAATGCAACCACTTTTTTTTCTCCCATCCTCATTTTGTTTTTCAAAAGGAGGCAGAAACTGCAGACCTCTGAATTAAAACACCGTGGAGATAAGAACCGTCAAAAGTTGTCTCTTCCCCTCTCTCTCGCAACGCCCAACTTGGATGATTGTTTTATTTGGTTTTGATGATGCAATGACTTTCGACTTTTCAAGATCTAAAACGTGGTTTAACCCTGGAAAGTCATATGCGAGGACAACTGTGCATCCAGGCAAGCATTGCAGATGGCAGAGGCAGTATCCGCAGCAGACACAGCTGCAGTAGGGTAGTCGTGACAAACGGAAAAGCGCATTGCTCACACAAAGCACATCCGTTGCCCTTCCGCCTCCTCCTCCTCCTCCTCTTCCTCTTCCTCTTCCTCTTCCACCACGCCCTCCCTCTTCTTTTCACCTCATGCAAAGCAGGGAGATAGCACTAGCGCAAATATGGGCGTGTCGAAAAGTGCACCACCGTTCGCCCTGTGGGGTCATCGTACCATCAACAGGCCATCCCGTTCATGACTGTTGAAAAGGTGGCAGATGCGGTGGCATGGAGCTTTCCCCTCCCCATCATGGTGGTGGTAAAACTGACGATTGGACAGAGGCTGATGCATCCTCCGTCAGGTGGCATGTGGGATCCACTTTTCTTACCAAAAAAGAGGAGAAATGTTTTTTTTTGCCGCCTAGGGGACAGCTGTCAGCCAGGCTTGGAACAGGATGGACAGGTAAATCAAGCAATCTTGAGTAACGTAATTCTGCATTTTTTCTCAAAAAATAGATGACCATAAGGCCAAATCTCAAAAAGCGATTCAATTGTTAGACGGAAATAATGGGAGGAAAAAAAGCACATCTTCACTTTTAAGTGGCTAGTCAACTGACCAATGGGAAACAAGGACAAAAGGATTGCCATTTCGAACAATTGTTTGGAATTCTCGAGGTGAAAAATAGTTGCATACCTTAAAAAGTGACCCCTAAATCCCACAAACATAAATAAACAATTTGCCTACAGGCTTTACAGTGCTAGTCTAGAACTTACAAAAATATTCAGCCAACCTTGGAGTTCTTGATAGAACAGGTAGGTAAAGGCTGTGCAATTCGGGAGGGTAAACAATGGAAACAGACCAAGAACCATAAGAAAGGCATTTTATGAAATTATTTTTTAACCCAAGGTCGTAAAAGTGTTCGAAACGGTGATCTGATCCATGACCTGATGGGCGGTTTGTGTGATCGCTACTGGTGTAGCATGACAAAATTAACTAACAGGTCTCAGCCTTAAAAATTGAGGATGTAAGGTAACTTACCGCCTCCTGATCTACCAAAATGCTTTTATCAGACTATTACATAAGACCAGTTGTATCGGGGTGGTTAGGAACGCATGTCACATATGTGTGACGCTGGCAAAGAATGTCAAAAGGACCCTAGTGAATTTCATGACCCCCTAAAATACAAGATGCAGTGTAGTGGTCACTGTGTTTTCAACACAGGAATGAAATATTGGCTTCCCTGAACCCTCCCATATTTATTTTCCATCCTGTCCGTCTCATACACATGTGTTGGCGTTGTCATCGTCCTCATCGACGAAGGCATTTTCGTCGGTACTTTTCTCTTATTTTCGAGCTGCTACCAACTTCTGTTTGTAAATAAGAAGCGAAGGTCTCTCATTCACTAAGCAAACAATGCCTCAGATTAGCAATCTGGCCCTCATTTGGCAGGGATTACTCCGACTCCCATAAACTAATCCCACCATTCGAAGGCTACCGATGGCAATTTCGACAACTCACTGGAAGGATATTGAGGAAGTTGAGCACAGTTCTTGTGAATGGGTGAACAAACCCTTCGAAGCAGTCTCATAATAAACGATTCAGTCTAAACGTTGACAATAAATCAGTCAGGGTGTCATGTTTGAACGTTGTTTTACGTTTATGAGTGGATGGGCAACTGGTTTTCGAGAGAATTGTATGAGAGGATCAACTCGGGACCACATCGAGGTCGGCGTCCACACCTTGATGCTCATAAAAAGGAAGACAAATCCTCACATACATGAGGTATCCTTTTCCTAACATCAACACTGGCAACTTTTCCCGCCAATCAAACTTGTCATTGGTCACCGGTAGAGTGTAGTCCAACCCACGAATTTGGGTTTATGCCTAGTTGTAGCCGGTGTAGTCACCGGTGTCGGCTTGCTGGATTCAGCTGTCGTCTGGGGAAATGCATTGCACCCTCCCCCACTCTGGATGGTCTGAGTACTCGGTTACCCCAATGGCAAAATTAAAAGAAGGACAAAACGATAGTGCGCCGTGGAAAGCTTCCAACAATGGCTGTATATCATGTTTCATCGCGATTTCACCACCCTCTTTCTCCGCTGCTGTTGTCAAGGGCGACGTCACTGAAAACTGTCCTCTTCTTGGTCATATTTGGCACAAGTCCAAGTAAAATTAGCTTCAGCGCTGACGCATTGTTATTTGGTTCGCCTTACGGACCTGGCAATCCAAACCTCGTTCGGCACCAGCCCCACTAGCAGGAAGCAGTCAGTTTGACTGGCTTCGACAAACATTTCTAAGTTGTGACGAAAGCCTTTTAACGGTTAACAAAGAGAGACAAAGCCCTTCGTTGACACCGCTTTGGGAGACCGTACACTGCAAATCTGGTCGCTATGCATTTATGCTGTCAGACTTAATGATCCCATTTTTCATTATGAGACGGCTTAACAGCATCATTACAAGCTCCAATTTGACAATAAAAATGCCTCTGAGGATAAAATTTTAAAACCTCTCAGTGAAACACTCCTTCCATGTCCCCTTTCTTGTAACAGTTAATTTGTTGCCATCCGTTTACACCGACTAATTGAAGCACTAACTGATGCCAGCAAATGGGCAGTGCAGGAAGTTGGTGGAATTTCACAAGTAAAATGTCATCAAAATGGATATTTTTTTACGAAAGAAGTTCCATTTGTACGTTCCATTTATCATGTAAGCATAGATTTGATGAATACTTCACCAGTCGGCAAGTGGACGAAAAACTGAGTTTAAAGAAAGGCAGCGTCTGGCAAACACGGGGTCATAGAAAGTCTGCCTATGATAAGCAACCGACAAAGGTTCAGCGGAAGGTTAACATTCCAGAGTAGCAAGAAAAAGCAATGCTTAGTGCGGTTCAAATGCTTCCGAAATGGAATCAGCGCATAGAATGCGTTCGACCATCGGATCAAATCCACTCCTCCAAGGGAGGATACAAAATGCACCGCCTCTGGCGCCGAACGATGCCTTCCTCTATCCTCATTCCTCACTAGTGCTGTTATTATCGCAAGGGGGGCCAGAGGTGGAGCGCTGAGTACGACGATAGCAGCAAGTGCGCGGCTTTATAGCAATGGAGCGTTTGCTTTAAGTGTACACGGCTATCAGACTTACTCCACCTGTGTTAAGAACCTTTGTTTGCTTTCAGATACTTTTGTTCTGTCACGCCTTTATAAGTATCTTACTGCAAAAAGCAACGGTCAATAGGCTGGAGCAAATATTACCGGAGAGGGGAAGGGCCGTACTGCGACGGCAAAATCCTTCTTTCTCTCCCTTCTCCCCCGCCCCCCACCCACGCCCCCCAAAGGACTGGAATGAGGATTCGACAAAATTAGTTTTAACGGATAAAAGCGCTATTTTTATCATCAGGGACCAACGCTTGTGCCAAGAGCCTCGTTAATAACGCACCAACTGACATAGGATTGAATGCAAAGACCTTCGACAACCCACACACACACACATACATATACGCACATACGTACACACCCCAACGGAACATTATTTTGCTTCACATCATGTGATTCGAGTACACTGCCAAAGAGGTGGCTCGGGAAGAGAAGAAAACAAATTCACTTTTGCTAGTCCAATGCATGTGAATTTTCTGTGAAATCCCATGCGCATGGTTGGAGGTTGGGGTGGGGGGGTGTGGCATTGCTGCACCCTTCAAAGCTGCATTTCAAGTGTAGAGCTCTTTCAAATTGTCTCATACTGTAGTTAAACCTAGGTGGGTCTCAAGGAGATCAAGATCTCTCATTCATACAATTGACATTAAAAAAGGAGTCATCCTTTTCTGTCCCAGGAGGTAAGAAAATATGCAAGTGTGTGGGATTAACATCTCAAATCGGGGAAAGGTGGCGCTATACAGATGCGATGCGCCAACTTTTCTCTGCTCTGAAGACTTCATTTCGCACCAATCGGTGAATTCCTAATCCCAGCTATTTCCCATGGAACACTTCTATTCATCCTCTTAGTTTTCGCGAATGAGATTTCAATGCTAGTTAGTAGAGCCGTCTTCGTGAGTCCATGGGTGGGCGAAGCAAAGAAAAAACTCTCCATTTTTGGTATGCAATGTGAGGGAAGCGATATCACGATAGGTTGAAACACTGAATAACAATGTGTTTTTGACTGGTTAATAAACAATGAGTTGACAGATGGTTGGAGAAAAATTATGTTCACTCATGTGTCACGTGATGACCAGATAAAAATGGCTGATGCAGAAAAAAGAGCGTTTCAAAACCAACAACGTCGCATTCAAGAAACCAGTCTCGGTTCAACAAAACCTTAAAATTGTGTATAAACTGACAATTGTTTCAAAAACCCCGCATTAATGGAGGAGAAGTTGAGAAAAGGGACTAAATGGGGAAGCATAGCGTGGATATTCCTTCCAGATGATAAAGTTCCTCTTCAAAAAAGTGGAACCGTATAAACAATCTAAGGAGTGGGAAGACAACACCCAACGATGCATGAAAAGCAAGTATCTTACCTCAATTATTTCCTCTGAATGCTCAGGACTAACGCCGTAGGGAGGTGGGAGCTCTGACAGATCTTCGAACTGAGCCACCTTCTTGGGATCCACACCGAGTCCTGTCACGCCACCATTGGCACCCAAAATGCTCGGCACGAAAGGAGAGGCGACGGAGGCAGCGGAGGATCTATGCGAGTCGGTCAGTCGGCCAGGCGCGAGCAGCACCTCACTGGAACGCTTCTGTTGGTAGCAGAAACACTGGAGTTAGTGAAGGCACTGAGACGGGATACAATTTGAAAAAGTGTCCGCCCCAATATGCTCCCACTCGCTTTGCCATTGGCTAATTACTGCATCAGGGTGATTAATCTTGTGTCCATTGGCCTCAATGAAAAATTTCGACAAAGGCATATAGTGAATTCGCTAACACAAATCTGTCCTTCCGAGTGGCAATTGGCCCAAAACGGGATGAAGGTAGCCACTGTTTCCATTACTAGTCGTGGACAGGCACAACTTTAGTGGGCTCAGTTCAGCTCGGTCCACTTCTTCGGCATCAGTAACGTTCATCAAGGTTGCAGACCTCGGCAACAGAGCTAAGGAGTGCCAACGCCATGTATACATGCCACTGTTTGTGTCTTGGGGTCATCAATGCACACAGTCCAATGCACCAACATCCACTCCTGTCTACAATGGACTTTGAGGGCAGCCAGCTGCCGTAATGCTGATGACGCTGGCACGCAGAGCCTCAAGGGTCCGGGTCTTGGGGCGGTCAACATCAAGGCCTTTGAATGTAAACATCTTAAGGACAGGTAGGCACACGTCTGTACCTACGTCGGTCTGTAGTAATGCATTTTTTGGTAGTTCCAGGCCACAGCTTTGATGCTTAGTCGTATGAATGCATGTTCATTGGGTGCGTAGCAAGCATGAACGATCTCGATCCAGGAGACCTGCTTGACGAATGCGCTACAATGAATTTGCACGCATACACAGCACCAGGACAGGCTACCACCTTCCAGCGGGATGGAAGAGCTCATTAAATCACTCCTCCCACTCTCGTGCAGTTTTCTTGATGTTTACGTGATTTGCAGAGAGGGAAAGAAAATTAAAGAAAGAAATGCAAGATTTTACGCGTATTTTAAAATTGAATTAACATACTGTCACTGGATTGGGTTGGGATTTGCTCTTTTAATTGCTCATTTCGCATAGCAGTCTCCCATGCAATGTCACAATCTCATGTTGCCCAACATAAATAACAGAGTAACTGAGTATAATTTGGTTAGAACCTCACCACTTCCAATTGCATGATGGTGAGGAACAAAAGTGCTAATAGGAAGAAGCTATCTTTCATTTTACGTGACTATAACATCCCCTACAAGATGAGCCCTCTTTTGTTTTTAGCTGTGTTAATCCGGAAAATACCCTCCCCGACTGTTTGCAAAGGGAAAATTTGCTTTCTGCTGAGGCCTTTAAACCGTCTGGCCGTAGAACTATGGCCCAGCCAATCGGCTGATGGGGTGGCTTCTATTGCTTCTGCTACCTCTGAAGTGTCAGATAAAGTAAGGAAACGGCCTATAGCTTTACACATGCTCCTGTTTATTGATAATGATATGGCGTGTCGTTTACCTCAGAAGCCGCGGCGACAGCAGCCAACTTCTGTGCCGTATTCCGATCCAACCGAAACAATCACTGATGATCCCAAAGGCGGTCCCTGTTGGCCTTCTTGTTGCAATTTTCGGAAATCTGTGCCACTTCCGGCAGTAATTGTCCTCTGTTCTGTGATGCCAACACCAACATCGACAACGCCAACACCACCCGCTAGTGACAGTATCCGCAGCCTTAGAGGCAGCAGCAGCCGCTGCAGCGGAGGCCGCTGCTGCTACGGCCGCCACCAAAGCGGAGGACGCAGTAGTAGATTCGTTGCCTCCCTCCTCATTGATACCACCGCCATTTCCACTACTACCTGGCAACTGACTATCGGCTGTCTGTTCGTCCTGATCCAGAAAAGTGGAGCATATGTATTCGGAGATTTGGGAGCTAATCTTGTCTCCATCGTACACTTGACTGAGCTCCTTATTCAGCATTTTCTTGAACTAGAAAAGGAGTGCAAAACAAGAGGGTTAAGAGTGTGCATTCGTTACACAAGCATGTTTGCTTTTCTATCAAATAAATTTCATTGTGAAAAGTATGACGTGTGAACATCGTCAAGGGACAAATAAATCAACGCTTTGAAGCCAATCTTGAACAGAGACGTCCCACGCCTATGCTTACATTGAGTCGTTCCTCACATTAGAGGCAACCAACATCCTCCACAAGGAATGCTTCTACTAGTACCGTCGGGGAGGCCTCCAACGTTGCACCAGATCGGTCAAGCAGTTTGAATTCAAACACCGACTATGAGTCCACTCAAGGATCACAAATGACCCAGCATCAAAGATCTTTCCTCCATCTTATTCCCATGACGCTCATCACCACCTCACAAATAATAGTACGTAAGATCAGAAATACAAAAAAATATTCCCGATGATGATGACGCTGCTAAAACTGAGTGTACTTTTGGCCCTCCTCATCCGCCCTCTGCTTCAAAAGTGCACATCAACTTCGATCCTTTTATGTATTTTTGCGTCCATAAACCCACAATTTGTAGGCGAGGAGCAAGAAGGACTATGACAGGGCATCATGTGACACTTTTTTTTTAAATGCATACATATTTTCTTCTTTGTTTCATTTCTGTAACTTAGTTAAAAGTACAATAGAAGAACAAGGGCAAGCACAAAGGCGGTCACGATGTTATTAATAATAACGCCTGATGGTGCTATTGTCCTGGCCAAAATCACAATTCTTTTGTTTCTCCCTTTTGTCTCCATCATCACCCCAGCTTTTGCAATTACCGTTGATCAGAGAGGGAGAAATTTTTACTCTCTGGCTAGACTCATCAGTAGGGCATCTGTCGGGGGGGGGAGGATTGCGACCAAGACGAGATGCATTTGCTTTGAGATACGCATCACGCCTTCCAGAGGAAGCTAAATTATTCAGGCAAGACCTGGAACAACGTGATCTCTTGTCTCCTAACCGTAATTTAGATTCCCTGTACTATTGGAACCTACTCAAACTTTTTAATTAAGTTGCTGAAACCGCGATTGAAAAAAAAACATTAATTAGTAGTAGTTCAAGCAGAAATCCTTTTTTCACCCGCCTTGACGATCCATTCTGGTGTTATACTCTCACAACTGGGTAACAGAAGGACCTGTGATTATTGCTGCGTTTTTGAAATTGCTGGATGGGGCTTGCCCCGGAGTTGCAAAAGGCATGTCCAAGTTTACCGTGAGGTCTAGATCCCAAATGCTCCTAATTAAAAAGAAAACCACCTTTTTTGGTGGAGAAAGTACCTGCGACACTCCATGACAGTCCGACTGTCAGCTTTCAGCGCTGCCAACGGCACACTCATACCTGAGTTCTGGCACCACAACCATGTAGAATGCGCCCTCCATCAGCCTACAACCCTCCTTTACATTGCACCGTACGGCTAATGAGTTGGTTGAGTTTGGAAGAGTGAGGCAGACATAAAACGCTCCTTCGCTAGATGTTTCTCATATCATACTACTTAATCATTATGATAAGTAGCGCTTGAAGGCTGACTTTTCAACATAAATCGGGTAAAAAATAAACAAGAGATAAGGTTTGTTAGGCATTCAAAAGTCTTGAAACATCCAAACTTCGGAACAGACAAAACATTAATCCTCCTAATTACTGACAAAGCAAAAATGCAAAACAAATGACGCGATCTACTCACGAATCAAAAATGAGATGGCAGTTGTCAATCGCAATACTCAATGTTTCCTTTAAAGAGATGAGAGAAACATGCGGAAACATGGAGCCATGAAAATTCGTCTAAAATTTAGCTTTTCAAACACATTCTCATCTTGACTCCGTCGAACAAGACTTCATTTTAGCGATAAAAAAGGCGATCCCAAGTGCATTATCTAGAGGCAGTCTACAAAACCAAAAGCTTATAATTCCTCAGCCCAAAAAGCCATTTATAACGACAGCTTAGTGCTGACTTGAACTGGTGGAGACAAAGATATTACCAAGATGTCAAGACAAACAGCAACGGATAGACTTCTTCCCGCGTCAATTTCCATTAAAGTGACAGAGGCTACGACGTACGAGGGAGGATAGCAGATGGTACTTTTTGTGCAGTAAATGATAACCCTAAACAAGTCAGCTTTAAGGTAAATAACTTTTTAGTCACAAAAAAGGCGAATTTACACAATCTTGTGCTTTTTTGGAGGTAAAAGTCCTACATCGTCGCCATACTTGGGAATGGCGTTAGCAGTGCTTTTTCTCGTGCATAATGGTAAATATTTAGCGTGAATTATCTCAAACTCGGTTCCCTGTAGTGCTGTGGCATTCCGAGGCCACCACCGCGAGGCGAACGACGAGACAGGCCTCGGGGCTGGACGGCTACTGGCGTGACTCGGAGGCCACGGGGGTACACCGGCGGGAGCCCAAGCGGCCCAAGACCGAAGCCAAAAGTTAAACTATCAACCAGAGCATAACATTACCACAAAATTACGCATTACAATGTGAACTGTAATTTGATACTTTTGTTCAAAATGCCAAGCAAGTTTACATCACGTTTTATCCAACAAGTACTTGAAAGAGAGGCTTTCTGCTACATCCAGGGTAATACTCTAACAATGACCTATTCTCGATACAAAGAAGCAATTTTTACCGACCAAACGCTAGAAGATGGGAGGAGCAGTGAAATTACACTTTGCTATTCATAATAACTTTATTATTAAAACGAGAATTGTGACACACTGCCTTGCATGTCATAAATGCCACCCAGTAGGAGGGGTTGAGTAGACAGTTTTAATTGGCAAAGAACTATAAAAATTGTTCGGCTTTTCGTTTGCCAAGTTAAGTCAAACAGCTCAGATGGCACTCGTGTGACACTTGGCTGCGAATGTCTCCACGGACGGTGGCTTGGAGCTCGGGTGTGGAGGCTCATTGAAGAAAAGAAAAGGAAAAGAAAGGAGGGACTCAAACTTTTCAACAACCTCCCTTCTGGACGGCACCTCGGCCGCCTTATACGTCGTTAGTAAACTCATGTGAGCAAATTAAATGCATGACAGTGTCAGTTCCTTGGAAAAGCATTTTCGCTCAAAAACCGAGACATGACATTTGGCAAACCATTTGTTACAAGTTGAGGAAGTTGAATAGGAAGAATTGTGCCCAATCCTCCAATTAGCTGTTTAGGCGTTGGTTTTGGTTTTGTGGGGACTGAGGGCGCCGCCTTTGCACGCCCTCTGGATGGAACAGCCTTCGAGTCATGATGGACAGGCCTTCGGCTCTACTGCATGTCGTCGATGCGTATTCTGCCCTACTTTTATGGCTCCTTTCGACTGCCACACCGCTTTGCGAAGTAACTTCCGGGAAGCTCCTTAAACTATTTCGTGGAGTGAAAATAATTACTAGTGAGGTGATACTGGCATGCTGCAAATTCCGTCTTTACAAAAAGTTCTGCCGCTAGAAGCACAAAAACTCGGTCACCTACATTCCACCTTGGCTGTTGCTTTCCGACTGTCTCTGTCACGGTATGCTGTTGTCTAGTCCTCAGAATAGTTAAAAATAATCAGTAAATGCGAGAAAATGCACGAGGTGAGGTGGAGCAGCCCCTTCCCCCCCATTCCAAATTGTAATCCTCCACTTGTAAGCTTCACTAGTCGTCGAGGCTCGCGATATCAAGCAGTTAGATGTTAGTTCTACCCGTCTAACCGTCCTCACTCAGCTCACCGCGGCACGAAGAGGACGTGGCCTCTAAAACAGTCTTTGGAGAGAATCAGTGATCAGACTCGCCTTCTTAACGTTGGTATGCAGAAGCCATTTCCTGCCAGAAATCTATCGATAAAGAATTCTTGACGGAGACATCTCTAGGATCTAAACAATGATGAATGGTCTTCTTTACACTTCAGTGTCAAATCAATCTAACTAATGGCACACTGAGTTTGCAGTATTCAAGAAAGAGACGTGCCCACGTTCCTATGTCGCCTGCCTTCACAGCTGTTGAACCAAGGAAAGAACAGTTCGAGTAGCAGGCAGGCTCGAATCAACTCCATCGTTAGGGACTGCCGGCATTTTATAGCATGAGGGCGCGAAACAACATGAAACTAACACCGAGGCCTATAAAATGCTACCGGCAGCCTAGTGCGAACCTACTTAGTCGCTAGCGCTGCATACATACAAGCCAATGTAGCCACTTGGATGAAAAACTGCATCCACTTCTGGTCATCTGACACTACTCAGATTCTCATGCATGAGTAGGGAAAACAAAGTGGGAGGAATTGTTAAGACTTAAAAAACTCTTAAAAATTGATCCACAATTTCATTACCACGTAAGGGCCATTGAGGTAGCCTTTGGCTGCGAAAGCAAAAGCCAAACTGTCAATGGAAAAGTAATGCTCATACAAAGTTAGAAGTGGCTTAACTTCGTTTGAAAACTGCTAGGCCACCTACAACAGGGACAATTGCGCACAGTAGTGCAAATTTAGGAATTGTGCATCGCGAACAGGACATGGAGAATAAATTGCTTAGATTATTTACTGATAGCCAAGTAAATTAACTGCCTATTTTTTTTCGTTCCAAAGGATAAGAAAGCATTCCTGAGGTAGGGGAAAAGTTCAAAGAAATGTTGAATTGATAAAGGCCTGGTCAAGTGCAACCCCTAGAACCAGTAGTGACAGCAACAGTGGCAGAAGCAGCGGTGGTGATGGTGGCGGCGGTGGTGGTGGTGGTAGCAGCAGTAGCCAGGTATTGATGCAGAAATAAGCTGCCAGTGTACAGTCCAGGCCTATGGGCTTGAGTGGATGAATGCGCGTTCATCCACAAATCACTTTTCTCTCGGCCAAAACGCCGCACCACCATTGGCTGGCATGGCCGAGGCATCACGCGTGCACCCAGGCATCGTGAAGAGGAGTGAATGAGAGGTAGGTAGGTGGAGTGGCAAATAGATAAGCAGATAGATAGGTGAATAAGCTGATAAGTGAATAGATTGATGAGTTGAAAGATAGATAGGCGTATTTACATGTTGGAGGTGAAAGGCAAAGGCGAATTACAAATCCCAATTTCATTTGCTCATCACAATGTCAATGCCAGCTTGGTGATCATAAATGAAGCCTACTGCATTACTAGTTGAAGTCCTCATCTCATCCCTGCATTAGCATATCTAGGAATAGGAACAAAGATTCCTGCTGCCTTTTTTAATGGAAGTTCGGACGGGTTAGGGAGTTAGTGCCTCTAGGAAAGGCGCTCAAAAAGGTGACAAAATCCAACAGAATCGGCAAATCGGAAGGTTTGCAATGCAACCCAGAAGATCCGGCCGATCCAGTCTTTACGCATAAATGGGCACGACATGCTGATGGTTACGGCAAAATTTCAATTCGATGCGTGCTTTGCCGTCCAATAAATTTTTCACGACCCTGGGATTCAAGGGTTGGGAGGCATATATTCAGCACACAAAAAGTGGGAAGCTTTGGAATCACCCACGCCAGAGCCTTCAATGTTACCCATTTATGGACAAGCAAAGTGCCCTCACACTTACACACCTTTTTTCTTACATTTTCTGTGAAAAGACGACGTCGTTTTTAGTTTGAGAAGCACTAACCTTACTGGAGGCCATATCACTGACAGATCGATGGGTCTGGATGCTTTCTAGCCGTTCCAGGCACCATTCCAGCTCCTCCAGAGTCTCCACAGCCAGACTGTTGGGAGGGTCGTCTGCAATTGCAAGAGGGCATAAACTCTCAACCAACCACTAGAGGGTCAAGCCCATGCCCAAGCAAGATGCATTGCCTTCTACTGCTAGGGCACTTCAAACTACGCTAGTAAAGAGCGAAATGCGATAAAACGTAACAACAAGATGATAGGTTTTTAAGGAACAAAACAAAAAGCAACGAGGAGAGGACCTTCCTACCCACTCACCGGGACATGGAATTCGACGTGGCTCTTCAGTGTGCGAGGTTCCGAATCGGGAACTAAAAGGCAGAATAAGAAGAAGAAGAGAAGGAAATTTACAAATAATCCAAAGACGGAGAAGTGCCAACTTTTATAAGGTCATGCGAGTCATAAATTTTGGCCACCCACTTCTCCAACCGCCTCCATCAATACCAAGACAGGGGCAAGTGGCCACACCGACGCATTCGCCTCTCCACGTCTCTATTTCTATGCTAACGGGAAGACTAGCCCATGGACAACTGACTCACTGCCCACAGACTTCACAGTCTTTCTACATGGATGCACCTTCTTTGTTTGAAAGGTAGTTGTTTTTGAAGAACGAAAGAATTATGCCTCCTGCAGTAGCTTAAAGATGAAGTCAAGTTGTTGTGGCAACTGGAAATGGAAATAAAAAAAGGCCTTTCTTTGACAGGAATCGAAAGCCAACACACCAATGCCCATCCTCACTTCTGGCAGGTCTTTAGGTAAAAATGAGCATTAAAATTCGCTCCGACGGTGAATGAAGGAGGCTGTAAATCAGGTTTCCGCATCAAAATCGCCTAGCAATCCACCAAGCGAATTCCGCAATTGGCGAGCTACTAAATTTGTTCACATCATATCGTGCTAAATTCGGTTTTGCGAAAATTGGGGAGGGGAAAAGAAAGCGTGATGTGCTCTTTATTTGTAGCCCACCCGTGGATGGAATAGCTCATCCAGTGAGACACAGGACAGGGCTTTAGAGTCCACCTCGCATTCACTCCCCGCAAGCAGCACCAGCTCCGCTCTTCTACATTGTTTCTCAAGTAGAAGAGGAGG
Organism: Taenia pisiformis; assembly: GCA_023968675.1. Taxonomy (NCBI): domain Eukaryota; kingdom Metazoa; phylum Platyhelminthes; class Cestoda; order Cyclophyllidea; family Taeniidae; genus Taenia; species Taenia pisiformis. The sequence goes on along the minus strand of CM043731.1, from coordinate 9,885,461 downwards.
AGTCACCCACATCTAACCAATTTCACCGAGAGTAAGTCGTGAGATTGTTTCACAAACCTCGTCCGCAAGGCATAAGCTGGAGAAGAACGTAGGCGGAACTCGTCAACAAAGCACACCTACTCCACTTTGTCATGGCGACGATGACAGTGCTTGTGATTAGTCACCTCGGTGACTTTTATGGTAATGTCCGTTCCGCAACCATGTGAAGCCAAAGGCGAGGGTAAAAAACGTGCCATAGAGGATGGTAGCAGGAAGGAGAGTTTAAACAAACACCACGCAAAATACCATTTACATAAACACCCAGACACTGGTAGCGTAGAATTTCTCAGATTATCGCAGCCTAATAAACCATAAAATTTGTACCCAAATGACCTTACAATCCCAACGGATGGAACGAAGCGAAACGAGGACAAGGGAGCGAATGACCTTTGGGGAAACCAGACTAACATGACCTTGAGAGAGGGGGGGGGGCGGAGGTGATGCAGATTCAACCTTTGTCACGTGTGTATGACGTGGACACACGAAACATTATGTACTACCAGAGGAGGTGAAAATCCTTTCAACATCACCAATTTTTTGCCTTTAAATGAGATTTTTTGGTAAAAAATGTGGAGGTGTAGATCTACTTCAACTTCATCCACCTCGCATTAAGCAACTCCTAATAATACGACCGAGGAAAGGCAGCCCCATTGACAAAATTTGTTGGCTAAGATGATGTTTTTGATACGCCACACTTCCTGATAAACAACCTCAACAGCATGACAAAAGAAAAGAGGAGAAAATAAAAACAGAATCCACTTACGCTAAAAAGGAAACAGAGATTGCGTTACTCGACGTTTCTTTTGCCTTTGAGGAATATGAGGCTGCCAAAAATAACACTACTATGCCATAAATCAAAACATCGAGAGAGAGCGAGAGAGACAACTTTTTCACGGTATCGCAAATGACACGACACACCCCTTAACGGAGACAGGCTTCATGGAAGGAAGAGGAGGGGGAGAACAAACTGCAACAGTGGAGGAGAGGATGCATTGAAATTGTCAATGCAATGCCCAGACTGCAGTGGATTGGCGGATTCACCTGAAGGCGTTGAGTGTAAGGGTGTGAGGTGAAAATGATCGACACTTCCAACCAATTCAAATTAGATCTCATCAACGCGTCACACATGATTGACACCACGTTGCGCATCGATTAACCACGGAGACTTTCACAATACAAGAAATTGAGATTGTGAATTGGAAGGATGCCAAATCGGCCCACTGTATGGTAATATGAACGCAGAGGTCAGAGAGACAAACATATGACCTAGAGAGAGAGAGAGAGGATACAATTGGAGGGTTCTGCTTAATCACTCCTCGGGTAACAGCACCCACATACACACCCTCAAATGAGGGCGAGAGTGACCTCATTTCCATTCATGGTGAGGTGATAGAACGGGTGATTACTCAGGTGGCGAGTTCACAGAGCTCATGTGAATAGGCACAGTGTGCCAAATGAGTGATACGACCACCAAGTTTGAATGAAATGAAGCGAGTGTTCAAGTCGCTTTGTTAATTCAGTGAATTAGCAGAAGGAGGTGACTCAAACGATGGGGTGTAACCACCAGTGCTTACCTTAGAGGCTGCACTCGCCTTTAGAAAGGGGATGACAAGGAGGGATGACTACTATTACCCTTGTAGACTTGAACTAAACATACTTTTGCTATAGCATAACCACAATCCAAGTGACCCGTCTCCGGGGTCACACGAAAGCTCCCACATGGAGGTGTGGAGGAAGGGGGGGGGAGGGCGGGAGTGCCATCTGTCAATTGCCATTTAAACTTGCTTCTATTAATCCGCATAAAATCACATATGCACATGAAAATGCAGTGTGGTTTGTGTGAAAAAAAAGATCCCACGTCAAAAATCGAGATTAATGGCGAGATAATTTCTCATTCGCTTAGTTTTGGGAAAAAGAGTGAGAGAGAGAGAGAGGGAGAGAGGGGAAATGAGGGCGGCATTGTAACTCGAAAATGGGGTGTCTTGCTTATGCCTTCTACCACACAAAACCCTTTTCTGGACAGAATTGAAGCAAAGTTTAACACTGTAATTTGACAACAACCAAACTAAAGCTGGGTGGAGAGGTATGCGGGATCCCATAATTCGGCCATCATTCCTAGTCCAAGAAAAAGCAAAACACAACCTTATAGGCGGTGGCGGGTGAGGAAGGTAGGAGGATAAAAAGGTAGAGGCATAAAGCGAAAGCAATTAAGAATAATAACAGAAGAAAAGGCCATGGTAATTACGTTCTTTCCTCCCCGTACTAAAAAGGGAGAGGAGAAGAGTGAACTTACTCCTTCGAGCTGTGCACATTGGTGAGACATATAAAGTTTGCACGGACCTTTCGAAGACTGGCCAGAATTTGGGCGAACGGTGTGACAATGGGTTCATCGGTATGGCTAAAAATGTAGAGGGAATCACGTCGTGAGCTGGGAGTCATTCTAGCACTAGTGAGGGGAACAGTTTGCATCTGAGAGACTGTGGCATCACCACATCCCTTCGGTCTGTTTCGAGACATGAAATTGAGTCGAGAAAAGCCACTCCTATCACTCTTTTTGGTTAGCATCCGTTTACGAAAGGAGGAGCCAGAGGAGCGTAATTTTATGAATCCTGCCTTCTTTCGACTCGTAGGACCACATCTGGAGGAGGAGTCGCCTTCAGCAGGAAGATCAGCTTCTAGGGGGCGGGATCTAACTTCTACAGGATCTGACTTCCTTCCGGATATCACTTTACGGCGACTCATCCCTCCTAGAGGCTTGTAGACAGCCTGGGCACTGACGCTCGAACTCCGACTATGCTCAAGATCCACAGATTCAGCGACGGCTAGACGGGCAGTGGCCTCTACAACCAACGTGGGACGACGCCCCGTCTCCAAATCAACCTCAAAATAGGGAGTCGAATGTCGTCGGGCCGGATTGTCGGTAGCGTGACCGTTAGATTTGTTCCAGGAAGGCCTTCGACAATCGTCACAACACAGGCTAGCCAAACTAGAAGCCGGTTCGGTGGCGACTGCAGGTAAGAGGTCAGCAGAAGCCTTGGAATGATGCTGTATCTCAATGATTTTAGATTCTTTGCGGCCTAGGATACAGCAGAATCGCCACATACGCAAGCCGTCACGGAAGGAGGGTGGTGTTGTTTGCAATGCTTTCTGGCTGCAAGCAGCGCGTCTGTGCCGTTTTTATCACTGGTATTATCCGCAAATAATCCACATAGTTGAGAGGAGGATGAGAGCTCGTAAGTCCAATTTGTAGAGACGTCTTGCGCGTCGTGATCACCTAATCTCCTTCCCGAAAGATGTGTATGTATAAATATATATATGTAAATAATGTAATATAAATGTTGTTAGGTGAGTGATTTAAGGAGTGAGTTACTACATGCTCCGGCTAGTGGACAATTTATGCAGTCGCGTAGACACACACGCACGCACGCACGTAAGACGTGGGAAGGCTTTTAAGTGGACGCACAGACATACATGCACAAATGCACGCACGTGTCTGCCTTTTCGAGGTGTGAGCGTTCGTGCGAGGGTGCGTGTGAGGCAGACAGGCGCTCAGAAGTGCCTGCGCCAATCACAGTGCGGAGCAGTGGTATGCATGCGGCTGACTGGTTAGCCTGCCTTCATGTGTCTCGATTTGGGGGCGAACCATCCCCAGTAGACCAGATACAAGTCATCCACCTATCCATCCCTCCATCCAACCCTGTTGCCTTCACCTTCCACACACTGACACTATTGGCGGCTGCTAGTAGCCTACGCTCTGGCAACGAGCAAGTGGGCGTTCATGCTTTCGTTCTCACACATGGTTGGGTTATTCGTGGCATAGTGACTTTGCTTTTAGGCGATTTATCTTTGCTAGTATGAATGACCTCTCTCCATCACTAAGCCTCCCTCACGTGTTTTAACGCAGTTCAATCTCACGGCCAGCTCTAAGCGTCTACCGAGGTCAGATAAAGTGGATTTTTTTCTCATACCTGTTTGAGCTTGTCTTCATTCGCGAAAATACCATAAAGTTGGGTCTAAACATCTTGAGGGCAGCTTATAGATTAGTAAACAGTTTGGCGGGTCATTAGAATCGATTATCGATTTTTAGGACTTGGCAGAAAATGTGACTTCATCGGATCGATACCGTCATGACCTCAGCTCCGGTAACAAGTTGATGCACTTGGCATTCTTTGAAAGTTTTTATTATTAATTTAAGCACCCAAGAGAAAGTTTTGATAATAAAAACTATTGATAAACGATTGGACGGAATGGAATTGGAATATCGGTGGGAAATCAAAATGGTGAGTATGATGCTTAACTAGGAATAAGTGGTCTCCACCCATTTCGGTAAAATGTCAACACCACGCGTTTGTCCATTGTGAGGGGGAATGTCTCCCCCCACCCACAAAAGAGATAGCATTGTTTAACCCACGCAGTTGGCTTTATCTGGACCCTGGAAACTTGGCCCAAAAACAGTTTTTTGCATGCGTGCCCTTGCGGCTGCTCACAAACAAAAAATGCGGGTCACAGAGAATATGGGGATGGCTTATTGTAAAAACAAGATGCTACCGAGGGGTCGTTGTGAGTTTCTCTGGAGCGCTCCCACTAGAACACCCCACAGGTAACTGGTTTAGGGTTCCAAAAGTTGTATCTCGGTCTTCAATGGGCGATTGCACCCATTTACACCACTGCGGTGTGCCAAAAGTTATGGTTCGAATTAAGAAGTGCCTATAAATAGCATATATTTTGGCAGACAACCGCGGTGTCGTGCTGCCTTAACCTTGAATTTGAAGAGGTTAATTAAGACTGCGATCTAACATCAGTGAAATAAAAATTAAAGGCGAATATTAGCAATTAGCCACGATGAGACACTTACCGTCCATGCAAATGGCCATAGGCTAACACAAGTCGCATACCAAAATAACTTGTTTTCCATATTCCTAAGTAGAATGTGGATGGAGAGGTAGGAGGAAAAAATGGATAATTTTAGCCATGCCTTAACTACTGAGACTCGCCTCACTAGCGTGCCCAGTTACGTCACGCACAGGGAAGGAAGATTTGCCTTCCAAAATTTGACTTGCAAATTGATGTACTTATAGGTCACTTTTCTCATTTCCACGGTCATTTATAAAAGAGTTCCCCACAATAATGAAATGGAATTTCGCGTTTTAAAACTACTTTTAAGTTACATAATGCTCAATGATCGAAATGCTAGGAGGAGCCATGCTCGAATTACAGGCTTAATGAAAAGTAAAACCGGCATGATTGGTTCCTCTGATTTGTCAAAGGTTAGCCGATAAGGCGATTGAATCAGTAATCACGAATGGAATTATGATGCCATAATAACCAATCAAAGTATAGTTCAGACGCAATCAGGATTATGTCATTGGATAAAACGGCGGGGGAAGCAGCCTATTGACTACCAACCAGAAAAGCGTGGAAATCGTCGATCCAATCTGAGGGCACCGTCTGAATCGGAATGTTCCAGTTTCAAATTGTCACCAGCTTACTTTTCTACAAACCAGCACCAGGCTGTGCAAGTAACCTGTCAAAGGTTTTAACTGCTATCCACCTTAACTTTTTGCACCTTAGTAAGCCATGCAGCTAAAAATGAACGTTAATGCAATAGCAAAGGGAATAGTGTGTTACCACTTTGGCACACACTTTTGCAACGCATTTTCGAAATCAGATATAAAAAGGTGTTACTTAAATGAATTAGGTAGAAACAAATATGTGTTTTCACACCAAAGGTAATATTTGTTGGGGGAATTTTAGCAGCTAATTTGGCAAGGCTTCTTTGTGCGGAAGTTATACCAGTATTCTGAATGGAAGCAATTTCGATTAATTGATTGCGCGACAAACTTTAAAGGGATTTTATCCCATTTTCACTAAATGCATCCGGAACATGAAGAATGCAAAGTGACACATCGAGGAGCAATTCTTGGCGGGGCAGCATGCTTAGATTTTTTGCTCATTAATAAAATGACGAAGTAACCGATATCGTGGTTTGATGTTGGCACATGATTTCTTTCATTTGCCTTTAAATGGAGCATTAACTTCCCCTTTAAGCGTTTGAATAGGCAACTTAGTGGTGAAATAACTTTTTGCCTCATAATAGCGGAAGAGTCTGCCTTTTGGGCATGAAACGAAGGCTGGCTGCGATTCTAAGAGCGATATCGCTGAGATTTGATTTGGGTGCTTTCTATGGTATCCAAGCGATGCCTACTTTATAGGGTGGGGACAAAGTAATAGAGGGCGTTCACTTAACAGCATTTAACTCAGTGACTCCAAATTTTGGCTAACATTCCTCTCTTTAGCCTGATATAGTACGAAGGCAGTGAATTTATCCCCCTTCAGTCAAGAAATCGGGCGAAAAATCAGGTGCAGTGGAATAAATTGATAGTACGAAGATCATGTGCCTTCATGCCTACATGAAACTTTAATGATTGCTGCTCCAAGCTCTTCTGGTTTTTTAAAAGTACCGACTATGATCTAGCAGGAAATGGGGAAGAGTTACCAACAGTACCGCCGAGGACAGACCTCAATGGGAGAAGGGGACTACGCAATGTTCAACCCAGCGAATGCCTCAGTCTGCCCCACTTGCTCTCCTCCTCTTAGAGGTACGACTCTTCGGTTGTGCTGAAAGCCTCGCAATCATTTCCCACACAAATACTGAACTTTCTTTTACGGTGGTTTGCTGTTTCTGATGAATTTTAGGCTTGCCAAAAGGGAAAGTAGGATTTTCCCAAAGCTTGACATGACGGAAAATCGATAACCTTCATCGGACTCTCTAGATTTTCCTTGTCTACTGATGGTTCTTTTCCCCTTGTTCATTCTGCCAAAATTAAAAATGAGCTGTACACAATGTTCACTCCAAGTACGGTAAAACTTCAACTATCTCTCTGACAATCAGTTGATCGGCGGCTTAACCCTTTAATTTTTCCCCTTCAGGCGTCCCAAACTCCAGCAAAGTCTCCGCACTTCCCATTTGAAAATACGTTCAAACGCCTGCAAGACTAATCTTTATAGCTCATCTGATAAGAATTTTCCATAGCCATTAATAGCATTTTCACTCATTTCAATCGCATAAATGCCAAAGTCCGACCTTAGTTGGTCCATTGTACCGGTGCAGTGGTTCGTTAAATTGCTCGAGCAGACGGTTGACCGACTGTTCTAAACAATGTGGTCGTTCATTTGCTTTTTATCCCCCTTCATGCATGTGTGGATGTTTTGTTGTTTTGCCTCAATCTCTCTCACCATTCAAATGGGAGGAAAGGCTTTCCTATTCACCATTAACGTTGACTTTTATACGCGTCATTTGAGTTGTCTCCTAGCTGTCATGATGACAGTAGGTTGTTGGCATAAAAACTTTATTTTTACCCATTCAAAAAAATTCAAACTTGTTGCTTACTAATACTCCCATTAGCGCAAATAAGGGGGCAAAATTCTCTTCACTGATTAATTTTTGATTGGTAATTGAAAAGCGTTTTTCATGCACCTTCGAGTGATGGGAAATCAACTGAGCGTAGCTGGTAGAGTTCCGAAACGATTATTAATAAATAAAATGTCTCTAAAAAAGGTGTCTGCACCGGACAAAGGTTTTGAGCAAGTGACCCAACTCCGCCACCAACACTTTTGGTAAGAACAATATTTCTTATCTCACCTAAGTAATCTACAACACCTCCTTTGTGCTTCAGAGAGTGAGAGAGAGGCTTTGTGTTAGGTGTATGCTCAGCAAAGTCCTTTTTATAACCGCCCATGAGTGTAACGAACAAGAACGCAAATATTTTCCACTGTTTACTGTCGCGGTGATAGAAGGGAGGATGGTGAGGACTCGAGTGAGACGTTGACTTCTGTTAGGAGAGTATTGCATCAGTTCTGTTCATCCACCACTTTTGAGCAGAAAAAGTGCAGTAGCTGTGGGTGTTAAATTCACAGAATAAGAATGACCGACACCGTTAGTGAGGGACGCACAAGAGGAGGTGACAGTAAGATCCAATTATAGTTTTTTTTCGAGAAAAAAACACAAACATTTGGGTCATATGAGCCTAATGGCACGAGTTTCATCAAGATATTCATCGAAGAAAAAGTCTCCCAGTTGGATTTCACCCCGAGCCGATGACTTGCTTGTGATTGGTGCGCCAAAACGCGGCTCATGTAAGTAGTTTTGTTTTTAAAAGGATGGACACCTCCCAATCGGGTTTAATGAACCGAACGACAGTTACACAAACATAAATTCACTCACATGCATGTGAGGCAGCTCCAAATGTATTGTTCGACTTACTAGCCTATTTTTTTCCTACTAAAATTTGAAGGACTGGCCATTATTACAATCAGTTATTTAAAAATCAAAAAGTTTCAGTGCTTTGTTTAAACTGCCACTTTGAGTGGATCTCTCCGTCTCCCACGATTTGATACGGCGATAGGATGGAGCGCCGCGTAATTTTTCAGTTCCTCTTCAGGTCGGGAATAAACCTACTTTACGACTCATATAGCAGCGGTAGTAAAATCCACTCCAAAAGAAGGACATTATGCCTTTTTTTCAGATACTGACTACGAAGCTAAAAGGCCACAAAAAAGCAAGGCATCTAATGGGAGTACTTGTGTCTGGAAGCCTCCATAACAAAAGAGCTATAAAAAAACAACTGCGACGATTTTGAGAACCGCCTCCATCCCGGGTTTGTCTTGGTGGAGAGTAATGGAACAAGATTGGGTTGGAATAACCCAACATAATGTCCAATAAAAGGCCTACAGAAATTTATGAGCGTTAGGCTTTCCTTTTGCTTTTAGGCTAACATTTGCAAAAAAGGAAACGCTAAAGGGGTCTACCCTCTGTAGAAAATCAGCTAGTCATTAAGGCCATGCCTCTACCAGCAAGTTCTGTGTCAACATCAATGGCGGAAGAGTTGATCGCCTTATTATAATCAGAAAATAATGCGAATGATGCACACATGTACAGAATTTAATCAAGATCGAAAGAGGGATCAGCTTCAATGAGAACTGGTTCCACTAAGAAGTGCTTTTGCCTTCAGAGGGAATGCAATATCCAAACCGGAAGGTCAAGACTAGATAAATGAGTGTCTCAGTAAGACCAATTTGCATTTATGGTCACTCGGAATTATGACGCGACAGTATTTTTGGGAAGCAATTTTGCCATTTGTGTGGTGTCAGTGCCAGAGATACTGAAATGCACAATTCCTTCTTAAGCGAATAAAATTTTTCATCGAGAGTGCCTACATAAGTGCTTTTTCTTTGCGTTTTGCTTTAGATGTCCCCAAATTTAATCATTTCTGATTAATCAATCAGAAGTACTTGATAACGGAGCAGGTGTGCGGCTAATCAGCTACTGGTTGATTAGCTCTTGCAAAAATCAATAATTGAGTCGGATTCGTTTCTGATTGGTTAAAAGCTAACCAACAATAAATCTGGTAAAGGTGTCGGTCCGAATCTAATTGCAACAATTGTTAATGGCTGGAAGATGGTAAAATTGGATAATCGTGGCAAAAATTTGCACCGAAGCCTTATCTTCAATTCGGTTTTTGTAGGAAGTCGTTTGAGCATTACGGAAGCACAATTCAATTTACTCTTTAATGAACAATTATCTGTATGTTATTCAATGACATCGCTTCAACAAATACTTCATGATGGTCAGGAATACAAAGTAGACCATGTAACGGCTTGTTTTTCTACCAGGCTGAGGAGCATTTTGCCAGTGTAGTGACAAGTAAATATGACAGAGAATTAGAAATAAATATAAATAAAACTGCCGATGTTTTTGGTCGGCAAAGTGATGTAACGTTAAAAGCTTAAATAGTGTTAAGTAGTTCAAACGTTTTGAGGGCTTGTATCAATTCTTAATAAAACATCCATTGTGCCACATTTTGTTCGGAACGACGTATTAAGTCGCTCGAGCCAAACACTACACACAGAAGTGGATAAGTAAATCTAGCCTATCTAATAACCTACTTCCTGTTGTCCACTAATTAAATAAACAATACTTTGATCGCAAGTGTCATTATTTGTGGCAGCAATATTGTGTCACAAGTGCCACTATTTGCTTACCATTACGGAGTAGTGGTTCATCTAATGTAGTAATTAGCAAGCCTTCACCAACGAGCAAAAAATCCACCCCTTTTTCTGTGTCTTTGTAGAGATTGGAAGGTAAAGTACATCGCCTTGAGAGTGGGGTGATTAGGTGGATGAAAAGGAACTGTCAAGGGTGTCTGACATTTGGATTGCAATTATGCCAAAGTACGAGTATCATGACACTAAGGCAAATAGACAATTTGGGGCTCTGGAAGGCATCTACGCAATTTATGCATAGTGAGAGGAGGGAGAGGATGGGGGTAGGAATGAATAAGACGACAACGTCCTCATACTCTTGGACTGTGCGCAGTTAAATCCAGTTATTGTTGTTATTATCGCTCTATTCTGTCAATCAACACACTTTTCGCTTATAGCAGTGAGCTTTTTACGACGAAAACATTAGGGAATTTAAGTTCTTGTCAAAACCTCAAAAATTTGATTGCTGCAATGCGCGCGTTAATAATTTTTATGCATCACTTCGATTGGTTGCCAATTCAACCAAACGGATTTATTTGGTGTTACGTCGCCTCCAAATGGCGGTTCCTATGTGAATATTTGAACAAAAAGAAATCTCCATTTGCCGCATCGCTTCGGTTGAGCACACTTTTAATGGTACCAATTCATGAGAGTCATAACCAGCTGTCAGCTGCAAGCAAAATCACATGGAGAAAAATTGAGTGGTTGTTTAATTCCGCTCCGTGGTATTAGCGCCATTTGGTACAGCAAATGCTCAGCACTTTTATCGCAATGCACCGTTTACTTTTCTCCCCACCCCCACCCCCCAAAAAAACATCAAACAAATTATGTTTAATTAAAATCAAAGAAAATTGGGCTAGTAAGGGAGTGGCATTGTAGCCTTGGATAAATCCAACAACTCTATCGTGAGAACTCATTTCACATTCGTTACTAATTCATGACAGTGGAGTGTAATTAAATCTTGAGGGATTTTCGTACCGAGGCAAATTAAACAAGCAAAAGTATCTAAAACAGCTAATTAAGAGGCAAAAGTTTAGTACAGTTTTTTTGTGCGTCAAAAAGATGCTTCACAGGACACAACGGAGCACATTAACGTCCACTTCATCCCCAATCTAGCAATGATTGGCATGAACAGTAGAAGTCGACGCAATTTAGTTTGTGATTGGCGATGACACGACGAGTAAGTCAAATTTTGTAGGCTCCAAACAATGTTGCTGCTATTTTCCTTGTCTTGCTCCAATAATGAGCGTCACATCATCATCTCAAAGCGCACGCAGCCTCCAAACTGCTCCCGGAAAAAAAGAAAACAATCCAAGAGAGCGGAACGATTATTCACACTTACAAGCCTTCACTAGTCGGTAATTTGGAGTTTTTTCATATAGACCAGTCCATTTTATGCAATGTACTCAAAATTTATGACTCTTGATAGATAATTTAAATGCAAATTAATGCATAAATCCTTTGAGCATCATCAAGGTGTCGCTTTATTGTTGCAGCTATCATGTGAACCAATTTGCCGCGTCAGCGCACCGGGTCTGCGTCAAACAGATGCACGGAGGCGTTGATGTCCAACTTTTGAAGTCGCCTCGATGGACGAGAAGCTGCCGACAGCGAGTGGACCAAATGACAGTGCCAATGTCACAATGCATGCGTAATGCTTTTCATGCCTTTTTTTTTGGATTGAGAGCACTTGTCGTTCACCGGAAGCTGCCTAGTTTATGGGATAATCTAACAGTCTCAGAATGCCTTCCAACTGCTTCCAACTAGTCGTTTTCTATGCACCGTAGAATGTAGCTGCATATGTTAGAATTTACTGACAAGGAGAAAAGCCACCATGCAAATGAGCTTTCATTAGGAATGCAACCCAGGGAGGTAGGCGTAATAAATGAGCGCAGCAGTGGCAGACGGTGAAAAGTTCTGCAAGAGGCAAGCAAGGTGGGCACTTTTATGTGGGGATGCACAGTGTCAGTGGTTGGACAGTCGCTGCTTATTGCAAAACCTCCCATTTTAGTTAACTCGCCAAGAATTTACGTATCATGGCCACAGGAAATCTAATACAGCCTTAAATGTAGGTTAATTAAAAAGCATTCGTAAGCGGGAATTGGAGTGGCGCTGAAGGGGAGGGGAGGGGGAGGGGAGAGAAGGGATAGGGCGAGGAATGGGAGCTTTAGTATGTATCCCTACTCTGACGTAAGAGCATGTCAAATGTGGTAAACATTTTGCAGTTAATTAAGCAAATTTGCCACTCGGCAAGCAAACAATCGCATTGTAACTTGGGGAAAAAGGCGAAGTGTTGTACACCTCCACCACTCTTCAATGATGCTAAAATTGCTGGTGAATAAGGAGTACACTTTCTATTGAGCAAAAAATAATACTACTCCTAACCAAGGTATTTGAAGTCCTCATCTCTTGAGTCTCATAAAAGCCCCATCATATGGCCAGCACTTTACGATCCCTTGCCCAATAATTGCAACACCCTTCGCCAACGGTGCAGTGATACTAGGGGGCTAGCTTCTAGGCGCGAAACCCACCTCACTGGGAGAGGACAAAAGGAGCAAAGCGGACTGGCCAACAATTCATGCATTTTTAGCTTGCATTCTTCTAGTAAATGCGCAGCCAATCTTAGACCTCGCCTCTTGGGGAAAAGTCTCATTAAATTGAAGAAAAAGTTGGAGACCATCAGAAGTAAGCGGGTTGGACACCTTGATGGAGTGGAAGTTGTCATAAGCTAATTACACTCAAAAGTCAACTTTTTAAAGTGATTAACCTTCTTTTTAATGATATTTGAGAGACGTAAGTAAGTCGGACTGAAAGTGGAAAACACCACTGCCTGATGATCACCAGATTTTTGTGACACTTTATTAAGTTTGCTGGTGCTGTTCTACCTCAGTGTGGATGCTGTGCTGGTAATGGCGCAATGCTGCATGTGCGCCATGCTCGGATTTTAGATCTACTCAAAACAAAGTGGCCGTCGAAGTCGAATCCAAAAATGACATTTGTTCGGCGTTTTGGTTCCACGGTTAAGGCAAGACCATGCTCTTAAAAAAAGCTCCCAATTTTGTATTACTTCATCACAATTACATTTGCACTAAAAGGACCCACTTTGGAATATCATCCAGCGGTATATTGTCTTTCACCGCAAGATTCGTGGCGGTCGGAGCGGAAAAATGGTGACGCCCAAATGCACAGCAAGACAATACTCGTTTCACTTGCAAAGGTAACAAGGTAGGCTCTTAAATCTCTAAGGCTTGGTTATTATTTGCGCACTGTAATCTCCCATTCCATGCCTATTACTTTCTAGTACTTCTAGCAAATAAAAAATTAACTTCCTTTTTGTCCCTAGGGTTGCCCGAGACCACTGTACTACAGTGAGGAAGTCAGGCTAGATTGTAGAGATTATTTTGACTAAAATTACCACTACGCACTTGTAAGATAAAGTGGGGGGTGAAATTGAATAAAAAAAACACCATCTTAATGGAGGGAACACGGACAAAAATGCGTGCCAAAGGTCATTTGTCCAGCCAATCAGATTTGAGTATAGTGGTGGTAAACGTTGGTAATTATTTTGATGAATGGTTTCTAAATTTTTCGTCCCCACTGTCTGTACGCCTATAAGCGAAAGTGTTTGAGTTGCCATTAATGTCATAAAGATTCCATTCTTTCGTGCATGGAAAGGTGAAATGCTACTCGTCGGTGCCTTAATACAATAAGGTGCTGACACATCCCACTACCGCAAGTGTCAGGAATCTATGGTCTAAGGTAATGCAATCAAAAGCAAAGCAAGGTGTTGGAATGTTTAATTAGCCTACGAAAAGGGAATGATCTAGGACTCCATTATTCTAATTTTTACCTACTGCAATCGGTAAGGCTGGCGGTACGAGTGTCCGGACAAGATCGCGAGCTCATTGACTTACTTAACAGATAAAATTCGTTTAACCATTTAAAGGAAGTGAATTCGTTTATTGTTCCTAAAATTGATTCACGTTTATTGTTAGCGTGGGGTTTGTTAATAGCACCGGTGAGAACAGGGCAAATTTATGTCTTTGGTCTTCGCGGTTTTTGAGCAACACCAAAACACTTGTGGCATTGCTTCCATCGCTAAAATGGGAAAAGACAGTCTAAAATTTGTTTATAAAGACCCATTTTTCGCCATTTCTTTGTTTACTGTTATTTTTTTCAGCCACATCTACTGTGAGACTTGAATTCTATTGGTTGAAGGGGGAGGGGTGGGGAGGACGGTGGAGAGGAAAAACGACCAATGACCTAAATAATTAAATAGTCACCTCTTCTAGTTAAGAAATTTATTTTTGTCTGGTGGGAAACGGTTAGGCGCATGGCCAACTCCTTAATGGCCATGAAACTGGGCTTCAGCAAACAGTGGGAGAAATGCTGCAGTCGAAGTAATTGGCGGGAAAATGAAATTGAAGAGGACTTTTTGAACACTTTCTTCCAAACACGCTACACTCTAAAATGGAGTGGAGAGTGTCATAGTACTTGTTGGAAGAGGAGGAAGAAGACGATTAAAATGTGACATCACATGGGATTGAAAATAGAGTTACTGAGGCCTGAAAAAGGCGAAGCATAATGGGAGCGAAAAAAAGTCAAATTAAGCAAGTGAACAGTGTGTAGCGTTTTAATTGGGTGAGGCAAGGCACGAAAGATTGCTAGTCAGCTTAGTTTAATCAACTTTTGCATCTATCCATAATGGAAGATGTGAGAGAACTGCTGCAGCTGCCATCGTCACCATTGCAACCACTACTTTTACTCAACTCTGAAGTTATTTTAGAGGGGAATGGTATTTTCGGTACCGGGACCTTGTGCACAACCACCACCTTTTAAGCTTGTCCTATTCTGCTGCACAGAAGAAAAAGTGCCTCCAATGCAGTGAAGCAAGAGGCTGTGATGCGTGTTTTTGTGGATGTAAGAAAATCATACTATGGCGAGACGCTGCTATGCAAAACCACCCTCGTCATCAAATAACGTCTATTTTTAGGGTCGAATCGTCCAGTATTTACCTCGTATTTTCATGTCTGGGGGAAGAGAAGTTCATGGCCTCACCCTCCACCGACTGTCTCCATTTAAAATCATGTGATGCGATTTGATCTAGCCAGCAAATGTTGGTTAGCAGGAGAAGGGGGAAGTTAACAACAAGTTACTCGAGGGAATACATTTCTGCACACCCCAAATGATGCTCAATTTTGACGGTCTTAAAAGTTATTTGCAGCTCCTTTAAAAGAATCTTATTTGCCAACACAAAGTTTCTTCCAATCAACGCAACCAGTAGAGTAGTCAATGCCTTTGACAGACTCTAATTGCATGGTTTTATTTCAATATTCTGCTGTCAAAATTTGACACCAACAGTGGTTGAGTGATTCACTCCTCCAAAATGCGTTTTCAGCACCAAGGGACGAGAAGGGAGAGTAGTTAACAGCCAGTTTGGTGCAATATCACAAGTTTTGAGTGCAAACACCAAAGAAACTTGACGAAAATTGAAGCCTCTGTCTAAGACCGAGGTGGGTGAGTAAAAAGGGATCCAAAGATTAGCAGAGCTATAAATTTGTGCGTCTAATTCATGCCCTTAAATGCCCTAGGGTGGCACTGATGAAGAGATGCATAAGTTACCATGATAACACACCAAAAATGGAGACTCGTTTGCCTTTACCTATTTTGAAAAGCACAAAGTGCAAATTACTTGCATCCACAATGTTACCCAAAGATGTTATGCTCCGCAGAATTCTAAATTGCTAGGCGCAGATACGTGTTTTAAGTTTAAAATGGGAAGTAATAAAAGTCAAAGGCACTTAATAAGTAACGAACCCTCGTCACGGGTGGTAATTTAAGCATTCACATAACAAAATACCTTTGCCTAAACAGTTGACTTCAATCTAGCACAGCACTTATCATTTCCCATCCGACCTGGATATCCTTTGAGCCAATTAGTCTTTTTTCTAGAGCACTACAAAAGCAACTTTATTGCCCCATATCCGACTAGTTCAACTAAAACTGCAATTGATGCTCCGTGGGGAACAGTAGACTGGGCCTTCGAATGTATGGACTTCATCGAAATGGGCAAATGGTTGCCTTTGTTTCAGGAAACACCTTGCTAATAGGCTCTGCATAAAAATCAACAAAGACACAAAAGCAGACACATTTTAATAAAGTGACCAACTTACAATATGCATTTTCACCGATACAAACCACCCAGAGCCATAAGCATCACACATTATGGATTTCACAATAAAAAACCCCAAATTTTATGGTACTTAATAGATGTACAGCACTCGGGTTTGTAAAAGGGTAGCCAACAATCAATACTCTTAACTTTAAGGTAAAAAAATTCCATATAATATGGTCACTCCCTCTTTTTCTTTCCTTATTCCCAAGGCCACAAAATTTAAACCCTAATATCTTTGTTAAAAGTGCAAGGACTTTAATGCTTGATGACAATCTATAGAGGCCATCCAAAGTTACTCAGATAAATGATCTTTTATATGACTGATTCGCCTGATTACACTTAAGTGCTTCCTTGGAGAAAATTTAGGGTTTTGATCAGCTCTGCATGGGCTATTTGAATTATAGCATGACCTGAAGTTCACAATGTTGATCTATTTTAACAAATCTTCGGACAAATTTTTTTGAGTCTATTGCAAAGCAAAAATTACAAATTAGGAATTAAAGAGTGTATTGTGAATCATTTCATTAGTTTAAGCAATCCATACAATGTAAGTCAATGTTAAAAACTGACATTAATGAATCTAGTCAAAAAAAACTGGTTTTACGAAGTTAAACTGTTTAGCAATGCTAACTTTGTGCAATTACATTAAAGGCAAGTGCCCTGTCTTATCTCTTTAATGATTCCGAAACATGGATTTGTGTTTCTGAAACTCATACCTCTTCATGAAATCGAAGACAATTTGTGTGATAATTTGGATTAAGTTTTACGATTTTAGTCAACAACCAAAGTCTTTTATTTGCCGCTCCCTAAGTAGAGCATCATATGGTGGGTGCGAAGGAGCTCAAGCCACACTACTATGTTGAAAGAAAGGAAATGTTTTTGGCTATTCGGGTTGATATCGCTTTTTGTCATGATGTAATTATAGGTCACAATGGTTCCTTATAATAAGGTTCGGGGAGTTGTTTCTAGGGTTTGCATTCTTTGCTCATGGGTAACAATGACTTCTCCCTCATTTGCTGATAACGCAGACGCATGGAGGGAAATGAATGATAAAAATATTTTCTTTAGCTCTTCAGCCCACACCCAGAAATGATTTGCACATATAGGAAATCAAAACAAAGGTATAGTCTAAAAATGGAATAAAATTGCGCAGATAAAACAAAAATATCCATTCAATCCTATAATTAGTTTAGCTCAAAAGCGGAAAGAGATTTTAACCTACAAATTCATGGCATCACCACACGACACAGATGGTCGACGAGAACTGTAGGAGGAGGCGTCCTCACTCGAGTCAGGGCGGTAGAGGAATGAGGTTCGGCGATTTGGGGCCGGGTTGAGGGCCAGACAACTGGAGTGGACATCGGAAAAGTCGAATTCACCCGCATCCTCACCCAGACTGCTGGTTCTACAAGTCACACCAAGTAGCATGCCAAAATTTGCTCATGTAGCAAACACATAAAATCGTGCTAACGAGGCAGTGGGATCCATCAAAGAATGGCAAAATTCTCGATAGGTGGGAAAGTCGAGGCAAAAATGATACGAAGATACGAAGCTTAGCTCTTCACTGACAACCTGTCTGCACCCCGCCCCCAAAGCGTTAAGCTGCGGTACAAAAGGTGGGGGCGGGGCCGAACCTCCTGAGAGGCGCCAGTTCCTGCTTGTGAGATTGACTCAGAACAAACCAATTTTGTCATCGAAACCCCTATCAGACACTCATTTCAACGAAGAAGGGAGGAATGGTGAGAAAAATAAGGAGAGATTAAACCTTGAGACACCGTGTGTGTGTGTATGTGTGTAAAGTCGGCAGTCGAAATACGCAAACGGCGGAAAACATGCCTTTGTGGGAGAAATCGAGGCTTTGGAGCCCATAATTCACCCTCTACATTGCATGCCTTCGGTTGATCCATTTATTCTTCTTTGTTTGGAAAAAAGAAGTTTACAAAATGCTACAATACGACATCTTGAGGTACATGAAGTGGGACAGGGGCGGGGCGGGGCGGAGTGGAGCGAGGAGTGCCTGTGGTTCCATATGCACCGTTAGTCCTGTTTTTTGGTGTTTTTGCGGAAATTACACACACACACACACACCGCGTCAGACGAGGCTAAAGCACCCACACTGAATGAGAATAAGGCAAAATAGATGACTTTGTTTTTTTTTTTATTTTAAACCCTTTTCAGGAGATCCCCACGTGGCTCAGGCCAAGGCAACAAAGGCAACGCATGCCAGCACACTTCCAACGAGCCATAATTTTTCATCCCCCAGTCGATCCAACTCAAAATGGCAGAAATTTGACGCTCTAACCCAAAAAGTGGACCACCAAATCTCATGCAGTTTTGGCAATCAAAATAATTTGTAATTAAACTTCACGCGGGTGAAATTTTGCTGAGAAAGGGAACCGATGCGAATAAAAAGGCTGAAGGAGCAGTAAGGAGAAGTTAAATAGAAGAGTATAGAGAACGTACCGAGTCAAAGTTAACTAAAATTAATCGGATGAATTTGGAGGGGATGAAAAAATGATGATGATTGGGGAGGTGGCATGACTGCAACTCACGAGTCCGACACCTGTCCAGAAATCTCATGATATTCAGGTGGCGAGGGTTTAATCCCACTCAAGTGCGTGTGCGTGAAAATTCTATCCGAGTACTTTCGACTGTAAATGGGCTCTCTGAGGCGCCTCAAATGAAGTCCGATGACCTTGGGCTGAGAACTAAGGTGCTCGGCATTCAAACTGATTCGGCGTAGACGTATTTGGTTGCATCGGGTGGAGGTTGAGGAGGAGGACGATGCCATACTCTACGCGTGGCCTCGGTAATGCAAATAAGGCGACATTTCGCCTTGGCGAGCCCCAAGTTGGCTAGGAGTTGTGCGCTTCACCAATGAACCAATCAGATTTGCGTGTGGTGGAGATGCGCGCGCAGTTCGAATCCAGACAATCGCGTTTCCCACTAGATTTGTCGTGTTGCTAAATACATGCCTTCTCAACTGGATTGGGCGATCGGAAATAAACTATGGAATTGCCATTCCGGGCACAGAAATCGGCAACCTTCAAAAATGTTGCTACTCTAAAATGCGACCAAAAATGCGCGCTGTTGCCTTGCAGACAGTACCACTGGTCTGCAAGGTAGTTTCACAAATTTACGGACACATTCCAAAACTGTAGTCTCTTCTCATGGCTAATCATTGGTCAATCAAAAAACCTGAAAAAAGGAAACCTTTTAGGTCAAAAGCCCACTTATTTGGCATTCGCTTAAGGCGGCCAAATTGGTTGCAGCCCATCTTTTACAACCAGTTGGCACAAAGTGACAGGGAAAACATGTCACATTACTGGAGGCCATATGTTAGCGAATGCAGCGTTTTTGAGGCAAGAAAACTGCTTTATTTATGCACTTGGCTAATGTTGTATGCAGAGCAATAAAACTAATCCAAATGCAGGCAGCGCTTTTCCAGTGAAACAGAAACCCATACTCAGGCCAGATAAGGCAAAAAAATCCTCCCAAAACGAAGAACAGATGTTCTTTCCAATGCTATTAAAACAATGAAAGGAAACAGAGGCACGATTTTACCCTAGAGCCAGAGGAGACAATGGTCTGGGCTTTTGTAACAGGTTCAAGCAGTTCGCAATGCGCCATGGGGTAAGCAGAGCGCCCGGATTGCCATCATTCTCTTTGTATTAGGTAGGCTAGAATAAAGTTTAAATACACTCATGCATAGCTGTTTTGCATTTATTTTATTGCACCACCTTAAAAGTACACAAATGTTGAGGGTGAAAAGCCCTTTAAGAGGAGTTTAATGGCATTGGAAAAGCAGAGTGAAATCAATAAGCATTTTTTGTTGCTTTGCTTTGTTTGACCAAAAATCGAAGGTTTTGGCTGTTATCTGATGAATAATTAAGTAAGCACGTTAACAGCGCTTAATCCAGCTTAACCTAAAGCTGATGGAAGGACGAACACATTTAAGGGGAACAGATTCATTTAATATATGATTACTACTGATTTTTATTAAG
Source organism: Taenia pisiformis (assembly GCA_023968675.1). Classification (NCBI taxonomy): domain Eukaryota; kingdom Metazoa; phylum Platyhelminthes; class Cestoda; order Cyclophyllidea; family Taeniidae; genus Taenia; species Taenia pisiformis. Next base: position 9,865,202 of record CM043731.1, on the reverse strand, counting down.
TAAAAACAATGTTACGGTTATAGCATTCTCTGAGGGATTTAAAAGTTTAGCTTGGCTGATTACATGCTAGAAACCAAAATATGAAACACTACACACGTCGATTTGCTGTAAGTTGATCTTGGGAAGTGATAAAGCGAGTGCTGTAGTTTATGCTTATTTAATGATAAAATGCGTTTAAACCTATCCCTACGTTATTACAATTATTGCCTCATAAAGTGGCCGCTCCAACCGATGCAGTTTAAGATTATCCGCTTTTATAAAATATGCTCGGGTTGACGTCGAGCTTGGAATAGATTTACACCATTTACGTCCTTGGTTGTAGTGTGTGCTATTCAGAAACACTCTAAGCAATTGGAAATGTGGTACTGATTTTGATGCGCAAATCTGCCACAAAAAGTATTCATTAATGCCTCGCATTAGCGACTGAAGAATTGGTTCACATCTGCGCCATTCGGAAATGTAAGGCTGTAGTGTAGGCTAAGCATTTGCGCTCCATGCTTATGCATTAACAGATGGGGAAAAGGAAGCCAAAGAAAGGCACGCTTTTATAATCCCTTGAATATTTATGATAGTGTCGGCAGACTACCCTGTGACGTGAAATGCCTTTGCATTCCATGCCATCCCTAAGTGGTTGTGATTGTGATTTTGCCGTCCTCACAGTATTCACCGTTCACTCCTACGTTCAAAGGCGCGCATCAACTCATCCCCAAAAATTGGCCTTCCTTTGTGCGCGGAGCAATGCATGTGGGAGGTCAGGTAATTACGCATGAGCTTTATTTCCCTTACCGGCCCTGTAGAGCTAAAAGGGGAGGAAAAATGGGCAAATTGTCGAGAAATTCGAGATGGCTAGTGATTGTTCACTAGTAAAATCAGTAGGATAAAGGCCACATTTGCATCCTTACAGATGAGGACCTCTGATTCTCCATCACCGCACTCCGAGGCGGGAGTGGAGGTGGCACTGGAAGTCTCAACCCCTTCTTCACTTTGGACTCGTTTTGTAATGACGTGCGAAGGACAGAAGTGACATAAAATCGGCGATGTCTAAAGCCGAATTCTGTTTCTAGAATCCAAGGTAAACGTCCTTAACATGCGTAGAAGTTGTAGCAAAACACCCTCCAGATTGCCCTCCATTTTTATTATCCTCAAACAACATCTGTGATTGTTTAAACTTTGTCACGAAAGCTGTGCAAATAAACTTGTTTGACTTCTACATGAAGCAAAAAGGAAATAGCCAAAGGGACCAACATCAATCCACCACAGGAGTGCTTGTGATTGGAATTAAGAATACTCCAAGTTTTTTTCCCACACGCAAAACCAACACGCGAAAACGTAAATCAAATACAGTGCGCTAAATTGACATGCCGATGTGTCATTGAAGTGGGGGCTATTCTAGTTCCTGAAATTCCTAACCAGGCAGAACAATTCAACTTGACCGTCTCACCATTGAGTGGCAGCCCTCAGGTGCTTGGAGAAGCTCGAACGAGGTAATGCAACTGACCTCAAACATTCTTTACATCCATTAGCCTTACGGTGATGGAAAGGAGAGAACGTGTTTTAATTTCGCAAAACAAATGCCCGCCTTCCGTTCTCACTTTTGTCCCAAATGTTGTATCAGATTGTATCTGACGCCTCTTAACTCCCTACTGCAAGGTCATGCCATTTTATAGAAGGTGGCTTTTCCACCAGCTGAAATGGAGTAAAATAAGGAATCATTCGTTATTTATATTTTCGCCACATTGAAGTTGGTGCTTAATAGCGAGTAGTATCTTCTCCACAAAAGGAAAACAGAAGGTAGAAAACATTCCTTTCGTTCTGCACCACCTTTGACAAAGGAGATGAAGAGCTAGCAAGCCAAGGGAAGCCTTCTCGATTTTGTAAATAAGTAAAGAGCTAATTAATTCCCTGGAGTCACTTCCTACTTAAATCCAAATAGTGAGTAGTATATTTGCCACATGGTATATTAACTTATTATGCGATTAAAGAAGACTTAAGACCCTAATTAGGTAGGGTAAGCTGCACATTTATAGAACAGTCAGTCTTATTTAACTAGTTTTTTTGGTATAATTAAGCCTTTGCAAATTAGTAGGGCCAATTTCGTCTGAGATAATTTCAACAACTGTTAGGAAGGAAAAGTGGGGAATTTCATCGCAGCAAAAACAAATCTCTTACTTTTTAACCAGCTAAAAGACGAGCAACATGAAAGTTTCCTTACTCGATTTGAAAGAGAAGGAAAAGTTAGCAGTGGTACTTCCACAAGAATGCAACAGTTTGCGAGAAACATTCCTTTTGTTATACACTGCCCATCGATAAGGATAGTGATGATCTAGTGGAACAAGAGAACTCTTCCTGGTTTTGTAAATAAGATAAGGACTAATTAATCCTACTTAATAGCAAGTAATGAGTAGTATGTTCACCCAAATGGCACGTTGGCGTATTGTGCGATTGGAGAAGATATGAAACGCTGCATAAGTGAAGAAAACTGCGCGTTAATAAAACAGCTTGTCTAATTTAACTTGATTGTTAAAATAACCCAATCTTTTTTTCCATTAGCAAGGCAATTTTATCTTCCGAAATCATTTAAGAGAATTTTGTCGCCGCGGAAACTAACTGCCTGGTTTTAAATGTGCTCCGAGGCGAACAACACGAAAGTACCTTTACTTGCTTCTGAGGGGAAAAGGAAAAGGATCGGGACTAATTGCAACGGCATTGCATTCTCCTACCCAAGTAGTTTCCCAATTAAATTTTCCCTCATAAAATGGCAAAAGAAAGCTGGGAAAATGCAGATAATTTTGCATGACATTAAGAGCTTCGATAAGCTCAATACGGTCTCACGGGAAGGGAAACCGGAAATTTGTAAAATAGCCAACTTTTTAGCCAAAAATGCAAGCTGATTTTCCTCACTTCCTTCATCAAATCAATGCTGGTGGGTCTATTAAAGGACAAAAACTGTTAAAAAATCTTGCATAAAACCACGGAAGTTGAGACGGCTGTGGTGGCAGTCACCAGACCCTGACATCCATCAGCCGTGTCGTAGACTCCGTCATGTGCATTAAAGTCAAAAACCATGAAAAAGGCTGTCGGAGGAGCAGGTCCACCGCCACCACAACGGGCAGACCAAATTAGTCAAAAAACTTTTGATAGAAGCGGTCAGTGGTGCCTCAAATACTTTGAAAAAGGCATCAGAAAGTGGACAATGTTGGGACAGGCTCTATAATGCCATTGCAGCACTTTCTTAGTGGAAAGGGCCGAATGTAGAAAAAATGCGCATTTCACCCGGCGCGTAAGATTTTTCACGTTGCTTTTCGTTTAGGGTGGCAAAATGATTATTTCTAATATTAATATAAAATTTATCGGACTAGAACGAGGGATTAGTGGCCATAAAAATTGCCCATCATTAAAATAGGTTGGGAACCAATGCGCGTGCGGGGGGGCGCGGGAGAGGAGGGGAGACGGGCGGAGGCGAGAGAAGGGGGGGGTAAGGGGGCGAGTGGAGTGGCGGGGGGGGAGGTGGGGGAAGGATAATAAAGCAATGTTTAACAAAATTCTCACATTTGATCGCACATTTAGATGTCTGGCTGGAGGACTTGAACAAAAAAATTAGCGTCTTATGACTTTGGCATCACCACTGCGCCCGGGTTTCGGTGTGATCGAGTCCAAAATCCACAAATTGGACAAAACTTTGAGTGTAAAAAGTTGTGAAGGAAAGAGGTCAATGCCTTAAGTGATCTCACATGATCCGGTGCTGGAACGGCGACAATATCAAACGACTCGATCAGTACGATTGTCTTTTTTCCTCAGTTCAAAGTCCACAACCGCCATCAGCAAATACCACGCGACTAGCGGAAGGGGTGGGGAGCACTCACGAAACCTGCAATCACCTACTTTGTCTCATTCTGTCTGGAAATGTTTAAATGGCTTAAAGTCCCCACTCAATGTTCCACGGTTAGGTAGAGGGTGACGGTGCAAGTCAGAGAAGGATACTAATTAGGCCCTACTGGAGCTTAAAATAGCGGGGTCTATCATTCTCCCAAGGTCAACAGATTCAGTGCTTACATCTTCCTCAGGGACACAACTACTCCATATTTGGGGAGAAGATAAAAGTGGTAAGGAATTGTTTCAATCCGCTTGCTTAAAAAGCCTTTTATTCTGTCGCACCAATTGTCTTGACGTCGTCTTATTGTCAGAGTGGCGGGTCACCTCACCTCAAATGAGAGGTCATGGCAAGAGTGCGGCCTAATAATTTGTTCCACCAACACATACATACACGCGGCGTTGACGACCGGGAGCTTTCATGCCTCTCCTCTGTGTTGCCCTCGGACGTGGAAGGTGCGAAGCCTACGCTAATCAAACGGATACCGGGGCCAAGACCTGTGCGTTTGACACGCCTTCGTGTGAATACACAAACCAGGAACCACCCCAAATTGACATTGGAGCCAAATCATTTATCATCCATAAAACAAACATTGCTTATTTACTCAAACAGGTGAGATAAAAACCAACTCCAACTGGAGGGCCTCTGAGGGGCCATGAGGAGGGCAAGGTGAATGGAGGCATATAAAAGTGCGCAAGACAATCTCACCTCCTTACTACAACTACAATCGCATAATTAATCCCTTCAAAAATGGCAGAAAATTTGTAGAAAAGGAAGTAGCCGGCAGTGGGATTGCTGAACCGGGCAAGAGAAGGGCAAAGTTCATGGATCGGACAATTCAAAGAGCTCCGGGCAAGCGATGCATTAAAATGGATGGGAAGTAAGTAAACTGGGTCAGTCAACTTGACAGGGCACACACACACACACACACGCAACGCAGTAGAGACTAAAGTCCAGAGTCTTTTCTTTAAAGTAAAAAAAAGGAAACAAAAAGTAAAACAAAGACTGGTACAGGTGGTTACAACTTAAACAATGAACGAGCAATGTGAGGTAGAGGAAAGAACTCACGAATGAAAGCCATCATTCAGAGAGGACTGAGTGACACAGAAGATGGTAGATCCGGAGCGCTTTCCATTGAAACTCATGATGCCTATCTGCAGCGTACAACGCACCGCATTGCACACCGCAACACACCACAACGCAATGCAATGCACCACACACACACACACACAAAATTTTTGTGTTAAACATGGGTGTGCACATACTATCTTGGCATAATTTTTGACTGTGTCGCCAATCAAATCCTCCCTAGAGGCGCATGCAATCACGCAATCTGGCACGCCGATACACACACACACACACACACACACACAAAGACACACTCAACTAACACACCCGCAAGCGTGTATAATCACAGTTGGCGTGAAGAAACGCCCACTTTTTTAGTCATTTGACGCCACTTTTAATAGGCATTTATAAGATCTCCGTTTGACACGCACACAATGACAAGAATTGCGACATCACCTATCACACCGACATCTTTGGTCATGCAATATTATCAGGTGATCACAACAGACCTCCTCGATGATGCTGAACTAGCAACAAGCACGGAAAGCACTGATTAACACAATTCCATGTGGACCTTGACTACTAGGCGACGCATGACAGCTGCTGACAATCCACTGAAAAAGCACTCCTACCTTGTAAAAGTTGTTATTTTTTTACCTTTTTTTCTTACCTGTAAGCTTTTTGGAAGATAGATTATAAATTTTCAAGTCTACTGAATTGTTTTTTTTACTTTGCAGTAAGTTAGAATGTTTACAAAGAATTTGATAGAAAACCGAGGTGCTGACATGCGAGTAGCCTTTTTCTTGGCTAAAATTTAATTAATTTTAGCTGAAATTTCTCTCAACAATAGGTTCTCTTTGCCGTGTTAATTAATTTGGGTTATTTTTTAGCTGCCCACAGGCATATCCAATTAAACGCGACACACTCCTGAACTGGTCGATGGCCCGACAACTCATGACACCTCCAACGCCTTTTTCATTAATTAAATTTGGAGTTCACTTTTTCAAACAGATTGCCTTGACAACTGAAATTAGGACAATTTTTTGCGATTTTTAATTCAAAAGGAAAGTGGTTTTGGCTGCTTAGGGGAGCATTTGTTTGGCCGCATTATCGATTTCCGATAGATGCGACCAATTTTGACAGCTCTTGTTGCTGGGAGAAGTTCCCCCAAATGTTGGTTGCTGCCATAAGCCTAATTCTTTTATTTTAACAAGAAAACTTATTTTTTTTGCCGACTTCGCATCGTTAATTCCAACAATTTCATTTGGCAGCTTTTATATTTGTATTTCGTACAGGAAAAAAGCAAATTGGCGGTGCGTTGAAGACAGACGTACTGTCATTCTAAGGCGGTCTCTTTTTCCCACTTGACATTAACATGGCTGCGTTAAGCCTTTTAACTAAAAGCCCATTGTTGGACTCCTCCAATAACTAGACTGCATTGCATAAATTTTGGGGAAAATTGCATGACCACCCGCACCTTTGTGGGTGTTAGCGGTGCCCACATTTCGTGCCTGCGGCTACCCACAGCCCTGCCCTCAACGTGGCTAGTAAATCTTCCTCGTAGTTGTGCGCACCAACTTGACCTATCGCATCATTGGTGACACGAGTGGGCATAACTAATCACACATCTTCACCCACTAATCTGACCATAGAATGCACATTTATTCAAAATGTCTTGAGTTAATCATCCTTCGAAGGACTAAACTACCATCACTGACAGCCGCCGATCTTGGATAGTAAGAGTCAACCATCGAGAAGTGAGTGCTGCAAAAGATGTACCAACGTCTTTGTAACGGATGTAGTTTCCAGAAGACTTAGCGATTATCCAAGACTCACCGGAAGAGGGGACTTGAGGACAGAAACGTAAGCTCAAGGAGGACCAAAACACTAATCGCAAGTTGCCTTACAGCATTTTTCTCAGTGTCTTAAAACCGGCCTTCTGTTCTGCAACAAAATTACTCCCTCTTTAAACTAAAGGATGTCATTTACAGTGATCGAACCATCAATCCGCATAAAATACTTATGAAATCTTACTTATTTTTAGTTAAATAAAGGCTGGGCTGGCAAATGCTACATAACCGTGGAACATGTTTTGAATTCGCCTTGACGTAGTCGAGGCAGTGCCTACGATTCAAGCCGTCACTCTCAAATGTCACCTACGACGTTGCCTCATCTGGAGGGTCCATTTCGGACTTTTAAATGCACTTAGAGATTTGGAAGCAAATGTACTTAAATAAGCAAAAAAGTTTAGTAAGTATATGAAGAAACATATGAAAGAGGGTTGAGAAAGCCTTTAAAAATTATCTGCTTCCATTCACCCAGCATTGTTTCAAGGCAGGGAACAGCGATTTGAATTGGTGCCTCCTAGTGACGCCTTCGAGGCATGTATAAACAAGCTAAATGGCCACAAATTTAGGTTCACACTTAGTTTTTATGATTTAAAAAACAAGGATTGGGAGGGAAAGACAAAAGTTTCTGATTAGCAGTTTTATCAGAGCTGATGTTTCACTGCCACTGGTTTTAATTTCACATCGTTAGTTAAATTTAAAAAGAAAGAGAATGAACCTAACTACACTAAATGTCTTGGGAATGATTGTGGAAATATTTACTCCTAAGGATGATTAAACGAATAAAAGATATTTTGGCCCATTTACTGATTCACTGATTAAGGGAATGATTGACCTTCATGTTTAGTGGCAATGCAAATGGCACCTATTCCTTATATCAGTTCTTAGTATTTGGAGCGTCAAGTAATGATTCCTCAAGACCCTTCCCTTTTGCGTAGTTAGGCTACTGTAAATGAACCTTATCCACTCCTCGCCCTCCCATAGTACTCAGGGCGAGCGAGGAAGGCGATTCCTCTAGGATTAGGTAAGTGCGTTTGCTGGCGACCAGGAAATTAGAAGGATAGAAACCGAAATTGTATTTTTTTTGCAGAATAATACAAAGCAGGACGTTGGATGTTCTGATACCGCCAAATTGACTAATGCAACCGTCCACACTCTGAGGCAAGGGGAGAGAAAAGGGGACAAGGCGAGTGGAGTCGGGGCACTGCCCCCACTACATTCCCACTCTTCCCACTTCTGCTGATGCTACACTTTAAAGTGGTAGTTTAAGCCGCTTGCGAAGTTCAGGTTGTTACACCGCACAGCGCAAAATGGATGATAGGAATGTAAGTGGGGGGGGGGGGTGGACGGAGGGTGGAAATAAATAAAATCGTCCTTCACGTGTGTAAATTGTGACTAAACCATGCCTTCCTTGAAGGCAAAAGATTCCCGATTGTGCTCGGTGTTTATTATCCCACATAAAAAACATCTGTGGTCTGGAGAAATAAACCAAATTATTCCTAATGTAATGTGCTTACATAGAATTAGGGCAAGAAGAAAAAAGGAAATTTCTCAAATTTCTCCACCTATCTGTGTTTTGCTGTATACAAGGAACAAAACCATTTGTCCTCGGGAATTCCAACATTAGGCATTCCCATTGGCTCGGTTTATCGCCATTTCGGTAACTTTGAAGAGTTGCATTTGCATGGGGTGTGTGACAACAATAGAACGGCCAAATTACAACGAAGCACCTCCCACTGGGGAAGGAATTTCACATCTACTCTATCAGTTGACAGGCTTGGAACACTTGAATCCGGAACAATAGGGCTTTTGTCAGTCTACCGGAGAGTTTCATGCTCATCCCCTTTGTGATGAGCGAAAAGAAAATTCCTTTAAAAACAGTTTTTTTTGCAGTCTCTTCATTCCCAGGCAAAAGGGCTAAGAGAAAGGAGGGGGATGTTGTCCTTAAGGATCGGTTAACAACTTTTTTGTACGTTCTATGCCATCAGTACTGCAACGGACGGAGGAGTTGTGCACGTGAGTGGAGATGAAAGGCCTCTGCGAATGACAATTGGCAGCTTCCAGGGAAGCTGCACAAAGCCGACCTCCACACAGCAATACGGGATGGGTAAACCTAATGGAAAGCACATCACTTCAATTTGAAAAGCCAATGTTTCGTAATCAGACCGCACTGGATTATCGCCACTGCCAACGGAGGGAGGGTGGACAGTGTTTAGAGAAGATGAGCATTTGTCCATCTAAGTGATGTCAAATCGGCCCTGTTAATGCGGCGATTTAGCCACCACGTCGGCGGTGGAGCACTCTACGCACGCCACCCACTGTGCACAAATTAATCCAATCAAAACTAAGTTGAAAACGAAGGAGAGGAGGACGTAAAACCTAGTGTGAGGCTTTTATGCTCTCAAAAAAAAGAACTTCAATGCATTAGAGAGTAGAAATAAAACAAAATACTTGTTAATGACTCACTTTTTATTCATTGTATTTGACAGAGAGCAATAAATCTCTGCCAGATCAGAGGAGTCGGAGGCCCGACGTATGTCGATGGTGGGAGGAACGCGATTGAAGTTGGAGAGTGACATTTTTCTCTACCACCTGGCACACGCTCCCGGAAGAAGCACGTCTAGTGGAGCTGGGGATTGGTCCAACCAGAGAGCTAGGTTAGAACACAAACCAAAAGGTGGATAAGGCCACACCCCTTAAGAAGTGGAGGTCGGTGCCACTAATGCTGCCACCCCTGCTGCGTGTGTGTGTGTGTGTGTGTGTGCGCGACCTGACACCGCGGATGTTGGCTTCAGTGGCATTGTTGCATCTTCTGGGAGTGTAAAAATCGCACATCCCCAAGAAGGCAGGAATAAAGTGGATTCGTCTTTTCAAGGATAAAAAAAGGAGACGCAGTGTCAAAGCTAGGCGCATTGTGATTGGAAGACGTGGTGAAGGTCAACATCACGAAGTTTGCATAGTTTATGCGAAAAAAAGTCAAATTTTTAGAGGACCACTTCAAGGGTTCAAGCTTTGGAACGAGGTATAATCTTCCCAAGCACGATTTATTATTTCGAACCACAAATGGAGTGAAAATGAAGATGCGAAACTGTTATAGCTGCACGAATCCAACCTCAAGGTATTGGGGACATGCAAATCTCTACTGACCGCCTCTTTTTTTCCAAAGCTCTACACCCTGCGATGTCCGTGGTGACGTCTGAGTGGTACAAAGCCCCTTCAATTCCAGACTGAGAACTTTTTACTGCATTCAGCAATGGAGCTGCCAGCCATTTCGACAGCTCAGAAGCGAGTGACCGCGATGTTTTCCGTGGCGCTATTTGACACCTGTTAAGTTGTAAGGTCTGAGGCGTCTTTAGAAATTAGCCAAACGCACGCGAGAGAAGCATTAGGAAACCTCGAAATTTCACTTATACTTTGCCATCTACAAGATGTGGGAACGTGCGATGCCGTGTAGTCAGCGCACTTCAAGCATACCGATCTCAGTGAGAAAGTGACACCTACAAGTGGAGTGGATGATCTTGTGGCAGTGACAGTCACAAAAGTGCAGCAGTTTGTGACGTGTGTTAGCCGCAATCTACGCCGACGTTCTGAGAGAATGGGATAGGCAAGAGGTATGAATAGAACCGTCATAATGTGCAATCGCACTTCATAAACGGCCTCGTGTTGCTGTCAATGCCTCGAGAGGCGTTTACCTTAAGCAGGATGTTTTGGTTTTGCAGATTTGTGATATGAAAAGGAAAGCCAATTTAGCGACACCACCCGCATGCCAACTTAAGCGCCAAACCTGTTGTGGACCGCAGCAGACACGCTTAACGCGCAGACGGCGGCCGGCGACAGTGGTGGTGCGTGCAGGCATGTGAACTCCGTGAACAGTATCGGCTAATCACGACGGCGCCTTCCATCACACAATAGGAGAGCCGCTTGACTGCGATCAGAGTTGCAAAGATGACCAAACATAAACGATTAACAGTCGGCTCTAGTCACATCAATCATTTTTTGGGCAAAATTGATTTCGCGAAAAGTCTGGTCTGGGGATAATTTGTCCGGTAGTTGCATTAGACGATGAAGTTGCCCTTCAACAAAGCTGTCTGATACTAGCCAGCATGAATCACAAAGCAGACTACACGGTCAAAATGTGGGTTAGCCGTACTGGCCACTCCCTCGGTGTGGAATTCCACCCGATTTTGATGCTACCGTAATGTAAGTGTGTAATATGAAGGTAGCAAAAGAGTGTAAGGAAAGTTAGCTGAAAACTCTCGTTTGTTTCCTGACAGAGGTTCCGATTCGACCTGAACGACGAGGCTCTTCTAAGTTCTCGGAGGATCAGACTCTACCACGGAGGACAGAGCTCCCAATCCTTCTGTGGCTCGAATCATTCAGAAAAGAAATTAATTCACAATGGCGGAGCAGTTACTTGTGCATTGCGGATACTTGATGATGGCAAATGGGAGGGAAGAAATAGTGCTTATTTATTGCTTCGCTTGTCAGAGAAATATGCTGCTGTTGCCTAGTACATGTGTAAAATGTCACAAACAACTTGTGAGTTGTCAAGCGCGAAAAGAAACACCTCTGTTTTGGTTGAAGAAGTTCTCTCGCATCACCAAACTCGTATGCTTTCCTCCATGATACACACTGTCAAGTAATTTTTTTTACTCTCTCGCCAGATTCGGTGTCTGACAGCACCCCCATAGAAACGACGTTTGATAGGATCTCCATGGCATGCAAATAAAAACATATTTTTTGCACTCTTTTAGTTATTTAGTTCTTATTTAGCTGTGCGGTTAACTAAGTCAATCTCCGCTCTGTCCTAGTCGCCTCGCTGTGCCGCTGAGCATTTGTGAGTAGTATGTTCGTACCCGGTTAAGTGATTGCTTTCAGCGAAATTGAATCTCGCCAATACACGTTTGGGGTTGGTTGAGCCACTAAAGATGAGTTAATTCACTTAAAAATGCGGAAGTAGATGATACCAAAGTGAACACTTTTGAAGGAAGGGAAAAGGAATTCGTCCTCACGAGAAAATTATCACAAAAAAGCTACAAAAGTAATTTTCAGATGCTCTTTATTCTATCCTTTTTGTGAGTGAGAAAAATACTTCCGGATTTAGATTAGCTTAAGGGAATGAGGGCTTTGGGTCAGATTACTGTCAGATGTCAATTGTCAAAACTGTCTATGTCGTGGTCATGACTAAGTAACTCAGGGATAAAGTAGTTGATAACACAAAAAATTACTTTTCGCAGATAGAATTAAGGCTATGCATAGTCATTGTTATGCTTTGAAAAGTATCCGAAGTTTGTTTAACATTTAAATTGTCCAGTAACCTGTCAGTGATACCCACAAATGATTAAATTGCTCCCTTCTTTTGGGACCGGATTGCTGTGTACATCTGACTTCTGGAAGAGCTGTTTTGCCACCGAAACCTACCCAAATGCCATGTAGAAGAGGAGTTCTTTACCGGCAGGCGGACAAGTCGAAGTGCCAGGCCATTAGGCATGGCCAACACTTTTTGACAATAGGAGCTCGAAGTCGGACGAGGACAATGTGGATGGCACGAAAAAAAGTGCCGCGTCGCTAAGGTGATGCAAGCTTTGTAGATGTACACACGATCACTCAAAGGTCATTGACAACCAATGGGATGGCGTTGATGTGAATTGAAGAAAAGAGTCGGCTTTTTGGTGTCCAAAACTGCTCCGACCTTCTAGCGGTCACAGAACCGTGTTGGCCGTGAGGGTCGGGCAATAAGCGGCCATGAGCTAGTCGCTAATCTCCAACCGCAGGGGAGGTTGAGGCTATGTTTCCTTCCATGCTAAGCGTCGCCAGAGTGGAATTTTCGACAATCGCCCGTCGTGTCTGAGCGGAGCTGAGTGTCCAACAGGACGGCTGGACGTCCATGAGAAGAGGAGCGAAGCAACCGAAACAAATTCAGCTTTTAGAATGGATCGCCTACAAAATCTGCCAGTAATGCATTCGCCCACTTCAAACGGTACGGAGCCAGTGAAATGACTTGGTCAGAGGGCAAAAGAAAGGGAAGACAATTGTTGGCATCGTGGGGAAATGAGCCCACACTGTTGCTTTCTCATTGCTCTTCACTGCAAATTGCGTTGGATACACCTTACCAAACAAAAATCTTTTCCCATAAAAAGTAAATGACGCAAAATAAAATGACTGCTGCGTCAGCTTTCTGTAGCGAATAAAAAGGAAAAAAGGCAACAAAGTGGAGCTCTGCCATCGTCAAAATTGGCTCCTCTCCTCACTGTCAGCCCTAGCTGAGTAAGTTTAGCGATTTTGGTGGTGCTGAATTAAAAAAATATCAAGTTAATTGAAGACTGAAATTGCAAATTTATTGTCAAGAAGGCGCAATCCTGTAAATTTTATCGTTCAAAGTAGATAAAAGGCGCTGATAATGCTGCTGAATGGAAGAGGTAAAAAAGTTTATTTCTCAACTGTCTATACAGTCAATAACTTTTGAACAGAATGACTAATCGAATAATTCAATACCTACCATCGAAGAGCTAATTGTAGGCTGTCAGAATTATATCAAAATTGCCTGAGTTAAATCCATGTGATAGTACTCATTCGGAGTAAGTAGTATGTGCACAGTAAATCCGGTGCTGCATGTTAATATGGCGGTTGCTAGCCTTAGAGCACAATAAATTTTGGAAGCGCTTGATTGGTTTAGCATAGTTCTTTCCTCTACTTTCAATTTCTCGTTCGCATTTCCGTCCCAATGCCACAGTTGTGGGGTGTATCTCAGCCCCTTCTCATAGCCAATGGTGGTGCACACGGAAAAAGGCCGCAGAATTTACTTGATGTTGTTGAGACTGCCTTTAGACCTGCATTTCAAGAGTCCAAGCAACTGGCCATCAACTTTTAGTGGCGACGGCACCTCCATCTCTCACTCAACCAGTCGCATGATTAATGACGTGGGAGCAGAGCTTGGGAGGACAGAGGAGCCTTAAAATGGCCCACCGTGCAGTGTGATAAAAATTAATTTTTCTTCATAAAATTTATCACCCACCTTGTTGACTGAGATTTAAAATTCTTAGCCCAATCTACAGTTTTTGTCGGAGCGATCGGTAGCTGTGAGGGAGTTAAGTTACGTCAAGTTGGAGAGGAAAATGTCACCGTTTGCAGGACTTTTGGGGTGAATCCCAAATAAGCAGAATTTTATCGTAACATATATGAAAAATACAATTTTGGAATCATGGGGATCATCGGGAGGTGAAAAAATTTGGCTCGGACGCACTACCATTTGCTGGGCTCGCTTTCCACCATCCGCTTCAGATGTCACAAAGCAGACTTTTGTAAGAATTTTTCGCCGAGTTATTGGGCTATTAAAAAATACAACTTTCGCCATTGTATTTAAATCTATTTGTAAATAATTTCTTCTCTCAACCTCTTGAATTGTGACCACTCGCAACAAAGTCGGAGCTTTCGTCCGCAGCCGTTCATAATGGAATGGGAAATGGCACAGGAGTTGTGCCGCCCCAGCCTGAACGATGCGGGCGTGGTGGTGATTGTCGTCATCGAGGTGATCAGAGACGCAAACACCGAACACGCAAGCAGTGAGAGGTGAGCGGATGAGACTGCAGGCAACCGTGAGCAAAGCAACAGGCACTGTGGCGAGGACGCCACTTTCAGAGGGTAAACGCCTCAAGGGCCGTCGGTGACCTTGTCAACATTGACTGTCACCTTGGAGGCAGTGACTCCATCCCATCGCCTTAGGCAACGCCCAAGGCAAGACTTTCTCGGGGGGACAGAGACCGCTTCATGGTGAGTCATGAGCTTTTGCCACTTTAAAAGGCTTTCGCTCACCCTGGAGGTCAAGGGAACCTTCTAGACTGCCTCTCCAAAGCCTCTTGGGCGTCTGACCGAATTTCCTTCCCAATTTTTTTTCATAATTAAGCCACCAGTTTAGACTGGAAAAGCTCCTATTTGTCGGGTACAATTCAAAGTAATCTCCAAATGGAGAGAGTGGCAAAAGCTACGAACAAATATGCGGAATCTTGCCGAGTAGAGGCACCACCAGTGTCGATGGCACAGCAGGCAACGAACGCCGCACGGTGACTAGGACAGGAACAAAGTCTGAATTGGTGTTAGTCTCCAGTTCTAGAAGTTCTTTTACTTCAGTACTCTGCCCTCTCAATCACAGTTGTCTTCTCTATCATGGAGGTCTCCATCCAAGGCGATTGATTGACGACGGACTTGCTGTGACGCTGCCAACTGACCCATGAAAGCAAAGTCTAGACTGATTCCTTGAGCTACACATTTACTTTCCGTAGTTAAACTTGGCAAGGCCTTCAAGATGCACCATCTTCCGGTGACAGCGTTCCTGTCGGGTTGGAAGGAGCCTGTCCCGACGCCATACCAGGACACGCCCTCCACTCCTGTTTGCCCCTCAATCCACCTTCTTGTTTTCCTTCTCCAAAAAAACTTGTAAAATTTTAATGATATAGAATAAAAATGAGGATTTCCTCTTGAAATGCCCTTGGCGGTTGTACATAAAAGCAACTGCGCATCGAGGGCTACGCAAAAACGACTCCTCAGGTTTATGCTTGAGCCAGCAACTGATGCGATCTAAACTGCAGGAAAAGTGCCTCAACCCACAGAGTTTCACCAATCATCCTTCAGCAAAAATCTTCTTTTCATTAATTTATCGACTGAAATTGTAAAAAAATGGAAATCAGCCTGGCCCTATGATGTGGTCCGACGTTTGCTAGTTAAACGCTTCTTGAAGGCAATTGCCAGCGTCCACGTCTTGTCAAAATGTTGAGGCAAACCTCAATGACGACGAGGAGCTATCGACACGGTTACATGGGGCCGTCAAGAGGTGGCCTGCCAATCACGGAGGAGGAAAGGGTCGCTGGCTTCAGCACACATTGGCATTAACTATCAGGTAAAATGTGTTGATGCTCGCACAAAAGGGATCCATTCGCAGCTCCACGTTCTACTGGATGGTGAGCTAGGCAGTGAGTTGAACAAAATGGACGGATTTTGTCAGTGTCTTGGAGGGTCATCGAGTGCCCTTTGGGAAAGTATGCTGATGAAGAATTGTGGTAGAATTCCACCTTTTGAGGGACTGAGGATCTCAACTCCAGGCAGATATCAACACTCCTCCCAACTGATGACCATGAGACGAATCCAAACTGTGCGCCGACCGGCATTACGGTTTAAGCTGAAGCTCAGAGGACGTCTCGCTCGCATGAAACCTCTTTCAATAACTTGTGTAAGAGTCTGTGAGATTACCAACTGCTGGCAAGATCCTCCAGAGGACGTGCTGGTTCCATCCACTGCGCTACTATCCAACTACCACACTACTGATGTATCGAGATAGGCCGCTCAGCTGCTGGAGCAGAAATTTTGCCTATTTGCATTGCTTTTAGTGTGGTTCTCCCCTTTCTGGGTAGGAACACAAGATTTCATCTGCTTGGAGGTTTTAAACTCTCCTCGGCCTGCAAGCGGGGTCAAGTGCCTATGGAAGCCAGTAATATGCATATACTCGGGTAAATCAAAGGCAACCCAGTAAAGTCCCCGGAGGGAATCACTTTACACTTTTCTGGTGGTCCTAATAAATATTTAACCAGGAGACAAATAGACACTTATTCACACACACACAGGCACAGGCACATACACCACCAGCCTGCGAACAAGGAGGGACGTAAATGAGTTATTTGGCCAACCTAATCAACTTTTTTTAGGTGTTCATTGCATTCTTAAAGGAAAAACGAGAAAAAGACATCAAAAAAGTTCTTCTTTGAGCCTATGGAAGGGCGAGGCGAGGAAGGAGCCAACCTGTGGTGGTAGTCTGTCCGGGGGGTGCTGTGTTTGGCTAATCAACTGCGGAATGAAAGGGGAAAGCAAATTAACCCAACCACTGCAATTTCCTTATTAGTAATTTAAAGTTGATGTTTATTTTGTCTTTTTAAGGGTAAAACAAGCAAACTGACCGAATGGATGTATATATCACGGGTTGGTTGGAGTAACCACCTTATCCAGGTGACAGGCAGGTAGACTACAGCAGTTACGGGGCTAACCAGACGTCAGCGGTCCCCCCCAAAAGAGGTAAAGCAAAGGGGACAATTTGTGCTTTCCAAAAAAACTGTAAGACTTAGAAAGTTCCCCTTCATTCCTTCCTTCTCTATTTCACACACTGAAAGACGACCTCCTTCGCCAATCCTCTCGACTCAATGAGGCGGAAGGGCACGATAAGGAGAGCATGACTAGAACACAACTAATTATTGCTTGTAATCTTAAATTGTATCGGCTGAAGGGTTGGAATTATTCATGAGTTTGGACTAGACGACCAAACCAAATAGTCAACAGCCCTTGTAATTATTAATCTGGTGCATAAAATTTTCTTAGTAGAGAAGCTTTTTTGTTCTGTTATTTTTGCAAAACTTGCTCGAATTCCATCAAAAGTCCATGCAAGTGATCGATAATCTCATTAATTTGTCATGTATGAATTAGATCCAAGCTAATTTTAGCTCATGCTACTTAAATGAATTCAGCGACCAAGTTACATTTCGAAGAAATGTAAATTGTGTCACGGTGGTTTTATAGCGTAGAATTTTAAACACTGGTATTTTAAAACATTTTATAGTCAATACTCTTATGATTAAAAAATGAAAGTGCTCCAATTTGCAACATAAAAGTAGAACCTAAAGATTTCAGGCACATCATCTCATTTGTATTCCATGAGTTATAATCCAAAGGCAACTCGAAAATTCACATTTGCGTCCCACTCGCCTTTAGACTAACGCTCTAGCTAAAGCCTTTGGTTTGACTCTAGTGAGCCTCTTATAAGGTGAATAGGGTCTTTTAGCTTTACAGTTGTTGAAAGGGATGAGGCCGTGACGACTCCGCATTTGGCAGTCAGTGCCAGATGCATTGTAAACTAATCTCCTCCCAAACACTGCTAATGTGGTAGCCAAGAAAGGCAGCAATAGTGTGGGGTGGGCCAACTTCCCTCATTGTCAACAAGAAATATGCAAAATGCCAAGAAGAAAGCGATGATGGATGTGTTGGTCCCCCCTCCCCCCAAAGACGTCACTGCTTCCACTCTGCGCCTGTCCTTCTTCTCGTCAGTGAGCCTTGCCAACGTGACAATTTTTCAGCACTGGGTGCCATGATCGAATGCGCATTTTAGCGTGGGGAACGCTTACCTAGTCGCGGACACCCCACTGACCTACAGACCGTCATAGCGCTGCCCTAAAGAGAGGATACAATCCAAAAACGTTCACAAACTTTGGCCATTTCAAAAATTTGCTTCGCACTGCAGTGCATTTTCGGAGGAAATTTCAGCCACATGGGGGGATAGTCTTTGGAGGCAGTGTAACCCTACAATTAGTGCCCAATTTTGCCACCAAGAGGCCACCTTGTCTATTCCACGGGAAACTGCACTAAAACACCACTGAGAAACTCAAAGTCCAAATCAAGCTTAACAATTCTCCCATACACTAATTTCATTGCATAAACTTGCTCAAAAAAAAATGATTTGGCTCTTGTTTGCATTCAGCTGAATCAAAATATCTGGCTTGTCGGGCATGCTAACGAGGCGAGGCGACACATTATTATTTATAGACCACCGAAAATCACTGCAATGATTGCGTTTGGCTAGTGGATTCTTTTGCTAGCAAAAAATTGCCCGCTTCGGGAATGTGTTCGGTGACCACGACGTGGGTCGAGTGCCAATGGCCAACCAGTTCCACCGGATACTGCTAATACCTCTTCATGCCCACCGAGGTGGTGTTTACACGTTTTCATGAATAAACTTGCCAATAAATATACATCTTCAAGCCTTGGGAATTTTGCAGTGAGTTGATATTTCATCTACGTGGGCAATTTTAGTCTCCGTGAGGCGTGAACTTAGACCCAGCAAACTTTCATATTCGCTGAGCGTTTGTGAGTAGTATGTTCCGGTACTAATGCTCTGACTTGTTACTGCCTAAGCCAATGCTCAGCAGGACACATCAGCCGGATGGGAGCTTTTTTGTAAGCTGGTAGAACAATTTGATGGAAGAAAAACGGAAAATCTCTTAAGAGTTTTCTAAGTAAGAATGCTTTTCCTCCTCTTTTTCCCCACTTCTAAGCTGGTGGCGCAGCCACTTTTTTTCAGGTTACTATGCCAACAAACAACAAGACATCGTGTAAATAGCTTCTGCTTCAGTAATACTTCTTCAGTGAAGCAACTTTTAGTTAGTGGGCGGTCCATCTCTCGTTTCCGAGATTCGATTGTTTCTTTCTATCCGTTAAATCCCAACACCAATGTCTCATTTAAAAGAGATCCTCGATGTATTTTTGTTGCCACAAGACAGGCGCTTTTCGTAATGTGCAGGTGCATACGTTTCCTGCGTTTCAATTGCTACTTAAATGGTGCATTTAAGTAGTTGGCAGCAATTTGGTGGCAAAGTCGAGATTTTATCATAAAATTTGGAAGAGAGGCTTACTGCAAAATGATCACCTTTCAAAGAATGCAGTCAATCATGCATGTGCACAAAAGAATAGTTGGGTGCGTCCCTAGAAAATGGCGCGATTCTTCTTTATAGGCTTTTAAGATACCTAACTCCAGAGGGGAGGGAGCAAAAGGAACTTAGAGATATCCGTTTCATTCGGCCTCATTCGATTGAGCACCAAGACTGTTAATGTTGCTACAAGAAGCATTTTCACGTCTTAAAGTGTCAAGGTCAATAATGGGACCGTTCCTTAAGAAGACAGATCGCGCTCCTTAATTGTCCGAACTCAAGCTGGAAGTTTACAGTGAGCAGATCTGTGCTCAATAGACCATAGACAGGGTATACAGCTTCCACTGGGAGAGAAGTGGTGCGTGACTTGAAAGTCAGTCGTTGGAGAATGATAAATAGGCTGGCCGTTTCCTTAACGCTGCAAGTCATTCTTAGCCTCCCATCACAAGCCCGCCGACCATCCAGGCAGTCGGAGAACAATTTAAAACTCGTATGAAGTTTTTGGAGACGAAGTGCTTAAACGTAAAAACGTAAAACAAAGGCTTTTTTGCCTTTAAAGCTTATTGTCCGCCATCTGGCAATGTGCGTGTGGGAGGGTGGGAGTCACTTCCGTTACACCCTCGTCAGTTAAATGCCTCAGCTCCGCACTGCTAAACGTCATCACTAGCTAGTAGGTTTTCGTGACCGGAAGAGAAAGGCGGATCCTTTTGGACATAATATCATTGCATTTGATCGATGTCTTACAAGGCACAGACCGTTCTTTTGGACCGCTTCTGGGCGGTGCACCCTTTTTTTGACCGTAATTCCAGGAAGGCTTCTACAGTAGAAGCTGTCTAGTCTTATTGGTGCAATTCAATCAATTATTTTAGGCGATGCAAGACATCACCAAAAATTTCACTCCGAGGGCATTATGCAGACCTATGCTTTTAATGGACGTCTAAGAAATTCGTTTTGCAGGCGCCTTCTACTTCCTTAGTGGGTGGAGCAAATTGATCACAGTGCCTTAGCTCCTATTCAAGTTATAAGAGATACACTGAGAAGAGTCGTATCGGGCTAAATCTCATCATAAGGGTTGTCAGTGCTTTAAACTCTAACTTCGGTTATCAGCTGGTTGATTCACATTTGAGGAGACAAGGAACATTAGAACAGGACGATGGACCTACCTATAGCATTTTCAAGGCCTTTGAAAGGGACAATGCTTAGTGACACGCGATAAGCAAAAAATAGAGAACATCGAGGTGGTGTAGGTACTCCAAAATCCGGTAAGTATTCCTGAATTGGAAGCCATCCTACTATTGTGAGTTCTTGAGACACTCCACCCAGGCATAAACTGTGTTGGGTGGGCCGATTGAGAAGAGTAATTTTTGAGGCCTCTGAGTTTTAAGCATTAGAGCAGTGTATTTTTTATATTTGATGGACAATTTGTGATGTCTTTGGAGAGCGGATTCTTTACGACCTTGAGGAGACAGGTGGGCTTTACGATTCAGCTTTTCTGGATGAGCAAGGATGTGAGAGCCTCAGCGCAGGATCGGTTCTGAGTTGACCCATATAATCACAAAACTACCTCTGCATGGTTAAGTTGAGCATTGAAGGACCTCTGATTTCCCTCTGTTTGATTACTAATTTGAAATACCGTCTATGGTTGGAAATGTGGATCTCGAGGTCAACGCTAAACCCTGAAAATGTGAATCTACGCCTCGTAGAGGTGGTTATTATGGTCCTGACGGTGAGTTGAGCCCGAAAAAAATAACTACTGTGTGCATTTAAACGTGGGGATGAGAGCAGGAGTGGTTAATCCATTAAGTATGACATCGTCCTTAGGTCCAAGCTCTCGAGGTGAACGCTCAAATGGATTTAAGTAGTGCATGCAAAACTGCCAAAATTTTACAACTCGTTTGCCTGGCCCGCCTTGGACAACGCAAGTCGGCACGCTGACCCATTTTTTGCCCTCGTAGCATCAAAACAAAGCCAAAGCCATACCTTTCGGACACATCAAAGTTTGCGATGTCAGCGAAATGTCAAGTGGCTGCAAGGCGTCTACAAAACCCTGTGGCCAGTGGATTCTGGTGACGCGACTTGACCCCGATAAAGCGGCCTCCTCTGACTTACCAGCGACAGGTGAGGTGAACTTAAAAAGTCATGAATAAAATAAGGCAACTCCCTTCTGGGTGGGATGTACGCTTGGTTGGATGGCTCAACTTCCCTGCACAATCTCACTGATTTGATTAGACGAATTTGCCCTTGTGGTTGCCGACGAAAAGCTTTAAAGATAATTACATTAAAGACAAAATTTGCTCCATTTAGGGTAAGAAAATTAAATCATTTTGGAAAAACTAGGAGGTTTATCGCATTAAGAGGTGCGTAGATGACTTACAAGAGATGCTTAACAGGGAGACAAGTCTAGACAGTTCTGAAAAGTGATGTACAGGGATATTTATTTACGGGCGATTTAATTAGTGTCTGGGCGAACAAAGGCCTGGCGACAGCAAGTGCGTCTCCGTGCCTTCCAAAACACCTTTGCTTGGTGAACCGGGGTCTTCCCCCCTCCCCCCAATAAGGTCAGATCATAGCAACACGAAGGTCGGATTCCTCCGGTATTGACACTCCGATACGTCATTTAATAAAATGGTTATCTTCACTGCGTCCTCCATCCATGTGGAGTTTAAAACACGTGAAATCGTACGAATTGCGCTTAGATAAGGTCGCTCGCAAACTTATTTGACGGGAAGCTAAGGCCGATGGTGGCACCTGTGGGGTGGCCCATCAGACAGTGAAGTTGGGGGCGAGGAGAAAGGGGGCAGAATTCAAATTTGTGCCACCTTACTTGTCAACAAAGCAGATTTACTTCCGGAATGCGATTGTCCAAAGCGGAATTAGCACAGAAACAAGTGTTCCGCTAGCCTAATTCTACCAAAATTAATTAAAACATTTTTGGGTTTGAATTGTTCATCATGTTAGCTGTTTTTGGTCTTTGGAAAGACTGTCAGCAATTCAAGCATGCTTAAAAATGTTTGGAACCAAACATACTACTTAAAAAAAATAAGTCAATGTTGAATTGAAGATAGGGGACTGGGCTTGGACACTCGTATGCCAAATCGTACACAGTGTAGGCGAGTTAAGTACTGAGGTCAGAAAAGAAAAAGATGTCTTGTACAGAAGAAGAAGAAGTGGGAGGAAAATGCATGATACTGCCCGCCAAGCGAACTCCTCGATGAAGGGAAGGGGACAATTCAGGCGAATTTTTTAGAGAAGAATGGACTGTTAAGTGGATGAGAAGTCGATGGCCTACTAGCCCTGCCATATTTGCACGAAAGTGCCTTCAAGGTAGCTCTGCGATTGAGCTGTGTGTGAGGCCACGTCTACCAACCCAATCGCATAACTACACGAAGAACTCTCCATTTCGCATTCTCTCTCTGACCATTAATTAAACAGAGCATGAATAAATAAAGATTGCGACTTGTTAAGCGAATAATTTGCTTTGGATGAAATGAGAGGAGATCCAATGAAGCAAATTTTGAGTTCGCCTATTTCTTGATTTAAAATACCACTCTGTCCAACAATAACTTGTCTTCGATGCACAAACCATACAAAAAAGACTAACTTGAATCAATGCATTGCGAAGGAAAAGGGAATTATTTCCTTACGGCAGAGAATGCTTCATTGCTGGCAGGCGTGCAAATCGTCGACACTTGCCATTCAATCAAAGCAATCGGTGAGTAGTCAGTTGGTTGGAGAGGTCCATGCGCTCTGTCCGCATTCCAATGAGGCGCTGGCGGTGTCGAAGTGACGCTGGATCACCGCAGCCCTCATCTACATGACCTATTCGAGACCTACCAATTTGTGGTCTCGAGAAGTCGGTGATATTGGGTGATTTGAAGCTTCCAAATGCATTAAGGCCGATCATTCCGGATTGTGGTCGAATCTGCCCCCTCCCCCAATTCCCCCTACGCAGTGCCTGTGTTTGACTGGTTAGTCAACTTGAAAGCACGTAATGAGCTACCAACACCCGCCAATCGCGCCTTTGTCAGAAGCAGTGTCGCAAATGTATTGAGCCAAGATCAGAGAACGTTTGTGCGTATTTGCCTCAATAGGGAATACCCGCTTTATTGGTTTGAATATCCGTCCGTCCATCATGAATCACGTAGATTTTATCAGATTTTGGACACTCTTTTGTGCCCAGGTGAAGTTGGCGTATGTTAATGCCAATTTTGACGCAAACAATTGAAAAAAATAGTCAAATAAAAAACATTTGCCCATTTGGTGTGAACTTACACCAAGAAATAGTGAATGGATGACCTCATTTACTACCTCGAAGTTACCCAGCCTCTTCACCCCCAGGCAGTGTGAGCGGCTAATTATCTTTCATGGCAAGCTGATGGGAAAATTTGCCTGATTTTTTTTCCTTATTCAATCGTAATATCATCCGAAATACCCTTTTTCTTCCTCGGCTGATTCGCTGTGGGTAATGTCCTATAGATTATGATGAGAAGCAAATAGACAGTAAGATAACTTTTTTGCAAAAAACTTGTCATGGATCCCATGTTTTTCCGATTTCCCTAAATTACTGTCGCAAAAAATATAAACATTTGTGATAACAGCGACTTGGCGCAAATTATTGAAAGCGGGTAAATATGGATTAAGCTTCTACGAATCCCATGATTACAAGCATCTGAGAGTCCTTAAAATTCCACATCGTAAAAATTTACCCAAGCGCTTGAGCATAAAGCCAAGTATATCAAGCAGAGGTTGGTTATTCTTTGGATTTAAAAATCCGGACAACAAAAATACTCAGGCTCAGATCGCTACTTCTTAATGGCCCATTTGACCGGATGCTTGTTTTAATCAACCAATTGGCGGCCTCCAGTGTAAGTCGCAGTTTAAATATCTGACGCTAGCTTCTTGTCTAATGACAAGACGTAAACAATCAACAAAAAGATAAAGCTGTGCCAACTGCAAGTGGTGCAGAGCAAGGGGTATCAAAATAAGCGATGAGGACGTACCAGACGAAAAGAGGATGCTCTCAGTCTCTTTAACTCTGTGCCACCACAAATACGTGTTCAAGTATAATTTTTGGCCTTCCTCGTTAAAGTAAACACGTTATGCTGAGGTGAAACTACACGAAACTGTTCGACTGTTTACGCCGACTACGCATTTCACTGATTCGTCCGCTCGGTCCAATCAGAAGCCCGTGTTTTCTGCTTACATTCTCCTTATTAGAATCCACATAATTTTGGCTTTAAGTTATTAAGAAATTAGCAACTTTTGCATCATCATTAACTTAATGCTTTTCATCGCCTGGCGCCGCTTTTTATCCTTTTTATGCTGCATTTGTAGTTGGCAGGACTTTTCCGTTTGTTGGTTCAGTAAGCAATGAATTAAGCATAATCACAGTGGATGCGTTGCTACTCTGTTAAGAAATTAACTTCTCTGTTTTTACTAGGCTGTGGCTAGCATTTAATCAGATAATTTTTTATTATTTTGATTGGCTGCTGCAACTAGGGTCTACGAAGTCAAATTTGTGTAGCAGGAATTAAGGTGACAAAAGTTAAGTTAATCTACTCGGAATTTGCCAGTTTAGCAGCACAAACTAAACTGGGACTCGGCAAAGCATATAAATGCTGAACTGCGCACATTAGAGACTGTATCAGACTCAATTATCATCAAAGGAAGATCGGGTTGGCATTTGCTTCGTTTGTTTTCCTTAAGGTGGTTGGAAATTTCGATGCGATCTCCGATCTACCATTTTTTATAGCTTTCATTTGAAGAATCTAAGTTCTTTTCGGATAATATTAGACTGGATAGTTAAAGTACATTAAAGTAGCGCATAGTAAAGTCACCAAATTTGCCAGTGCATTGCCACTTTCTTGAAGGCCTACATCACTTATCACTGGGCCAGTCCTTCAATAATCGGTTGATACAGCTGATGAATAAACTGAGCAGACGCGACTCCCCTTAAAAAAAGGAGGCTGAAAACAACTTAAGACACATTTTTCAGCTACTTTTTTAATTGATCTGATTACCCTTTTTCAAACATGACGCGGAGCTGTCGTAAATTTCACTTTCTATGCGCAACCAACTCGGCTGTCCCTGCTTCTGTCTCATATTTATAAGCAAACTGTCCATTCATTTTTGCTACCCCTGCCTAATGCCAGATAGGGGTGTCAATCAATGCTGGGGGAGACGCAGAAAGTGTTGATGGGGACGAGGCAGCATTGGTCCCTATTCCACTCGGGAGTGCAAGTCATTCCCCCTCGCATTCCACACCTTTTACCCATTTTTAAATCAAGCAGGTCGAGTCAATCCTTCAGAAACTCTTAGTGATAAGTCCAGTTCTTGATTTGCTGTGGCGTGGCATTCTTTGTGCATAGTTTTGCGTGTCTTAGAAGAAGGAAATGATCATTGAATGGGCTGCCCGGGATTGACCAGTGATAGGCGTAGTTTTGTTAAAAAACTTGGAGGCAAGGGGACCAATCCTCATCATAAGTCAACAAGGAGATTCAAGAGTGAATTGCCGTTTCATGCTTCGGACACAAAGCATGCCGACTTGTTAAGGTATTTTTAAAACTAGAAGAATGTCAATTTGAAAGGTCACAAAACTAGTTAAAATGATCGGTAAGATGCGGACTAGTTTCCAACTGGTTGTGTCAACCCTCCAGACGAAGTCATTAAGTAAGAGGACTCTCTCTACGGCCCATTTTGATGATAAACTCACAAATTCACTCCCCAATAGTGCTAAAAAGGGGGGAGAGTGGCCAACCCTGAGTGTTTTGCGATGAATCAACCGCTGCTGCTGTCGAAGCCGGTGAGATGGGAATGCGGTGATAAGACGCCTTAGTGTTCTGCAAAATCAAGTTAATCTGTGGACGCATAGGGAGGAGCACCTTTTAAAACACCGCGCTGATGAGGAGAGAGGATGCCACGAGGAGGGGACGACAAAAGGTCTCCTCACTGGGACACCGCGATGACTAACCAAGCAAAGTATCGAAATGCAACTCTTTTATGGCGAAGTCCCCTCTAGACCTCCTCCCTCCACCGTTTCGGCTGTCATAATCGGCCCTGTGAGTTATGCTTGATCGGAGGATAAGAATGAGGGCCGCATTCAAGCACTGCCACACCCATTCTGTTTGAAATGAAAACGGATTTTTCACCAAATAAATAGAGCCTAGCAGTGGCAATTCTTCCGGCATTCGACGCACCTACATTCAGATCATGTCCTCAAAAGCCGTGTCCTCGGAGAGAGACGTAAATCACCGCGTTAACGGTTCAGTGACCTCCTTCATTAGCTAGTGCTTACGAATTCTACCCTTCCGCAAGGGACCTCCGCCCTCTGTGGCTTCTAGGTGTGGCACTGGAATGGGATCTGGTGTTGCCATCGCGGTGGTAATCGCTCTTCCCCTTATCGTGGGCCGTAACACCGCGGCCTCCGGGGCACAGTAAGCCTTCGCTGAAGTGTCTCCAAATCGTCCGCTTTTTCCTGATTCGTGATTAGCAGCTGATTATTCACTCTTGACAGTTTTGATTATCGAGCTCTGGCGCATTTTAGCCTTGCACAGAAAGACAAACTGCAAATGTTAAATACTTCGGAGGTTAAGTAAAAAATCATAAAACACCTTTTTTGGAAGCAGGGAAAATGTCACCTCTCGATCTCAAGGCATCAAATCTGTTTAAAGCTCGCCAAACGTCGTTTGGAGTGAAATTTGTTTCTCCAACCCATTTTGGAAGGACAAAAGCCATGGAATTCCCTCCTCTGCCCTGCCTTCCCTTCAACTGTTCTACCAGGCCATGGGCTTGTCCGCCCCCTGCTATTTGGCCTCTCGATGTGATCCTCCACCGACCAAGGCGTCCGAGTTCTAACTACAATGAGGTAGCGACCACTTGGCTTGGACAGGCTAACCAAGAGGACTTCCAGACACTTGTTCTAGTCGCTGCACAGACACGTCGGGTTGGTCTACTACTCGAGGACACAATACTACTTACAAAGCAAAAGGCCGGGTCCGCCCCTGTTTCGAAGCAACCTCGCAACAAAAATGAGGGAGGACATAAGAGAACCAACCAAGTAGAAGCAAAAAGTCAAGAAAACACACAGAGGTTCACTCCTTTGACGGCAAAGCAATTTTAAAGTCGTTAAAGGCGGGTCAAAGGTCATCTCTAAGTAAAACAGTTTGTGTGGTCATGGGCAGTTCGACATTCTCTCCTTTTCGATTTGAATTACGAGCTAAAAGTTGTCTACCAAGTGGGTGACTTGAAAAAATGCCCCTACCTAAGGGCAGATTTGCAATGAAAACAAGTTCATTTACCTACCTTTATCGCAATTTTTTGACATTTATTACAAAATCAGCGGTCACCATAGCAACGAATGGTGCGTTTGAGCCCTTCACATGCCTGATTGCTTGAAACACAAATTGGACTTTTATTATTCTTTTTAATGAACAAAAAAGTGATTTGGAGGTGTATCCCGACTTGCAGTTGGCGTCAGTCCGTGCTTTGTCGCCTCGGTCAGGGAATGCGACGAACGACGATTCCAGCCCGTTAACGAGGTAGTTTTGGCTTCAAGTTCGGAAAGGAAGAGCCACCATGGAACGAGGAGGGGTGACGGCTTCGAGTCATCTACCTGGCACAACCCGGCTCGAGGGAAAATGGTGGGAAAAGTCCTCCCACAGCGAATCCGGATAGAGGGAAGGTTTCCTGGTGAAAGCATGGAGATGAAAAGTGACGCGTCGATTTCTGTTGCCCTTACAAAATGCTTACGAGTCCTTCAACAATCTTTTAGCCATTTGCTTGGGTGAATTTAAATTTTGTTGCTTCATGCATGCATGGGTTGTTTGTAGGGTGGGATTAATCTCTTCAAGCTGTCATGTGGAATGAATTTCACTTTCAATTTGCCGTTTAGTGGGTTGACAGTGGATACACCACTCCCTTGCCCACGAACACACAAGTGTGTCAGTCAGGACGCAACCACTTTGTCCCCTTTGATAGAAAATAAGGTGATTTGGACGGACCCAGAAAGGGTTGTTGGTCTGCCACCTCGACGACTGCCTTCTAGTAGGATGCAGTCGCTTCTTCTCGCTTTCCTTCAGAAGCCCCCAATAGGAAGCGGGCAAGGAAAATTATCCGATTCGACGATCCGTCTCGGAGGAAAATTAACCGCTCCGTCCATTGGAATGCTTTGACAGTTGAATGCGACATTGGAATCTACCCCCAATTGACTTAGACGTAAAAAATTAATTTACTTAATTTTGTGTTGTGTTTGCCTGCCTACCACACGTGGTCTCCCGTCTATGTCATCATTTAATGCAAAAAATCCAAGATGTCACACATATGTGACACTACACGTGAGCAGTTCATTTGAGAAAATCCTTTAATCTTTGCCCAATCACCCGCTACCACTGTGCCATAGTGGTCTGTTTATGCCGTCAGACACGCTAAAATTTGCAGTGAAGCATATTGCAGGGTAGTAAAATCCGCATTGCCACGACACAGACTAGCAAAACCTGTAATCATCTGCAAAATTCATTTCTTTGTAAAAACACCTTTGTAATTGCATTCAAAAGTAAGGATCTGAATTAATAAGTAAGGCACTTCGAAAAATGCCATGCAGTGTAAGGCTGCCTTGCCCCGTTCGGCGTAACTCCATCCAGTTAGTGCCATACAGTGCTAGTGGTTAAGGCAAACATTCTGGTAACTCGTGCGCAGGCCCATCGCCTAAACAAATGATAGCGATGGGTGTCAGTTTATTCCTTTTTTTTTATTATGCCTTTTAATTTTTTGCTCAGTTGCAAGTCTACTTAAATTTAAGAACTCACATAAGTAGTATGAAGCCTCCACTTTATTCTTGTGTAGAACTCTTATATATTACTACATAAGGTGATACAGAACGCAATGTAATTTTACATTCTTCTATAATTTCGTCAGATTAGTGAGGTGAGACTTTAGTCTGTAAGGTGGGCACTCATGTCTTGCTGTGCACACGGTGGTCTTAACAGGCACAAGCGAAGATCTCTGAAAATCGAAGAATAGCAAGAGTTTATCAGGTTTTTCTCAATTACACAAGGCAAAGAGGCAAACAATATCAGTGATTGTTGCAATGAGTCCTGTTTTAAAAAGGCTTATCAGATGCTAATATTGTTTTAAGTAGTATGCGCTTGGGCAAATGAACACCCATTTATTCACCCTATCAAGGAGGATAATTAGCAAACTCCTGAACTTTGCAAACACCGTCGGCTAATTAGGGCACAAAATTTTTCAGGCTTTTATTTGAAGCTCGGAAAACGTCGACATGAATAGGCGGATTGCCACAGCCCAGACCGCCAGGGGCGGGAAGGGGAGGCGCCTTCACCTCCCCCCGGTCGTATACATAACTCGGTTTTGGCATTTGGCATTGACTGCCAATCACTGATGCAGATAAAATCTATTTAGCAACACGGAACGGGTTTCAGTCCAATTAACCCAGATAGGAATCAAGCGTTCAGCCCTCCAACTAGGTGGTCGCAGGATTGGATGCCAGGTGACGACCTGACTACCGCAGAGGACAAGGCTGCTTCTAGTACACATACACCGGACCTTAAAGTTGCATACGGCTTGCAAAAGGAGTCGAAGAATCCATCACCGAGGTGTACTCAAGGCCTCCTGCACACGAGGGCAGATCTCTGTGGCTTCCAGTCCACCAACGAACCTCACGGATTGCCGCGTTCTCTGATCTGTATGTGTGTAAGCACTAACGCGTGTGTTTATCACCTTTCTCTCAGTGAACGATGAATTAAACTTTTCTTTGGCCACTCCTAGTGAGAAAAGCGTGCGATTGCAGGGAGACAGCAATTTGGATAGAGTGGATATTCGCAATGCCCCACTTCCTCCAAAAGTTTGCTTATTCTGATGTTGATCAAAAAATAGCAGCATTGCAAAATAGGTTTTTATATTGTTCCCACATAATTGATTAGTCAGACCGTTGGAAATTTGCATGAAGTCTTTCGCCGAGCTCCAAAACGACTCCAAAGCGTGGACATGCTTGTCGTTAATGACAGTGTCCGGTCCGCCCGCCTCAGCGCCACGCCCAAAAAAAGCGACGTTGCCGACACTAGCTATCATTGCCATGAAGGAAGAGTCTTCTCGAATATTCGAGGTCGACGCTTCATAATTGGAGCTGTGCATTGCAGGTGTCAGTGTCATGGCTTCGCCTAGACGAACTGTAGTGGTGAAGTCCTATCAACTGCAGCACTGCCAGGTGATCAGCGCAAGTGACGTAATCCCATCATCCTAACATCAAAGTGGTAAACAAAAATTGTGTGAATAAAGATGTGGCCTTAAATAAGTGTGAAGCTAGTACAAGCAGTGGAGAACTTGTGGCTCTGGCGTTTGTAGGCCTTACAACGAGGGAGTCCGAAAGCTACCTCGAGTAAACCACCTCCTTTGACGGCTCCTGATGAAGTGCCAAACTATCCATCGTGTCATGCCGTGCACACTTGGCTCCAACCACATGAAGTACCAATAACGAGACCTTTGGGCTTTCTAGAACAAAACAAAGACACGAACAACT
Source organism: Taenia pisiformis (assembly GCA_023968675.1). Classification (NCBI taxonomy): domain Eukaryota; kingdom Metazoa; phylum Platyhelminthes; class Cestoda; order Cyclophyllidea; family Taeniidae; genus Taenia; species Taenia pisiformis. Next base: position 9,834,425 of record CM043731.1, on the reverse strand, counting down.
TTTGTCATTGGTGTAACAGGAGGAAATTTCTATACATTCCGTGATTATTCGCTACTAGTGGTAGTCATTTATTAAATTTTTACTTTACTTTCCCCCCTGTCCCCTTGGCATCGCCCTCCCCCACCTCCTCCTTCTTCTTCGTATCCTGCTCTTCCTCCTCCTCCGGCCTCGCCTCCTATTCCATCTCCTCCTCCTCCTCTTCCTCCTCGGCCTCGTCCTGCTCTTCCTCCTCCTCCTCGACCTCGTCGTCCTAGTCCTTCCCGTCCTGCCCTTCCTCCTCCGCTTCCGTCTCCCCCTCCTCCTCCTCGAGGATCTGATAAGGGGGATCGTCGAATTAACCTAGCTGCCACCTAAAATTGTGTGGCCAAACAAACGCCTACCGCATTTTATTAATAATAATAATAATATTTTCCACATTCAAAGAACCCATTTTGACAATTGGTTTTTAAAAAAATGGCTAGTATGCTGTGAAAAGTTTGCCTCATATCAATCAAGCCTTCTTTTCTTGAATTGTGCTTTTCGCAATGTCACCCATAGCATTATTAAAAGAAAATGCATTTTTTATGCTGGAGGACGATGCACGAATGCTAACGGCGACGTTCTCCTCAAATGGTCACCTCGCCCAGGGATTGCTAAATATTTCACGGCGTACTTTTCCTCCTCGGAGCTGTGACTTGCCCCGGTCACGAGTACCAACACCGCTGATGCATGGATGTGGTGAGAAAAAAAAAACACAATTTTTTGTTCTTTGAAGGTGGAGAAAGTGTGGTTTGCCTAATTCCTTGCCAAATAGCCATGGAACGGTGGCCTGTAAGCCAAGTGTGCTGCTTAACTGAGGGACTATTGTCTGGCAGTCATCGTTTTCATCTTTCTGAAGGACCTGAAGTTACTCTCCTTTATGGCCAAGCTCTTGCTCCGATTGTTTCGCCAAAAAGTTTCCTTTTCAAAGCTCTGAGTAGGTGATAGGGACCGGAGGCTGAGGATGCGGGTGACCTCACGTTAATGAACCAAATTTTAGGTCATTCATTCTGGATGAATTGGAGAAAAAGTGGATCAAATTCCTACTCATTGTTATGTGCTGTGCTTGGTGAGGATTCTGGAGGACTCCTCTTCCTCTTCAACCCACGTGACGCCGCAATGACCTAAGGTAGGCTATGGGGACCTGTCAAACGGCATTGTTTAAGCTGTACCACAAAGTAACGACTTTTCATGCGTTGATTGAGGCGAAGCACTTCGGACGTGGTCTCCATTTCGCTCCGCGGCGTACGGTCGTGGGGCCATGCCAGTGGCCTCTCCGGCCGCCTCTGCCCCATTACTCTGTGCCCTCTCTCGTCACTTTGACATTTTACTATTTTAGGAAAGACTCCTCTATGCATTTCAAAGCCAAACAGACCGAATGGATGTTTCTTAGATCTGCTACGTTCACTAAACTTGCCCAGAAAATGCACAAGTCCACTCGTCCGCTCTACTGTTTGGCATATGAGAATTTATGACATTAAGGTAGGACAGTGAAACCGTAGCGCCTGGAGCCTTTCTCCCCCAAAGGGGCGGAAGAACAATAGCAGAGCATCGAAGTGGACCCTCGGCTAAGACGGTGAGTTGGTCGAACAAAGAACGTAGCAAACATGCAAAAAGCATATCCCTTTCTGGCGTGGAGCAAGATTGCTCGGATTTAGACGTCAGGAAGAGTTTCCTCATGCTGCATAACCCTCCTATACCATTCGGGTGAAAAGTTGGCGGTGATTGCTAAGCCTATGGTCCCCATCCAAACTTCTTCACAGGTGGCAGACGATCAGTGGGTGTCATTTAACAAATTCTATCCATTTGCTAGTTACCATGTTCTTTGCTTACTATTTAGCTCTCATTGCCCACTTTTGGTCCTTTCTTTAATCAGTGCCCGACAGGCAACGGCTACGATATTTCATCAATCATTCACTTCAAGCTTCAAAGGTACACACCAACCAGGCAGCAGGTCAAAAGGTTTCGCGCAAGATTTCTCTATTTTTGACAATAAATGCCTCTCCGCCACTAATGGCTAATCTTTGAGGACAGATACGCAGGTCCCATTTTACTTGCAACTGCTTTTGAGTGGAGGCTTAAATTTCGTAGTTCGGAGTAACTCTCAGTGTAGAGTAAAAGTGTCGTCAGAGTGCAGAAGCATTCCGAAACTCGCATATTTATGCCTTCCCTAACGACCCTGAGGAAAAGGGGAGTTGAAGAGCGTACGAAGTGTCTAACGGTAAGGCATAAGTAAAGCAGTTAGGAGAGGAAAGTGCAAATTCTGCTGAAGGTGCGAGAAGGTGTAAATGGTGTTTCGAAAATAAAAGGTTTGTTTTAAAGATAACGACATCTGCAAAATTTATGCCGCTTCAAAACTTGCCCGTGATAAGACAATCTTCTCCAGAATTATAGGAGGAGAGGAAAAAGAGACGAAAGCACTTCTTAAACAATTATCACTAGCCTTAGATGAGAAGCAGAGATGTGTTTAAGATGTGCTAGACAGAAATGGCGTGAGCCAGGGACCACTAGCACGCAGTCAGCAGACCCGCACGCATCGGCACACACCGTGACCTTAGCTTACATAGATTGGTAATAAAGACCCATGACTGGTCTGGCTGGGTAATCAAGGCACTCGATCCGCGTGTTCACAAATACATACATCGCAGTTTATAATTGAAAACGTCACAAACCGACTGACGATTTCTACCGGCCGCAAACAATCCAGCGGTTAAATCAAGCAAGTGGTCCACCATCAACTGCAATATGTATATCATTAGGGGTATAAATAAGTAAATAAATAATTCAAATCATTGTATGCCAACACGCAAGCATGCAGTCCTCCAACCTAACTCCCTTTTGACCAATGAAGCAAGAGGTAGTTCATTACGCGCAGAACCTCCCCGGGTAGGCCAGTTCCTCAACCATTGCCAGCAGGTGGATTGATAAGTAGAAGGGCAAAGTCAAGTCATAATGCCCCTCGCAGCTTCATTTCCTATTGATGATTGCAAACGGTTAACAGCAAGAACAAAGTAATAACGAGTTTGCCGGTATCAGTCATATCAGAAGGCACGACAACGATCAACTTTAAGAGAGTAGGATACTGGGCGCCGAGAATGCATGAGAGCAAACAATACGAGACAAAAAAATATATTTCTTTTGAGAAAATATGATTCTATGGGCTGGGCCTTTCTCTCAGTGCTGTTTTCTCCCACCTATTTCAGCTCATTAACAACCATGTTCTTGGTTGTGAGGGCAAAACGCCTAGCACTGAAGTTCATAGAAGTTAAGCAAGTAGGACAATGGCCTGTTTAAAGGTTAAGGGTATGATCGTTATTTGATTAGTAAACAAATTAACCGTTTACTTTCTGAAGGCAATCCTTTCAGAATAAAGCTCAACTTTTAAGCAAACGGACAAATAAGCTGCCGTCCATACTTTGCTTATTTTGTCATTACTTCGTTGGGTAAAGTGATCAGAGAAGGGATGACTGACAAATTGACGCAATCGTCATTTACTTGTAATGTAGGAAATTTAAACGAATATCTTGGCCACCGTTAAGCGTAAGCGTCCCATCTAAATCAGTTGTATTTCAGGATTTTCGGATAAAAAACCGCCGTTATTTGTTTTTACACAGTTAAGATCCATATCAATTGAAGCATTTGGCACGGATATTTAATCAGGGCTTAGAAATTTTGTTGTCAACTGAGTCGTCAATTTTCGTAACTTGGACTTTCATGTACACAATCTACCTCATCTTTCATCATAAGACCATCAAATGTGTTTGTAATGGTCGAAGACTTAAGGCTTGACGACTGTACTGACCCACGTAGGTATCGCCTGTGAACACTGCCTATGCCCTACTCGGCATGTGTAACAAATCCTTCACTTAGGCATAGCCGCAGTGCAATGGTCCAGGCAACTAGGATAGACTGAACAAGATCCAAGACTCGGATGCCGTTCTTCACTTGAAGTCTCTCAAAGTGTTAGCAGTTTTGCGCCTCCTGAAATTGGAGACATTTCCAGCAACCTAATGCTTCTATTAAACGCTACGACCTGCTCAAATCAAAACACACCATCTTCCTAGCCATTAGCGACCTTTCTTGACGCTGGAGAACGAAGGACAATCCAAACGCCCCTAGCTTCTCTGGACAACCCCCCTACTTTTAAGTAGTGTAGTTGGAGTAGGGAGGAGGATGACACCCCACCCCGGCATAAAGCTCAACTAAGCAAACTTTTCCCCTAGAAAGTGCATCCTCCCTGACTGTCATTTATTTAAATGTATGCAGCCCTTGATTTGCTAACTGTTTCATTGGACGTGTACTTCAACTTTCCCCACCTCCAAGACTTCCTTTTCTGATGTCCTCTATTGGTGCCTCAAACAGCCGTAGCATGGACAGTGGGACTGAAATAACTGCTCCAGTTACCATGATTGCCAGTTCCCATAAAACACCAAACCCCAGTTGTAATGTTTTTGTTCAAAATGAAAGACCGGAACACACTGGAATTAATCATCAATTGGGTGCATTTTAAGGCAGTGAATCCAACTCTCTTAACTACCATCTTAGCGCCATGAGAACCCATCCGCGCCTACAGTTGCCCAACCATTCAAAGTGCTGGACTACTTTCAATTTTTAGGAGCAACTCAGGCAAACGAATCAGGGTGAGCCAGACATCGGAATGGAGTCGCCAACCGCAAATGATTCCATCTGCAGACACCGACATTACAACAGGTGCCAAAGATGAGTCGATTCTTTGACAGAAACTCCTCGTTTTGCCCCAAGTCCAAAGCCACGGAGATGAAGCTGCCCTTAGGAAGCCCTTTAGCGTCCTTTTGCAGGATGCGACTGGCGCCTGTCAGGAATCTGGAGGAGACATCTTGGCACCAACTAAATAAGTAGTATATACCACTCAGTAGATTTTCATTGCTTCACGGTCTTTACTGCTTTACTACTGAGGCAGTGAAGAAAGCGTGCACCTGAGTCCCGCCTAGATATTGATGGAGAAAGTGGAGACCACTTGTAATGCCCATAAAGCAAAAAAAGATGGCCTAAAAGATAAAAATTTAAAGCAAATAGCGAGTTTTGTTGGTTTGGGGCGAAAGTTTTTGCTCTACTTTCTTAACCTATATAACCGCAAAAAATGGGCACTCAACCGCTCCAAATGCTCGACAGATTTTCTTTCTTTTGGGAGTGTAAATCAAACATGGAATTTGGCATGCTACAAACCGTTATTTATGTGTTTGCGTGTGAACACAAGGCTTGTCAACTTCCCAACTGGAGCATACAGAGAAATGACTTCAATGTAGGCCTACTAAAGAGCGAAAAATGCAGGGGGAGTGGAAGCCCGACGTGGGGGCCCTACGGCTTCTGGCTGATGGTCGGTGTCACGGGCGGATCCCGCTACGCGTGATGGTGGCGGTGGTGTTGACTGTGGTGGTGACGGTGTTGACAGTGGTGGCGGTCTTGGTGACGGTATCGGTGTTGGTGGTGGTCGTCTAGATCATCCTGAGAGGATCAGAAATCTGTCAATGAAAAAGAAATCTTCAACGAGATCGGTACATGAACGGTTTTGGGAGTTTCAATGGGGCACTTTTTTTTTAAAAAAAAGAGACTCCAGACGAATACTGGTGGTACAAATAAATTTTGTAGCGCCCGTTTTGTTTGTTGCGCCTTTAAGCAAATAAACCGAAGGCGTCTGTAGTGCTTTGTTTCGAAAAGTTAATCTTGATTATGAAAGAAACGAACAAAAAATCATCCTCGCTGACGGTAACTTCAAGTTAGCCTGAGCTAATGATGGAATCGTAATGATTTGCCAGTTTGTCGAACTCGACGCTTTGGCTATACGCGCACTCAAGTCCCCACTGATTGTACGTCTGCTCGGTGGCGTAGCCACCACATATCACAGGCGAGCTAGGAACGGGGAAGACTCAAGGTGCTACAGAATGTAACAACTTAGGGAGAATAACCTGTACTTGATCCTTCAAAAGTCGCCTAACACCTAATCAGTAGTATATAGGCATGGTAAAAGTAGAACTAATACCTCAAAGGACGGCCTGCCCTGTTTGCCTTTTGGAAGTAACAAACGTCAAAATGCCCTATTGCACATTTTACGGCTCCCGTTGGGGACTAGCCGCATCACCGACAAGGTACACGACCGCCGCTCAAGAATCTTTGCCATTCAAACGGCTTTTCTGAGGCTCGCATCACCACATTTGGCTTGAAATCTTCCACAGGCGGTCGTCCATACCCACACGTTCAGGCATTCGCTCACAAGACACCCAGTTCATGAACACCCACGCTCCGCGACCATTCCCATCATCGTTAAGGCTGTCTGGCTTGGACTCGACTTGACTGGAATGCAATACACTATCTGCCCTTGGGACAGAGCAAACTTTCCACTTGCCAGTCCGCGAGGAGTGTCCCTCAGAAGTTCATGGGAGCAATCAAGCCATCCAGGGGGGAAGCATTGCCAACCCTATCTCACTCAAACTAATCGTGGCTGCTTTCCAAGCACTAGAAGCAAACAAAAACAAACGCTCCTCAATTAGCAGCACGAAAATTGTCATTTTTGGTGGGAGGAAATTTCTTTAAAGCGCTACCACAGACAACTAGGCGCACCTGCAAACAAACAACCAGTCTGAGCCCAAAGCTGTAAACAACTGTGTGATGAGTAGGGGCTAACTTTTTCGCCTTCATCCCTAGCGCCAAGGCGGTGAAATAAACAACAGTTCTACTTGCTATTTTAGCACAAGAGAGGAGAGATAATTCTATGAACAGAAGTGAGGCATTCACTACTACATCGCACTTGTCCAATCGCCTACGACGATTTTTATGAACTAGTTGAAGGTGTGAAGCGAAATTCCATCAAGTGGGCGTATCCTGATCACTAAGTTTTATTGAGAACTTCCAGTCAGGTGGTCTGCTTCGGGCTGTGTCCAGTACATGAGTCCCTTGGGAGGGCATTGAGCTTAGTCTCTAGGCGACCTTTAGCCACAACGAGCAATTTAACAGATCGACCCGACAATTCTGTTTCAACTATTTCTGTAGGGAATTGAAGTTCACCTACACTGCCACCACCTTGTAAGAAGGAATTTCGGCCCAAACCGTCAAGCCTCCGCCTGACAACACACACTCCGGAAGTGTACGGGTGAATTTAAGTCTCTCTCGGTGCAAAGAAACTCACTCCCCAGGCTATTCCCACAAACAGAGTTGTTTAGGCAGAGCTAGCCTCAGGAGTTAATAAAAAGGCTAGAATTTGGAACCTAGGATAGCTTTAAGGCAGGTGGGTAGAAGAGGGAGCACAGAGGACGCACCTTTCTCCGCATTGAAACGTACAGATCTCATGATTACTGTCATCATGCCTCATCAGTCACATGCCTTCCTGGGTTGGGGTTCCGAGGAAGAGGAATTCCTTCGAGGAGTACCACCGAGAGCTTGAAGATGTCCTACAAGGCGATTGCTCTTTCCGTCAACCGTTTTTAGCAGTTGTATTTTAGGTAAAATGTTAACCATTGCTCACTCCAACCCAGCCTGAATCCCCTAGTGAGCAAGGGAAAGAGTCCACGAAGCCTACGACGCCAAGGCGGTGACAAGACATCCGCGTGGCGTTAACACACGCTATTCAAATACCATTCCCACGAAAGTCATGAGAAATTAAGGCCACTCTTAGCATGCAATCTAAATTCTCCCACAGCATCTCGAAGTTCACTCGGCGCCTTAAGTTTGGCCAATAAAATGGCCGAATTTGGATGTTTATTTCACAACTCACTGACTGCACATGCTTAACATCGGATCCCAGAGCTCGATTAAAACCATAAATCTCCTCCCATTCTTCCTTCGTCGCCTTGTTCCAGCGCCTACGGCCTCCTGCCGGTTCCCACCTCATCCGACTGTGTGACAATGCAATGGAAAAAACCTTCAGAAGGATGATATCCCCCCACCAGATAACTTCAATATCTTGCTGTTTGTAAAGGCTTTTCAGATACTTTTCCTGCGCCTCGGCCATGGAGACGGAAGTGAGCCCCACACTATCCCCCTCCGACCGGAAACCTTAATGCTACTTAGCAAAAGATTGACAACGTGCTTGAACACTTCCGTTGTGTCTGACTAATGAAACACACGGCCACATTAACTGGATGCATTGCAAACGAGGGATTTGAGAGGCAATAAAGGGCAACGAGAAGGGGATATGGAAGACCAAATTCCACTCATCCAATTCGAGAAAGCGTGTCACTTCATGCCCCGTTAAATGGCCTTTTAAAAAGGCTGAACTTTGCTTATGGAGGAGGAAAAAGGAGAACATTGGAGGCAATATTTATCTTACTTTATGGGTGACAGATCGGAGACGATGGCTGTCCGACTGCTCGCCACCCTTGATGCGGATGATGCTGCCTCCACTGAGCCTTCTGGCTGTGCCGCAATTGCATCAACAGGCGCCACGAAGCCTTGATTCGATTGAAGAACGCTCGCGATGTTAGCATGAATGAAATGCAACGTGGAGGGCTTGAATTGATACTTTCTCAGAGGAAAGTGGAGGCGAGCACTCCGCACCTCTTCCTCAACATTGAGCCCAAGGTATTGTGCTGACTTCCTCCCACCGCTTTCAATAGGTTTGGCTACTCCTCAGGAAGAAGCTGTCCCTTCACACGCACAAGACAGGCACGCATCGTTGTTGATGGGGGAATAAGCAGATCATTGAAGGGTAACCACAACATTTTCACCTAGCCGTTGAAGACTCGAAGGAGAACAGTCATTGGGTGTTCTTTGGGTTTCATTGTCCGCAACCTGCTAATATGTGGGCGCACGTCTTGCCCTTCCCACCTGGTGCATGAATCGACGAGTTTCCGCATCACTCATACCGCATTCCGCCGAAATGGCCTCTCGTCGAGCTAATCTCAGCTCACCTCAAGGCGCTAGCTGCATGCAAATCTTCAGTAGAAAGAATAGAAGGCCGAGTTCAAAGAATTCTGTTCTGCTCAAAGATAGTTATTCATTCACAAGCGGCGCGCCGCTGCCTACGGGTGGTGCACGGCGTAGGTGACGAGACCTTTCAACTACTTAGGAGACGAGTAATGTCAACGGCAATGAAGAGTTCAATGCGGCTACACATCAAGGTGAAAGATATTCAAGGCTCCTTCAAATTGTTGGATGAATCATAAGGGAATGAACAGTGTGCCTAATGACACATTGCTGGGACTCGTCGCCCACTGACCGACGTGCGCTACGTGAACCAAGAGTCATCGCAAGGTCAAGGTCACTAGGAATGAGTAAACTTCGCGAGGATAGTGACCACAGACATCACATTAAAGGCTCTCGCAGTAACTTCTCATCCCTCTGCTATTCTGGTTGGAGTCTTGACAGCGCTCATCCTCCTAAGCAGACGTGCATAAAAATAGCTACACCCAAAAGGCAAAACGTAGATTTAAGGTGGATATCGTTTAACTGCACAGTTACCGCGTATTTTTAGACTTCCACTCCGGTAGTTCGCATACTTTGCGATTGTAATCAACCACAAGACGGGAACGAGGGTGACAGGAGAGATGCTACCCACCTCGCCAGTGACAGTACCTGATAGTGAAAGCCACGATCGTGGCAAGTCTAGAGACAAAGAAAAAGTTTCGTTTGGCGAGTAATGCTCACGCCTTGGAGAGAAACTGCAGGAGGCGAATAGCAAGCAGTAGTTTATGAGATCCCACCCCAGGATCAATTTGGACTCAGCGCCACTAATGGTTGTCCGAGGAATGAGTGGATTCAGGAGCTGCCCCCCCCCCCACCGAAAATTTGCACATTCAGCTCTCCTTCTTTTTTTAGAAGAGGAATCGAAATAGACGAAAAGGCACAAAGCATTGCTAGGCCGAGACACTTTGGGTTGCGGTTAGCCTTCCCAATTGCTCTTCACCTACTCATAGACACAGAAGCCACAGAAAGGTCGCCAAAATAGGATCGCCCTTGCCAAGTTACTGATTTCAAGCTCGGCATAGGAAACATCAGGGAGGCAAGATCGGATTTCAGCCGGTCTCAGCAGGTTTCAAGGCAGGGGGATTCACCACGTCTTCCCTGAGTGCATCATCCTCTCATGTGGTGCATCGCCTTCTACGGTACTGTTTACATTGTAAAGGGCGCGATGTTCAGCACAAGCAAGCAGCGAATCCAACCTCTCCGACTTTCCTCCTCGTAACACTTGTGGTGGCGACTCGGGAACTCATTTAGGCACATCCTTCCCGACATTCCACTTTTAGTCGTTTATGTTTACCAAAGAAGTGCTTCTAGGCAACATCCTATCTCAAAGTGAATCTCCTCTTAGACAATATAAATTCGTAAAAGATGAGGAGTTTTCATGTCTCAAGGCCTTCTCACGACCAATAACAAGTCGACGTGGTGAGAAGAAGGTATGGTAATAACGTAGGGAAGGAGAGGTCACTGATATTGCCTGGTGTCCACGTTCCCGACTTGTGTAAGCAGCGACTAAAGTGCCCGTGTAGATCAACACAGAGGTTCTACTCAGAATTGGAATTCTAAATGGCATTCTCAAAAAGGAATGACTTTCAAGCCACCTAATACAGCGCATCGTACAATCCTGGAAGGTGCATCTGAAAAGAGTGAAGTCGAAGGAATCAAAACCTTACCAATGGTGCGGATAAACTATCAATTTGTAGAAAAGCCGATCTCGTCGCAACTCCCGAATGCTACTCTCTTGGTAGGCCAAATTGAATCCAGGACAAGTTGATCTGAGAGGTTCTGCCAATGCATCGACAGTCTTCTTCGGGGGGACATATTCCTTACGCAAATCTACCTCCCTCCGTGAAAGAGAGGTCATGTGCCCGAAAGCCATGCTGTAGGCATCCATGTTACTGTTGTCACCACACGGCACGCAAAAGTTGGGAAGTCTGCGCTGACCCAGCCACATACAGCAGGTTACCTCCAATTGCTAAGTTCGAATTCGACAGCCAGGCGACTGAAAGGGGATGAAGTAACCTTTGTAGTGACCTAGATCACTTCTTAATCGGTGGAAAGGATCTACAAGACTGAAAGTGAAAGCGCAACAACGCACAGATGACGTCTCCTGGAATAAAGGCGCCTTCTGAGAAAGCTTCTGATATCTGATGCATGAGCTCATGCTTCCACTTTCACTGCTGTTGATTCAGTCGGCTTCTCGCATTGCTGATGCGGCCCCCCATAAGACTGCTTAATCTGAATCAGCACCACTTTACACTTATGCTGATTCAGCCGAAGTTATGTGCGATTTTACGATTACACAATTTCTACCCACTTCCTGAAGGAGTCTATGATTTACTCAGAAAGACCTGCATTAAATCAAACACGCATCTTGGGACTTTCAGGACCAGTGTCACACATATGTGACGACTGGGTTTAGTCAGGCGTTACAGATATGCAACAGGCTGTAACTGATCAGATCACATCGCACACCTCTAGCAGATTGATTTAAACTTAAACACGGAGGTAAGTATAAAAAATTAGCATTTCTTTGTTCGTGGAAGGCCGTCAATTGGTGGGCGAATATGATTAAAAGCAGAGGAGATATTCGAACAATTTAGAAGTGGTTTATTTTTCCCCGAAGTGGTGGTGGCTAACACATTAATGTATCCTGAGATTATTCAATTCCTTCGGGTTGAAAGTGCCTTGCCCGAGGCGATTTCAACCACCAAGTAGAGGGCAAGTCGCCTCTCTCCCTTATGCCAAGATTTGCACGAAGCAGTTTTCCTCTTCTTCACAAACATTTCAGCCTTACATTTCCTCTGACGAAACCAAAATGAATTACCCAATGCTTAACTGTAAGGTGATGACTTGGGAGGCAAATTCTTTAAAAGGAACTCTTGGAAAGGTCACATTGTGCGGAAAATGGTGATTCATTCACTGTTACCACGATTTGTACCTCCGCCTACGCAAAGGCATCCACCCTCCAAGGCACAAGAAAGAGCACACGTCAACCGAATGGGGATAAGCGTCTCCCCGCTACTAGCACCAATGCCTTTACTCCTTCACCCACGACACAGCTACAGTCAACGCGTGCTACACCTCTTTCGGGAGCAATGCAATACCACCAGAGCTCATGAGGTGGGAGGATAAATAGTTGTTAGCAGGTCCTATGACTGACACAAAACAAAGATCCTCCCACGTGCGTCCGCGATGGGAAAGCATTAGGAAGAAAGTGAGAGGAACAATCGGTCATTTACGCTTGACTGTCAATCACCATGCAGGTCGGAGAGAGCCCCTAAGAAAGGTAACAACTCAGGGGACAACCAACCGTGGGAGATGTGCCCGAAGTCTCCTAAAAGACCAGTTTCCGGAGGCTCGCAATAGCGGAGTCCTCTAGTAAAAGCTTTCAAGGCATCGAATGGGGAGACAAAGAGATCCAGTAAAGGCTGCAAAATGCTGTGCGGAGCAAGCATTTGCCATGATTGACATCAGAACACCATATTAAAGGCAAAACAAAGGACCTCTGAGCAGCTTCCTTCACGTATTCTGAAACACCTACCTCCAAGTAAAGGGAGAGGATACGCAGTGGTGGTGCTCTTACTAACCATGCCGGAAAACGTCCATCGCTTGGTCCGAGAATGCCCCTTCTTGAGTGAAACAGCTCAGAGCGACCGGTGTCCATGCTCTCACAGGAAACTGTGCCGCCTTCTTCATCACCAAGGTTCACCAAGCGAAGGCGCGTTTTGCGATGTCAGAATAAAAATATGGTCAAAAATCAGGCAGAAATCACTGCAACTCAACTTTCTGTTAATTGCTTTTTGCCGGGACTCTGACTACAAGGCCTCAAGCTTTGAAATGGACAAAAAAAGAAGGCAGACGTCGTGGGTCAAACTTTAAGTGGCTCAAACAAACGAATTAATTACAACCCACAGCAAAACATACCTCCCTTGATACCGATGCCGAATTCCGCACAGACAATCGTTTCCTTTCGAATCGGTACAATTGTTTTCCCAAGGCCAAATTCGAGGCATCAAAGGACTAGCAATTTCTTGCAGACGCCTTCTAGAACAACATTAGATAACTTGCCAAAGGAAAAAACTTTCAGTGGGTCAAGGCGAACCCCTCATATGCCTTTTTCAAATAACGTTGTCCTGCAGAAGTCTACTGGAAACAGGTTCCCTATGGCCCTGTCAAACACACCTTCCCCTCGACTCGAAAATGCCCAAAAAAAACTGTAAACGACAAGAGCACAGAAACTACAGACGTGTACACAATTAAGAATTTATTCTTCCCAATCATCATCATCTACATTTGCAAAGTGCTCGTCGCATTGCGAACAAAGTCGACCAGGGCGATGGATCGAGTGATCTGCATGTCGAGCAGAGAATGTGAAGCCCGTTTCGCCTCTAGCACCGCCTCCATCAATTCCAGCGGTCGACCAGCATCCAACTGATCGTTAAAACAACCGGTCTCCGTCGCGACCATGTCGCCAAGGCCAAGGAAGCCGCCGTCGCCGTCGTTGTCAAGGCCAACGTTGAATTGTTTCGTTGTGATGGAAGCGGGAGCTTTGGGGGGTCGAGCAATCAAGTCGCCGTGATAACGAAGAACACTCTCCAGACAGGCTGTTGCGAGGTCAAAGTCGAGATTTCGCCGAAACCTGGAGGAAGAGTGAAATTATTGGCCAATGGATGAAAAAATGCAGCACCCGCGACTAAGATGCAGTTCGGAGTGATGGGTTAAATATCGGTACACGACAGAAGAAGTTTAAATAGCCTCGAGGCAAGTTGATGTCGAATTGCTTATGAATTTCGGGCTCAAAAACACAGGGACAGAATTTGGCAATCTTTGTCAAAGCTGCATGGACAATTAGAAGGTCTTAAAAGGAAAAGTCAACCTGTAATTGAGACCCACTTTCAAACGAGCCTTGAGGCTTTACCAATTGGTTGGCTAGCTGACCGAAACTCCAAGAACTTCAAATTGGAAGATGTTTTCAAAAAGGCAGAGGAAGGAGAGTAAGGAATGCTATCATTTGATTGACCAGACAAGGTGAGAAATTGACGGAACATCGCCATATGAAACCAAACAGTGACGACAAAGCCACTGCTACTTAGCCAACGGTTGTATCTGACTTGATGTTGCACTGCTTAACTACCAGACAACGCCTAGCCATCTGGACAAACAATGTGGACTGTACTTGACGATTCATTTGCAATTCCGATTAATCCATCTCTGAGCGGCGGCTTCAAGCCAGCAACTTATCAACCCCTTTCAGTTCTTTGTATAAAAAAGTAGCCCTCACGTCTCTCGGTTTATTCTGCGACTAACATCCAAGCTCTACCGACTGATCAATCGGTTATTTGAGTGTCTTAGGGAGTCCAGGCGAACCGACCAATGCTACCATTCTGTCCACCTTAGCCACTGTGAGCTCTCCAAAGACCACATCCATCTCGCGAAAGGTTGAATTTTTCCTTCTGCACTTCGCAATAATCACGTGTATATGCATTTGACCTGAGGGATAAACACCAGCTAACTAGCTGAGTGGTAGAGTAATCGCCTTGCTATGTTGAAGACATGGGATTGGTGCTTTCGTCCGATCCCCAAAGGATTGGTGGGGAGAGGGGGAGCACTCAAAGTGAAGGGGACGGGATTTTGGCATCAGCTAATTAGGCGATAGAAGCGGTTCAACAGAAAAGCACTTTTACGAGTAAAAATGGTGACAAAAAATAGAAATACCCTCCGAAACCCAAATTAGATGATTACATGGTGCAGACTACATAATTTTCAGCTCGTGAAAAAGCATCAATTTACTTAAAAAGGACAAGCAAGATGCTAGCTTTTCCATTTAAAACTCGAAAGGCCTGAGGTGGGGGGGGGGAGAGGGGAGCCGTGGGATTCCCCTTAGGATTTCAATGACAAAGCCACATCTCCGTGACTAGGGGACAATTGAAGTAGAAATGAAAAGATAGGCGTCAAGTGGGTGGATGCTCCTCGGCAGAAGGCACCATATCCGCGTGTCTGGTTCCAAAACCTAGGCAGGATAATCGAACACCGCTTCCGAAAACAATGCGACACACGACCCCAAGGGTGCTTAAAAAGGAATCTCGAACCTCCTTAGCCTAAACGAATGTGCCTACCAGCATTGAGATTGAGGTATTGTTTTGCTGTTGAAATAAAACAGTATGAACAACTCTGTGTCCATTAAAACCACTTAATCAGAGCTGCCTCATAAGCGCTTACCTCACGAGTAAATTAGAAAAAAGCCGGATGAAATGCTAGGCCAACACAATGTTGATAAAGTAGAAGAATGGATGGGAAGTTCACCCCGATGTCATGACAAAACGAAACATAATTTTGAAAGATTTAAGAAAAGCACTCATGAATTCCCCCTTCCTCCCTTATAGGGAAGGCGGAGGGCGATCTGTTTCTACGTGGGAGGGTTAGGAGGTAGGTGAACTTGAATTTTGACTGACTGCTTCCAATCTGTCAAAAGTGGAGAAGAAAAAGACAGACACGCACCATTCCAAAATCAAAATTTTGCCCTAAGGATGGTAAAGTGGCCAATCCTCAAACGCATTGAGTTTTAATTGATATCCCGCCTAAAATTCGCAATGTCTCTCTGAGAGGCAGTTTTTTAAACGCCATCATGAAAAGTTTAGGTGCGTTATCAGGCTCGAGGAAAAATTCGGCAACACAACCCAGGCATTCCAATGGTCCAACCGTCCTTAATAGTTTCTGGTCAATTCAACCGCTGCTCTAAGGCGAGAAGCAAGTGCAACCATCCTCTCAGGGCCAAGAACGGTCCATGTCCATAGCAATGTTTGAGACTCTACCAATTCGTTGCCGCAATCTAGTAAGAGCGTGTCAAACTTTTTTAGTCTGGGTTGGAGTTGGAAAATCTAGGTGTCACATAGGTGTGACAGTGGTGACGGATGGTTTGTGAATACTTTTCACGCAAAACGCCATTCTTAAAGCCAGTTACCACCACAAAAAAGGTGCTAAAATAAAACTTCCATCGTCATTCAATTGCTAATGGCTTGATCAGCCCAAAGAGAAGTAGCAAAGTTATACGCGATGAATAGAACAAAGGAGGCTTAAATAATGCGTCAAACAGGAAGCGAAGGCATAACTTCCGAGAAGTTTGAGCACAGGATTTCATTGTTTATGTTTTGCTTGAGCTGGCTCAAAGTGTTTCACTCGTTACACTTCAAATAACCTTGAAACTAGGAATCCACCAATCACAGAGCTTCTGTCAACTTATCAGAAGGCAAGAAGTTCTTTTCCAGCAAGCCATTCCAATCTTGAATATGACCCACGTACCATTCGTGCAAATAGACTGGAGCTGCTACGAACAGGAAAGCGACAGCATAATGCAGCTCAATTGCATAAGGTTCGACTAGGCAGGTCGAGTGGATCCTCAGTTGTGCAATGGCTGATGGAGCTTAGTGTGAAAGAGGGAGCTGTGGGAGGCAAAGAGACGCGCTTGGCTATTTAAAGTGCGTAGTCATCCCGAAGACACCCACATGTGTGATGGTAAAGATCGCCACCTAGATGGTCTCCTATCCATGGAAAGTTGGCGCATGGAGAGCCCGATTCCAGCCGTGTGATTGATGCATTACCGAAGACGCCGAACACTTCCGAGAGGTCCGCGGCCACTAAGTAGTGCGAAAGCCTTCAACGCCAATTGTAAAGCGAAACAGGCTATCTAGAGACAGTTCACCACTACTGACAAGCTCTTCTACGCTGCATCCCTCGAGGTGTGCAAAAATGCTAAGATGAGCATTGGAGTTTTGAGAAGGGATGATACGATTTCCAAGCTACGAAATTTAGCCTTTTTTTCATTCTGCACACAGATAAAATCTGCAAATGAAAGGGGGGGGGGGAGGACGGCAAAATGAGCCCCTTTGATCTACACATTAGCCTTGAGGTTGGGATTCGCAATCAAGTCAGTGGAAAAAGCACTGCACAACTGCATGTTTTGCTTCTCACACAAAACAAATGCATTTCACACGAGCCAAATTGAGCATTTAGAGGAAGGATTTGAACTTGTTTAGAGCGTCTCTGATTGGGGATCGCAAAAAAGCCTCAATCCTCACAAGCTATAGAAGTTGCGCAACTGATTGCAATCGCTGCCTTCACAATTCGCCTTACCATTGAACATGCCACATATTTGTGACGCCGAGGTCAATTTGGATGCTCCTCTAGTCCACAAGCACCATAGGAAAGCCTCAGGATTCGGACTAGCGTTCATTTCACCCAATCGCTGGATATCACAAAGAAGTGGACTTTACAAGTGCTGTTGGCCACAGCGAGACTACCATCCTCGGCCTTCAAGAGTCAGCTCCGGTCAAATAGGCGCACACCATACTCTTCAACTTACCCACTCTCATTGGCAGGTCAAATAGCCTATGTAGATGGCTTTTCCTTTCAATAAGGTGGGTGAGTTTTCGATAGCTGCAAGTAATAATCATACAACTTCGTCAGAACATGAGGAGAACCGGTGCTCATGTCCAAACTTCAAAGCCGTTTATCGTTTTCGTGGAACAGTTTTGAGATTCACTCCCCCATGCCTTACGGTTGTGAAAGCGGCTATTCGGTTGGCCAGAACGCTACACACCCACTACATTGAGACAAGACTTTTGGAAACTCTGTGCTCAAATGCACGCAGAGAGACAATTGCCCACCCCAACACAGGCCACAATGCTCTGAATGGGACGAAGCGCTATTCTCCCCCCTCCCTCCCCTTGCCAAGGGACCTTAGTCTCATTTTAGCCATGGAGTAAGAGTGCTGTACAAATTCTAAAGGTCACCTATCCCGTGGACAAAAATTATTCCATAGCACACCATAAAAGCTGTTTTCCTCAGCCCTAATTCGCCGCATTCAACAGCATGAAGTGCTAAAAATGCAAAGGAATAAAACACGTTGTGAGCATAAGCAGTGCCCACGCATAGGAGCCCGGAGGCGCCCTCTTGATAAGTGCAAGTGAGTAAATTTGCCCAACAGTCAAGTGCTTGGCTCCCAAAAAAACCACCACGATTTACGAAGGGGGAAACAAAGCTGGTCATTTTCACCAGTAGGAGTGCTAAGGCTTCGTGATGCCATATCTAGCAGAAAAAGAAAACGATAGCACCAGTCAACTTTATAAACCTCGAAAAGCTGGAGCTCAACAGTTTGCCAAACCAGAAAACCATAGAAGTGGAACGACAAACTTGCGGCATAGCCGCTCCAGGCCTGCTCGACAACTTTCCTTCCACCGCTGCCTATAAAAAAAGCGCGTTTCTGACTCGACGACTTCATTTAAGCCTTTTTCTTGTTGAAACGCGAAAAATTCCCAAAACGGTTCACGAACAAAGCAAAAACAACTTCCACTTTTATCGTGTGGGGACGTGTAGTGCAAGTCGAAGTTGCAAATAGTACATTGAAGGGAGATTACTCCGGTAAACAGGACAAGAGCATCAGGCAAAGAGGCTGAAATTCGGACAATCATGGCCATGTTTTTCCTCCATCCGGCCACCCATCTATCGATTGGATGTCATTTCACATCAGAACCACAAAACACGTTCCATCGTGCGGTGGAGCTATAAAGCGTTCAAGACTAACATATCGGGAAAACAGGAGGGCCACCTGTTAATGAAGGCGCGCATTTCGGGTTGCGATTTGTTTTGGAAATTAGTGGGGAAAACACGGGCTCCTAAATACTTCCTTAGCACTCACGAAAGAAGGCGTGTGGAGCTGCGGTTTGGGGGCTAAGTGCCCAGATCGGCAGCCGAGGTAGTGAGAAAGCTTACACCGAGCTAAAGGAGCGGCTCATTTGCTCCACAGAAGCGGCCATGCAACAGGCACAGACACCACGAACTACTGCCCAGCACCCATCGAATTCGCCAGTAAAGGAGAAGTTAATGAACTTCAAAGCGCTAATTAACCGAGCATTTCCGAATGAAAGCCCCGAACAAAGAGAAAATGCTTCCCAATTCCGGTCCGCGCAGTAGACACAAGGGAATTATGGAAGCAGAAAAAGGGGCAAAAATTCCAGTGCACATCAGCAACAACAAAATCCCAGTGGAGTGAAGATGAACGAGGGGGGGGAGAGGGGGGGGGGCGAATCCAAAAGAATGCGATTTTATCAAAGGAAAAAAAGCAAGCATGACCGATTACTTTATGGAAGAAAACATAAAGTTGGAATTAGTTGGCTTGAAACTTCATTTTTATGGCGCTGTCTCTTCAGTCAAGCCAGCCAGCTTAACTGCATTGGACTGAATGCTAAATTTCAACCAACGACCGTGCATTTTAATCTCATTTTGCACACGTCTCAAGGCTGACTGAACAAAAACAAAAAAAACAAACTCCCATTGAATGAAATAGGATTCATCACGGAACCGCGGGGTTCGAGTCAGCAATTGCGAGTGGTCAAGGCTTCGGCAAAAGCAGCTGCTTTTTCACTGGAAGGGGAAAGGGCAATTTCGAGGAAGAGCAGAGAGAAATGGGCAGGAAAGCATTCAAAAACGAAGGCTATCTAGAGGCAGATAGTTTCAATCATCTGGATGGATTTTGGGACCCGATCACGCGAATGGAGTGAACAAGCGAACTTTGACATTCCGGCCAGTGGTTTGTTGAACGAAAACAAACACAGGCCTGTTGACAGTGTCTCAAGGCCTATGATAATATACGAACTGTAGGATTGCAAAACTGAGAGGTCAAATAACGAAAGCGACGCCTTTGTTACCTCAACAGGAAACCGTCTCTAACATTTACATTCCACCAGTCTTAATAAGTTCGGACTCAAAGCTCAAGCCTAACCAATTCAAACGGGCTTAACAGATTGGTCTCACGTGTCACTCATTTTGACGCGAGCACAGACATCAGCACCTTCATTGAGGAGGAGCTACTGACCGACTATATGCAATTTGAAGCTACATCCAAGAAAAATTCGGTCGGCAAACCGTTCTAAGGACAGGGAAGAGCAAACTGCAGCGAGTAACCCGTGACTGCCAATGCCCCCAAGAGCAAAATAGACAATCGCCACGAATGGACATTCGCCCTATGTGGTCCCATTGCTTGGGGCAACAAACGCTTGGGCCTAGTTGAAGTAAATTTACGTCCGACTTTTACGTTACCCGATCAGGAAATACACCAACTTCCTAGTGGCCGGCAATTTAAAACAATAGCCGCTTACCATTGCTTACGTCGATGTCCGACTTGCCGAAAAACGTATCGTTACCGCTAATACTTACTAGCCTTGCCGCACCAATATAAACAAGACAGGGTGAAAAAAAAGTGAATGAGTTTATTTGTCGTTAAGCCTAGGCAGCCAAAACTCTGCTATAGAAAGCCAACTCCTAATTCTTGCCAGGAAAGATGCAATTTTAAAGGCGTCTCACCTGTTGAGAAG
This sequence comes from Taenia pisiformis, assembly GCA_023968675.1. Taxonomy (NCBI): domain Eukaryota; kingdom Metazoa; phylum Platyhelminthes; class Cestoda; order Cyclophyllidea; family Taeniidae; genus Taenia; species Taenia pisiformis. Next base: position 9,814,104 of record CM043731.1, on the reverse strand, counting down.
GAGGCGGAGAAAGGCGGAGAGACGAGCGTATGGATTGACAGAAAGCGGAGTGGAATCACCATCCCCATGGTCAATTGCGGCGAAGACTTCCATCAACTCCTCCCTGGAAGGGGCTAGAAGACGCACCTCCGCATCCAACGCGGACGGTGTGAGACGTCGCAGATGCGCCATCACCTTGTCGCCTTGGAGGAGGAGCAGAACAAGCAGAAGGAGACATTAGGGTGAAGAAACTAACTGTATTTGTAACATGAAAGAAAGCGTTTTAGTGCACCATGACAACGCCACTTAACTGAAAAGTGGATAACTGCATCAATGACACCAAAACCGACCAACTTGACTGTTGTTGCGAAATTGAGAGCAAATGCAGCTATCCCCAAGGCAATGGGGTGGGTTCGGATGCCCTCTAGCGATTCAAGATGAAAAAATTAGTTGGGAAAAAGTGTAAAGAGTTGATAGTTCAGCTGTTCGAAAGCTAAGGCATTTGAAGCTGTCTGGGTATTGTAATTGAGATACAAACCATCTAAAGTTAAGGTGTGGTTAGAAAATCCACAGATCTGAAATTGACTCCTGTCCTACAAAATACCAGCCAATTTAAGTCAGAGTTTAAAGGAATTAATGGGCTTCAAAGTTTGCTTTAAGGCAAGAAAAGTAGGAAAAGGAGAGGAGGGAATTGAGGTATTTCAAAGTTCAGCATACGTTAGCAGTATCCCACTCAACTCTTGTGGGGCGCAGCAAAAGGAGGGTGAAAAAAGCAAATTTTGAAGAAGAACCTTAAAATTATGCAGCGGGAGAGTGAGAAGTTGTCAGGATTACTGTCGGGATTAAGAGGGAGGGAGAGGAGTTCTAGCCCCAAAATAACAAGCAATAGGTGCTTGAGCTACTTTGATATCGTCTTTCCATCTTACATATCAACTAAGGCGGTCGCACAGGGTCGTCCGGCCTAGAGCCGCGGGAATTGGGCCGGGGACAGAGCGGTGGAATACACCCGAGCCCCTGCGCCTCGGTGAGGAACGCGATCCCCTTCAATGATAGAATTAAAATAAATTTAGTGATTAAAGTGCGAAAGAGTACCCGCCATAGACGAGTACCGGGATTGTGCAGACTTTTTGCAACTATTCCAACTCCACGCGAGTAATGGAAGAGGACGTGATATGGGAACATCTCCAAGTCGTCTGTTAAAGGGGCCTCTACACCTCCAACATGAACCTGTACTCAGGTTGGTAGAGGAGAGTCTGGAAGACAATGTAATAAAGGGGAGGCATGAAGCCGGAAAGGAGGTCGAAGGAGACTTGATACGCTTTTTGGTAAATTAGTTAAGTCCACCATCGAAGTCGATGAAATACGTCACTGCCACTAGACTTGGAGGTCAGCTCACTGGGGAGGAAACCACCACATCATCATTACCACCGCTTTCCAGGTGACTTAAATTCATTTGACCGCAGTTCTGAGTGCTGCTGCGGGAGAGTTACCGGATGGAGAGGCAAGTTTAAGCATAAGATCGTGCAGATCTTTTCGGTCCCCCACCAGTGGCACAGAACACTGTCCTACTAAGATAGCTCATGGCTTTTGAAATGTCATGTAATCTGTGGAGTGGGGAGACGTTTTTCCATTCCTATCTGGGTGAAGAATGCGCAGTTTCGGAGAAGGAAAACCCTTTAAAACAGACCTTATTGTTTGGCTGTAGATGGCGAGGTTCTAACATAAATTCTGCTGGATCAAATACTGTTATATGACGATTAGTTCAGTGGGATTCAACAAGCCCTTGGTTGAAGCCGCATCCCTTCACATGGATGCTACAAATTAAGCTCGGCAAATTCAATCATCAGAAGTCGATCCCTTTAGGACTTCCTCAAAGCATCAGCGGTTGGGCTTATTCAAGCGCACTGAACATGAATAGGACGGAGGGGCGAAGGGCAAAGTTCAGTGCCGAACAGTGAACAATCGTTGACTGAGATCAACCCCAGAAGCCCCAATTTGAAGTTCCCCATTACGCACCTTAAAGTCCCCAAATCCAATTTATCAAATAGGTAGTTGGGTGGACGAAGCGCCACAGTTCTCCACCATCAATTGGGTTGCACAGAGATTATAAACTCACAAGTTTCATTATTCAATGAATCCTCCGAACTGCCAGCTCCCAATAGGGAATTCAGGACGCTACTTCCGGGATTCAACACCAGCTCCTCCATTGCCACAGCGCGCTTTCGTAGTTTGCGTTTTCTGGAACTAGCTTCAGCACCTACAGCTTCTTTAGGTCCTTCTAGGATTGGCTTCTCCTCCTCTTCATCATCCAACCATGCCATTCCAGTGGTAGTTTCGATGGCTGGTAGGAAAAAGGGGAGTTGTGGAGGTCCCGTTTCATCTGTAACTCTCATCGCCTCCGCGTTGCGTTTCTTAATAGCATCCAGCTGAAGAAAGGCCGTGAAAAATGACGGTGGCAGGCCAGAAAGGGTCGCCATCTTATCTTGAAGCTGATCCGGGGAAAGGTATGTTGGAGGACTACATGGAAAGAAGTGACAAATGATTAATAGTAGACCAAGCGGCAGTAGGGGGCATAAGAATCAAAAAACGGTAAAAAGCTTTGTCTGGTGACGAATTACCCAAGGATGTGTCCATCATGCTCAACACGATACTCCCTCCTGGGCGTCGGCGTTGGTAAGTCATTTGACACGAATGCACCAAAAAACAAGAATCCGCAGTGAGTAAAGTGGGGAACGAAAGAACAAAATGTGATAGGAGCAATACAACTGGCTCTCACCCACATTTATTAGGAGATGACAGACAATACACCTCAGGGGCCATAAATTCGACATCATTCGGTCCTTTTATGTAGACCATAAAAACGAGATGTGCATTTTTAATAGCACGGTGACTGAATGACTCGTGAGAAGAAGTTGCTATGCCCAACTGACCACTACAAGTGGGGAACTGGGGCTAAAATTGATGCAAAAATTGCTCGAGACGACGACAGACGAAGTGTCTACCCAACCAGAAAGCCACTAATTACACACACAGAAGGCAGGCTGGCACTATTAGTGGGAATTCGTGGCATTGTAAGGTAGTCTTACCCTAACCGCAGACGAATCCACTTCCAAACTGAACTAAGACCAAAAAATGAGCATTTCGAACCTACAGGCTTAATGATGCCCTAATTCTAAGGCGGTGAATGAAGCACAGCGGGTCGCATTGGCGAATGGGCTCACCAAAATGATTCTTCCACCCCAGTAATGAAGGTAGCATTACGTTTTAAGAGCTACATGGAGGGAGTAGAGAGAACGCTGATTGAACCGCACTGTGGTCCACTTCGTGTAGCGTTTCCCAATCGCTGCGCATTGAAGGACATTTAAAATTATCCGTCGACCACAGTCGTCACACGCCCAAATTTAAATCTAACACCGTATCCCACCTTGAGCATTAACGGATGTCCGACTTAAAAGAAAAAAGCATCCTCGATTAATGAATCCATTCAAGGAGCACCGGGACGAAAACAGTAGAGGTGGGAACAAATCAGGAACGCAGTGACGAGGGGTTTTCTTGTTTGCAAATTCAAGACGTAAAGCCAGCAATAGGCACTGTGACACTGCTTGGGCCAGACGTTTCAAATGAGGTCGACAAAACGGGATCAGCTCCCCAGCCAAGCGCGGAATCGCATCACAAAATGTATCAAGTGAGGGGGAAATTGACCACGACCTATCATTACCCCCCATGATTGTAATGTCAACAGCACTTTTAAGGACATCATTGGCTCGCCTCCATGCCCAGTTCAAAAAAGAATTGCAAAGAAATACTAGGCAGAAAACAAAAATAATAACTAGCAGCAACAGCCATTGATACAGATAAGACCAAAGTGACAAGCCGGTAGTCTTTCTTGGAACAAGCCAATTGCTGGTACAACCCTTCTTTTGGGCAAAAAACAATCATCAAGTGCAAATCCATCTACTAGCAACGGAGGAAAAGGCGTTAGAGAAATTAAACAACCACAAATCGTAGGGCTCTGCATAGAGCAACCCATGAGCGAGTCGGTTTGGCGAGGCGATGGAGGACGCTAATTGTCGGAGGAGGTGCAGACAGGCACATTCATTTCATAGCCAAGTATTCAGTCGACCGAGACCCCCATTAGGCGATTCAGCCAAGCACATTTTTGCAAGGAATATCACAAATCGACGCATTACACAGATTCATTTGGAGAAGAACCAGAACGTCCCCTAATGATTATGTTCGTTTCGATTTTGCTAAGCCATGAGGGCAGAGCGCGTCCTGTGGGTGGCTAAATCCATGAGGATTCAACAGGACTATCGAAAACACAGGTCGACCCCAATCATGAAGTCGACACACCAAAAATGATGTAACATACTCAAAAAGTCGGAAATACTGACTCAATGCCTCCAATATGGAATAGTTTAGACGGCTTGGAAGCAGTTAAATTACAGGGAGGTGGGGAAGGATGGTTGAGATAAGAACCCATCTCCAAAAACTCGCTCCGCTTGCTAACATTAACCAGTTATGCACTCAGCCAAATGCCCCAAGAGAAAGTAATGCAACAAACAGATGGTCCTCTACACTTCAGATTGCCATCAGGACGTGACAAGTGAAATCGTGAAAACTGACGTGGTGCGGGTGAAAGCCCTCTCTTGGTGTTTGTAATGGACCCAGTCGACATTGCTGTGATGCTCGACCGGGAGGATAGATCAAGGTAAACCCCAAGAGCGGCGCCCTAAGGAACGTCTAAAGAAAATTATTCTAATTATGCAAGACTCTTTGACCCCCACAATGATGGCATGAAGCGCCGCTAGTACCCCATGAGGTAAGTTAACTGGCTCTTGGAGAACCATGCCTTTTGCCAAATAACTGAAGTGCTGTCATTCTATGCGAACAATGACTGCTTTATCGGCAACTAATTAAACTCACCAGGTATCCTCATTCTCTCCCTCCTCATCAACGTCCATCTCCTCTTCTGCGTCGCCTTCTTCTCCTTCTTCTTCAACGAAATTCAGCTTTGCTGAGAGTCCCTCCGTCGGCAGCTCAGCGAAATCAGCGGTATCAGGAGGTGTGTAATCCTCCGGCAAGGGTTTGAGATGCAGATGTTGATAGGTCGCCCGATTGTCCCAGAGATAGACGCCGAGACAGGCGGTGTGAGTAGTCGCAAGGAGGTCGTCAGCAGGGGAAAAGGCCACGCTAGTTGCGGGTCGTCGTACACGAAAACAATCGACTAACCTGTGATCGGAAGTCGTGCAGAAGAAAAGATACGTTTACAAATCTAGGCAAGGGGAAAGGTACACTTTTTAAAGGGTGGAACAGTGATTTACTCTGCAGTCTAGAAAGAGACAAGTTGCTATGACCCGATGATTAATTTGTGCAAGCTTTGGAGCCGATTCATCTATCCAGCGACCCACTTTATCCTTACCAATCCATCAGTTCCTAACAAGTAGTTCGTGTGAATGGTAAGCAGCTACTACTGAGATCCTTGATTGGATTATTTTGGATTAAGGCGGAAACTGGCGAACGCACACATCAGAATGTACAGTGATTTGATGTTTCCTTTACCCGTACACACGTCTACACTGCTTTCTCAGGTCTTCCGAAAGTCGGATATCAAGTTAGTAAAATCTAGGCCATTTGAATGTCGGCTTCTTGTTCACTTTGGGATGACACACGTAGAAGACGTCGCCTTAATTCACTGCTTATAAGGTCTAGTGGAAGAAAGGGAGAATAAAACGCACTTGCAGTCGACAACGTCCCAAGTTTTGATGAGTGGATCGCCACGATGTGCAGTCACCATCATAGTTCCGTCTGATGAAATTGCCTAAAGAAGCAGATAGGACTGACTAATCAAGCACAAGAGCAGCCACTGAGAGGTGAAAACAAGTAAGCTCACTAAATCTGTGCAGAGGTGGGTTACCGAGTTGGTGAAACGGCGGAAAATTTGCCGACTCACTGCATTGACTAGCACCACATCACCAGCTGTGAGAGCCAGTGCCAAAGTGTCACTAAAGTCGGGAAGAAATAGAGGTTCAAGCGTCACCAGAACGTCTCAATATCGTCTCATACCTTTCATCGTGAAATTTTGAAAATCTTGGCGATGAGGTGAGGGCTAGGCTGTCGATGAGCTTGCAAGTGGAGAAATTCCAAAATTTCACCTCACTACGCCCCACTGTGATGAGGACCCGGTTTACGCTGGTCACATGGACGCCGATAACACCGGATTCGTGGACTGGAAGTGCAACAAGCAAGAAATGAAGGAATCAGGTCTCGACCAACAAAGCACACGAATCGCAGTATTAATGCTTCAGGTGCGTCTCTTACTTTGGAATAAACAAATAGATGATACAAAAGTAGCATGCACAGCACCGTGTGTAGATGGGTAGTTTAAGATGGGAATTTCCCTTCTGACAGGCAATCCTGATTGCGAAAGGTGAGTTAGACCCAGCTGGTCGGCAAAAGTAGGTCACGCTAACGGTGGCAATTTGTCATTTGAGACGAGAGTAAATCATGCAAACTACCCAGTCGGCGAATGAAATAAAGCAAAGGGAAATTTAATTTAATGCAAAAAACGCCTTTAGCCGGTCTTTATGTAGGTTACGGAGACTTTGAAAAATTCGTCCAGCTCCAAACTGGGGGCGAAGGACCAGAAAGGGTTTATTCACTGCTGTTCAAAACTCGCCTTTCCCATCCTTCCCAAATTCGCCGTACTCCAACCCCGACTGTATGTTGAACTTGGCCACATCACCACTGGAGTAGCCAATCACCACGAAGTGTCCACATCGCGTCATGCATAGGCACTGAAGGTGGTCAAACGTCACCCAAAATACCTCATTTACTCATTTACCACCAGTAACAATATAACCTTCCCCAACTTACAGTAGCAACAGTGTACCTATGCACACGCAATGCTTCACCCCCTTTGCCGTGGAAACGTCTTGGATCCAGCCAGTGGCGTCCACGGGTAGCCTTGACGAAGTTCCATGTAGACACTTCACGACGGTCGGTATGAGCGACAGCGATGGAGTCCCAATCGTTAGCTCGGCCTGGGGACAGAGCGATCGCGGATGGGCCGGGTAGGAGATAGGGAAGCCGTTGGGCGACAGAACTAAGTCGCTTTGCTGAAGGCATAGAAGGAGAGTAGGCACGACCCAGGCTCCGATCGTAACGCTCATTGTACGTTGAGAAAATACTATAGGGATGAGTAACAGAACGGTAGAGGATACATTTAATCTTCATGCATTGATAGAGTGGGTTCAACTCGGGCCACCCACCCCACCAATTGTCTTCTTCATTTAAAAAATATACCTTATCAATTCTTTGAATTCAATTGTTTTGTTTTATCATTAATGGCATTGATAAATTTACTGCAAAGAGACAAAGCCACTTCCATCGAGTACTGGGCATAGAAGGCATGAAAGGCGGACTCATAACAGAAGCAACGAGGCAAAAAAAATTTGTGCCAAATTTGAGCAAATAAAAAATACCACTAAAGAGGCAGCTAACCCAAGTGAGGAGACCTTTATTCGACCATCCACGCTATGAAAGGGCTCATTGTGGCACACTGTTCAACCGACAGCACGAATTTCGCCTCAATTAAGTTCGCTTAACAAAGAGTGCTGCATTTCAAGGTTGCATATAGATCTATGCATTGGGCTAGAGACCTTCCACCTGCGATACAGAATTATCACAGCACCTACTTCCTGCTCTATTCAGTACTGTTAAAGGCCTACATAGAGGCGCTCAGAGGACGACGTTCAAAAAATGGTTTTGAGATTCCATCCATTTTTCCACACCATGCTCAGGAGTGATCTGGACACCACATGGGAAAACCGACAAAAAGCACCGCCCGTATTACACAAGCAGACGAATTTACCGCAACTGGGAATCAGGTCCACCGGATATTAGAAGATTGCCGCCAGCGGAACCACCAGTCCAGAAAGCTATCTTATTTGGGGGAAGAAAGTGACCACTTCTGATGTGTTTGGTCATCGGAACGCTGTCTGGGCGATCAAAGAACGATACCTGTACATGAAAAATCAAAATTACTAGCCAGATAAGCATCCCAGGTGCAAGCAGCACCACTGCAATAAATACATCAAAAATAGTCCAATGGAAAGTTGCTCCGTTTTAAGCTTACTTTAACACAATTGTCCGCACCATTGGAAACCAGAGCACCTGCAGCTTCACCCGAAGGTATGCAGAATAGGTGAGCGACGCGTGACAAATGGAAATCGCCCGCTTGATTGACAGCACGACAATTTCCATCGCTCTCCAGCTCCCACATGGAAAGTTGACCAGATTCAGAACCGGCAAGGAGGTAGATGGAAGCTTTTGGTTCGACAAAATTCTCAATTCCCGCGCGGCGTAAGACTTCAGAAGTGCTCAAACCAACGCTGTCTGTAGTTGCAAAAACATTGCTACTGTCAAGCTTTATAAGTAGGAGAAACTTTACCGAAACGTTGATGCCAACTTAATCTTCGAGCATTTTAAAAAGCACGGTAAGAGACCCCCTTTGCTTAGTTAAAAAAGAAAACTAGCGCTATCATCAACTATGAAAAGTGCCACCATGGCGAATAGACAAACTCTAGATTTGATGGGACCATAATAATGTTAACCTCGTGAAAGACGAAGGGACAGCCCTACATGCATACCACTTCATTGAGAAATTGTTCAAAACTAGATACAAAGTCATGCGCGCTCACAGTTTCGTTTTATTTTTAGCAAGAGTTCTTCCTAGGATTAATCAAGCAGAAGAACAGTGATAACAGTAGTCAGGATCCTTTTCAAGTTAGAAGACAGTTCTCAAAGATAACAAGGATATTAAATCTTTACCAACCTGAATGAAGTAATTAGAGGCTCCTATTTCGAGCGACACTCGGATTTATCTCCTCCAACCACTGGGAGAGGAAAACATAGAGTACTTTGATGATGACCAGCTTGGAGAGGTGCAGTGAAACAATCATTATTACAGACACAAATTAGGTGATCTTCTCGACACAATTGTTCATGAAAAATGGACTACTTTGTAGAGAAATCTCTAGCGTAAACTCGACGTAAAGGCGACAGCAGACTATGGTACAGAGAAATGAAGTACGCCGTGAAGAACTTGCCCAGGGAAGGGTTTGAGAAAACAAAAACCTTCCTGTGAATGAACTATGCCATTAAATGAAGTGGAAATTAGTCGAGCAATGTAGTGATAAGTGCTCAACTTACAAACGAATAATGCGAGGCCGCTAGTCTGAGTTATTAACAGCTCCACGAGCCCAAGGAGTGTAAAACCCAAAGAGATTTGCAAGCAAAGTTTCTAACGTTTGGTGGATTTGAGACGGTAAGCGGATCAGAAGTGCGCATATAAAGTTCTGCCCCACAGACTTGTAAGCCGTAAACATGAGTCAAGTGGCGGGTGAGGAACCTAAGCTGACAGATGATAATGGGCTGAGCCACGACCATTAACATTACAACGTGTATCCCATGCCTATCCACAATGGCAGGATTATAAGCCACGCAATGCCTTCCACCATGAAGGGTTAAAAGTAAACATTAAGTGTTGTAAGTAAATTTTATCCACCAGCACATTTGTCAAAATGAACTTCAAAACTAGTAAAATAGGCGTTTGATAACCCGAATAACCTGCTATGCACGGAAGACAACATCACACTGATAAGAAAATACAAATGCGCTTCCCAGATACAACCCTACCTGATCGGAATTCGATAGTAGTAACAGCGCCTCCATCCTGAGCAACACTAATCAAAGCCGTGTCATAGCGGAGGTTGTGCAGAATAATCTGTCCATTCCCCAACCCAATGGCGCAGACATCAGGAGAAGGCGCCTGCACTAGGCAAGTGACGGACGAGTCGAAGCCCCGAAACCAGTAAATCGGTTTCTTTGCAAGCGTCTTCCACAGTTGAAGAGGACCCTGGGAACTACCCAGCAACAGTTTATCACCGTAACCCGTGGGATGACACATTGAAGAGATGCTAAAGACATTCTCAGCAAAGGTGGTTTGAAAAATAATTTCTGAAAAGGGAAGATGACATACAACACATTTGTACCTCTTGTTTTTAGGTTCCACAGGATAAAGAGTCCAGCCTCGTCATAAGAGGCTAGATAACCATCCCCGAAGGCGAGGATATTTCGAATGGGAGTTGTGTGACCATCCAATTTAAAAAGTATATGACGAAGACCATGAAAAGCGTAGATGACATTTTCAGCTGCTGCGTAGACGTATAAGCGGTCAGATGTAAAGGAGGCTATATCAGCGGGCAAACAATCACCTAGACGAAATTCAAAGGGAAAGCCACCTTACTTATTCCAACGAGTCTGAGATTTGGTAACTGAAAGAAACCATATAACACTTATACGCAAGTTGTCCCAAGAAATAAGCATTTACTGAGAACATACCTGATAGACGTTGAAGCGTTCCCCAACGGGAACGAGCACATTATACTCCTTGGAATGCGGTTTGTATTTAACAACAAATGGGACACCCGAAGAGATAAGACCAAGCCCTCTATAGGGGCGAAATATTAAAGAAGAAGAAACCATGCTACAAAACCGTCCCTAGAAATTAAAAAACCCACTGATTAAATTTAATAACTGATTGGTTATTAGTTTATCATGCGAATGTAAACAAAAATTGGTGAAAAGGGCCTCGCGCAAAGCCTAAAAGAATTGTGGCAGTATATTTGTATTAAAGCAACTAATCTTTTAAAATTATGCGTAAAAAATTAAAACAATACAGGCGGTTCTGCAAAAGGCGATGGGGTCATTTATTTATAACTGAATCGGTGACACCGCCAAAAGCGATTTGTTGTGTCAAATTTTGAGTTGATAGCTACTTTAAGTCATGTAGACTCATCTTGAGGTTGGATTTGCCAAAAATATATGGCAAGCAAGAAAACACAACCCAATAAACGCAAATTCACCTCAAATTTGGCAAATGCTTAATCTTTGGGAAGTGACGAGTGTAGCGCCCTGAGGATACCCAAAAGAAGGAAAAAAGGCCATTGTAGCATATTATTTGTTTGAGCTGTTGGTTGGTGGGATATATTAGTGGCGGCCACCTTAAGGCTAGCTGCGTGGGCTGGCCTGCCGGCCATGCCAGCAGCTCCCTTACTTTCCGTCTAGAATGCACGTATTCTGACCTTTATTCGGCCTTCTCTCCTTCTTTTAGGGATGCTCAAAACGCTACAGCCAGATGTTTAAGTAGTCTCTCAGCTTCTTACACTTTTAAATACTCCCACCTTTTGAAGGTTGATCATCAGCTGTGTCAGTGGGGAAGGGAAGTAGCACTTGAGTACTTGTTTGGGATGCGATTCCTGCGCAGTTAAATATAACGCAAAGCAAGGGTACATTCCCTTGGGGTTGATGATAGAATCACTACTACCCCTTTTGGCTGCATAAACTTAAGCGCGTCTAAAGTATTTTATCAGTTGATAAGATTAGCAAGGCGTTCAAATTGTTCTGACAGCAAAGTCAATTAGGCACAGCCAAAACTCATTTGGACTATCGGATGACTTGTTTATCGTCGCTTGGAGGGACATTTTCCCTAGGCTATGGCTAGCAATGGTGGTCTTCAGGAATCGCTTTTTTTCGATACATTTTCTTATTTTTGTAGAAAAAATGAATTGAAATGACTATTTTGTTTAAAAAGTCACGAAATACTGTTTGAGAGGTGTATCCTTTGGAGTATGCTACCCGTGGTGTAATTCATATTCTTTCCTCGCCTTTTTCCTTAAATGCCATCTAGGGAGTGGGGTTTCTGCTGCAAGAAAAGTTTTGTAGGCGCAAATGTTAAACTTCACCAATGATGTGACTTTTTTAATTCAAACAATTATGCGGATCGCAATAATTTTACTGCGAGTGATCAGCGAAGGCAGTATAAATAAAAGAAATTATTTGCAAAAGTATGTACTGCCTTTGATTACTTTTTATTGAAAGGGTTAGCCTTTAACCCAATCATTATTCAATGAATATGTCTAAGTAATTGCATCACGCGGTATCCTCTGCCAATAGTTTAAACTAATGTTAAGACTCTTGCATCGAGATCACGTTTCAGCACTGCAGTTACGTTCACTTGTCACCTGTCATTTGCATCCAAAATGAATTAATGCTTCAGTCTTATATGCGCATGTGATGGAGGTTGTTACGCTAACAAAGTGCGCAATCCATGGGTTTCCTCTACCTGTCTGACAACACAGAAGTTGGGATACAAAAAGAGGAGATGGTGCTGTGGCCCATTCCTCTTACCCATTTGCTTTCTAGCCAGTTCGTCGATGTTCTACGCTTCTACAATGTTCTGCGCTTTCAATTTTTCACTAGCCAGGTGCGAATGGAGCTTAGCGAAGGTGGTGAGATGTGTCATTTCCCTTGTACATCTACTGTGGTACTCTTCATGGACGCAACTGTCAAAACTGCATTCCACATTTCTCCACCCCACGGGTATGGTGATGGCAAGTCCCCATTGACAAGAAGGGTTGCCTGCAAACCGGCTTATCACCTGATGGTGCCATTTTACGTAGCTTCATGGAAGTCATTACGCATACACACACACACCCAACAATTTACCACTTGCAAACACGCAGACAGCATCATTTAGCCTCTACGTTTCCACACTCACAGACCTTCATAATAATGTCATGCGTTTTTCCATGCTGCTACTGATTGTCGACGTCAGAGGTGCGTACTTGAGGCAGTCAAGTACCATGGCGCAGATTTTCTCGCATCAAAGCAGACATAAAGAAACAAATTAATTTTACCACAAAAGGAATGCCATCTCTGCTAACTACAGCTATACATCAGCCTTTGCTCCCACGCATTGATTGCCAAAGCCTGTCAATAGCACTCAACGGAAAGGTCGCGGTCGACGTCTGCCCCCCACGCGCACCAAACGTTGATGTTGCTTTCACTGGCCTTTACCACTCTTCATTCGGGAGTGGGTGATTTGGTTCTCCAATCGACCGGTTGTACGCCGAATCGAATCACTCTCCTTCACCACGGCCGAACACCGCATGCTTTTATGGTGCTACCCCAAGGGCACTGGTCATGGCTGCAGAAGAGCAACAGTGTGGGGCAGTGTTGGCATCGACACTTGAGCACGATTTGAAATTTGTCAAGTAATATGCTGATCCATGTGGTGAAGATGTGAGCCACTGTGCTGCGGAGCCAGCCGCCATCATTTAGTGGGGTAGTGGTCAAAATTGCATCCACTTCATTCGCCTTTCTCGCAGCGACGATCTCTATGCAGTGTTGATCGAGACATGTAACAAAGCGCCTGCGGGTAAACCACAGTAAAAAAGCGGCCGAGGGTGTCATAAAAGACCCGGTCCATCAGTGATTAGGCATAGCGCTTACGTATGTCCGTTTTAAGCGCCTTTCCTTTCACTAGTGGGTCATTCAACTGTTCACTCACACCACTACAAGTGGTTGATGATTAGACGCCGCGAGTTCCGGGATTGCTCATCAAATGATTAATTGCTTTTCTAACATGAGTACAAACGAGCGCTACTTTCATTGGTCGTGGTCTACCGCCGAGCAGTGTGGTGGCCTGCCTACACTTCCAAGCCCTTAAGCCCTTCTGTCTCCTCAGGAGGACAATTTCAAGTTTGACAAACACTTCCGGAAGCTGAAAGCCTCGTGAACCGTTTTCTCCCATCTTGAGTGCTGCAGGGTTATATTTATCTGTCCTATTTCCTGATTTGGGAACATGTTTTTGGCTGGAAACTCGTACCACAAGCTTTTGGCATTGGGTGAACGAGTTGTCAGAAGGACCGGTTTTTGACATGAGAGATGTAGTGGCTTAAAGAAAATCGCTGCTCAAATGCACAGTAGGGCCGTCAGATGATTAGAGTCTGGCAGTGCAGACCGTCGTGGGTCCAACCGCCCCTTGGGGCTTCAGTCTTCGCAGGTCGACTTCCACATCATGCTGGCGAGCTCCCAGCGCCGCTGAGCATTTATAAGTAGCATGGGCCTCTCTACGGGATGCAAGCCATCACACGGATAGAAAATGCATCGAATTATGCTAAATAAAGTAAAAAAACTCCTCGATGACATAAAATATTGTTTGAAGTTCAAAGGAAAAACAAAAGACTAAAGCAATTATCTTCCAAAAATGCTTTGCTGTGCGACAAGGGTGGTGGCGAGGCGCACATTCAACCAGGGAAATGAGCTAAAAATGGGTATTAAGGTTAACGCCCCATTCTGCAGTTACCGATGGGAAAGTGGATGCATGCGAGTGTTTCCGTTAGTGGGAAGTGAAGTTTTACCCTCATCCTTAGTACGCACACACCATTTCTATTGCCCTTGCATTGGTTCTTGGGATGAAATCGACAGCTTTTTGAATGCGATTTGATGCTCTTAGCTTTGAAATAGCAAAGAGGTCTCCATTTGCACGTTGCCAAACCGTGTTTGTTCATGAGCTCATCAACCAGCCATGACCTGGAGCGCGCGCCAGCTTCTCTGCCTTCACGCATGACCAAACTTGAGGCGTCATCCCGATGACCTTGGTGAGTGGGCTTGCCAAGAATCAAGCAAAAACAATTGAATGAATTCAATGAGCACGGTAGAATTGCCGCCCTTGGATTGAGAAGATAATTTTCTCACTTTACAGCAAGATGTGACTAGGGTGTCGTTAATCCAACCTCAACTGCGGGGCGCGCGAAGAAATGAAGTCACTGATGCTGCGTCGTGTTGAGGCTGTGAGGAGTGGTGGGTGAAGCACAGGCTGGCAATCAAGAAAACTGCTTTCCCCAGTGTGGACAGCGAATGTGTGACAAAGGAGTGCAGTGTTTTGTTGGTTTGGACTGTTGGTTGGTCCGATACATTAGTGGCGGCCACCTTGAACGGTGCTGCGTAGGCTGGCCTGCCAGCCATGGCAGGAGTCCTCTTCCTTTCTGTCTAGAATACAAGTATTCTGACCTACACCTAGCCTTTTCTCCGTCTTTTAGGGATGCTAGGGGTGCTACAGGGAGAACGGCGTGATCCGCGTGTTATAAAACGCCTTTGGGAAAATTGCTTTCCGCAATGGCTCCTTCTCGCATCATGAAGCCACGTGGCGCTTATGTGTCTCTGGGGGGACTTCCTTCATAAAGTGAAATGTGATACAGCTTTCGAGTCGCGATCCATGTCTTCGAGCACCCAATCGAACGTCAGCTACTTCGGCGTAGTGACTGAGAAGCACTGGAGAGCAGACCAGTGGATGTGGTTTGCGGTGTTCGGCCGTGGTAAGGTGAAGTGGTGCCAACTTGTGTCCCGAACTGTAGTCCACGTGGAAGTGGCGTCTGAAATCGGTACAATTACTTGTGGGAGCTGTTTAATCAGTCGTTTGGACAGGCAAATTAACAACCGCCCCGCCCAACCCCCCCAAGCTGGTGAGTGGAACAAATGAGGGGCGAGGAATCTCCCATTGTCAAGCGGTGCGACCACTGCTGTGGCCATTCAGTACCCATCATCTGCACTAGCAGGAGTTATGCCTGGGACTCGGGCTAAATGAGATCCCATTTGACACTTTCTCATGCCAGATTGAACACTCCGTTCTCTTTGCCTACCTAGAATGGGATTTGGGCTTTCCGCCACAAAAACAATCCTGCCAGGAAGAGATTGATAGCTCCTGCCTTTGACTGCCAACGAGGTGTTAGTGAAATTGGCCTTAGTGTTTACGATAGCACGACACAAATTTTGCCTCGGCAGAAGTGATGGCAACTTGACAGCTTATGACTATTCTGTTACAGACGATGCAATTTGTAACGAAAGTGACAGCACGACTGGCCATTGGGAGGGTTTGCAATGCCTTCTGCTTAGTTCTTGCCTGCTCTGACCTTTTCGCATCACCCTCGACCATTCTTTGCATCTAAGTTGGTGGATTCACGCATCTCTCACGTGTCTAACGCACCATAGCTTCAAATTTACCCTTTTCTTAGACGTCTTTGTCGGAGATATTTGTACTAGTACTAATTGACATCTGCAGAATGGAATTTTTGCACAACATGCCTGCTTAGCATGGACCGCTTATCACGTGCAAAATGCGTGGGAACTCACAAGTGAGGCGTTTTCTTCTCAAGTGTATTGGAATTTCACTAAGCAGTTGTGAAGTTGTTGTCTATTCACAAAGGCTGTCTCTTCTCTCCTACCTTCTCCCACTGATTGAAGAGCCTGCCAATTCCACGCAAGACTTT
Source organism: Taenia pisiformis (assembly GCA_023968675.1). Lineage (NCBI taxonomy): Eukaryota > Metazoa > Platyhelminthes > Cestoda > Cyclophyllidea > Taeniidae > Taenia > Taenia pisiformis. The sequence goes on along the minus strand of CM043731.1, from coordinate 9,797,950 downwards.
TGAACGTCTACTCGAGGTGTTCAACCTCTACTCGTCGAAGGCTAGTCACTCGTCCCAATACGCGTACTACGGTGAATTCCGGTGGTCAAACTTCCCCGGTGAACAGTTACTTTTGGCGCGCCTCATGGAATGCGTCGCACGCCCTCCGAGGTGCCCTAACTGAAAGCTCTCGTTTCAGGTGGGAAGGATTATTCTTTTGGTGTCAGCTGTAGACGCTCACCAATCTCCTTAGTTACTAGAACCTGTGGCTTATGCAATTGGACGCACCTTTTTCTTTCCACAAAATTCCGCCTTCAGGCACTGCTCCGAATTCAATGCACTCGACTAGTAGCCTAGGAATATTTTAAACGAACACCCGCCAGACAGTCGATGTTCGGGGCATTGCCGGTGAGGTTCCAACAACAGCGAATGGTAGGACTCTGAGCGAGTCGGTGCGGCGAGGCGACGGAGGTGCAGACACGCACATTCGTTCCAAAGCCAATTGTTCTGTCGATCGAGTGCTCCATCAGACAATTCTGCCAAGCACATCTTCGCAAGGAATATCACAAACTGACGCATTCCACATCGGCTATAAATCACAGGTTTTTACCTGGAACATTTGAAGAAGGACCGGAACGTCATCTCACGATTACGTCTGTCCCGATTTGCTAGGCATCTGCATGTTCCACGGGACTGCTTGGTGGATGCGGTTTGAGACCGTTGCATCCTGCTCAGGTGTTACTGCCTTCCAATGCTGTGCAACCTCACGTTCCAGTCCACATGACCACGCAGTTGAATGTGGATAAACTTCCTTAAGATGCTTCAAATTCGTTACTGGATTAGGCGAGATGGAATTCGCGTGAAGAACTCGTGCGTTCCGCCTAATCAGGGGGGAAACGAATGCTTCGGCAACTGCTACTGTCTATTGAGACGAAAACTTCCGTCAGAGCCCATTTCCTGAAAAGGGCCAAAAAGTCCACCTCAGCACTCAATTCTGTCAAATAGCAGATTTACTGTGGCGGCATCACCTCTTTGAAGCAGAAGGGCGGTAAAATCACAAAGATAAGTGGTTCCACTTGTGGCGTTAAAAGGCAGCCTTTCGGTTTGTTGGCTGAAATCTCCTCCGAGGTAAATCAGCCAATGAGGCTATCATTTCGATTGCTGCTGCCCAAGCACTGAATCACAAGTTGAAACGCTCCTTAGGCACAAAACATTATCCACACAATTCGGCTCCGCGGAGAACCCCAAAGTGCCAGACTGTGCATTCAACTTGCGTAGAACCGCCGTAACGAACTCGTCATTCCTATCAAAGCAAAGTCGTTTTGGTGTTTTGACAGGCTGCCGTCGCAACACCTTATGCATAAATTAGTCTTTGCTTAAAGTACTTTTTTTTCTCTATTTCGTTCTGGCTTCCAATACATCAGGGCACCAACACTAATGGATGCAAATTGCCCCCATTTACAAGTAATTTTTTGAATTTTCCAAGAGCCACGCACCAGCATAATTGATAGAGAGCCTTAAGGTGCTGTGTCTGTAAAACTGTTGCATGTGTTACCAAAGTAAGGTTAATTAAGGCATCCCGATGGCCCTACAGTCGTGAGTAAGGAGGAAACGAGTGCTTTAACTGTTACCCTTTGTGTGAGTCTGCAGGATTTGTTAACCTCTAAAAAGCAGACGATGCCTGATAAGAAAATAGGGGACTGGAGGGAAATTTTCGGCTTCATTAGTGATCTGCGTCACTGGAATAACTTAAATGCGATAATTTTAGCAGCTCATAACTTTGTTGCGATTACGGACGAATACCTTCAAATTTTCTGTAGCAGTAGCATTACTGAAAGAAGGCATAAAATAAAATGAATCAAACAAAGCTGAGAGTGACACCCACTTGTTTGTGAGCAAAAGTTCAGACCGATGTAAGCGGTCATCGTCGTCAGCCAATCAGAGGCAGGCACTGTGGGTGTAGGAATGGACCAATCACATTGTGATGCCTTCGAAGTTAAATGTGTCGATTGCGTTGGGGCAAAATTTAATGTCTAAAATTTTATCTTGTGTAAGTATTAGCCGCACTCCTTATGCTCGGTTTTTTGCAGACATTTTTGCCTTCTTTATAGCTATGCCTGACTTCCCCATATACTTGAGCAAGGTAGGGGGAAGGGGACTTAATGTAATATTATCTGCCCTAATTTTCACATTATCGGGCATTTAAAGGTCCTTGTCAGGTTATCATTCTTGTGAGTTTATTTGGAATGCAAGGTTGCATTCTTCTTAATTTGCTGCGAATGAGATGTGAGGAAACACCTTTGACCGCCTCGTTGATGGGGAGAAAGTCAAATTAGATGGGATGGGTAGGCGCCTTTTTGACTCCATGCTTTTATTTCGCCTAAGAGCCACCTCAGGAGTCAAATTAATTGCCTAAGTCCCACCTTTTTTTATTTGCCTGATTTATAGGTTTGTAAAACACGTATTTCTCCTTTTCTGTGCTTCTTCCGTATGTGTTGACCATTCAGTGCTTCTTACCTCTTGCTTCCCTATTTTATATCGTTTCGCGTAAAAATAGTCTTTCCTGGAAACAAGCTGGTGTAACAATGACGAGCAGTGCTTCAGATGTTAATTCAGTACATTCGAACAGCATCCTCAAAGGTGGAATTTTGGTCCTAGATGATTGACGATTCCACATAAAAAGTGTAGTTCCTTTTCTCTTTGCCCGTCCCCTACTCCGTCGAGCCTTTCCGTGGTAACCACAACAAATCCGAAGAAGTTGGCGCATTGCAGAATGTCTCACCCCCACGGGACGCTTACTTAACCAGCGCGATTGCCAGCCACATTTCACCAAGTCCCCTACAACTTAACTTTTTTGCTTCTTTTGTTAGGCAGCAAGGGACATTTTTGTTGACACTGACAAGGCATATGTGAGTGAATACTGAACTGGAAGAAACCCTTCATTGTCCCCTTACTTGACTTAGCCTTAGGCGGTCTCAGTGAAAAACCGCACACTGCGAAAAAACGGATAAAAACCTCACCATAGTTTGACCATTGACCTAAATTGTTCTAGTGAAATTTTAAACAAATAATGTCCCTTTACGGTTTGAAAAAAAACACGATAAATTGATAGGCTATTTAGGGTAGGTCGAACTACTCTGACGTAAGACCAGTGGGTTAGTTTTTAGGCCATAGATAATAGAGCAAGGTCCATGGAGTTCTATATTTACCCAACACTTAGCCCCCCGAGATGAGCCGATTGGCTCAAGCCAGTTGACTTGAGTCCTCCTAATGGCGTGGGTCAGTTAGCGAGGCTGATGGCTCCTAAATTTTTAAGTCCCCATAAGGTGCCAGGACCTAAAGAATCGGTTCGTTTTCACAGTCAATAGCATAGAGTCGTTCCCCCCTCACCTCATATTTTTTTGCCAATTCACACTTAAAGGCAATTCCTTTGAACATGTATTTTATTGCCTTTTCCTTCCCAGTAAAGAGGATAGCGAAGAGCACCTGCTCTCCTTGTATGCACAAATCAGGCACCTTCCTTCCCTCAATCAGTCTGATTTCATAATTGAAATATCATTGCCTTTTTTGAAAACGAACATCAATAAAATAGTCTCTGGTAATGTTGGTGCCACTCAGTCTTGTCGGCGTCTGCAGGCATCACATGCTGTAGTTTCACGTCACGGTTTGTCTTACAGGTAAATTTAGACCTCTCCATTTATCCGCTACCGGAAAAAAACTTTTCCTCAAGAGGTTCTTGTACGAATTTTCCCACACCTCTTCGTAGACGTAATGCTGACGCCAATAATCGACGCCGAGCTCGAATCATAAGTGCGAGGCTACACTTTGATCGGCTTTATGACCTTTAGGTAGCCCTTTTGACTGAAAAAAACAAACATTTTTCCCGTGAAAAAAGCTTAAGTTAGTAATTTTGCCACAAGTGAAACAAATCCGATTACAAATTAAGGTTGATAACACCCCTCCATGTGCATAAACTAACCGAATGAGTCAATCCTTTTTCCAGAATCGCTCCATCCGCTTACTTTAATAGTACATCAGTAAATATGATCAGCCGAAACTTTTATCCCTTTTGTAAATGCCGATCTTAGTTCCCCTTTTGGTAAGGCCTAACATTACCAAACTCCTCCTCCCCCACTCCTTCGATCACAAGGATCTGCTCAAGGCAGAGAATGCAAAGTGGTAGCATCTGCCGTATGGCAAGAAAAAATTGGCTTTGCTTCGCAGTTATGGTGAATAGAAGCTTACCGCGCTATTGGTTCTCTGTTTCAGAATTGGAGGATACATTACTAGAATGGAAACTCTGCTAGGCTTTGCTCTACTCTTCCTGCTCTCCTCCTCCTCTGCCAGTAAGATTAAGTCTTCTAAATACCATCTTTAAAAAGGCTAGGAGCTTTTAAAGAAACCACATCTAGCTAAGTTAGCATTTTACAGAGGTACCGGAAGCAGCGTATGCTTTTTTAAGAGAAGAGGAATAAAGCTGGTGGGACAAATTCACTCAGGGACGTCTGGTAAATCTAAACTCCAAAGAGTATTATTACGAATCAGTTAAGTTTTTGTCTACCCTTTAAGAAAAAAATTTAATGGAAAGAACATGCAAACGCGCTTCTTCCCAAAGCAGTCAAATTGTGAAGGAGAACAATTGAACGTCCTCTAGGACTGAATAGAGACTGCAGGGTTAGCATTCACAGGACGTCGAGAAAATTTAGTCGAGGGATTGAGAACGTTTGTAGTAAACACTAACTTATGAGACTTTTTATTTATAAACCCCTTACCCTTAAGGCAAAAACTATGTTTTGCTTTATTTATTAATTTTAAGGTCACTGGTCATATACAAACAAAAACTCCTCCCAGGATGTGTGGGGCGATGTGGCAAGCAAAATGTGCAAAGGAACAAAACAGTCACCAATCCCCCTCTCCTACGCGGATTCCATCTACGATCCCAAGTTGAAACCCATCAGTGTCTACCAAAACGGGACCTTTGCGTCCTCCGAACCCTTCGTTATGACTAACAATGGACACACACGTAAGTCTCTCTCCTGGTTATTACTGATGATGTTCCCAAGGGGGCAACACTCTCAGTACCCAAGCCATTTTGTCTACTGAGTAGCACCTACTTCCTTCCTTTCGGCTCGCCAGCACAGAGCAGCCGGTGAGATGGAAAGTCTTTCTGTTAGGCGGTGTTCCATCGCAGCAAGGCAGAGTTCAAAGAGTTCACAGGTGCCGAAGTGATTTATGCGTTAATTGTGCCTCAGGGTAGAAATTTTTTTCACAGGAAGCACGACTTATGCCTAATTTGCAAATCATGAGAGTGCTTGCTCAAATAGAAAGTCACTCCTAATCCCGATCCCACACCTAAGTTAAGTTTGATTCAGTGTGGAACGGTTTGATGCTGGAACTTTCGGGCCAGCAGTGTTTCGAAATGAGTTGGAAGGGCTTTGTCGGCCTCCACACGTTCAATTTATCTACAACAGAAATCCTTGTTCTGCAGTGACCTACCAAACTACCCCAAAAGCATCATAGGAATGAGATTAAGGCGTCCACTACGCCTCATCGCGCTGCCACTTATGCAGCTTCGTGTGGGAGGATACTGACAACTCAAGTCCAGCAATCCTAAGAGGCTAGCAAAACTCGCTGCATAGCAAAGTGCAGATGACTAAGAGTAGCCTCTCTAAGCTCTTGCCCTCCATTTTTAGCACTGTTGTTTTAAGCTAACTCGCCTCCGCTTCTCATCCTTAGTTGTTGTCACCATTGCCTCGTGTCGCTACTTCTTGAACCTGCAAGGTAGCCAGGATATGAAGTTCTGCATCACCCAGTATCACTTCCACTGGGGCAACAAAAACTCTATTGGCTCGGAGCACAGTATTGATGGCAAATTCTTTCCTCTTGAGGTGAGGCTAGACCCATACTACTTACAAACAGTGCCAAGCTTATAAGTAGTTTGCATTTGGATTGGTTAAGCTTTAAAAAATGCATTTGTTGTCTTTCTTAATTTCTTACAGATGCACATTGTAGCGTACGACACCTCATTGTACAATAACTTCTCGGAAGCCTCCAAAGGCGTGAATGGACTAGCTGTGCTGGGTCTAGTGTTCCAGGAGGATCGGAATATTCCACGCAACCAAACACTGCTCTACAATATGGGCGCCTTTTTACAGAAAGTGACAGAGGTTCAGAACCCTGGTCAGACGGTCACGTTTACCCCTTTTCCCGTAAATGCTCTATTGAATATTGGCAAGGCCAACGCACGCTACTTCCGTTATGAGGGCTCGTTGACCACTCCGCCGTGCACAGAGAATGTCTACTGGACGGTATTTGCAACTCCTGTGCCAGTTAGCCCTCAGCAGGTGAGCTTTGATGATTTTCAATAGTTGTTGAGTGGCATAAGCCAGAACTTTGATCTGCAGACGTGAATGCCAGTCACTCAAAGCTGTCAAAACCCATTTGAGGGGAGAACATTAACGTTGACTTATTTTGCTTCATTTGTCTCAGCTTGATGCCATGCGGTTCCTGCATTACGCCAGTGAGGAGACAGCTTCCAACATGGCGAATAACTTCAGAAAACTTCAGTCGGTGAACCCGGACAACGTTGTCGTTCCACGTGTCATTTTCCGCTCTTGGAATGCGGCATCTCGAATGGTTGCGTCCTCTCTAGTCCTCCTTCTAATTCCACTTCTCCTTTGAAAAGTGGACCTCCATCGACACAGATTACACAGAGACTACTGCCTCCATCAACTGACAAATTTTCTTTTAATCGCTTATTATGTATCCTTGACAGACGGATATGATGCTGATGTCTATTTATCACTCATTCACTCATGCAACAGTCAAGTAGACTGCTACCTGATGCAATTGCATGTTTTTTTGACGGAGCTTGGGGCACAAAATTACCGATTATTAGAACCGACCCCATCGAGGGTGGTGTTGGGCAGTCCAGCGTTGCCTTTTACCTCCCACTTGAAGCAAAGACACCGAATCTTCGTTCAAAGCACACTCAGACTTGTGGCGACCTCAGCTTTTCGCACCCAAATTAAGTTGGTTTGGAAAACAGCTTCAGCCAGAAACTGCTCGTTGGTACGGCTTTTGATGGCTTCAAAAGCGATGGGTGCGTATCTCACCAGCGCCTAATCGCCTAGTCAAACCACGACCGTGGAGGGCGGTTCCGCCACGCCTTGGACAACAACTTTTGGAACTAGCTGATGCGTTGCATTTGCCGTTGCGATTGACTGATCCTTCCTTCACCCGAAGTAGCCTCTGTAGGGTGAAATGTAGCTACAATCTTCTTTGTGACATTTAAAAGAACTGGCTCACATACTACCACTGGTGCCTGCCACCCAAATTAGCATTCCTCTAGGTAAAATGGTTTGCAGCGCAATGCGCATTAGCGATTGGGGCGCAGAGGGGCAAGATTGCCACCAACTGCCGAAGCTCTTTGCATTACGCTACATTGAATATTGCGCCCGAGCTTGAAGTGCCTTTTGGCTGCAACCCTCTCGCATTGCTGTCTAATTGCCAGCTTTCAACGTTTACACGGTGCGGTCCTATCGACACCTTTGTCTTGCTTCTTCTTAGCGAGTGCTCAGGCACTCCTTCGCCCTAATTAGACCGATGACATTCCATCATTTGGAATCATGGGCACCACCTTAATCCCAATTGGACCAACTAAGAGGTAAGGCTTTGGAAAGACGGGGTCGTGAGTGGAGCATAACGCATGTCAAACTACAGCGACTGGAGTTCAGTCACCATTCTCATGTGCTTCTGTGAGTTCAGGGGGTCTTGTTCTTACCTCGTGCTAGACAGAGACCACCCCCACGCTATGCCTGTCGATATGGCAAACTTAACTTCGATCAGACTTAGGGTTTGTTATAAAACGCTTGAGGAACTTAGTTTTGGAAAGAAAATTATTTTGTTTTAAGGCTTTTGGTACCGCCTTAAAACCTGCAGAGAAAATGCGGACCGAACGCTAATTCAGACGGATTGACATTAATGTAGCAGTTAATTGTCAAGTTACTTCTGTAAGTAGCAATGGCTGTGTACCCTGAACACAGCTTGGTGATTTGATCTGATGCGCCTAAAATAGACCTGAAAAAGCAGCAATAGAAAATGCAGCACCGAAGCAGCGAGGCAGTACAGTTTGAAAATGCATCTTGATTTACTACCTTACCTCCCGATTATGCAGCAATGGCAATGATGCTGAACTTATTCATTGTCACCAATTACTGGTCAGTAACTTTAGTTCCTCAAGCTTTCCCAAAAGCCGAAAAAATATGCACATGGGACAGTGTATTATATTGGCAAACAGATGAGTTGAGGAGCAACCTGCATTGTCCACAGCCCCTGCCATTAGGCGGAAGCACAAAAACCATACGATCCAAGCATTACAATGTGGGTTTTGAGAGCAGGGCCACACAAATCAGAGCCACCAATCAGAGATCAGCATGCTTTAGATCAATGAATGCACTAATCAACAAAAGGTTACCAATTTAGCCTGATGTATAGGCCATGTCGGCTGGTTGGCATTAATCTCCAAAAATGCAAACTTGCCCTCTTCAACTGCATTGTTTGAGTAAGTCAATCATCTTTTTTTGCTGAGTTTTACCGAATTCAAAAGGCACTAACATTTACAGTTGCGTATGTCAACACCCTGATTGATCACAGAACGGAAAGAAGGCGCTTTTTCCTATGTTCCGTTGTCCTTGTTATTTTAAGACTGTTACGAAGGAGCGAAGCTTTTTACACGTAAGGGGTTTGCCAACATCTCTTCCCCACTTATCCTAACCTATCAATCATTAAGACACGGATGGTGCGTCGAGAGGAGGAAAGTTGACAAGAAGCATTCTGGTAAAATTTGGACATGGGCTCACACCAGAGCAGAGATGGGTTGCAGTTTGCTGCTGTGGGTTCGGAGAATAGGTGCAACGCATTGCCTGGTTGTGCCTGGCGGCTGCAGCTGGTGGAATGTAGAACATCTCCCTCCTCCGTCCTCGTCTGATGCAAGGACAACCCCGTTGAGTGAATGGCATGGTGAAAGATACTTTTTAACATTCATAAAGCAGTAACACTTTGTTACCTCCTCTTTTTTCTTAAAGCTAATTTGAATTTTTGCATTTCGCAATACATCTCTCTCATTGGTAGGCTGAAGGACTTTTTCTCCCCCAAAATGACGCCATGACATTTCCTTGGGTCATTAATAGGGCACCAGCACATTCTGCCTCCGGAAAAGTCAAAATAGTGGTGGGTCGGTGAGGATGTTTTATGGTGGTGTGGAGGAGCTGTACTTCTGTGCATGGTGTTATAGCTTATGCGCACTCCCGAAGCTGCGATTGCGGTGAGGCTGCTAGAGAATAATTGTTTGCACTGATAGTTTCCCAGCCAAAGGTGGCCGCTAAATTGACGGGCGCCCAAAGGTATTAACGACGCTTGCGCCGACGTGCCTTCTGGAGACCATCACGAATGAGCGAAAGTGTCTACTTGATAGGTGGTAGTGGGTTTTTGCCAACGAAGGCGTATAAACCGATCACGGCGGTCCCTATTCGTGAAGAGGTCCTCATCTAGCCAGCGCAGGAATGTAATAAAGGCCAAACGGTTGCAGCGTTCTCTGTTCGAACCTCTAAATTTAGTGATATTCTCGAGCATTGGGGCGATAACCTCTGGTGTCAAACTCCCATCATAACTTTTATGGGATTTATGATTTTGCTATTGATGACCAAGTCAGTTGGGCTGGCTTAAGGGTTTAGTCTCATTTATTTGTGCTTCCGACCGTTCTGTTATCTCGTCTAAAATCGGCGGATCCGTTTGCTTTTGTTCATCTTTACCCTCGTTCACGATCCGCCTTTTTGGATTGTAGGCACCTAATTTTCAAACTGTGTGGGTCCATTCGAAAACTTTTACTTGGTTTTACATTGCTGAAGACTATAGTTCCCTTGCATTTATTCAAGATGTTATAAATGGTACGCGAAAACCCTTTCAACTAAAAATTTGTTGTGTGCTCCACCTACTTATTTTATTTCAGCAAACTGAAATAGAACATTTGAGGAAACCATCATTTCTTATAAAAGAAAATGGCTATATCAGCTCCCAGACGAACAAAATAGTGCAGTAAGAGTTATTTGTGCAGTTGCGAATCCACAAACTCATTATCAACGTCCACCTACTTAATTTACTTCAGCAAACCCAAATTGGCAAGTTAAGAGGAGGGCACCATTTGGTTGGTAATTTTGGATACTCTGATTAATCACCCACTTGAAGAAATAGCTACAAGTTACTATTGATAAAGCAGACAAATGGATTCTTGCATCTTGTTTGTCGAAGAAGCTGCAATACCTTGGCTGTACAAATCCTGAACGCTTGGAATTCAGCCACTGACCCCCGGCTTGCAGTCTGACCATCATTCTACGTCAGTAGCCCCAAGTCCCCCTGTAATCACCAAGGCTATAAGGAGCGATGGGAAGTGGCCACACTAGCGTGAAAATTTGATAGCCATTCAGATCATGGAGGAGCAACCAGGAACGGGAAGTTTATTCCATCCCGCTGGTGGCAAAACTCGCTCTTTGTACGCACATATCCCCAACCTACAACAGTAAACTTGTAACAAAGTTATTTTCTTTTTATTTAGATCACTAGACTTTGAAGTTGCTCAATGATTACGTCAGATTTCAAATTCAGTTGGCGTGGTAACTACAGGTAAGCGCGATCGCAGTTCAATCGCAGTAGTTTGCTGCTTTCACTCGCATTTTTAGAGGCAGAACGGTTGAGGAGCTCGTCGGCTTAACTCTACTGAGAAGCTTAGAATATGTTTGCAGCCTTTCAGCCTCCTGCTTTAGCGTCATGGTCCGGGACGCCACGTAATGCTACACCTCCAGCTTCACCAATGAAATGCAAAACAGTGAATCGTTCAATTAAAAAAGCAAGAAAAACTCATCTAGCTTGTTTTTTTCCTGAATGTATAATCCATGACTGGCCTTTTTTGCATAAAAAAGAAATTTCGCTAGAAGACAACCAAGCAAATTTGCATTCGGAAACTGGCGATGTCTGCGTGTGGCGTGGTGATGTGACTGACTGATGCTTCATCGCTCCCAAATGTGACGCAAAAAAACTGTGGTAACCGTTTGCCGAAAGAGCAAGCGAGAGTAGCTCTGTGAAGTGGACATCAATTCGGGATTCGGCAATGATGAGGCTGTTCCCCCTAGTTCCGTGTGAACTGCGGAGTGGCCTAAAGTCCTGACCCAAATTGGCCGCCTGCGGTGAATGGCGCGCAATTTAAAAATGACATCTCTGTTATTTGTGGTGCAATGTTTTAGTAATTTTGCTTGAATTAGGCCTCTTTGAATAGGGATGTGTGAAGAATTGGTCTGACTACCCCGCTCCTTTAATTTCTCCCCTCGGCTATGTGCAGTGAGAATACACAACCACGGCACTTCCCTGAAGGCAAATAAGGCAGAACATGTGTAGTATTTGTTTGTTTGGACTGTTGGTTAGTCCGACACATTAGTGGTGGCCACTTTGAAGCTAGCTGTGTGGCCTGGCCTGTCGGCCATGTCAGCAGTTCCCTTCCCTTGCGTCTAGAATACTAGTATTCTGATCTATACCTAGCCTTCTCTCCATTTTCTAGGGATGCTCGGGATGCTATAATAGGTATCCCTTGCGTACAGTGGAGCTTTAGCCTAATTGCATGGCCCAAAGGCCAGGTTGCCTAGCCAAGGCATAATGGCGAAGCCTTAAATGATTTGTTGCCAAAACCGCGAAGTGATACAGATCATCCATAAAATGCAAAATTTTGTTCCCATTTTGGAAAACAATAGTTATCAATCTAAAGGCAAATCCCACTGCACCCTGTAAAGGTTTTCAAAAACTACTAGAAGTAGGATGGTAAAGGGGAGGGCAGCCTGATGCCTCTTGTGCAAAATTAATGAACTTTCTTAATAATGTCTTTCAATGAAGGTACTTCATACAAGAAGGGATTGTGGAAAATAGGGCAATTGTTGGGAAGTTTAGACGACTCTGAGTGCAAGCTGAGTCACGCCTCCACGGCGAAAGCTAAACATAAATAATTTCCAAGTCTGGACACTCATTTGTGACCACCAAAGTGCGATTACCGGTAAAAATTTAGCTACACTTACCTAAAAGTTGCGAGCAAAACCCAGAATCTGTGGCTGAATTAATGCCAGCGTTCCCGATAACCTCTCCATTAGTTCAATGATTTCTCCAACTAAACCGTGCTTTAATTAGATAAAGTCTTTCAGTCTTTTAGCCACAAGGGGTGTGGTTAGATTCATTCTCGCGTTTTGCGTCAGCGAAGGCCCTGGAAGTTCCTCAAATAATAAAATAATAATTTTACCATTAGAAGCTAGCTAACATCACATTGCCTCGTTCCCTAAACAAATTTTAGTGTATTAAGGCAACACCAGCAAAAATTTTATGCAAAAACTAGCTTCCGTACAGCATTATCAAAAATAAATGGCAGATTTATGGCTATTTGTGTTTATCTAATCACGTCGCTAGGTACAACAGGCTCCTGGTTTTTGTCTCCACGATTACACATCATTAATGCTTTTCATAGGACCATATTATTACAAGCGGACAAGTTACTTGCTGAAGTCGATTTCCTGCGGCACGGGTTGGATGAGTGATTTGTGCAGCGAGGATTAATTCCAGAAGTTTATATCCACTGTTCCAATCCGAGAAAAACATCGTTGTTAAGCAAGTTGTGTTTGGCTCATATTTCCCCACACCGATCTTTGAACGAATAAACTGACTAAACATGAGCGACTCCTGCCAGTAACTTGATAAACGGGGCAAAATTGTTAAGGCTGTGCTTTGTCGGAGTGCACCGTGCTACAAAGGCGGGTGAGGTCCGTTTCGTCAGGAGATTCAAGTTTGCTGACTGCCTCTTACTTAAAGGGCATGTTTAAACACGAATTCTCGCGTGTCCATTCGTCTTTTTGATAGTCAAGATTGGTGCCTTCGTAGTGCACGGTCTATGCATGCGCCGTTTCAGTGGTCTTCCCTTCTCCCACTAGTGCGTCGTCTTCGGCTTCGTTTCCGACCGATGGTTGTTTTTGCATAAGCGTGCCTCACGGTGGTGATTGCTGGCCGCCTGAGCACAGATTTTTACATTGTTAATGGGACAGTCTGTTGTTTGGACAGCGATTTGCTCTGCGGTGCATTTCATTTAGTGAAATAGTTTGTGAGGATGTGCTGAACCTGTCCCTTGGCTAGCTTTGCCTGACATGAGATACCTTCTCTCTTTATATTGATTCCTCAGGACATTGTCGGTTACCACTTTGATTGTAAGTAGAGGAATATTAGCTAGAATTCGCATATTAAACAGCAAATCGCTGGTCGGTGAATGGAGTGCAGTCTGTACCTTGTACAAAGGTTAAGTTTCAGTCTTCTGGTTGCACATGCACCATGAACGCTGTTAACAGGCCAATTGAAGTGCGCTCCAGCAGGTCTACTTGTTCATTGCCCTAAGAATGTTCAAATATCCCCTGTGTTTTTAAAGCTATCGCCTTGATCGCTCAGCTCTCATCTGGACACTGGGTGGCGGCAAACTCAGGAAATAATTACAGCTGAAACGCCTTAAATCGAATGCAGTTGTGTTTCGCTTGCTCCGGTGGAGTGAGTCTTGGTGCTTAGTAAGGGATTAATGGTCTAAATGCCAACTCCTTTCAGCTTCAAACTTCTGTGGCATGGATTCAGGTGGTACTATTGCTGTGAGAGGGGACCGTTTGGACCTACCGCTCCATTGTTCAAATGTTTCTTTGGGAATTTGAGCACTTTCTGGTAGCTAAGTGGGTGGACTTCTTTACCTTCAATGTTCGCGAGATCCGAGCTCAAAAGCACGAAGCCGGTGTGTTATGGATTGGCAGTGCCCAACTTAAGTCGCACCACTCGGCTGCAGGAAATTACACTTCTCACGGCTATCCTTCTTGGCTTATTTTACTCCAAGTGTTAGTGGATATCCGCCTTGATTATAATAAAGTGTTACGAGCATGCACGCAACAAAACAGACCATTTGTGGAGTAAGATGAGTCAGGAAAGCCGAGCAATGGCGATCTCACAGCCGGAGCGTTTGTCATGAATCTCCGACTGTAGGCTATCGGCAGTGTAGAAGTGGGGCCGACAGGTATTGTGACGGTAAATTACTCTTTCAACATGTATCCGACTGCCACGCTTTCATCTTCAGGATGAACAGCAGCTAACAACAGGTTTTTCTCGCTGCAGGACTCCTCGCTTTACCAGACCGCCTCGGTTGCGGCCCAATGTTGTTCATCCAGAGAGCCGCACTCGTCTCCCTGTCTCTCGGTCTTTGTCCACATAGTTGTCGCTTATCACCCCACGATGCGTCCAGAGTAGTTTAAGCAACTGGGACTTCCGCTCGGCCACCCAATACGAGATCTCTTCTCCTTTTTGCCTTGGAATGACTACAAATGATTTTGCAATTTATGTGTAGAATTACTTGCAAGCAAACCCAATCTCCGAAGCTGGCATTCTCCTTGCCAATTTAATGGCATGGAAGCCAACCAAAAGCTTTTTGCAGGTGCGCTGACGGGCAAATTGATTTTGCGTCAAGTTTTACCTCCACAATCCGCCTCCTTACCTGTGCGAAACGCATGAATTAAACCGATTCAAGTGCCTCATCCCACCAACCAGATAGCACCTCACAGGCCTTTACTAGCCTTTAATAATCAGTACTAGGTGCTTTAATAGCACCGTAAATAGCTCAATTCGCACCCAATTTACACCCAAAATCTTATTCCACCCCCTTGACTTGCAAAATGACTCAGATGTTTTGAAAATGGCTTTTGAGAGGGCTTACTGAAAGTAAACGTCAAGGAGAGCCAGTGGTTTCTCACTACACACACACACACACACTTCGTGTGAAAATTAAGCCAGCGGGGTCAAACAGGTCTTTTGGTGAGTATTCAAGGCCATCAGCACTCCAGCCAATCATCTTTGCCTTTGTCAATGATATCCAACTTGTAAGGACTGTGATAGATGCCCATGGAGAATTTCGGTGCTCGACGTCGAGTTATTCCCAGCTAAAAAGGGAAACGATAATAAGGTTTACAATTGAAAGGATGAAAGGAAGTTGGTGATGACAAGAGGGAGAACCTACGTCATCTACACGATAATCAGCCGGACCGGGCATGGGCTTCAGGGGGATCGGCAGAGTGGCTCCCATGGAGAATTTAGGTGCCGCCTGTTTGGTTATCTCAGGTGAGCCGATCGTGTAGTCCGCTGGACCGGGATTCTGGTGCACAAAAAAGGAAAAGTGTCAAGCTCGAGTTCATCGCTACTAGTGATCAAATTTTGCCAATCTGCCTTGTTGAGGAAGATCCAAAATTTATAACTGTCACCTTCCGCGTTCTCGTCAGCAATTATAATTTTGGTAAAGCCTTTTATCATGGCTTTGTCCTCGACGGGCTCATCAGACTCTGCTGTTTGCGCCTCCGACTTGTTATAAGGGTCTTCCGGCTGTGTCGTCGCAGTGTCCTCCGGCATTTCAACTATGCATTATCCTCCGACCTTTTTAAACTTACAGCGAGGTTAGGAGGGACGTCGGAACATGGAATGCATTATTAGGTAAAATTTGAGGATTTTCGCTCGCATTCATCAAGACTATTTCAGGTTTAGTCGTTAAGACTGGGGTGGGCAACTCTTGGAAAAAAACTCACCTTTGGTGCAGAAATACCGTCATTTCGGCCACCCAGAGTGTACTGAGGTGCTGAAGTCTTTCCGCTAATAATATCCGGTCGAGGAAGCGAATAAGCGTTCGGAGCTGTTTTTGGTAAGAAAATGAGAGAAAGCAGCGATTAATGTCCACCTTTCTTTCCCATTTCCTCGAATAAGCAGCCTAAAGGCGTGAATAGTTTTTAAACTGCTGGCCTAGATCCACAACAGAAAGCTGAAAAAAGACATTTTTTTCCACAGCCTCAGCGGCTACGTTTTACTGACATCACTGAATTAACTCGAAATAACAAATTGCCAAGTCTACTTACCGGGTCCGGTGTTCTTCAGAAGATCAGGTGCTGCCAGCCCAAACTGGTACCCTGGAGATCTCGGATGCATTGTACTGTCGTTGGGAAGGTACTGAGCCGGTCCAGGTCCCGGCGTTGAGGGGTCTGGATCCAACCTCTGCTTCAGAGTGTAAGATGGACCTTGCATGAGACCGTGATTGGTCATCTTGCCATTCTGGGGATAGGCAGCTGGTCCCGGACTGGCTTCATAGCGTAGGTTCTTGTATTGATGGCCAAACGAGTAGGCCGGAGCTTTTATGTGAATGCTCTCAAAGTCATGATCCTTTTCACCCAACAGCGGAGGCAGTTTGTAGACAGGACCAGGACTGCCGTACGTTGCATAAATAGGCACACGTGGTCGGGTGTAAGGGTAGCCCAATTTCTCCTCGCCCATTTTTGGATAGCTCGTCGCTACCCTTTTGTCCTCGCCGAGTCGACTGCGCTCCCTCCGCTACCTTATCGATTGGCGCGTGCGCCGACGTGGCAATCAGCTGATCGAATAAGTGATGTGGGAAAGCGCGGGTCACTCGACCGTCGCACTTTTTGCATTCGATTTGCAACAAAATCTTCCAAAAAGCGAGTTCCACAAGAGCCACATACCACGGCTCTGAATGAATATGGCATGGTTATAACAGAACCAATGCCAATGCGAGAGGAAGCCTCCACCACCTTAACCTGAAGGGTAACGGTAACTCTCTTTTACCCTTGGTTAAAAGTAACAGCGATTGTTCATCCATTTCCCTTTGCGTTCAATACCTGATCGCCAAAATCGAGGCATACGGCATCAAATTGGAAGGTTAGAAAAAACCGGAACCCCAAAAAAGTCGAAGGGATGGAGCAGGGACGCACAGTTTGAGCGAAACCAACCACGGTTTATAAAGCAGACAAGTCGATTAAAATGTGCTTATTTACATCTGGAAAATTCCGCCATAATTAGTTAATCATCATCCTCCTCGTCATCATCATAGCTAAAAGAAAGGCTTCCTCCCGGTTTTACGTCCTTCCGCTCAATGACACTCCTTTCAGCTCTCTCATTTTCTTCTTTCTTCCCATTTTTGGCCTCCTTTGCCCTCCTTTCCTTACCTTCTTCCTTGGGTTTTGGTTTGCGGAAGAGTACCCTACCTACAACACGAATGTGGAAAATCAGCTTGTAAAACATCACGTATCCGCGAAAGAGTAAATGTCAACGAATCTTTGAAAGAAAAAACGAACCTGACTGTTCTGCTTCAATTTCCTCAACAGTGGGTTCGTCATTATTTTCAGCGCCTGGTTTCTTTGTCTGAAGATGCTTTTTAACGAGGTTTCGCCGAGCAAATTCAACGGCCTCCGACTCGCTAACACCAATACCAGCAACTACTTGCGGCGCTTCATCCTCTCTGTCGCGCAAATCATCATCGTCAACTACACTACGCCGCGGTTGTGCCCTCTATTGAGAGAAAACCGGTGGTTTAAGGGAGAATAGGAAAAAAATATCTGTTTCTCAAAAAGGCTGTACACATCACCCGTTTTTAATAACAGCGTTGATAAAAGAAAGATTAGATTGTCCTAGTGAACATTTATCCATGGCCCTTTCCGGGCAAAACCTAGCCCGTACGTTTCCTATTGTGATTCCATTAGAAAACGCCACGAACCTAGAGAACTTAACCCTATCAATTAGAAGAGCATTTCTAGGTAAATGCAGTGCTCGCTTATTTACGCAAAATGAAATTTTTGAGAAAGTTCGTCAGTCTGAGCCTCGCCGGGCTGATAAAATATGAGATGGCAGGAAACAAACATCTGGAGACAAACGAGCAAGCGGAGACGGTCACGCATATTACATCTGCATCGAAAAAAGGACGTAGGGGATATTCAAGCTTTTCACTAATAAAAAAAAACACAGAAAATTCTTACTTCTATGAGTAATGAATTCAGATGGGTAAGTTGAAAGACTATGCAATGGAGCAACAAAGATGGAGTTGCAATACAACAAGTGATTTGGGCCATCAAAACCTTATTATTCTTTAAAGCAGCGCGTTCATTTACCAAACAATTAGGTGGCTTAAATTTGAATTGTTACTTATTTTAAATAAATAGAAATCATTTATCAAAATACTTTGCTTTCAATTGTGGCTTCTGGTCGCATGCCTGAACGCTCCCGAAAGCGCTTTATGAAAGCCGGCTCCTCCGCGTGTATCGCCTCAACACGTCGCTTCTACAAAACATCGAATAGCATGATCGGGATGTAACCTAAACTCTCCCCACCAGACACCCATCCAAGCCAGTTGTGGATGCGATAAAAACAAAAGACGAGGCTATGGTTCACAAACCTATTTATTAGTTACTTGAGTCTTCAAGCACGGTTAGCACGGTTCCCAGAACCACGTCGATGTTCGTCTTTGAATTCGTCAAAGTTGCGTGCCTTCGTTCGCTGCTCTTCTGAGTACGAGTCCTCCAGCGCATCCTCCCTCGCTGCTCTTTTTTCCGCCTCCTGTTTGGGTTCTGTGGTTTCCGAGGGATCCACCCGTCGCCAGGTGCCTTCTTTACTGTTGAACTCATCTTTTACCGATTGCGGCGGCGGCATCAAGCCCTGCTGCACCTACAAGGTTCTCTTATATTATCAGATTTTCGACAGTACCATTACCTAAATATGTATGTTACTCTTAGTCTCCTACCTGCAGTTCAACAAACTGATCAAGAGTCATTGTTGGCAGGCTAGGATAGCCAGCACCAAAGACAGCAGCTCGGATCTTTTCCCGAGTGATGAGCAGCGGCGGCTGTCGACTTTTCGGAGGAGGGGGAGGTGAAGAGGGCCCTTGCGGCTCTGGAAACCGGGAAAGAATGGCCACCTCCTCATCAATCAGCTTCAACTCCTCAACCGCTGTGTAGGCCCAATAGCGAACAAGTGCTACACTTTCGTCCCTCTTGATGCAAACAAGCTCTGGTAACCAATTACGAAGGGTAGATGGCTATCCGAAAAGGCGTATCACTTACGAGAACTTCATCATCGGTGTGGGGAGAATCGAGGGAGAGGAATTTTTCAAGACTTTGCTCAAGAGCTTTTTTCGCCTTATAGGCACGGATTTTCTCTTCTCGAACAATGTTGGGATCCCTTCTAACTGCAGAGGATTTGGATTTCAAAGTAGCGCTGTCACTGAAAAAGGACAACCGACCTGCACAAGTACGAAACAGTTTCGGGTTGCATAAAAAAGCTAAAAAGTAACTCACCCTGAGAAATCATGCGCTGTTAGGCGTTTTGGTAAATCAGGAATGCCATAAGACTCAACCAATTCCATAAACTCGTCATAGTATGTCTAACGAATTTGATGGGAATAGAATCACCAAACCTGCGCAAGTTTCAGTGCATTTAACCTCTCCTCCCGATCTGGTTTTTGTTCGTTAAAAAAGGCGAGAAATGCAGGAAGAGTAAGGTAACGAATTGATTGAGTGGATAGATCCTCGAGGGACTCATTTTTACTAAATAGCTCGAGTTGATTAATCATCTGAATAGCCTCTTGACATATTGCACAACTTTCTTGTATTAAATCCTATGTACGTGAGAAGCAACAATGTTTTACCATGAGGCTAAACAGTGAAATCAAGAAAACTTATGAGAAACCTAAAAATTGAAGTAAAGCAGAAAGCAAACAATGCAGCATAATCATAATGAGACAGTCGTCGGCATCAAAAAGCATACCTTGAATTTATCATCCGTAGAAACCATTTCAAAATTTTTAATCTTAGTATAGTTTCCGAGGATACGTGCAAAAAGGGATGACAGTGTACTTTGGGACTGCATTTGGCCAATTTAGAGGTTGAGCGGCTTTCCAAGTTCATTAAAAGAATTTTGACAAGGAAAGGTCCCATGCCTCACTTTTCACCAAATTATATAGCATAAAATATTGCAAGCTCTAATAGGCTTATAAAAATTGACCAGCATTTGCCAGATGCTAAAACTCAGAATGGGAAAAGAATTTAACCTAAGTCGCTATTTTAAAGTTGTCCAAACTTTGTCCTTTCAGCCATCCTCACGACAAACGAGCCTAAGGTGTCAATGAGTCTGTAAAATTCTAGAGGGCTAGTTACCAATGTCACTTAGGTGTAGCGCTTCGGGTCACCTTTAACATCTGGCGCATTCTGCTCTACCAATATTTGTACAGTAGTTTGCTCTTCCATACTCCATCACCTGAAGCAGACCGCTCCCTTTCATGCCTATAAATTTCAATGATCAGATGCAGCGGATCGGATCCGCTTGTCATTAAAACAGCGGCAGACCTTGAAATTCTCTGACAACCAAAGGGCCGTAGTCCGCAAGGCAAAATTTGCCGGCCTCTATAACAATCCAGTAATTTCATTTGCAGCGTTCCTGGTCTTTCTTGCATACAGAAGAGAGCAGAACATAGGACAGGGCGGAGGGAATGTGGCTGCTGGCATGGTTCTGAGGTCAGCCACGGAGATAGGCCAGTATGGTCAATTAAGTGACTAAAGACCAGCAGCAGACCAAATGAACAAGGTATCACATTAACCTTTCCTTCTCTCGAGCATTGTCTTAGCCGCGTCGACCATCAGAATGTAATCAGCGCTGCCATGAGCACCCACGAAATAACCCTGCATGGCAACAACAATCGACGCGAATGAGGTCACGCTTGGCACCAACGTCAGTGATTCCTCTTGGCGGTGAGGTTCCGGCTTGTAAATTAACTTCAAAGTAAGAGGTTTCTGTCAATATCAATGCTTCCATGGGAAGAAGTTAGTCCACTGCTCCTCAGGAGGAGACGTACTAGAAAAATCACCGGAACAAAACCGTTCTGGATGGCTAATGAGTAATGCTGCTTCGGTTGTGAATAGCTTTTAGGTAGAACACGGAAAGAGGTGCTTTTTGAGAGCTAACGCATTATTGACCCTTCAGCTATATTGCATTAGGGATTCCTCCCACAAAACGCTGACACTCCTTTCGCTCCACTACAATGTGTCGCATGCGATACTGCAGCTACCCCAGTCTTCCTTGAAGACAAAAGGGAGCAGAGCATAAGGCAAAATCTCCATCGTTTACGACTTACGTTTACGAGGGGAATATGCTGCTGGCATGACTCAAAGGCTGTCGCATATGGATAGGACAATATGGACACCTAACTCAGGAACCGAAGCCCAACTAGCAATCCGTGCACACGCAGCATCACAAAATCAATCTCTGCTTGTTAATATTGTAATGTTATGTTCTTTAAAATGCACTAAGTGAGTGGCGGGGGGGTTTCAAACATGGTAGTGGGACAGCGTGGTGATACTGAGGAGCGTGGCACCGTTCTTGCTCACACAGACTAATCTCCAGGCCTAATTTGTACTTATTACTTACATTAAAGATGTCGAGGAAACCTGAGCCTTCTCATGTTAAACGCAGTCAATGCAAAAGCGTCAAAAAAGGCGAAAGTCCCACAGTTGTAGCAACATTGCCTAACTTTCCCCATTTTCAGTTGGGCACGGATTTGGAGAATGGTTAAGAGTTGCGAAATTCAGCATCTACCTATTCCCCCACCGGCAGAGAATACCACTACTCCGCCATGATCATCGGGCGGCCATCGACGCCGGAGTGTCGCCAGATTCAAACATGGGAATTAGTCTATTTTCGCAGGATTGGTGTTGCGTTCCGCAGCACTACAGCGCTATCACACAATCGTGTTCGAGTTCCTTTCACGCCGCTCAAACATACAAGCATTACAAATAGCACGTTATGCCCTAGGATTAAAACTTTACTTAAATACAAGGAAAACTTGAGGAAACGCAGGAGCAAGTTGTGGATAGAATGCTCAAGGTATAAATAAGAAGCAATATGATGTTTCCATACAGACAAGAGGCCTTAAAGTAACAGCTTTAACTCCATGCGTTAAACGCCCGACACACCGGTCCAAAACGCTTAATACAATAGCACTATGTCAAAATAACAACACGCAATTAAACGGGTCTGCAGTTTGCCGCAACATTAATGCGATTTGTTTATATGCGCAAAACCCTTTGAAGGCCTGCCAGCTGGCCCTTTGTTCGGGTTATACGCACGAAAACTTATCACTTGTTATTACCTCTGCTTACCTATTCCAGGTAAAATCTTTTTACATTGCACTCCCTAAGTGTAGAAAAATTTAATAACAGTATGCTTTTGGCTGTTATTGCTTTTAACTACAAAACTGAATACTCCGTTCGAATAGCGCAAGCGGAAAGTAGGTCACTTGTCTTCTGATTCGCTACATGTGTGGCCAATCGTATACATGACTTTTTCGGTTCCCTATCTTTTCCCTATTCCTGTTGGAAAATGGTGTTGGCAGAGCTGGGTCGTAAGATCACTTCTGCACTCAGAAGTCTTGGAAATGCTACAATAATAAATGAGGATGTCCTTAATAGCCTTTTGAAGGAAATCTGCACTGCCTTAATCGAGTCTGACGTGAACATTCGGCTAGTCAAGCAACTGCGTGAAAATGTCAAGTCCATGATCAACTTTGAGGAATTGGCCGCCGGTGTTAATAAGAGGAAATTAATTGAAAGCGCTGTTTTCAATGAACTTGTTAGAATAGTTGATCCTCAAGTAAAAGCATGGCAACCAACCAAGGGAACGAGCAATGTCATTATGTTGGTTGGATTGCAGGGTAGTGGTAAGACAACCACTGCTACGAAGCTCGCCTACCATTACCAGAAAAAGGGTTGGAAGACGTGTCTTATTTGCGCAGACACTTATCGTGCCGGTGCTTTTGATCAGTTGAAACAAAACGCCACGAAGGCTCGCATCCCATATTATGGTTCGTATACGGAGGCGGACCCCGCTGTGATAGCCAAGGATGGTGTAAAGCGGTTCAACGAGGAGAAGTTTGAAATAATCATCGTCGATACCAGTGGTCGGCACAAGCAGGAAGAGGCGCTTTTTGAGGAGATGCTTCAGGTTCGTTAAATTTTTGTTGGGTGTTTTATGTCTAATAGGTTTCAAATGCCATTAATCCAGACCACGTGATTTATGTCATGGACGCATCAATTGGTCAGGCCTGCGAGGCTCAGGCAAGTGCCTTCAAAGCGATGGTGGATGTTGCCTCTGTAATTGTCACTAAACTTGATGGACACGCTAAGGGTGAGCTTGATTTCCTGGGTTTTTTATGTTAAAGACTTTAACACTGGTTTGTACAACTCGGTAGTTAAGGCGTGCTTGGGGTCTGTGCTCCAATTTATTGGAAGGTTATATTTATGTGCCTGCCCTAAATTCACTGTTGCTGCTTTCAGCCTCATTGATATCAACTTCAGGAATATATTACTTGAAGTGCCTGATTCGAAAATCAGTTCATTTCTCAACGTCATGAGAAAATGCGGATGTTTTCTTAATAATAAAGTTATGGTATTATAGGCGGTGGTGCCCTGAGTGCAGTGGCTGCTACCCACAGTCCCATAGTCTTCATCGGTACGGGTGAGCACATTGAGGATTTTGAACCCTTTCGAGTGCACCCTTTCGTCAAGAAACTCCTTGGCTTGGGCGACTTGGAAGATCTCTTTGAAAAGGTTTGTGTGTGCTCTCTGGTCTCCTCCTGTAGCCTTATTTTGTCTAAAGTCGACTAGCCGCATCCTCAAGTTCAGCTGTCGGAAGCCATAATGCGTTGCATCATAAAGTGCTCTGAAGTGAGAACTTGATTTTACTAGTTAGGTTTAGTAAGGATAGCTTACCTCAGTTCCATGCTTGAATCGCGCCAAAATGCGGCTATTCAAATAATTATTGTCCAAGGCGGAATTGTTTATACCCAGGTTATGAATGCTTCCTCTGTGTTTTGAACATTATCATGAAGGTGTCTCAGTTAGGCACCATGCGTAGGTGTCGCCTCGAATTCCCATCCTATCTCGCAATATTTTGACCCCGTGACACTCTTTCTTAGGTTATGGCAATTGATTGCACGTAGTTCCTTTGCAGAGATTGTAAGTTGTTTGTGGTCCTAGGATGATTGCACTTTAGTTTCAACCACGTGTTGAAGTGGTCAGGAAGGTACAATCGGTGAGTAGTTCTGCATTGGGACAATAAAGCATCGAAGCTGTCATACATCATTACCCAACGACTTAGAGAAATAGCTGAGTTTATTGGCGCTCACGGTCCTTAGAAATCTTGTTTCACCTCCCCTAAATGTTCCTTTCGTTGACAGCCTTCCAAATGCGCATCAATATGCATTGGTTTATTGTTATCCTTTGGCCAGGCTGTCTCAGAGTTAAGTGTGCAGGCAGGACCGGTGAACAAAAATAATTGCCTTTTACCTGTTGGTCGGTTTCATTGTCATCTTTATGCATTTGGTGGCTTTTTAGCATTTTTTGAGGACACTGTGAAGCATTCTTGGTCTAAAAGTACATTCAGTGCCTATGTACGAAGGAATTAAAGGTCACCGGTATGGCAGCTTGACTGCAGCAGACTGGATAGGTGTATGCTCGGTCCCATTTAAGATGCTCCACATGCTTGAATAACCATTTTCATTGTCAACTTTGGTGCTACTTCGTTCATTAGCCATCATCAGCAACAACACGTAATTGGCTCTGCCTATAGAGGGGTCGGAGATTACTCGAAATGCAAAGCCAGAATCAACTCTCATCTTTTGTACCCTCCCCTTCCGTCAGGTGAAAGATATGAAGTTCGATGAGAACGAGGAATTGATCAAGAAGCTGAAACAGGGTGTCTTTACCCTGCGAAGCATGTACGAACAATTCCAGAACATTTTGAAGATTGGACCTCTATCTGCGGTTCTGTCGTCCATTCCCGGATTGGGCCAGGAACTCTTCACTAATGATCGAGTGAGTTGGCTCATTTTTTCAGTAATCTATGTCGCCTAAATCGTCATTGCGGGTGTAATACGACATACCAGTTTGAGGTTTGGTAGCACCCAGTAGGCAACGAAAGTGGTAGTTGGATCAATAAATCCCAAAAAGTCTTTCCATTTTTAAATGCTATTTGCTGTGCTTTCAGTAATCATCCTTCTACTTTTACTGTGACCAGGGAATGGGAACGTCGATGACACAATGTTGTTTAATCATAGGAGAAATGACGTCTACTGGCTGAAGCACTTTCTGCCGATTGAGTTTGGCATTATTTTGCATCAAGAGAGAATTCCATTGTCCGTTGCTGGTGAGGACGAGCATAGTTTTTGTCTCTCACCGTTTGTCGTGGTGATGGTATGAGAAAGAGGGGTACTACTACACTGTCGATCTTCCATGCGTAATTTGTGTCCCGAGGCATGAAGTAATGCCTTTCTTGGGATCTATTTTGATTTGTTGGAATCGCATTGAAAATTGGGAAGCTCCATGAATTCTTCCTTATGGCAGGTTTCCCCTTTCCTCTACGGCTGAATTTGGTAACCAACGCGTGAAATTAAGGCTGGTCTTCACCTGTGTTGGATTTGTTCACCGATGCCACCAATGAAGTTCCTGGCTCCATCACTAAGGCGTTAATAAGGTTAACCGGCACAAAGAGCTGAGAGGAGTTAAGAGACAATAACCATGGATGACTGTTCATGTTGTCAAGATAGTTATCAGCCTGGATAAGTTGACCATGAACTCAGTAAGGGGGTGGGGGGAGTATTGGCTCCTCCATGTTGTTTAGCACGCGCGACACTCTTGAATCGTCAGTTTTGCATGAGTATCAGGGAATGCAATTGTGTGCCTCCCTCACCTTTGTCAGTGCTCGATTTGCCTCATGCGGATGCTAGGAAGTGTGATATGTTTTAATCTCATCTTATTGCTCTCCATCGGATGTGCCACCCTCTTTCCTGATTTTAATGGTTTTCTAGGGTCATCTGTAGGAAGGGTGTAAATCACGCAATTTTCAAACTAGTTTTGATTCCGTTTCGTAATCTAGACAAAGGTGGAGTAGAAATCCTATCACTGCTTGTTTATTCTTGATTAATTTAACTTCCGAAATGTTCTTACGCGCCATTGCATGTGCTTTTTTCCAGAAAATCCGACGAAACTGGAATACCTTGGCCTAATATCGCTAAAAAAAGGAAAGATGAGGCATTTTGTTGCAACACCTTTCACCAACTCTTGGGGGTGGAAAGCTATTGAGTTGTGGGGGGGGGGGTTCACCTGTCACACCGGATAACCACAGCATTGCTTGGTTGTCGTGGCACCACTCATCTGGAAGCAAAAAATGCTTATTTTGTTTTGAAACTCCTTGAGGTTTCCTCCGCCTTCATTCCTGCACTAACCTTGTTGTTAGCGACTCAGGGCTGCTCATCACTTGTGAGCTGTCAAATCCTTGGACTTTAGCTGGTAAATCCTGACAGCTATTCACCTTTTTTTGCTCTACATATTGTTTGCAGCAAGGCCACGCGCTCAAGAAAAGTGAGCAGCTGCTTTAGACAGACATAGAGTTGTTTTTTTGCCTTCCTTCCTAGGCATGGAAGCAGAACATTTTTAATGTGGGCTTAAATGTAGATACTTTCCTCGGAGTTGTAACACAATAAAGTGAAGTGGAGTAGAATTGTGTCCTAGCAAATTGATTTCAAGGCACACGTAACGAGGCGTGAGTGTCCATCCCCTCAGGCGGCGTGCCGTAGTTTTATACCAAGTAGGTTGTCAAACACGTGAACCGATCAATCGAGCATCGGAGGATCTAATGTCTCGTTGACCAAATTTGAATTGAGCACATCGAAAGCTAAATGGTATTGAAAAATTGCTTTAACTTCCAAAGTGCTTTCTGTTCACATGCGGAACGCCGGCTTCAGATCCAACTTGGCGGTATTTTGTTCCTCCTCTTCTTAAAACCACTTAATTCCCTTGCAGGGTTTTGTTTTCATTACTTGTACACCCACTTAGGAGAGTCATCGCCGACTAAAGCGTCTGATGACCATCATGGACAGCATGAACGACCACGAATTGGACTCCGACGATGGAGCACGCCTCTTTAATCGCCAACCTGGTCGAATTCAGCGCGTAGCCCGTGGTGCTGGTGTTAGTCAAGGGGAGGTAAAACAGTTGCTGGTGCAGCACACAAAGTTCGCCCAAGTTGTGAAGAAGATGGGCGGCATCAACGGTCTATTCCAGCAAATGCCAAGCGGAGCTGGAGGAGGAAGCGGAGGTGGAGGAGGCGGACAGCCGAGCCTGTCGGATATGGCGGCGGCCGCTCGATCAGTGAATTCCGGGAAAATGGCAAAATTGCAGGCCTCTATGGCGCGTGCGATGGACCCACGCGTTCTGCATCAGATGGGTGGGGCGGCGGGCCTACAAAATGTCCTTCGACAGCTCCAGTCCGGTAATTTTAGTGGGCTGGGCTCTGGGACGCCCTTCGGTTGAGAGGACGAATGTTTCTGGGCTACTTTGTACTGCTTCCGTTTCTTTCCCCCTCCCGTCCCTTTCCATGGTGCACTTGTCATTGCTGTGATGGTGGTCTGAGACAGCATTAATTTGATTTGCGGTGATGCTAAGGTTGCTTTGTAATTTTGTCACATTTAGGTGGCAGCGGAGTTCCCACCAGGCGGGGAAGGAGGTGCGTAAGTAAACGTCCTAGTGGACGCTTTGGTGGTGATGACCGCTTGGGTCAGTGAACATGGTCGAGGGGTCTTTGCGGCGGAGGGCACAGTGGGGCGGCATTAGCTTCGGGTGGAAGGTAGGCGTCGGGGAGTGGTCGCTTTGCTGCTCTAAGAAACGAGGTATTGGAAGTCCCTCATCCTTTTACTGCGTTTGCATGCGCATTTTAGTCGTCAGGTGATTAATTTAAAACCAAAAACAAGACATAGTAGGATTTAATGCGAGTAGAAGCAACCGTTTTATCAGTTATGATTTAAAAAGTTTTCCTGCCCAACTTGACAGGCAGACTAATGATACTTGCAGGGCTTTCAATTTAATCGCGGTCTAAACGCCTTAATAAAAAATTTTTATTTAGCAGTAATATTTATGCATCTGAGTTCGTATTGACATCTTTTTTAAATTATCACTGTATGGTACTGTTGATGAGTAACCTTGTGATTTTAATTGACCCATTGAGGTTAGCGCTTGATAGGAACCAGCCAATCATTATGTGGCTCTTGTGGAAGTCCTTATATATCAGGGGCGTTGCACAATGAGCGTAGGATTTGTCGTAAGTGGCGAGCGCCGATCTTTGGCTTGTGTGGGCTTTTGACTTAGGGCTTTATATTACACTACCACTTCATCCTGATTTGCACCTCAAATTAACATCTGTGGGTAAATCTTAATTGCAACAACTACTTCTTCATCTGTATCCATTTAATTCCTTTGCGGTTGCTGAAAGTCGTTGAGTGCATTCGAACCGCCTCTCCATAACATGTTCTGCATCCGTTTCAAAATCATGCTACGGAACTAACTTATTTTGTTCCTAGAAGACCTTATAGGTTTTTTTCCTGGAATGGGTCTGAATCTTATTTTTTCACTCTGACATAAGTGGGATCTACGTTGTTAACTCAACTTTTCTCCCAAAATTCTCTGGGAAAGTGCCCGGCAGGCCTCACGTACCTTAGGATGGGGAAAATTCAGCCTAAAAGCTCTGTCTTAAAGTGGAGAAAATTTCAGAGCTGTACATTGTTGCTTTTATTCTGCAGGATATGCCTCCACAGGAAGAGGGTAGCCAAGCCAACTCGACATTTAAATTAAAAGTAAAAAGTGAGTTTCTCGTCTGGTAAATTAACTTGTTTTGCCTGATGATGAAGTCAGTCCCGTTTTATTTTTGTGGCAGTTGTGAGCGCAAAGCTTCATAAACACACCAGATCCACGGCCCTTTCGCAAATTCGAAACCCCACCTTTCGCATAGAGTTCAACACCACAACCTGGGACGCCCCACCTCCCTCAGATAGTCCAACAAACACGGATCACATAACCTCCAATCGGGGCGTCACGCCAACCAAAACGGGGTGGAATCCCCATTTTAATTCGAGGAACCACTTTAACATCAACATCAACTCTCATATTGAATTCCTCATCGTCTCGAGGGCTTCTGCACATGCTTCTCTAAACAATGGAACTGGATTAGTTGTCGGCTACTCGCGTCTTGGAATTCGTGATGCTTTGAGAAATCACGGTAATAATTGTAAGTGGCAAAAGTGAGTGCAATCACTTTGTGCTTTTGTTCCGTATTCGTGCTTGCAGTAATGACGCGATTGTTAGCCAACTTTCAGACTATTCGTCATCTCTTGGCGCCGCAGTGCTTGAGCTACTCTTTAAGACACAATAGGGAGTGCAGACCTTAAATAGGTCCTGTTTTAGATTGCATAAGAGTTAAAACCTGGCAGCTAAGGTGAAGATCAAACAGCATCCTTAGTTGATGCTATATTGCGTCGCCTCTCTCTCCTGGTGATTATTCTCGGCACCCTTCGTGGTTACATCTACCCAGTTATCACAATGCTGTTGGGCAAAGTGAACTTATTTCTCGATTGGGATCGAAAATTGCTATTTGGAGATGTCCCATCCTAACGGCGGAGTGATCTAACATCACCGGAAAACATGCCTTTTGGACTGCCCACTGCTTGGATCGGCGTTCAGCTTAAGAAGGATTTGTTTAACAAATGCGAAAATGAAGTGGCTGTTTTTAACACTTCTGGGTCATTTTCAATTCATTTTACGAAGAGAGCTGGTGGGCAATCAGAGGAAGCTCATTGCTATTGCAATTGTGAGTAGTTATTGTTGGGATGTTGATGATTGTTCAAAACTCAGCGTCGCTTGTTTTATCAGCCTTTTGTTCGTCTTCTTTCCATATCTTGCCATTCATTTGTGCGTTGCCGGTGCCATTAGTTTTGTTCGATCATTTTTCGGCTGCTCGTCAAAAGGCACCCGTGAGGGGCAGATATGGTACTATAAGAATTTCGACGCCTTGGAGGCTGGAAGGGGAGGTCAAGGCCGAATCGCAAAAGGCTGAAAAACTCAAGTGTTTAACACGTTCCCCTCAGGATCGTAGACAAGTCAGTCACTATAGCCCAAATTATCCATTCCTTTACCATGACACCAGCGGTCTTTGTAGTATGTTCCCCTCTTTATTTGGATTCATGTCTTTTCAAATGTAACATGTAACTGCACGCATAGGTGACGCTATCTGCGAACGCATTAAACAGGTATGGCACGTAACATATAAATCTGGATTTATCGTCTCGCCTTGATCCGTGATTTTTTAGTGGAGGATGCGGCCTTCGCCTTGGACATCCTACCCCTGCCAACAGACCATTCGGTGGATGGCACAGCCTTAGCTTCGTTAGGGACGCTGAACCTCCTCCTCACTGCTTCGGCTAGAGCTGTCAACGCGGCAATTGTGGCTGTCAACATTAGCCAACGATCTTCTGTAGGTATCTTTGCAACTATCCCAATCGCCCACCCGTTCGGCTTCGCTAATGCTACTCATCCATTGCCGGCAGAAGTCTCTGAAGCATCACACGTATTCGGGGAAGGATAGGCTGGAAGAGGGTCGTCATGCTTCAGTTAAGACTTGAGTGCGCTTAGCGGAAAGGACCATATGAAGGTTTTAGGCTGTTTTTATGCCCCTGCTTCGGCTTAGAGCATTTTTTCTAGCATAGCTGAACCATTTCACAGCAGCTTGGTTTACTTTGCACGTCTCAGCATTCAATGTGAGCCATACTTTCGTTTATTGTCCACCGTTCTTGTTACAAAATTTCCTCTATTGCGCAGTTTCGTAAAGGCGTTTGTATACTGATCGGATTTCCAGGTTTGGGATCCCACGAGCTGGTCGCATCTTCACACTCCAGGTCGCCACTGTTAGCTGCTTGGTCGCCTCCGGATTTGACATGCGAAAAGAAAGAAATAGGCGATTACCACGGCATGCATTACTGCCACGATGGCAATCCTTCGTATTCACAGCCGCGCAATAAAAATCTAAGCTTTAATTGAGCGCCTCGTGTAAGCCGCTTCCGTTGTTTGTTAATAGGTCAATTTCTAAGGCAGGAACCATCTGTTGGAGCGGAAATTATTGTCCAAATAGTGGGGTTTTATCAAGCTCCACCCTCACCCCGTCAGGCGCTTCATTTGTTTGTTGGCGTTTTATCCCACTGAATTGAGCCCCCGAGATGGGGACTCGAATTCACGACCATCAGACTATCATGGAGACATTGACTCGTAAATCTTGGGAAGGCAGCATCATAAGGTGTCTGTTTCTAGCTTACTGATCATTGTCACTGAATCAATTTTAAAAATGTAACCTCAGCTCAGTAAAGTAAACATTTGGCCCGTAGCATACTTGCGCATCCCTGTATGGACCTGTGTTTCGTTGACCCCACATTGTCAGCTTAACATTATACCAGTAACCAGCTTCACTCATTGGTCTTAGGCATGAGCCTTTTCGATTGGCCTATGGCGATTAACTCTTAATCTCTCTTAAAACCTTAAGATCAAAGCATATCATACTGTGTTGTTTTACTCCCAAGAAAACTCAATTCATTTCAGCTGTTTTCTAGCATTGCGCTGATGCGATCTTCTGGATGCTGGTCTAGGACTCTTGCCTTCATAAGGTTGTTTACTCCCTTGGTTTACCAACCTCCACACTCGGCGTTTCTTGTCTTTTTAATGATTGCCTGTACATCAAATCATGACACAAGTCGCCTCATTTTTCTGACTAGTTACCTACCTAAAAAATCAATTTTGTGAAACTTGAATGTGTACTTTATCTCGTCTGGAATTTGGATCCGATTTCTTATGTACTTAAGTAGTCTCGTGGTTTTGCCCGAAGGCAAAAAGTGCTTAAATATGACGGCTTCTCCTAGGCCTTGCTTTATGACACTGGGTTGTCTTTTCATTCACCGGTTCACTAAACATTCACTGGTCTTGTTCCCGGAAAAAGCGGGAAGAAAACGTGTTGCTGACGCATCTCGTTGTACCTTACTTCCTTACACCAAGTGTAATGCAAAATTTGTAGGGATTGAAGTGAGGAAAGACGGGAACAGCAGCAAACCGTACCTATGGAGGTGTGTTTTGCCGAATCCATCTATCCACCGTCACTGTTGGGGCTTCCTTTCTTTCCACTAGGTCTGAATTCGGCAAACCGAAGACATTATGGGGCGTCTCGTCGCCCATAATGGTTTCGGTGGTGGTGCGGTTTACAAGGGACCTTTCAGCCAGTTTCACTTCCCCCTTTCTTCTCATTTAGGCGTCGCTCTGGATATTGAGTGTAGGCTAGCTTGCTGGAGATGGCGATGTGCATGAATGCCTGTGTTTGAAATTGAAGAAACGACAAGTAGTCTCTTACGATTACTGTTGAGTAACTACATGCGTCTAGAATCAGAAGTGGTTTCCAGGCGTAAGGTTAGTGTGTACAGCAGCGAGTGGATATCGGGACTGTGAGCTCGAAGGCCCAGGCACTGAGACTGGCACTGACATGGCACAGTCGATCTTGAGGTGTTTGAAATGTTGTTCAGGTCCACGATAGGTTTGCTGGCAACGTTTTTTTGTGACAGGATACGCTTTCAGCTGTCTCTTACGTATCATTGTGAACATGTTTGACCGTCTCCTTCAAACTTTAGTGTAGTCAAATGTGGAATAAGTTGTTGCTACTTCTACGAGTGTCTGAATCTTATCATCGGTGAATTTTTCAGAATCTGACACAGTAGTGGATGGTTTCGTTCGTAGGAGTAGAGTTCATTCGTGAAAGCTGTTTCATGTGTTTTAGAGGTCCACTACCATTGCTGAGGAATCTCGATCATCCACTCCTTCTGCCACTAGCAATACAGCGCCCAACAGTACCGTAACCAACGGCTCTTCTGCTACACCTGCCACAAATACGACTGCCACGACTGGTGACCTTTTGACCGTTCCGCGTCGGCAGAATGGATCCAGAAGACGTTCCGCTCCAGATACGGAGGGCCTACCGCCGCACTGGGAACGACGAACCGACCCCTCCACAGGGAGAATCTACTACGTGGATCATTTAACGAGACGGACCCAGTGGGAGAAACCACAGCCTCTTCCAAGCGGGTGTGTGCTGTGAACGTTTCTATGAAATTGGTTATTTACTGAAGCGGTTTTGTTTTGACATCCTCAGCCTTAGCACGTCTCATTTATGATGGGAAAAGATGTTGCGTAGTGGAGATTCGCTTCATGCCTAAAAATGCCTACTCCGGCTGCATTGATTGTCTTATTGTCTCGTTCCCATTGTTGTGCTCTTAGCTTTTGCCGAAAGCTGTTTTTGAAGCCAATATTATTCGTAGCACCGAAGGGTCTTGGGATTTTGTGCAGATGTAGGCAACACTATCTCACTTCTTGATGCGTCAACCGTCTAGGCATTTCTTCATGTAAACAAGAAGTACCCTCACCCTCTACCCGAATGTTGATTTGGTGCATAAACGACCTCCAACCCGCTTAGGATCGGTGTTTATAGTTCCACCAACTTTACAAATTCGTCGATGACGATGTGTTTGCCGCCTTCAAATCGGTCGCGACCAAGCACGTCATTGCCTTAGAACATTGAGCATGTGCCGATTTCATGCCGAAGTGCAGATAGTTGCAGCTAAAGTGGGCCTCCTCCCGCTGTCGTGGCGTTATCTGTGAAACATTCGCGGATGAGCCTGGTCTGTTACACTAGGTTTCATCCAAATCAATCTCGATTTACTTATCCTCCATTTTAAGTGATGGCGCCTCTAATTATATGTATGTTCCTTCTCTATCATCGAGGCATTTTTACTTGTTTTTCCCCATTTTACCAGCGTAATTTGCCAATACTGTTGGTGTTATCGCTTCGATGTGTCTATTGTTTCTTCTTTTGCCTCCGTAGTGTGCTCTGCTTCTGTGTAGAAGCGGACCCGCTGTCCGTTTCCTGATTGTGTTGCGCAAGCTGTATGTGAATTAGTTTTGTCATTTTTCCACATCTACCGATTCGTTCCTTCATTTACTTCAACTGCCTTTTCATTGCTGTGTGGTTTTTTTACACCCCACTGTCTTCTGTTTTAATGCCATACTTCGATTCGTGCAGTCGCTGCCCATAAAAGCGTAATTGTTTTGGTGGGCCGTTCGGTTCAGCACTGATGATACGTTTGTTTCCCACTTGCAGTTCATTTTCACGTCTAGGCACGTAGTGTGTGCTAAAGATTGTTTTGCTGTTAAGGCGATTTGTTAGTTAGTGCTACCCCTACTATATCGGGTTCAGATAAAGCAACGAAACTTGACAGCGTTTTGTCAACTATGGTGGTTTCGGTGACGATGTGATTTACAAAATGGCTTTGAGCTGGTTTCATTTTTTTCTATTCTCATCTGGTGATCATTCTGAATACTCTGCTATGCTCTGCGCAAACATGGTGGCGACAACTTCTAGATGACGAAAGGCGATACACGGGAAGCACGCAAGTTGAAGTGGTACTTTTGAGTTGACAGAAGGTGCTACAGGATTCGTGTTAGCCACTAAAAACTGCCACGTGTTTAGAGTGCGTATGCCAAGGTTGAAATAATGGCTGCGAAGATGTGGCGCAGGGGGGCTCGCTATTGTGACTGCTACCTCTTCAGGAAACCAACTTCGAGTTATTGTT
The DNA here is from genome assembly GCA_023968675.1 of Taenia pisiformis. Classification (NCBI taxonomy): domain Eukaryota; kingdom Metazoa; phylum Platyhelminthes; class Cestoda; order Cyclophyllidea; family Taeniidae; genus Taenia; species Taenia pisiformis. Next base: position 9,763,512 of record CM043731.1, on the reverse strand, counting down.
TGGTGAGGGCTGATCAGTGGGGGATCGTGGACGTGAATGCTTGCATTCGCAGTTGATGGAACTAAAAGTTGCGTCTTTTGTGCCATGCCTCAGGAAGCATTGAGTATGTCCATGAGGCGCCCAGGGTATCAAGCTCAAGGTGAATGTCGAGGCTGCAGGCTGGAAGGCTCTGCTACTGGTATCGTCACCAACTGGTTAAAATCACCCTCTAAGTGTTTGTTGAGGCCGAATCTTGTGCTTTCAAACTGCAATGCACTGTGCTGCGCTAGGCAGTATTGTGTCCGAAAAATTTTGTAGGGAGTAGTGCCTACGAATTTGGCGTCTTTCGTGTTGCACACAAATGTCATTACCACCACCGTTGCTTCCTATTTGGATAGGCGGTGTCTTATATGGACTGGTCTACGATAGTTGCACCGACAACGTTTCTTCCGATGGGACACAGTTACCGTTACTTTTGGAGTCATCATGTCCTAGTGGCTTTGTCTTTCGCTTAAGCTCCTTTTTAGATGTGGTCACTGAGTTGTTGGGCCTAGGCTTTTAACGATTACCATTCTCTTATCCTACTGCTCCCTAAGCTCATGCCTCAAATGGATGCTATCTAAAGCTTGGATATTCTATAATCCAAATCGACACTCTGGTGCACCTCAATTTTCTTAATTCATTGCCTTGAGTCTATCTTTTCCGGCCTGTCAACTCCTAGGTGGGAAAGGCGAGTGGACCCTAACAATCGGGTTTACTACGTGGACCACAACACGCGCACAACTACCTGGCATCCACCGTCGGACCATTTACTCGACAACGTGGTGCGCTGGCGTCAATGGTACGACATGAGAGCAGGTAACATGCGAAATCATATGTCGCAGCTCTACGCCTCCTCCGGCTGGACTAATGGCCCCAGCAGTAGCCCAGCCCATTCCGTCCCTGAGGCACTTGGTCCGTTGCCCGAAGGTTTCGGTGAGTTATTCAGTTTTTGTCTCTACAGCTGAATGGGTTTTCGGGCTTAAATTGCAACAATGGCGAAGCCCAAGAATAGCGTTTGTTATATCTGATCATGTCTCTTGCCGCCCCGCCTTTCGCAAGCCATCATTCGATTTACCTTTATTTTACACCTCTTGCCCTGATGGGGCATTGTTAGCAACAATGCTTTCGTTCGGAATTCGAGATCCGCTTAATATCTTTATTTCCAGCCTCACGAATAAGTTCCTTGCCAAGGAAGCTTGTCATAGGCACGTAATGCGGGTGCCTTACTGGTCTATGATAACTGGTCGCATCGTGAACGTATTTCAATCACTTTGGTTCGATCTCTTTATTGTGGTTTTTCTTACACAGATGCGCCGAACTGATTTTGGAGGGTTTTTATAGGTACCACTGTAATGGTTATTCTCTGTGCCTCCCACCATTCTTTCGTGTCGATTTACTGGTACTATTTGGAGTCATATGCAGGTGAAACTGCGTTACTATAGGATGCAAACTTTCGCATAGCGAAATCTACTTGTCTGTGAGCGATAAGTTTAGAGGCTTTGGCTTTTTGATAGGTAGTTTTACGCATGACACATGGAGGGATGTAGAAATCTGTTTCGATTAATTTAACCTATCGTATGAGCCGGATCAGCAACAGAAATGTTTCACGTTGGTTTTCTAGTCCAAATTCACTCGCTACAAACACGAGACGCCTGTTCTTTGTATGTTCATGCAAAATGGCTGCGTCTCACCAAATCATGTTGCAAGGCAAATTGGTTGGTCTTTGGAAGGTCAGTGGACTGGAGACGATTGCCTTCGTTGTTGAGGCATAGCAATTCAATTGATCAGCTTGATAGTGTAAGTCTTGGCGTCATTTTTTGGCGTTGTCAGAGATCCACGTGACAGCAAGAGGAAATGTTTGGTGCGGTGAATTATCTTGAATTGATGAGTGACTGGCGTCACATTCCCTCTCAGCCTCCCCATGTTTGAAAAATTGTGAACCCAGGTGAGATCTCTCAGTTGATTTATGACGAAAGTTGTTGTTAAATAGACAGGAAAAGAAGAGTAATTTCACCGCAGTATTAATCTGGCAGCCTCTCTTTTAAACATTTTGAGATCGTCTTCCTTAACCCTCAGTTGATGTACTTCTAACCTCTCACCCCTTTGATGGCTCGTACTGTTAAGTTTGCGTAGTGTGTCTTTGGAGGTCTATTTTGACTCAACATTGGTATGTGGGAAAATGAGGCCATCTGCATAAAAATCCCCATTTCCTTTCATTGTCAATCGCCTATTGGCGTCATTCGGTGCTACTTTTTTGAGAATCGTGGTGTTTACTCATTGTTGCTATGACTGCATCACACGTCAATCCGTTGCTGTACTGTTAGTTCGTACGTGTATGTGTGTAGGCTTCAAATGTGCCGCTTGATCGACACTGCGCTTGGCACAGTGCGGTGTGGGGGTGTCACTTATCTGCCACTTTTAAGTCTCTTCTTTTTGAGGAGAGCCGGGATCTTCCCCATACTTAAAAATGTGTTGATGCTAGGGCTCCTGTTGTCTCGTGTTTGTTGATCGCCTTGCGGATCAGTTGAGGTTCAAGGTCACCAAATATGACTAAATTACTGACTCTCCGTGTTTAGCAAACATTTGCCGATAATTATTGCCAAAATCATGGGTTTTCTAGCCTAACGATTTGGTCGAAGGCCATGTGCTTTGCGTCGCCCGTTTTAGGGAGGAAATTAGTAAAAATTGTGTTTTGACTTGACTGCCGATCACTTGTGCATCACGGTAACGACACACAGTGGTGTACTCAATCATAAGTCAGGTCATAAGGCGTACGATGGCGACTCACTTCGGCCTGCGGCCTCCAAGAGTACATGTGTACCGTACGCAGTGTTAACTGCTAGGCATGTAATTTTCCGACCCTTTACTCACCAACCCGGATGTGGTGGGTGTACCGGTCCAGGTCGGACACTGCCGGTCAAGATGAAAGGCAGTAGTGACAGCAGTAGTATGCTAATGTATGTCGCAGCATTACCACCAAAGGCGTGCAACTCTCTCCCCTCTCTGAAGAATTTATTTGTCGTGCCACAGAAAGACATATCGTGTAAATTTGTCAAGGACGTTTTAAGCCTACGGCAGTCATTTAAAACTGTGAACTCTTGGGGTATGAAAAGTGGATTTAGCTAATTTTCTTTTGAAATTTCGCATGAGGCTAATCTTTTTGTGGAAAAATGAGAATGGCAATGTTCATGTAAATTGGCATTTTCGAAATGTTGGCCTGCACTTACCGCCAAGTGTAACATTGAAGTTCAAATTTCAGCTCTTCCAGGATGATTCCGCCACGCTAACGAAGCTTTATGTCGTAACTTAACAGGCAGTGAAAATGTGTCGAAGCACTGTCTGGTGCATGGCCGTGGTTGAAAAGGCTTAGCTTGAAAGTTACTCCAGTTTTTCGTGGTTGATGTGTATTTTTTTATTTTTATTTTTCCATCTTATGCAGTGGGCGAAGGAATCGGATTGTGAAAATCTGGATGTATGGATAAGCCTTTGTTTCTCCTCTCCATTCCAATAGAGCGTCGCAGAGACCCGAACGGTCGTGTGTATTACGTGAACCATCGGACAAAGACGACACAGTGGGAGGACCCACGCCAAACCACAGTACCGCTCCCATCGGGCTGGGAGATGCGATACACTCCGGAGGGATTCGTCTTCTACGTGGACCACAATACCAGAACCACTACCTTCAAAGATCCCCGCCAGCCCGATTCAGCGTAAGACATGCTTTCCGCTATAGGGGCTAGAAAGCTGGATTTTACTGGAGAAGGAGAGGATCTCTGTATCAAATAAGCTTCCCTAGATGGCCGAATTCGTTAAAATCCTTTTCATTAGCATCAGTAACGCTGCTCTATTTATGGTAAATGTTGTTACCGAAAGCATGCGCACGTACAGACTTTGGCTTAAGGTACTTTTTTAGGATCCTATTTTCTCAAGATTACACAAGAAAACAGCGCTATTACCATGAAGGAATGAAAACCATCACAGATTTATCGGAGAAATACTCTAAGCCCATGCATGCAGTCAAGCGATTTCACTAGTGCTGTAACTTTTTGTGAACTTTAGGTGGTTTCTTCCCATCTCGTTTACTGCTAACTAGGGCGGTATGGGAGGGTCAGGAGACTGAAAGTACGCATGGTTTTAATCGCAGGTGAAATTTTTGAGTACTACGCATAGGCGCCTTTCAGGGGCTTCCACTCGATCCTCAACAATCTTAATCTTAGTGTGCAAGACCCTGCATGTCTGCATTGTGGATACCAAGTTTGTTCCTCACCAAATACAGCTAGCACTTTTGGGGAGTCCTTTGACTTGACTAGACTTCAATAGGTGTGTTTCTTGCCTCGTTTTGGCGGCTGAGTCAAGGCAGGGTTTCTGCCCTGTCAAGTGCGACTATCAAGTAACCAAAAAAGGAGCCCATTAATCGGCGGATGATCAAATCGGATGCTCCGGTCACTACGATGCGGATCTTTTAGTACCTCCAGCAGGTTTCAAATGGCTAAAGTAGATGACTGAGGAACAAGTGTGAGACTAGATGAGCTGATGAGTAATTGGATGGGTGGATGGATGGGAAAGATGAAGGGGCGAATTAGTGGATAGGAGAATGGACGGGTGGGCAGGTGGGCATATAGATCAATGCGAAACTGAAGGAATAGCGACAAGTGTTTAGGGACAAGGTCGAATGAATGAACGGGTGTCTGTTACAAAAGTGTATCATTTATTGCAGATTTCAATTATTCCGTCTCTGTTTTCGGGTGTTTCCGGGGCTTGTTGTGCATTCACAGGTGCCGTGTGTGTCAGTCATGGATCTCTTTTTGATGCCGCATCACGCTAATCTAGACGAGTGGCAGCTTTTGCATGTTTTCAGAAGCCCTCAAATATTCTATCACCTGATTATAACGCCATTTTCAATCCAAAGGGAGCTGCAATTAGTCTCAGGCCAAAAATATCTGTTGAAGTACGATTTTTGTAGACTTATCATATGCCTATGCTATGGGAGGCTAAGTAAGACGATAGGAGCGTCACGCATGTGTTAAAGTGAATATCAGTTTGTTAAAAGACTGTAACTTCTCTGTGCAAATCCTTCGTACTGTCGGCCCTTGCCTTCACTTTCTTCTAGAGACTCGAATCAATGGACATTGGATCGTAAAGTGGCCAGTTTTCGCTACCTCTGCCATGTCAATTCAAGCACTGAAAAGGTAACGATTCGGGTTCGTCGATCCGATCTGCTAAACGACTCCTTCCACCAACTTATTACGGTACCTGCAAAGTCTCTGCGAGGTCGTCTTTCTATCACCTTCGCAGACGAGGAGGGTCTCGACTATGGTGGTGTACAGAGGTGCGTCTTTTTTACTATCTCATAGGTTGGTGAGGCTGATTTCAACTCATCTGTCTACTGTGATGTCTGCATGATTACCTTCAGGATCAAAAGTGTTATTTATCTCTGGATCGATTGTGACGGGACATCAAACTATTAATTAATGTGTTGTACTCCTCGAAGGGGATTTCTTTAATGATTGGAACGTAAAGTTCAGATTTGATTGTCATCTTATCATTAACAGCTTAACATTAGCAGCTGCCTTCCTCACTTTATATCAAATATTCTGCAAAGCTTGAGGAAATACTAGGAAATCGAGGTTAGGTTAGTCAAACGGGCAATCGCTGTGTCCTCCCTTTTTTCTCACTTTTATTTCCACAACAGGGAATGGTTTTTCCAACTCTCCGATCAACTTCTCAATCCCATGTACTGTCTCTTCGAGTACGCCAGTGGCAACAACTTTTCTCTCCAGATTAACCCCAATTCCTCGGTAAATCCTGAGCATCTCCAATACTTCCGGTAGGTCGCTTTCTTTATTGGCTTTGAAGGCTTCCTAATTCGCTTCTATAGGTTTGTGGGTCGATTCATTGCATTGGCTTTGTTTCACGGCAAATTCATTGACAACGGATTCACCTTGCCCTTCTACAAGCGTCTTCTTAACAAACCACTGTCGTTGAAGGACCTCCAAACTGTTGATGAGGAGTACTACAATTCCCTTCTCTTCATCCGGTAAGGCGTTCCCTCCTGGTTCCATTGACTAGGGGTAATCTTTGAGAACGGTTAGAGATTCCCTCGTAGAATCACGGCTAGCTTCTCTGTTTCTTAACGATACTTTGAAGTACAGTAACACCCGATAACCACTTCACGAAAGAACTTGGTCCAGAATTCAACGTTGGAGGACCCAAGTAAAATCTAGGTGGTCCAATAATTACTCAAAGTCGGGCTGCGAGACTGTCAGCATCAGGGCGCATGATTTGATCTTGGATATTCGAAATCCTACCCTGGATGATTTGCGAATAAGCTCCATTTAAGAAAAACAAAATTGAAGTAGAGCCTAAGTGTATGGGTGAAACCGTGCTTGAGGCCTCAATCAGGAACAGTGCTGAAGTGTGTTACTCTTTTAACCCATGGAAGCATTAACGAACGCGACAACACAGTGACAGTGAGGTGCAGTCGAGAAAACCGACCCATCAGTTTCAATAGCCCTCGGTCAGATTGAAGTTCATTGACAAATATAAATGAGCAGGAATGTCCGTAAGAACACCTCGTTCAAAAGAGGGGTGAACAGTTCCAAATTTGACATTCCATTTGACCTCTCAGTTGGTGGACACATTCACCGTCAGAAGGTAACATATCCTCACATTCCACTGAAGTGCTTTATCACTCCAGTGGAATGCTAGCGAATGGCAAAAATTACGGTTATCCTTGCATCTTGAATATCATGCACCAGGCTGCTTTTCAACTCACAGCTGACTCGATGAGCGGTAATGAAAACAATCTTGTGTGGCATTCCGGTGGCGAAAATGTTACAGATCGCAGCAGGTGATTACACCTGGGTGCATTGTAAACCACATAGGTGTTTTAGCAAATTCTTGAGTCTTCTTTCCCAGTTTTGAAATGTAGCTTTTATCAACATCCAATAGTAAGTTTTTGCGTTTCGTGCTTTAATTCAACTCTGCTTCCACCCTGATGTGTCTTTCTCGGGACTCGAAGGGCAACTTGCAGGGGATGCATACTGGCAGTGATGTTGTAGTTTGCTTTCAAGTTAAAATTTACAAAGAATCGTTTTTTTTTGGATGCGTTAACTTCCCCGCCTCTTGTAAATTGTTCTTCGTGGCCAATCATCACATTACCTGGGCTAGCTTAACTTCTGTAGGTACGTCTCCAGCAGACTTCGTAAATGGCATCTAGGTAATGCCTGCCCATGCACGATCAAAAGAGGTAGTGGCCGTCCTTTTTGCAAGCTGAGGATTCATTAGTTATCCAGGCACCTTATTGACAAGGGGAAGGCGACTTCTCCGCTTACTTTTGACTTTTTCCCCACTTTTCCTGTCTAACTTTAGGGGGAAGCTTCCCTGGAGTCTAGCGCCAGTGGCAGTTTTGAAGCGCACCTATCGCCGCGTGGTGGTAGTGGTGGCGGATAAGTGGAGGGAAATAACAGGCAAATGTCCTGTTTTATGAATAATAAGGACAGAATCCATTGCTTGGTCATTTTTGCTTATTTAGGGTCGTCCATTTGTCGTGGGTACAGATTACCTTTGAGTGCTCTGCTCCTGACTCAAGAATCTACATTAAAGCCTCCCAGCGCCTTCCTTTTAAGCAATGAGCTTATCTTTTTTCCACGCTGAATATTGAAAATGGAGTTGGGTTGGTGGCAAGGTGCTACCTCCTCGTATAAATCCCCATTTCCGTTGTTATGGAAATGTAATTGTGTGGCGTATCTTGGGGGAATTGCATTGGGCAGTTTTTTTCCTTCAAGTTAAAAGACGATTTCTGCGCCGAAGTTAGTATTCACCACTGGATACGTACAGCTAAACCAAAAAGCTCTCTTCTCCCCCCCCCCCTTTCCGTTGTATTGCGTTTTTAAGGACAATTTTTATTAGATAATCCTTTCAACAACTCCATTATTACCACCTGTTTGAGTCCCCAAGTCTTCTCTTCTAATAATTCAATGATAATAGTAATAATAATAGACTCTATGGTCGTTGTTGGTTGGCAGCTCAGCCCAGCACTGTTGCTGCTTTGATTCCATAACACTTCAGACCTTTGGTGTGAGCTTACGCCGATCCCGTCTTTTCGTCTTTTGCAATAACGTGAGAGTGTTATTTGCATTGCTTTAGTTGGCGGATTGACTTCACCAAGGCGCAGCACTTTTTTTAGTAGTCCTGAAGCCCCGAGTCTCGATTTTATGACTCCCTTTGGAGGCAGTCAATTCTTACTCGCGCAGCTTTCCATTATCCCTTTTGATTGTTTTAATGTTAATTTACCAGCCTAATCAAACTTGCAACTTATCTTTCATGGTTATCGTCAATCTTGTTATTGGAGCCCTCCTGTGGCATCTCTTTCACGCCTTAGTTCCTGTGTTTAATGCATATGATGGTTTCCGTATCAACTTTTCGGTCCTTGATGACGTCAGTGTGTGGCGGTTTTGATGGTAAGGCAGGGCTGGTGAGCCACTGACGTTGGTATACTATCAGACTGAACTTTTCGGATGGCAGGCAGCATGTAGTGCTAATTTCATTTTGCCTTAATGGCCAATTTCCCTGTTAAACCTGCCACTAGGTTTTGTGCATCTCTACTGGTATCTATATCAATAATAACCATAATTATGTTTGCGCCCGTTGAAATCACCTAACCAGGAGGCAGAAACAAAGATGGGAGGTCACTCGTCAAATCTTGATGCTACTTTCTGCAGCCTTTGAGGCAAATTTAGCTTTGATACTTGTGCGAGTTCCAATGTTATGGCGGTCTAAACAGGGGCAAGTTTTCTCTACTTTTCGGGGCGGCTCTGTTGCGACGAAATTTAGGCTTGCCATGGTAAGAGTTGGAGCTGTGGTCGCCTCAGTCTGTGCAAGGGAAAGAAAAGCTTGCGGGTGTTGTCATGGTAGCCTCCTGTTCTCCCAAAAATGGATTTGCTACTCCTCTCTGTCTTTTGTTGCCGCAAACCGGAATCATTAGGGTGTAATGGACTTTAAGATGCGGTTTCAGTAATGGCATCATCCCTAGATATTAAGCGCCTGTCATGGAGTTTCAGGTCTGGCAAATCTCGAACGCGAGTTTCCGCATGTTCTACCATCCACAGCAGGATTTACTTGTCAATCGTTTGTACTGTGCAATGCCTTAGTGTTAGCACTAATGTAACCCTCTGAGTACTCTTTTTGTAAGATGGAGTGCTGATGAAAATGAACCAAATGCTTGGTCAGCGTAGTTAAATGCACTGTCCAAATGCATGACGTTGCATTGTGTCTTTGTGCCGCCAGAGGGTAATTGCCATGACGACTGGATTGGTAGCCCGCCCAATCTTTGGGTCCTCCGACTCCTTAATATCAGTCTAAACTTTCGAGATGCTAGGAGTCCGGCCATAGTACCTCAATGCGCGCTTCGTCTGCTTTCTTCACTTTTTCTGACCCTTTCTCCTTTTTTTCCATTTCTCAGTGAGAATTCCGTCGACGAAGCAGATTTGGAGTTGTACTTCGAGGCGGATTATGAGCACTTCGGTCAGACAAGAACTTGCGAGCTAAAAGCGGGAGGCAAGAATATCAAGGTGACGGATGCCAACAAAGAGGAATATCTCAGGTAGGCAGCTCTAATCCATTATCATGCTAAACCTGTTTATGAAGGGGTTCCTAGTCTAGAGAATCCATTCAATTATTGGTTGATCTTTTTGTCTAAGCAATTCGCTGGGAAATCATCCGTCGTCTCATGTTCCTGGTACTGGCTAAGATCTCTCGATTGAAAAGACCGGAACCGCTTACTCAGGGGAAATAGTTATCCCAAACCATCGGCTGACTACTGTGCTTAATTTATCTGCAAATATTTGTTCTGAGGCGGCAATTTGAGATGTGAGGATCATCAATTAGCATACAAAATCCTGTGTTTTTTTTCATCCTGAATTAACCAATTTTTGCGCTTTCCCCAATTCAATGGTTATCTCATTGCACGATTTTGTGTCGAGGTGTGAATACCTTGTTTTTAGAGGCTAGGTAGATATCACTCAACCTGTCTGTGGTTCTACCCCCTCTGCTATTGGTAGATTTTTCGTGTCTCAAGGCCGCACAATGCCAATTCGACAAGTTGAGCTGCTTTGGGGACCTAGCTCAGGCAAGCGATCAATAAGAGGAGAATCTCCTCTCTCTCCCTCTCTCTCTCCGAATCTTTAAATTATTGGAGGGGCATCTTTGGTAGCTAAGCTTTGGATTTTATTTGCAATTCTTCGGTGTGTAGACTCGATCCTGCCAATTCTAGTGTCCATTTCATTGTAACTGGAGATCTACATTCCTACAAGCCTACTACCGTTCTCGTCACCATTTGTTTTATTTAATCATCCATTCTGAACAAATTGCCCTCCTCCTTTTTTTCCAAATTGGGTCACATTATTTCTGTGCGATCTCCTGCTTCGCCGCCATTGACCGATTTGCAACGATGGGATACCCTTGCTTGCATTCTACATACTACTGTGAGTTAACTGCAGGGGTAACTCGTAAATGGAATAGACAGCCTGATGCAGCCTGCCTACTTAAGCACACCCCTGGTTATGCGTCTTTTGTATGGCGTCATTTTTCCAGTGTCCAAGCGGAAATGTTATTCCTTGTGCACACAGCAGCACAGGCATCCAAATATCATCCTTAAAGTAGTAACTCGGACCTCTTCTCCGGTACGATTGAAGCCTTCGTAGCGAGGTCTGCGTCACTTTATCCGTGCCAAGTAATCAGCGTCAGCCAACTTCTCAAAAATGCTAATATGCATATGTGATTACGTTCGTCGCCTCTCTCACAAATATTTCGGTCTCTTGCGGTGTGATTTCATGACAGGTTATGTGCGTTAAGCATTCAGGAGGCGGCACGCATTTCACCCTCCGGTTGGGATTGTCACTGCCATACAGAAATACGGTCTTGTGCACACGAACGCCCCTTAACAGCATCATGTCTAAAGGATTCTGCATGAGCAGATGTCCGTCAATTCGTTGCCATTTCGCCCCCAGTGGACTGTGCTCTATAGCATGCTTACTGGCTGTGAATAGTAGGACGCATTTGCCACTTGCTGCTGCGTGTGGCGCCGATACGCCCATGCGAAAGCTGCTAGTTTGACTTTAGTGTCTCTCGCGGATAAAAATAAACATTTATAAGGAATGGTAATTAAACAACCCGTTTTTTACGCCTCTCTTACGGTGTTGGTGAGCTTGCCGCCATGTGAACCGTTTGGCTCGTCTGCCAGATCAACTGGCCCTACGCAATTTTATACAGGAGAAATTTTCACTTTCCTGAGATAAAGGTGGTTTCAAGTGGCATCGACGAGGTAGCAACGGTGTTCTGGGTTCTGTTGCTGAAACTTATATGCCGGCCTTGGAGAGCAATTAAAACGCTGCAGTGGAATAGTAGGAAGCCGGAGGTATTACAATAAAGCTGCACGCTACTATTTGATGGGCCCACCTTTGGTGCTCTGACCCATGGCAGTCTAGGTGACAACCAAAGAGTGAATGCAACTGCAAGCGTTTTGAAAAGGATCTCACTGCCTTCATTTTCCCATGTTATGAGGCCTCACTTTTGGTGTTCTTTTTGCTCTTTCTAAGTGTCAATTTACATAGCAGTCAAAGGAGTAATTGGACCCGTCGGCTCTTAGTCAAGGTGAAATAATAAGTGGAGTTTTGAGACCCACAACTGATTCCACCAAGAAAGCAGTGGTGAAACAAGAGCCGTCAAATTTGGAAATGCAAATTAGAGAATGCTTTTCTTCCCCCCTTCAAGAAGATTAGTGGACCAAAATTAAGTAGGATTTGGTCCCTCACAACTACCAAGTTGTGGAAGCGTTACCAGCACTACTTTTAATTAACTAAAGTACAAAAAAGGCGGCACAGCGCTCATCCTCCCATTTTCTATCCAAGCGCGAAGTTGAGATCACGCGGACTCCGGAGTTGATGATATCGGCATTTATGCTTGCCACGTACTTCACACTTCTCAGGGCGTGGGTGAGATTGGCAGTAAACGAGAGGTGTTAATGACTACTGCATCAGGGATGCATGTGGTTGAAAGCAGTTGTACGACTGCGGTGTCAAGACTTTGACTAGAGAAGGCTGGCTAATTTCCCATGCTGAGCGCGTTTGGTGTGGGATCTTCATCGCGCTCCTCTGCCCAGCCGCAGTTTGAGCGTAGTGGAGCTCCATAATTGAACTGTGGGCGAATTTGCACAATTTGTTTGGTTGTGAACTGATTACTTGATCCGCAATCCGATTATCAAGAGTGCTGTTGGTGCAGCGCTTGTTATAAACCTTGCTGGTTATTGTTATGGTCTGGGGTTCCTGTGCTCACGAGTTGCTTGAGTCCTCCATGGCGGGTGGTCAGTGGAGGGATTAGCGAAGACCGCCCAAATATGAGTCCGAGCCACTTAGCCAGCTTTGCTATTTCTGCGTGTGGTGACTGGTCGATCTTGGTCTTGGAGTGACCAGTAGTCCGCGTAAAGTTCAGCCATCACAGTTGCAACCAATGCGAAGTGAATGAGCTGCAGGCGGTCTCCAAATTTAGCTTGAAAATGACCACCAAATTGACAAATTCTAGGAATTCGAATAGAAAATTTACTGGGTTTGAAGCATTCTTGGCATGTCTGGTCTTTACTGCAAACCCATAGGGATTTTTCAAGTCGTCTTTGCTGTCTATCTCAGCGTCATGAATGATTGTAGTAACTGCTTCTATGAAAGGGCCTTATCTCTTGCCAACCATTTACGAATCGACGTTTTGCGCACTGGCTAAATGTCTGCAAATTTGACTGTGTCGCGGGCTGAGGACTGCCGCGCCTGGTACTTTGGATGAAAGACACGCGGTCTTTTTGAATGCATCCTTTACGCTACTCGCGCATCATTACCGGCTCCGCAGGCATCTCAAGGTTTTCTGAGTGAACTGCTGTTTTACTTTCCTGTTCACGTGAAATTCCGTTCAGCACCACATGACGTTTTACGCCACTGTTGCCTGTCACCTCTGTTAGCCATGCTTGGGCAGTCGCACAGTGGCCCCATTGACTGTAAATGCTTATAGTATAGGTCGGGCGGCCCAATGCAGCTTTGACCTGACCGGTCCTCCTAAGCAGGTCTTCGAAGCTGTCACTTAGTGCCGCGTGCATTTCGATCCCTTGTAGATTGACCTGTTGCTCATCTATGCCACATCTTATCTCACGTGGTGCTTTATTTGAACCGTGGAGCATGTTGAAAAGGCACCTTTAACCTCTAATGAAAACAATGATGAAGCTTTTTGTGTGTTGGCACTGGCAACGCCATGCAGCTGACCGTTTTGGCAATTGTATGCATTTCGTGAGGTGGTTTTCTTGGTTGCAGCGTTGGAGCAGTCGTTATTTTTTGTCAAGCAATTGTAATATCTTTGCGCGAAATTCCCTATTTCTCAATTAGATTACCGGGTGGAGTTGTGGTTGACATGAAGTTAGCTGCACACTTTTTCGTAAAGTGAAAGGTTACATTTGCCAAGGATGGTTAAAGCTGCATCGATTGCTCGCTGAAGTGAAGATAGAGCTATTTTTCAAATTAAGTGTAGCCATGGACTGGTATGAAACACTTTGTTTCTTGGTTTACTAAGGTATGGCAGTATTTATAATGTGCATAGTCCCATAAAAGTTGGAGATATTTCGTTCGGGTTTCTGATTGGTCGAATAGTTTAAAACCGGTGAATTCAAACTCGTGCATCTGATTGGTCGGGGAGGGCTCCTAGTTTCGGATCTAATTATTGACACTGCATCGTGTATTTTCAGCCGATGAACAAAAATAAATAAGGAGTTGTCGTTGATTTTGTTTAGTTTGATGGTAAATTGGCGGTTCTCACGAGGAACAGAGGAACAAATGGAGGCCTTTATGACTGGTTTCGCCGATGTCTTTCCACTTCAATGGTTGCAGTACTTCGATGAACGCGAATTGGAGGTGGGTTTTGTTGCCTTCTATCTGCTCGCCCATCTCTGTCGAGTGTATCCACTCATCTATTTTGGATCCATTCATCAATTTTTACCCTACATCCATGCTCTCTCATGCGAAGCCACGTCCCAGTTCCTAATTGTGGTGGTTGACTATTGGAAAGAGGTTGATTTGGGAATTTAACTCAGATGCCACGCGCTTGATCTCTGATGAACAAGGTGAGGTTGTAGAGTACCAAAATCAAGGAGTCTCAATTGTGGCGAAGAGTTTGTTTAAAAATTGTGCTTCAGTTGTTTTGTGCTTTTCTGACTGCTCACCGCTCTCTGATATCAGAATGGCGGGTACGTAAATACGGGAAGCCTGGTATAATTCACAAGTAAGGAGCAGTGAGGTAGAGTAGGATACCTTCGTTTGCCTTGCGTGTCACTGTCAAAAACTACACTTGTAGTGCTTGGTAGCGCCTAGTTGAATGGCTAAGCAGAACTCTCAGTAGTTTGGATGTGGTACGCAAAGGTGAAACTATGAGCAGAGAAGCGACAGTAAAATGAATACTTGAATAGGAATGAAAATTGTCAAGAGCCAAAGTGGCAAAAGGAGAAGGGTTAGAAAAAGCATCGACTTTGCATCTTTCCCGGCAATTAAAGTAGCAGTCGTGTTTTATTTTGTGCCACTCGGGATACATGTCTGCTTACCTTCTCTCTCTTGGTTACTACTGCTCATTTGTGTGATATCGCCGCCCCTAACCAATGGTTTAGATCCATTGACTGTAGTGTCAGTCAGAAAGTGGACTTCCATCGCTTGTAACATCAAAGTGCTGTCCACTCTCCCATGGACTGATGCTTGTTTATTGTTCGCATTGCCGAGAGCTTGTCTGCATCCGTGTAAGTGGGACAGGCTGATTCAGATTTGAACTTTAAACTCCAATATGTTATTGTTCTCTACAGCTCTCTTAAAAATTTACTCCAATAGGTTTGACATGGTGTGAGAATTTTCCTAAGTGTTTTAAGAGACTGTCAATTCACCGGAAGTTGATTTCCCTTTGTTGATCGGCTCGGAACGGAAGTATAGTGTCTCATTGCCCTGTTTTCATCTCGGATACTGTGGATATGAATTTGAGTGCCTTTTATTGCTGACTCTCAATTAAAAAGACAGAGGAAATGCCTCGTGAAGGCTATGGATTGTTTACTTCTACTTGATTGGCATCGAATTAGCTTGAAGCTTAGTAAAAGTTGTTGAACAAATAACTTATGCCATTTCACATTTGCAGGCGACGATAGGCTGGTATCACGAAAATGCTTTCTCCCTTTCAACTTGTGAAGGTTAGGTGTCAAGCATCATCAACCTACTTGGTACTGCCACCCCTTGTCGAAGGGATTACATTTTGAAGCCTCGCTTGAAGGCATTTTGAACGATAGCAACGGGGAAATGGGAAAGGGCATGGATATGATGGGTGCAGAATTCAGTGGGTCGGGATTATTTGCCTTAAAGGGTGACAAATGTGTTTGCGGTGGTCAAGGTGGTTAGGTGAATTTCTCTCTATTTAGCCCCCTATGGCAGGAATCCTTCCCAATGCTAACGAAACAGTCATTTTTAATACAAACTTTTGTATATGCATCAGCAAACCCTTGAATATTTTCACTCCTGTATAAGTTTGCCATCCTTACAAGATAGGTGTGCGTTCTTGTGTCAGATGAACGTGAAAGTTATCATAGCATGAAAACCCAACTCAAAGCTATTTGACATAGGGAGCTAGGAAGGCTACACAATGCCTACACGAACAAACCGTTGTTGTCTCAGCATCAAGAAGCCATCTTCTATGGCTTTAAGCTATCCGTCCTACGTAACTCGTTGAGGTAATGACCATGGCGGTTTCTGTGGTGTGTAGGGCAACTGAAAAACTAATCGTAGAGAAATTCCCATTCCACCATGCTCGACCATCTCCATGGCACTTTCCTGTGGGATAGTGATGACGGGATGGGCTTGCAATAGCAGGGAGGAGGAGTGATATTAAGGTTCCTGTCCGGGATTCCTGAATGCCGCCTCCTTTTTGAGACAAAATGCATGGGGAAAGGAAAGGTGTGGAAATGCTTGGGGCCATTCGTTGTACATCAATCGGAATGACGGGCAGCTTTTTCCATCAATAGCTTCCTATCTGCACCTGATCTTACCTAAATAGTGACTGTCGCGTGGCAAAGGTCACCGAAAGTTGATGAAATGACTCTTTAAAATTTTTTTCATCCCTAAACACTCATTCGTTTGCTGTAGATGATCCTCTGTGGACTGCAGAAGATCGACGTGGATGATTGGCAGCAGAACACGAATTACAAGGACTACACCTTCTCGAGCAAGCAGATTGTTTGGTTCTGGAAGGTCAGTCTTTCCACTGAAGCTTGAATGCCTGTTGTGAGATCACTTTCTTGCTACCGCTGACTCGTTGGATGCTTTGTCATCCTTTTCCGCTGATGCTGTTTTAAGGTGGCTCATTTTCGGTAGTAAAGGTGTTGATCCGTCGTTTATTTCGCTCCACAGTTATTTTTGCCTCAGCTCAGGTTTCACTCTCTCTTGGAACCTGGAAGGATCAGATCACCAACTGTTTTGGTGGCAAAATGTCAAAATCCGCTTCTAGGGCCAATGCCTTCTCGAAGCGAAGTTTGAGGTGGGAGGACGGACTTACCTGTCGCCCCCTCCCATCACAGCTTCTTTAACCGTAGCTCAAGCCGCTGGCACACCGTGGATAATCATGCTGCGACGGCTCTCAGTAACAAGGCTCCTTTAATTACACACAACCTAGTGCTACGAATGAAGGCACAAGTGGTACTGCTGATGAACCCTCGCTCTTCAAAATCAGAATAGAGGTTTTCCTAAAATAATGTCTTCATTTTGCTCCTAATAGTGGTTCGTTGAGATGCCCATGCTTCTAAATACTTTTAACTCTTCAATTGGCATTTACATAAATTATTTTTGACAGTTCTACAACTTGTGAACTTTTCCTTCATCGTTTTCGTGCTCTCCTGGAGGGGAATGAGAAAGTATGCCATAAAATCCATCAACTTGCACTTTCTGGATACCTTTTTTTACACCCCCTCCCCTCCACATATTATATCCCATCCTCTTTTTGCCGATCTACCTTAAGGCTTGCCTTGCATTGGGGCGATTTTCGCTACAATTTGACCGATCCCGCGGATTCTAGTCCTAGAGATACCGCAACAGAATTGAAGGAAATAAATTTTCATGACCGAGTCCTAATCGCATTGTTTCCTTACTACCGCCTTAGCAACTGCGACTTGGATCGGTTTAAAATTTTGAGTGAATGGTGATGCAAATTAGCATAATAAAGCGTGTTTCATTTCGAAGCCCTTGTATTCCTTAAGCATCAAATCCTCAGTGCTAACGACCCTGATTCTTACCGCTTTAACCGCATTTTCTAGTTTGTCCGAACGCTATCCACGGAGAAACGGGTGCGTCTGCTGCAATTTGTAACCGGCACCTGCCGTTTGCCTGTTGGTGGCTTCAAAGAACTCATGGGTGCGTCAAGCTCTCCTACTTATTTCCTTTCAGCAGAGGTTGTGTGACCACATTCCACGGCTGACCTCGCGTCCAACCTCGGACCGAGATTCACATCTGCTCTTATGAGATATCTTGTTTTTTTCTGCCATCTTCCCTGACTCGCGAAAATTAGAATCTAATCGGCTCCACTTGAAGATCATTTACGATGTAGGTGTGCAATTGGTACGATTAGAACACATTGCATTAAGAGATGCGCCGTGGTTTCACTCTCAGTCTTTCATTTCCATGAACCTAATCTATGTTGCTTCTCTGACTATAAAGTTGCATTCAGAAGGAAGGAAGGTGGATGATTGGGTAAGTTACGCGAATTTCCCTAGCTTATATTTTCTAAGTGTCTCGTTGAGATGGAAATCGTCTGTCACAACATAACTCCTTGCTCAATTCGTCGACCAGTGGACTTGGTGTGTGCCTCCAATCACTAGGTTGTTCCATAATCAGCCCATCGAATTCTGTGTTCGTCATGCAAGTGTACTGACACCATCCTAAGGACAAAGATAATGTTGATCCGATGGAAGTGGGATTGATTACTATGCGATGAACCAAAGCGGGAAGTAGCTGTCCACTGTTCACTGCCTTGGTCCTCTTACTCAGTTGATGCACTTATTGCTTCATCAGGCCAGACACTCTGTTAGTCCACTGACGCTCCGATCCCTCGTCTTGATAGTTCACGCAATTCTTATTCATTACTGTAATCTGCTCCTGAAATGCGCGTGAGCATGTTTCAACATAGTCGTCGACCGGAGATTCCACTATTATGCGCTGTTCTATTGACACGCCACCTCTGTTACCTCTCATGGCCTGAACTGTACTGCTGCATGGCATATGAGCCAGCTATAGGTAGCTCCTAGGCTGCACTTGCCACTTGTTGCGTAAGTACTACCCTTTGCATTTTTAACATCCCCTTTTAGTTCATCCAGTCTTCATCCATTTGTGCATTTTTAGGGAGCAATGGGCTGCAGCTCTTCACAATCAAACGTGCGGGTAAGGAGAACGCTCTGCCGCTTAGTCATACGTGCTTCAACCGTCTTGACTTGCCACCGTACCGGTCGTACGAGACTTTGGTGGAGAAAGTGACCCTGGCCATCGACGAGACGGAGGGCTTTGGGTTGCAGTAAACCACCTTCTCTTCCCATTCCTCTCTTTCCATTCTCTTGTACTTTAACGAGATAATGACGTGGCTGATGATATTTTTATGCGATTTCATGAATTTCCCCACTCTCGTTCTCCCTTTGACCTCCTTCAAATGTGTTTACTCAGGAGGTATAATTTGGATCGCTAAGTAGCCGATATGATGAGGTTCCACGCTTCGCTTACTCGTACTCTCCTATTGTTTCAAATCCTACCCTTCTTGTACTCACACACGCGCACGCACTCGGTGTCTATCTCCATTGTCCTCTCGTCAATTTGTCTCACTTCTTTTAGAGTGATGATTTTTCTCCTCTGTCTCGCTTTGTGTTGCCAGCATGAATTTGCAGATTTGTATCACATTGGCACTAATGTGATACCCTTGTAGTATTTTGCAAGGGTAAGAGAATTAAATGAGGCTCTAAGTACCAGAGAGAGTAAGGGATTGTCCAGAACTCCTTTTTGTATTCTCTGCCTTCAGCCTATAAGCTGTTAGTTAGATCTGATGCGGCTGGAGAGGATTGATGACTTTTGAGCTAGGGGGGAGTGAGTAACGCCTCACATCTTGCCAACCCCAGAGTATCTGGAGATTAATGAGGAGTATGCTGTTGAATATTTTACAAGGTCGGAAATCCTGATTAAAGAAAAGGTCTAAATCCCGTGCGGGTGTCGGGTGGTGTGCGTCTTCCGTTCATCAATTGGAATAAGATTTGCCACACTGAGGGAAGAAAGAAGCGAGAATGGTGTTTTTAATTTTTTCACCTCTCTTTCTAAGATATGCTTTCCTTTCACTTAAGGCATCGGGTGAAGTAGTTTGTTGTGAGTTGGAGATGACGACCAAGGGGTAGAAAGTCTTAATTATTCATTTGTTTGGCTAACCGTGCGTTTTCTTTGCCCGGATGCTTACCTGTCGCCCCGTTTTACTTGCTCAGCTTCTTTCCTAGTTAGAGATATTGTATGGTTGGTGCCTTGAGAATGTCGGCTGTGGCAACTAAGGAAGCAGAAGTCGTATAATGTAATTAGCATCTTTCGACATTTTTGAGTAAAGAAGCAGCATGCAAGGTTTAATACACCTTAGCGAGAGGTTCGCTTAACCTACCAAGGAAAATGACCAAATCAATGTAGACTTTAATGTTATTTTGTATGTGACTGACAGACTGGAATATGGGTTGGCGTCATCGCCATTTAATGTAGAGAAATAAGATAATAAAAGTGTGCTTGCACTGGGATTAGCAAAAAATCCTGATCTGGGTACTCCCTTTGAACTGCATTCTAAAAGTGACATTGAGACAGCTTACCAGAGTGTTTACAGAAGGCTTTCTAGCACCAAACATCAACCTTCTTATTTATGCAATCAGACATCTATCCTGTGTTCACTCATTCATATTTATACTTCTTCTCTTTGAAATTAACCCTTAACATTGGATGCAGCCTTGTGTTTCAGAGATGTAAATGTTTTAGCCTTCGACACTGTCAAAATGTTGACAGCTGATGAGTTGTCCAGAGTACCTTCTTCAGTTGATGTTGAGTTACTTCAAAGAGAGAAACGTGTGGCAATAATTATTTCAAGGGGAGAACAAGGCTGTACAGACTGGCTACTTGCCTTTCGGTGGTTTCTCCCTCAACTACCGATGTGCACCGTGCTAAGGAAATATGAGACAGGTGAATCAATTGTCACCTATCGGATAGAGTACTACCCTTAGACGCTTAATGAACTGCTTTTCAAATCACACAAAACAAATTAGACTCGGTTAAATGCCTTCAGTCTTGGTGATGAATTTCATTCCGAAGTGTCACCGCGAGGATGCCTTTAGGCGCGAAACTCGCTACTTGTTGTGACAGATGCTCTGTGGTTGATGACAATGCCTTCAAAAGCTGTGAAGTGTCATTGGGATTAATGAGCTTTGAAAACAAATGGAGTGAAGAGAGCAATTGGCTGACAAAATGAAGCAGAGAAGTCCCTATTAAGTCATAATGCCTGCGCCTGAGTCAATCCGTTTAGAGGAAGCGAATAATGGGTCAAAAGTCCCCCTTAATTGTGTTTGCTCTGAAAGAGCCTAATTTTTTCACTGCCTTGTGAGATGTCGATCATTGCTAGCGTGCCTATAAGACTAGTGTGAGATGTTAATGACCATCAGGAAACAGCATAAAATATCCTTTCAGCTATCAAAAGGCAGCAATTTAACTTTCATAAATGATGCAAGCGATTTCTTTTATTGTTATTTTTTTTTCACCTGGTGACGTACAATGGTGGTGTCACCGTGATTTAGTTTTTACAGTGGTAGCTTAAAGCTCTTCCTGTAGTACCTTTGCTGCTTGGCTCTCAAATCCAGGGGAAAACAAATTAGTGACGGATTAGGTTAAAAAATACAAACTTTTGCAGATTTTTTGATGCTGGAGTCTCTTTAAGGCATTCATCCGACATTCGTGATAAAAAGAGGGAGTAAAACGCATCGCCGTTCCACTAACCAAAGGGTCAAAAGTGGTCGTAATTTGTTTTTTCAATCAAAAGCATTACGAATCGAATCGTATGTTCAGCGACTCCAAACAAACTTGCAATTAACTCAGACAGAGATTTTTGCTGCGTAAATGGAGACGAATGGCTCGTTTATTTCATTTTTCCGTAAAAACTGCAATGACGTACTCATTTTTCCCCTGCTACAGTGTTTCTACCCATTCAAAGCAATACAAGCGCCTCATTTTTGCGTTGGTTTATTAATAAAGATTTCACTGAACGAGCACCCCTTTGGAAATCCAAGTAACTTAGATTCAATGCATCTCTTGTTGGAGGCTCTCCATCTAATTCCCAAGGTTAATTGCATTTTAATCAACGACATCTATGCGGAACATTCACACGAATGGACTCGGAGCTAAGTAACCGAATAATGTTTGTTTAACCTGTCTACCATAAAGAGACACTAAAATAGTTTATTACTAATGCACAAATGGGACGGCAAGCTGATATTACGAGGAGAACACAATGACACCGAAGTAACGAACTTAAGCGTGAGTAGAGATGAGATTGCACAGTTAATTACTTGATACAAAGCGCCCTTCTTCATTTTGGCTTCAATCACAATATATCCCCTAGCGATTTGCGAAAACCTTCGAGGCAGGAGCTGGAGTTGTGAATCTTGTAATTCAATTCACTGAAAGGTTAGTTGGATTCGTGTTTGATAAGGAAGTTATGAAGACATGGTACGATTCACTGCATTTACGCATTATCATTGTAACCTCCCTTGGCAGAATCGATGCTGGCCTCATTCATGTGATGTGTGTCCCAATTTCACCATTACGCGACCTACAATTCAACCCACAAAAGGCAATGCGACGCACTGACGTATGGTGGAGTCGTGCGTCTGTGTACACGCCTGGAATGGCACAAGTCGCGGAGAATAAAGAGACCACATGGTTAAATACATCAGCAAAACAAATAGGTTCTTTGCACACTCATACAAGATACCACACTGGCCTTTCAGCTCTCCGCACGTCTACCATTGGCATGTGACTCCGCGTATACCACTTACAACCGTAATTCACCATTTCTACAGCATACTTTTCAGTCGACCCATCCCTACACTTACAACTTTTATAATCCTCTAGAGGGTCATCTGAATAACACACAAGTTCCTTCCATTTTACCCGATCATCGTGGGCACAAAATTGTATCCACAACATGATACCACAAAGACACGTGACTATTTGTTCAAGGCCCCAGTTCAACTTAGTGGATCATTATGTACACCATCGGAGAATTTAAACACGTGTTGCTTGGTTAGACGTTGCATCAAATCGAGATATAATGGAAAATTTCCGGAGACAATAACTCACCGTGCCTTAATAAATGACCTTTTACTGTGCTTCAGTGTAGCCCAGTAATCTCTTGCCACTTGTTACAAATTGGTATTGAAATGTGGTGGATTTTATCCTCAAGTTATCGTCGGGTATGCGTTGAGTAATAAGGGGCAAGCAATTAAACGTTTGCGTGTACAAAGGTCAAGAGAGCATGATAAACCTACAGGCGTACGAAATCAACAAGCAAATGTTGAAAGACAATCATGCCAAAACAAGGATAAGAACAATTAAAATGCGGGAAATGGCTAAGTGTGTTTAGAAAGTTTTTTTATTTCCGAGGTTAAGTTACCTTGTTTGGCTAGTGCACGGTAGCCACTTCGTTTCAGTACTGCAGGCGCCGCCTGTAAATTCGATCAATTATCGATTTTTGTCTTCACTCGTCCAATGGGCCAACGACATTGATTTTTGGTCGGTAGTGGCGCCTATTTAAAGCGCTGCTGGTAAGGTAGAATTACAACTTAATTAAACTGGCAGATGAAATGATGAATAAATTAAATCCACCCTACTCAACCCCAACCGCAGGAAGTGGTCTTACATTACATTACATCAATTAAATTATGCACAAGCTTTGAGGGTCGACCTGTTGCGTTTGAGGAGGGAGAGTTAAATCTGCATTGGCGAGTAGCAGCTAATAGCATCAACCGAGCTAGGGATGTTGTCACTCCTGAATTATTTATGAGTCAATTAGCTAGCTGCTCACGCCCACAACAATGGCATTTCATTAAGTGAAGGAAATTAATTAGACCTGCATTATCAATTGAGTTTTTCATTATCGAAAAAAAACAAATAAGAGTCGATTTTTTGGGATATTTGGTCATGATGCCTTGAAGAATAACTCAAAATATTTCTGTGTCTGATGAATAGTGGCTGGCATGATTAGGCATGATTTTACTGCAAAGCCACGCCTGCTTTGTTGCATTTTTTTAAAAATTTATTTAGCAATATCGAATGATTCGTTTAGTGCTTAATGGGATTTCAGTGGTATTTAAAATCGGGTCGAAGGTAGGGCAATTATAGAGCACCAAAAGCATTGTGGAAGCGTAAAAATTATCACATTAAGTGACTTTTTGTGTTCTTAGCTCAGCTGACAGCTTGAATAACTAATTACGTTATCAATAATTGATTATTGATTTTCTAGAGCGATTAGTGTTAAATCAATGCTTGCGACAAAAATCGCAATTTTTGATTGGTCAGACTAGCTGGTATTATTTTTTATGATCCTGTCTAGTAAGAAGCGCTGCTCATTCCGTCATAGGATGTTTACCTCCTTAGACACGCCGATAGCGAAGGCAAAAAAAGGCTGCAAGAGAATGGTACGGAACAGACCGTCCCTTCCCCCACGCAGTAGGCGTGGCTGTTGAGTGAGTGGAAATTTTACACAAAAACAAGATTTACAATTTGTACGACGACGTCAGGCGCCTCTTGAACATGTAAATTAGACCACACATATGACGATGGCCCGTGTGTGCTGCTTTTTTCATTGCCTGCAACCGCACTGCCAATGTGGTCGCCAACTCCCCCCATCCTCATTAGCATGCACGAACACCATTTTGTCTTTTGAGAGGAGTCGTCCTCCTCTAAAGGTGTAATAAATAATTTTAAGTTGATAAAAATTATCAGTTCAATAAACTACCACTGTTAATTAACTATGTATAACTGAAATGTTTATTTTTTTTAACTAGTCTTGCAGCTTAATTTAATTGGAAGTGAGAATTGGTATTAGCAAGATTGTCAGACTTGTCCCCTTCATGGACATTTCAAAGTTTTAATTGTCACTGAAGGCGACATCATGCATGCAAAGGTACCTTAAAAACGCTGTAATGTGTTGTGAGTGATGAATTTTTCTCATCACTTAAGTAGACAAAAGTTGCTAAGGTCATTGGAACAGATCAGACGCCGTCGGTCCTCCGGAGGGAGGAAACGCACCCTCAACATTCTTAAGCGTGATACCTTCGTGCCTGTTAACCTCATCCACTCCCCTCAAGGGTATGAAGAGTGGGCCGGAGGAGGGATCAGCGAACCTGTTCCACTCGCAGAAGATAAGGCTTCAAACAAATTTGTGGGAAAAGATGTTTTTCTCATCTTTCATCATCCCCAGCACCCCAAATCTCTCCAAAGTTGAAAGAAATCATATTAATGGGTCAGACTGCGGATTCCCGGCGCACTAAATAAGCGGAGGGTGCGAGGGGCCGCATTGCCCAATCAAAGTGCTTTGAGTACCCGCCACAAACAAAATAGAAGGTTAAAAGACGTAACAAGGTGTGGTGACTCAATTTACTAAAATGACTCCCTTGTTCTGCAATAAAGACAACCCAATAAAATGCCGATTTCTAAATAACACATTTCACATTTTCATGCATAAAATACTCCGTCTTCAGGATATGATTTTGAATAATAGGGTTAAAGTAGCATAGCGTCTTCTCTAATCTCCTTTATTATTACACTTTACTAAATATGGATAAGATGTCCCATCGAATTTGTGCGATCAAATCCCTCTTGAGCGATTCAAATGAGATTAATTTATAGTATGTATGTGTTCCACACCTTCCACCGACAGCCGACAATATCTTGCACTTATCATAGAAAAACGAACTGCCGACTGTGTTGGCTTTCATTTAACTGTTCAAATCTTTGTCCATCGAGTAACTCGTGGAGCCACTATTCAGCCATAGGTGTTGCACCGAGGGCACAATTTGAGCCTTGGTTGCCAAGACTTAGGGAGGCCAAATTATGATATTTGAAGCTCCAGCCTCAATATTTTGCAAACACTTTGCTCTACCTTCCCTCAGTCGCTCCTGCTGTCTGAGAGGTAGGTCTCAAAGGGAGAAATTAGAGCCTTATTAATGCCTCTTTGTACTAACTCACCTAATGCAACATAATTACCATCCCAGTAGTGTGTGCGAGGTAGAGTGCTAAATTCGCCTGTGAACAACCGCAGCAGCAAACACATCCAACTCCCTGGGATTGTTGAATCGGGATGACTCATCCTACTCATTTGTCTAACTCAATTACCGGGGCTGCGCGATGGACAAATAGATTACGAGCATGTGCGCTAAACATTAGAGTACAGTGGGGATTCGATCGATTATCGCATTTGTGAGTGCGCATGTACTGGTGCGTGCACCGATCAGAGCTCTACACTTGCACATACGTACGCAAAATGGCATGAGCATTGAGAGCCAATGGAAGCTCTTGCTGAGGAGGCATTGACGCACAAGCGTGCTGTTAGCGCCTATAATGCACGCATCAACCATGTTAGCACTGATGATTCAAGGAGAGAAGGCTAACACACGAGCTCACCACCCCTCTATTCATTATTTCACTTCACACGACCGTGACCATTTGAGGGATCAGAAACCAGACAGCAGGATGCCAACAG
Organism: Taenia pisiformis; assembly: GCA_023968675.1. NCBI lineage: Eukaryota > Metazoa > Platyhelminthes > Cestoda > Cyclophyllidea > Taeniidae > Taenia > Taenia pisiformis. The sequence continues at coordinate 9,737,631 of CM043731.1, read as the reverse complement.
AAAGTGTGGGCAGGAACTACGAGAGGAATCGTGAGAATCGGTCCAGAAGACGACGCTTAAAGGGTTCTAATGTGGAGTCGGTTCATGAGGGACTTACTAAGACTCCTGCCGGTCTACGCCGCTCACGAATCGACATGCCTACTAGGAGTGCTAAAAGTCTGAACAATCTGACCCTGATTGAAAGGGAGAGTGATGGGAATCAGGGCAACAATGCTTGTACCGGCGGGGGTGGTGGATTAATGCCTATTACACGATTCATCAAATGGTACAGAAACCTTTCGACTACTAGAGAATCAGTTCCGCCGGCTACGTCGCGGAGAGTGATAACTGTGGATCAAAACCCGTTATCGCCACCACATCAACAATCCAGCCATGTAGGAAGAAAGCAAGGGTATGCGGGTCCCTTGGGGCTGGGCGAATATGTGGATTCAATGGGCGGAGGTTTCGATGAAACAGATCCTACAAATGGGTCCCCTCAAACGCAGATAAAATCTCGTTCACTCATTGACATCTCTATGTCGAAATTGTGGGGTGAAGACGAGGAAATCGGTCCATATGGTGACGGTGATGAGGCAGGTAGAAATGGGAGTTGGGAAAAGCTACGACGGCCTTCCATATTGCTAGAAAGGCGACCTTCTCTTTTGGCAACAATCTCACGACTCCTCCATATTCCTCTAATTCCTCCCAACCTCCTTCAGTTTATGGACAGCCCCTTGACTTCTGTTAACATCTATGAGAACACGGAAATTACTTTTTTTGGAAGTTCTGAGGATCGTTGGTCTACTCCAGCCCTTGTGGTGACCACATGTAGCCGAATGCAAAGAGGAGACTTATTCAGTGTGAGTATTCTGTTTTCATTCTCTTTAAAATCAGGAGATTAGGTTAGGTATTCCATCGAGTTGTGCGTACTTCGTTCAGTTATCTCACTTACCCTGAAAATTACGTCATTTTAAATAACAAACTACAAAAGATTACTACCGATCCTAAGGGTGGATGTAGATTTGGCGGAGCCAAATTCTTAATTCATATTTGTTAATTGTCTTGTGACAGGCCTGGATGCAATTGTTACTTCACTAAGTATCCAAAAACGCTACTTTCCGTGTTTGATGGCAAGTGCGAGTGTACGGGTAGGACAGCATTAGGCATTTCGACCTATTCAGCTATAAATTTTGTCTCCACTTGGTTTAAGTGAGTATATTTCAAACTGCGCAGTGCATGCCGCATGCTGTTCTCAGGTTACGTGTTTAGCGAAACCAGGAACACACCCAAATTTAGCCTTCCTATCTGACCTTCGTTTTGTCGCCTCATCACTCCAGCGAGGATGGCGGTAGCCGCGCTGATGGTGAGTAGTGGGAAGTTTACAAGAAGAAGGACGTCTCATTGGAGTGGGTTAACGGTAAAGACCTTTATGTCTTCATGCACCAAGTTATTGATTCACTTTGCGATAGGATTGGGAATTCTGCACAACTTTGAATGAATCCACAAGGGAACAGGTCGTAGCCACCAAATTGCCGAAATGGTGTCATTCAATTTTTTGGCGTGAATTGTTTCACCAAACTACAGCAGACACGCATTGACAGCCACTGACGGGTCGGAAATAAGTGATATTAACTTGGAAATGGAACCCATTGACCTCTTACGTCGCATTTTGGGTTCTCACTTTATGAGTTGATCATCGCTTGCCTCAGACTACATGGTTGACACTCTTGGCTCTTAATCAGGTAAACGGCACTTCAATTCTTGAGGCCACATCAGAGTTAGTTGCTTTTGAGAGGTGGTGAGTGTAGTATTTGTGCTTTAGAATTAGTGGATATTCGTGGGTAATCGCAAATAACCCATGAGCTTCCCTTGTAAGGAGCTAAGATTTCTTAAGGGCAGCTTTGTAGGATTCACATTCGGTGTCGTGGGCCAGTTACAAGCACAATTGTGCTTCTGGTCTTCCAGAACTGCCGTAAAGAATAATCGTTTTGCTGGTCGAAAGAATTTTGAAATCCGATTTTCGATGGCAGTGTTAACTGTTTTGGCGTAAATGTAAAAGTTTTGTCGTTTGCCATAGGCATTAGGAATTAGACATTCAGTAGACGCGACAGAGACTTCAGTAGGCGTTCACTGACTCAGCACAGCTATTAATTATGCACACGACAAAGCGGGTAGACGTTTTCTCATGGGCTCTGCTGAGGCACTGAGCCCTGCATCGACACCTTTCGTCCCAGGCCGTGTCTCCTGACCTCCTGATATGACTCCATGGGCGATAATTACTTCCGAAGCACTTGTAGTCTTGGCATTCACTTCGTTGACCCTGCGTAATGGCGAAAAATGCCTCCTCAAGGGAGACAATCCCCCAGTTACTTAGCATACCGACAGTGCATTGAAGCCGTTGCTCATCTTTTTCATTACCTTGCTGTGAAGGCATGACAGCGCTCTGTGCTGAAAAGTAAAAGTTAATCCAACATTTGCAGCCTTAAGCATGCGACACTGCCGCTGCGTACTCTGCGCTCAACACGAAGGTGGAGGATCAGTTGAAAATTTTGTTAGGACTGGCAGATAACCTATGGATATTCATTATTGCATGAAAAATGGATCCTCCCGATTGTGTGTTTCTCCCTCTTTTCCAAACATCAGGTTCAGTATCTCTCCGACTACCTGGCAGAGCTCAAATTAGTCACCTACTGGGCAAAACGTGTAAAGAGTGCGTGCAAAGCTGAACTGCGAAAATACAAAGTAGCTGGAAAGGGCAAACGCCCACTGCGCTTGACTGCCCAAGGCAACTCGTGGAGTTGCGAAAATGAGGCTGAATTAAGGGACCTCTGTGCTGATATTACCGCTTTCCTTGAGGCTTACGACACTTTCGTAGCCAAAACGGTGAGTGGTGTCGTTGAATTAGTTCAAATGTTCTTGACCTCATATTTGACCCGGGAAATCCCACTATTAGTTAGTTTGAGTTTGGAATGCTTCAAAGTCCCAGCTCATAGTTTTGTAATGTAAAAGGTAATTTAAATCCATCGAATCCTAGTAGGCTGGTGAACTTATCTTAGTAAACTGTGGACTTCAGTATGCTATGGGCTGATGCGAAGCAAGGGCAGCTGACAATACTGAGTCCATTCTGCACTTCTTTGTTATCAGTCATGCATCGTGGGAAAAAGATGTGCTTTCATTCAGTCCTTATTCCTCCCTTTATTTCAGAAGGATGAATTTCGTGGTAATTCAGTGAGTGCAATTTTGATAGCTGGTCACAACGAGCGATTTGCCTCGTAAGTCAGTTGTCTACCATTTAATTTCTAGTCTCCTACTTTACTGCTTGATGAAGTCGACATCTTCCATAGACCCTTTGTGCCTGTTTTATCATCACACTGTGTTGCAAGCTTCTCTACTCAGATATCAATCCCACACTTTGTTGATACAGACCTAAAGCATGCAGCCGCCATGCACTTTTATAATGAGAGTTTGTTTTTGCACACAAGGAATATTAATGCTTTGGTCGGAAAGGTCAGGAATGGGGAATACACAAAGACCCAAAATCTATTTGTGCAGAGCTTTTTGCTGATTTTGTTTACCACGTGCTTGAATCGGGAAATGTGGGTCCATGTAAAATCGCCCCTCAAGGTGCAAGATGTGTTCGGGTAAAAATGAAGACTATTTGACATATTTTGAGAACGGAAATGTGGGTTTTGCTTTGGGACGAAAGGAGTAACCAATAGCGATCGTCATTTTTGAGACAACCGTTCCAGCTTGTCAAATTTGTCACAGCGTAAATGTTCCTAAAAGATTCGTCGTTCATACCGGCAAATTATTCTTCAAGCACTAAGGATTTGAACTTTCATGGGCTGGATATTCATTCGCGACAAAGCTAGCTGCAAACGTGGAACCGGCACAGCAAAGGTTGTCACTGAAGTGTACACTACTGAGCATGTAAGAATTGTCCTGAAGTATCCCGCTGATGAAAGGGTCTGTGGATTTCGGTTGTGTAGTGGATCCCCTCATGCTCGTGCATTCGGGAATTCCGATTTGAGTTGTGCGGTTCTCTTACATTTCCCCTTTCAGCACACGACCTCAAAAAAGTCAACATTTTTTGCTTAACCTTCGCCATTTTTAAAACGTTTTTTTGCTATTTTTCCAAAAATTGACAAGCCTAATAGCTGAGACATTTGGCATCAGTCGCCTTACAATAATACGCGCGATCCTACCCTTTATTTTCTTATCAAAGTCATCCATTAAAAGAATCGGCCGATTTGCTTAAAAGGATTTGGCTTTTAATGGCCATTCGTCAGTTAATTTACTTATCTGTGATTCCCTCCTACTGAATTCTAGACTAAAATCTCTCCTACCAATCGCAATGCCCTGTGCTCCAAGTGAGGCACAGAAGACTTCGGGCTACCGTAAATTACTTTGTGAAACTCCAGCCACCGCGACTTTTGTAAGTTTCCCCGTGTCTTGAAGCTGTATCCCGTACATACTTCTGCTTACAGAGTCACAAATTCAACGTCTCAATCTTTATACCGCCATGTCATGGAAAATGCGCCTCTGCACTCACCATCTCTGAGTGTGGTTACTTAGGCTGGCTTTCAGTTTTTTAATTCAACTCATTCACTTGTACTGATGAATGTGAAAAGGCTTGGAAGTACCCTATACTTTTAGTGCAGTGAAGCCCTGTCTTGATTTACAAGAGACCCAGACTCACTTTCCTTTCTGCGACCTTTTCCTCATCCCGCAGAGCTCTTTGTGCCAAGTCCAGGAGGGTCCCATAGAGGTCTCTGCCTTTCTCTACACTGACTGTCTCCTCATTGCCTCCAAATGCCGCTTTCCTAAGATCTCTACCGCCAGCAGCACTAGCAGCGCCAAGTATACTCCTCGCTCTAGCGGTTCTACCACCATCAATAGCCCTCCTTCATCTAACCGAACTCCAGGGGTCTTTGAAACCCTCACTCGGCTCCCCCTCACCTTTCTTAGTGTCACAACTCCTATCCCTACTGTCTCCACCACTTTCCCTTCTACTTGTGAATCGATGGGAGGAAGCCTTACTATCAAGGTGACACCGCCGGTACTCTGCTCTTCCTCCTCGGGCATCTCTTCCGCAGCAAGCACGGAGGAGGAGATGGAGGCAGGAAGTGAAAATGGCTCAGCGGCGTCGGGTTGTGAGGAGGCAGTGCAAGCGCTAAGCCTCTGGTGGCCCCCAGGCAATCGTTGTCACCTAGTATTCGGTGAGATACGCTCTTTCATCGAGTGGCGCAACTGCCTCCAAACGTAAGCCCTCCTTTATTATTGGAAACATAGAGTTGTTTTTGTAACAGTTGCACACAAATGTGGTCAACAGTTTTTTCCCCAAAACACTAAATGGAAACAGCACGAGACGGCGCCACACTTTAGTAATAAAGTTTACTGCTTCGATCCTGTCTGCACCACGGAATGCTTCAAAATCGTTTCAAGAGGTGGTGTGGTGGTAGGATTGATCACTGTAAATGGTTTGAGCAGTGATGGATACGTAACTCTCCTAGCGACTCAATCCCTGTTTGTGGGGTAATTGCCAAATGAGGGTGATTATGAAATTTTTTAGTGAGACTACATTAACTTGAGAATGAGAATAACGAAAGCTGACCCAAATTGGTCACGCCCACATAGTGCACAGTAAAAATTGACAGACAGTGGAACCTGTGATGTTGTAGGTTTTGGTTTTGTGTCATAGGAGTGTTGTAGACGTTGGATAGTTTGTTTATTGACAGATTGTTGGTGTGGGAGGGTTTAACGTTTGGTATGCTAGGGTCGTATTACACACTACCCACTGATCTACAAACGGCTGTGTCCTTGCAAGCTTATTCACAAATTTCTGAGTAGTACACTTCAGGTGGAACCGTTCGCTAAGAATTCCTCAACTATCCAACGCTACAGACCACCAATTTTTCCCGGATGGGAAACTAGCGCACCAATGGGGTCGAAGATAATGCAATGCAACATAAAACCTCGCATCGCTGCGGAAATTACCTTTGAGAAGATGCGGTGCCTCCCTTTAGGATGGGATGGATAAATACTGCCTCTCTCCTATCCTCGCCTTCCGTATTCACCTTGACTGTGACTCCAAGCGATTACCGTCTTTTAGTGGCATTGAAATTAGGAACAGTTAGTTAACGAGAGCGAGGTGAAAAAGGAAGTAGTTAGCGCTTGCCTGTTTCAGCCTAACAATGACACATTTTGTGAAAGTGGCGTTAGCAACCGACTAGTGTCCCCTGGAGCTGAAGGGTATATCATGACGGTGATCATTACAATGAAAGTCCACAGTTTAAGTTCAACCTTTTTCCTCTCGATGGTAACTTGCATAACTCCCAATATTAAGCCAATCTTTTTGCGTCGGTGGTAGAATTTTTTTATGGGAGTTCTTGAGCTGAGTCCGAAATTAGGCCTTTTAACCGTATCCATCCTCTACCTAGTGAAGTGAAGAACGATGGGTGCTGTTCCCTTTTAACAAACAACAAAGAAACTTTGGCAATTCAACCACCCAAAGTGGAAAATAGCCAACCCTTTCTATTTCAAGCTTCGGTTATTTGTAAGAAATCGTGAATTTTTTCTTGCCAAGTTAATATTGAGTCGTGCTAGAGACAATTTTTCATTAGCAGGTCATTGCAGTCAACTTTTGAGGCGTACAAACAAATCATTGTCACATGTTCTGCCTTTTAGGGTCAAATGAGGCTGACGCTTTCAATTTTCCAACACGACACCACTCCGAACTCCCACATAATATTGAAATCACAAGATTTCTCTTGTAACACGCTCTACTGCCCGTTCTGTGGGGCAATAATTCCTTCAGCGTCAGGGAACATAGTCAGTAAAAGAATTGAGCGAGGGATAAGAAGGTTGTCTAGGCCTCTCTTGATTGGCTATGCCAAGGAGCTGGGGTGATTAATCTGTTGATGTGGTACTGAAGTCCCTAATTCATGCAAACGCAAACTGAATGACTGCATATCCACTGATTGTCTCGGTTAATGCAATGGTCTAGGAAATCGCTTTCCCCTTAAAAAGTTATTTTTTTTGTTTCTTTTTCATAATGGAAAGGGAATTAGTTTTGCAGTTAAGCAGCCTCGCTGAGCTGATTTACAGTTCTCCGTAGTTTACCTATTTGAGAAGATGTGCACAAATCCTGAAGTTTCACACATTTACACCTAAAATTTGTGTTTGCTGCCGTACGTGCACACTCCAACATTGTGATAGTTTCTGGTTCGGATTCGACAAATCTACGCCATGTGCTCTACCGCTAGCTGTGGAACACGCCGGTTTATTTGACCTCCTCCTCGTCTTCATATCGTCGATGTGTTCACTCATTGTTTTCTTTTACTGGTTGTTGCAGATCCATGGAACAAATTCAGAGCTGCTTCACGAACCAAATACTTCAGGTCAAGGTGCTGAATGGGATTGCCCCCGAAAAGGTAGGTGCTTAAGTTCTTTATAAAATAACCCTTGTGAACTTCTGATTAGTACACATCCGATCGGTGACAACACGAAAATCTTGATTGAAGTGTACCCAGTAAGTGCATTTCTCCCACGTTTAACTGTAACTTTAGGCGGTATTACTTTGCCACGACATTGAAGTGCAACGTGAGGTCTATTTTTTTGTCCGATACGAAGTCATGGCAAACAGTGCTTCAAAAAGCTTATTGGTCCGAGGACAGGAACAAACCACCGTTGACAAAATGGTCTAGTGGATATGGAATAACTCATTTGTATAAGAAACCTTAAAGTCATGGATTAGAGGCATTGTAGTTGCATTGCGTTGCATCTTGAAGCATCGGGGTGGTGGCGCTCCAAATTTTAGGTCTGTATGCATTAACCAAGGTTTACTTATTTTGCTGTGGATTGCTCAATCTCTATCCCTACCTTTGTTCTGGGATGTTTGTTGGGTTGCTTGATGAAGTAGGCAGCACGCTAGACCATCACTTTTGTCTTGTCCCCCTTTCAGTGTGTCCACAAGTACCTCCCTCTGAGTCCCAGCATCACCGTCCGCGAGTTGAAGGAAAGAGCTTTAACGGCGTGGAACATTGGTGTAAGTCCTCCTTACCGTCTCACATAGCTCTATCTCAGTTCGCTCCTCTTAATACGGAAGGAAGGGTGCTTGAGTTTATGCATGCTTGCATGCATGCATAATCGAAGCTTCGTTAATTAACCATTTGGCAAGCTTTGAAAAACATTCACATTCATCCAAGTCTTCTCTCCACCACGTGTGTTTGTGTGTTTTGAGTAGCCCTTCCTTCCACAGGATGGCTCTAGATCCATGGACATCCAATCATTTTGTAGGATCCGTAAATCAGTATTCAAGGCACTGTTGCAAACAATTGCATTCTTTTAAAAGGATGCACATTGGAAATATCCCAGACATGAAGGATACGAGTGCACACGTAACTTTACAATTCTCATACGGAATGGTGTGATGGGAGATTTTTCGACGAGAAACGGTTCTGAGTCGACTGTTTTGAGTGGTTTGTAATTAACTGCAAGGCAGGTGTGAGGTTGATGTGCTGACTTCCATCACCTCTGGGAGGTAGCCGTATTCCCTGAACTAGATGCAGCTCAAAGATGTCCGTGGAGTTTGTCTGCCCTTCACTCGGCCGGTGAAGGTTGCTTGGTGTTCTTCAATCGACAGCTTGCATGTAACATTCGTTCTAATGCCTTACCTTCCCGTCATTTGAGTGCTCTGCACTCACCTATCCCAGTCATCCTCGATTTTCATTGGTACCGGATACACAAAATCATCGCGTTTTGTTGTTTTTAACAAAACATTAACTTATCACACTAATGGTTTTCATTTTTTTATTATTCTTACGGATTCTAGCCCACAATTATTTGTGTCCGAAGCAAAGTCTACCCAATTCTTCAACATGTTGTCATCATTCCTTCCCTCTAAGATTTTGCCTATCGCAAATTTCTCCTTTTTAAGTTGAAGTGATGGACGTTAACTTAATTGACCCTACAACTAAATTGCAGTAGATCCCGAACCGAGCTGAGTCTTCAAGTGGTGACATTTTAGGCCTCGACTTAGTTGACTTAGCCCTCCTGTAGTGAGGTCAAGCACCTTCAGCTATATTGCATAACTTTGGAGCAAGAGGGGATGGTCGCAGTGTGCGTGCCGTTAACGATCCTTCCTACTGTAAACCAATGTTATGGATGTAGCATTTAATATCTGGTTCCTTCATTCTGAGATGGCGATGTGGTGATTAGCCAGTCTTGTTGGAACTAAGCCTTCGTCGAAGCATAACCGAAGGCTGCCTTTGTCCAGTCCATTGTGATTCTTCACCCGAATCAATTACAATGGCGACGTGATCCTTGCTAGTGTTAAAATTATTCTCCCTGTCGGAATGAAGGGCTAAGGAACTATCGTAACATGATGCTAACAAGGCCCCCTTTGTATCGCGTGTAACCTTGATTCCCCTTTCTTTTGAGGGATGGACGATTTTGTTGCTCCTTCGGCCAATTCCAGGTTACAATGGCTGATAATTGTTTTTCGTTAGTTCTGTTTTAATCAAGTGGTTATCGTGTCTGAGAGGTAGGCGACTTTGCTGTTTTATTTGTGGAATACGTGGGATTGAATCACCTGCCCTTCATACATAATGGGGTTAGAGAGAAATGCGCCACATAGGCGCCGTTACAGAGGGCGCCAGCGTTTATGGTGCTTGATTTTAGCTTGAACATGGGTGGGTGTGTGGGGTAATGGTGATGCATCGTGCGAGTGTGAGAAGCCTTCCACGAGATTTTCTACTGAGGACCTCTTTGTAAGCTGCAAGAAGGCGGTTTCCACAAAAATCGCCTTTTCTCTTACTTGAGGCAGGTTGTGCCGAGGATCTACGAGCCCTCGGCGATTCCGCGCGTGGGATGCAAAGTTGGAACTGTCTTCTCAAAGGCTGGGCATTTCTGCGCCCGCGTTTATCACAAACTAGCTTGAAATCGGTTCCGTCCCAACGGTTCAATGGCCTGTTAAACACCCCGTTTATATTCTTCTTTTTGTAATAAGATTCCCTCCATGCTAAATTTATATCAGAAATATTTTTTCCCTGCTGAGCTGGGATAGGCTCCTTTACTGATTCGTAAGTGTTCCCATCAATGTCTGTGAATACGTTTGTTTCGGCTGGTGAAAATGCGCTTCTACTCACATTTGCGCTCTTAGGGACTAAATCGCTCGTTCTTGTGGTGTAATTGACTAATTGAATTCACCGTTTTGCTCTCCACTGACCCCATTTGCGAGGTTACTCTGTTCGATAGCACAGCTGGCTGTGCGTGTGTCGCCCGACTCGTATAGCACGTAGTTGTGTTAATTCTGAGGTTAAATGCACACTACACAAACACGCACACACACAGCTGGAGAACCCGAACAGTCACTTAGCGCTACACACAAAGTTTCTGTAGCATCTGCTCCCGATGGCACGTAAACACACAGCCTCAAGGCTACCCGATCACGAAAGTGGAATAGGTAATCGCCGATTACCCACCATATCGTTTATCGTCATTACTGTTCAAATATTTTAAACTTTTACGCATTTAAAGCAAATGGAGCTTTTGCTGGGTAATCTAGGCATGCCATGGCCGTTTGTCAGCTTTTAAGCTTAAATTCAGTGAAATTATTCCTTGGACAATTGAAAGTAACAGTAGATAAGATAAGCAGCACCGACTGGAATCGGACATTGAGAAAGCTAATTGCCTTCTTGCCTCTCCTCGTTTTAGAGTCAAGTCGACTCGGAGGTAGTCATCTCCTTCGTCGACCCAATTCGCGGCAGCTTGGAGCTCCCTCTTGCAGGTGCTGATTGTCAGAATTGCTTGCCAGCCTTTCTTCCTAAATTTACCCCACCACGCCTCATGCTTCTATCTTCTCAACTTAGATGAAGATAAGCCCTTCCTACTGACACTTTATGTGATCACCCTGACCGGTGAAAAGGTAACCGACGAGGCGATCGATCTCTTCGCTACTGACCACACAGACCGTGGCTTCACACCCCGAAGCCTCGCGTTTCCCCTCACCCCAGATCGAATTCCACTGACCTTCACCGTTAGGGGTAAGGAAGCAAAGGATTTTTGTAAGCCAAGCGTTGGTACAATGCTTGAATAGCTCCTGAGCGTCGCACTGCGTTCAAATTGACTAAGATTTAATTACGTTATGACCTTAAGAGTTGATTGTAATGCATTCCTTTTGTCGGTTAAATCATATTTGACTTCACTTCGAGAGATTTGGTGGTAATTTGAAGATTTTCCTGTTTTACCGTTGGTCAGAGGTGTAAAGGTGTGGACAAAAAGTCACCACTCGACGCTTTTTGGGTGCGAAGTCTACGGCTTTGATGTCACATAAAAGTGAAGGCGTAGTTTGATTTTTAAACCACTGAAGACCTGAACCACACCAGATGGTGCCTAGATCAACGGTCCCTGAAGAGCCAGTATGTTTTTAACCAGACGACATAAACGGATGCCTTTTCACTGGACCTAATTGCCTTCAAGTATGAAATGCTGATGGGTTTTGTGCACTTTACAGTCTGTGTCAAGGTTAAACATTCAAGACTGTTTTTAAGCCATTTTTTTGCCTTTCATTTGGGGAGCCTTTTAGGGTCGCATAGTCAGTCAAAAAGATTGCATTGCGTCTTGACATTTGACGCCTTTCAAACATCTAGGAAGTAAAGTGGGTGCCAGTGTGAAGTCGAATTTGAGGACAGAGAGGCATTAATAGTCAAATTATTAACTCAAGCAAAGTCACAAGGTAAACTTGGTTGTATGAAATGCAAGGAAGGCGGGAGTGTAATGCGGTATGTGTTCTGAGCATGGAAAACGAAATCCAGTTTCTCACTTCGTAACATAAATGCTTACGTTCTTTCGTTCTACGCGTTTTGAGCGTAGCTGCGTGACTGCACAGCGGTACTTTAAAACTACGAAAGATAGGCAAATGAGCTAAGTTGACGATCAGGAAGAGTGTAAGTTTGCACTTGAACAAGTGCATCGCAAAAGCTGTGAAGCGTTCCATCAAGACCCTTTTCACGGACTTAAGAGTGGATAAATTTGAGTTTATTACGAAGACCGGTTGATCTTTAAACTTTAAAGCTACCGTCGACGCGCGATGATTTCGAGGCGATGGAAGCGCAGATGTTCAAAGGAAAAAGACTGGGATATCAATTCTCGCTTTCGCAAGTTATCTATTAGACCCCGACATTTTAGACATTGGCTTGGTGCCAAAGGTATCAGCTGTGACGAGGGCATTGAAAATGTATGCAGACCCGTTGGAAATTTTTTTTCTTCTCTCCTTCACAGACAGCAATAATAGCACAAGCAGTAACAGTTCCCTTCGCCCTCTTCCCATCTCTATGGATCATGACTTGTTTGAGCCCCTTGTACACTTGATGAATCGGCCTAAATCGATCCTTTATCACGAGACCAGCCGGGCTCATCGCACTCTCCACCTTCGTGGATTGTCGCTGAGCACGCAAAACCTCAGCGCGTCCTCCACTCTTGCTGGTGCTTCTAGCGGTAGTGGTGGTAGTGGTGGTGGTGGAAAAGGTCGGTCTCGTTCACGTCTGCGGCTCCGCCTTTCGCGAAATAATATGTTCTCCCTGGGAAATGACAACGGAGATGATAAGAACCCGTCCCCTCAACAATTCGGTATCTTTGGAAGGCTGCCAAAGGAGGCCTGGCCGGATTGTCGGGTGTCCATGTCCGTGATGGTGCGTGTGGGCGGTTTTTAAGTTAAAATTAAATTTGTTTATATGTTTTCATCAGGTAACTTGGAAGGGAGTTGGATTATGAAACCCTCATTAATTGTTTTTGGTTGTTATTATTTTTGAGAATCTGAAGGCCTTATGGCTTACGTTAGCTTCTAATTAGATTGCAAATTTTACTACTTTTTTTTCTCTTTCTTTTCCTTAGTGTCTTTGGAGTTGCGTCCATCCGTTTTTAATTTTTTGATCACTCATTTTCTACCCATTTTATGGTGCTTTCTCATCGGCACAATCACTCAGAGACTAACCAATGAAAAATTTTATGAGATCTGGGCTGTTATGTGACCACTTTTTTCAAAGTTACACCCTTTGGAAGTCTATTTTTATTACGCATAAGCCATTTCAGAGTTAAAAAGATCTTGAGTCAAGGCTCAACGTAAAATTAGTCAGTCATCCTTTTTCCACTTCGTGGTTCTTATAGAGGTGCATTAGCCTCTCCATCATAATTAAGAATTAGTATCTGATAATGGGAGACAATTTTCACTGTTTGGGAAATTATGCCACAACTTTGCTGATCTCCTTTTCATTCAGAGCCTCTTCGTGGTGATCTTTTACAAGGGCAGCCTCACGGAGGGCATCTTCCGCAGGTCCGTCCAGTTATCGCATTTGCAGGCACTGGTTCAACGCGTGGACACTAACGAGGATCCCCTCATGGCAGAGGAATGCCCACCTCTCCATGCTGCCAGCATTCTTAAGGTGAGTTGAAGAAGCGTGCAATGAGAGGGCTGATGAAAAGGCTGTTTTTTTACACAAGGGACCATATAAGAACTAATGCAGTTAAGCATGACTGGCCAGTCTGATGGGTGAATAAATGGATTGATTTTGGACTGGTACAGAGGGAGGTGGAGCGGACGCAATGATCTATGGATGTAAATGCACGGTTGGACTAACCTGAAACAGTTTCATCGGTTAATTAGTGGATCGGATGCGGATGATGGTAGGGTGGATGGGGGATGAACTTAGGGGTATGGGATAGATGACCAAGTGATGGATAGACACTGAAGAATGGATATTTTAGAGTGGAGATTGATCGGTGGACTGGGATTAAATCGGTCTTGCCTACTTCTACGTACCATTTAGCAGTGGCTTAAAACTTAGGAAAATTGTTTTTATTTAATCAAGACGTTGAATCAAGTTTTGCAAAAATGTGCGATTTTCTTTAAACTTCTCAACGATAGAACCGGCTGAATTACATCTGCGGATGTGCATGATATCGGAACACTCTCATGATCTGTTGGATTTCCTTGTGAATCTTTGTGAATGGTTAGAATCGCTTAGCACACTTTTCCCATACGAATACACAGATAATGCCTTACGAACTGTACGATAGATGAGTAGGCTAAACTCACCCTCCCTGAGAGCGTAAAGTCCTGCTCAAGGGTTTTTCCCCGTGCTCATTACAAATCTTTACTGTGCACACTTTACTCTGCCCTTTTGATGTAAATTAATGAAACTCAGAGTATGTGAGGAGTTATTTTTGGCCCATGATTCCATTGTTAAATCGGTACCACTGAGTGGGCGTTTCAAAATACCAACCAATCAGGTGTCTGATGATGAATTGAAAATTTTGGCGTTGCAACGCCAGTCTCACATTGATGACTGCTTTCATGGAAAAAAGTGGAAATTCCTATTTTGCGGATCAAACGATCAAAAATAATGTTTCACTCCGATTTCCAAATCTGGTCGCATTCATTACAAATGCGTGCCACGGGTTCTGTACTTGCTTTTGATAACTAGGCGTGTCTCACTCAATCGTATGGCTTTTTAAAAGATCTTGTGAAAGAAGTATGCTGGTATTCTTTGAACGATCGTCTCTTTCGACGTTAAACTATAAGTACTAATTCCGTCAGCTTGGCGATGTAAGTCATGACGTCCTATTAGAGCAGTCAGTTTGTGTTTGAGGTTCACGAACCTTGGAACAGCTAGGGTGAATAGAAATGTCGTTAGGGTAGCGTCCGAGTAACCTCACTGGCAGCACTTCCTTTTCGCACTGCAGAAATACTTCAAAGAAATTCCTGGACACCTCCTGATTGATGAGAAGTGGGACGATTGGTGCAAAATGGTCACCCTGAAGACGGACGAAGAGATTGCGAACTATGCCAAAAAGTGAGTCACTCCAACTTACTATATTCTCTTAATATGTCAAGGTCACTAGGGTTCCAATAAAGTCCACATTCACAAAATACCCTTCAAGCGCATGGGAAATGATGGCTATCGCCGTTTAGTGAAGGCTATTCACTTGCTTTCGTAGAGGTTTTGTGTTTATGCAAATAACCCGTTTGGTCCGTGTTTATGCTTGCGCATCCACACCTCTCCGTGATTGTTAGCATATTTTTGTTGGCTAATAGATATGCTAGCCCCTAAAATCCAATTCCCATGCTTCAACTTGCATGAAAATAACCCCTTCGGCATATTTCTTGCTCTTTGCTTTGTGAGTGGATTTGTGCCGTTGTCACCCTGCATTTTTGCATCGACGACGTGAGGTAAATAAAATTGTGCTTATTATTAGGGCCCCAAGGGGCCTTAAGGGACTAGAAGCAGAGATGACATGCGCAAAGGTATGCAATGCTCACAGCACTCACAGCAAAGGGTGGGAAGGTCTGCCTTATCGCTCACTTGGGAATCCACACTCTTCTGTCATCATTCTTTAACGTGGGCCCCCAAAATATCATCCAAATAAGGGGATTGACATTAGGAAGATAGAAAAGATCGTGCAATCAGCTACCAGTATAAATGGGCTTACAAATTCATGCCTCATTCCATTTGGTAGAGCAATTACGGTCTTTGGCTTGTTAATATGCTAGACTTCCTTGCCATCTGCGTGAATTGGTCTAAATGCTACGAAAGAGCCCATAAGCGAATGGGGCTGTCAATACTCCCCTATCCCTGCTCTAGGATGATGCGCGAGCTCCCGGACATCAACCAATCCCTGCTCACATTCCTCCTCTTCACTCTGGCCCAAGTGCGAGTCAACCAGGATACCAACAAAATGTCTGTAGAATCTCTGTCGACAGTGTGGGCTCCCAATCTCCTCGAGCGTCCAAAAGCTGCACCTAGCGTAGAGGACACCGAAATGTCGGTCGCCGTGGTGCAGTGCCTCCTCGGCCCCTTCACCGATGTCTATTGCCTGCATAGCCCTGAGTTCCGTCAAAAACTCTCCGTTTTCTTTGATGAGATCTGGGGCCAAATGATGCCACCCGGCGGGGCGGCATCAAAGCCCCCACCCGAAGGAATCAGCATTCTGGAGTTACCTGAGCGTGAGTTTGCCTAATGGGAGGGAATATGAACGCACTGCTCTTCAAAGGCGCACCAGGGCTTTCGTGAATGGGATCGCGCCAGACGGGCAACCGAGTTCGTGATCAAACACAATGACTGTTGATAGTTGACGAAGCTGTTTTCTCATGTCGAGTTTATTAATTCGATTCCCGCTGCCAAAAACTTCATTTTAGGTTTATTTAACAAATGAACGCCTTTTCAATTTCAGCACTAAAGAGTTTTCTTTTCACAACTTTCTTGATAAGTACTTGATAGGCATGTTTAACAGCAGTCTATACATACGTTGCTATTCACTTCACAATTCACAGTTAAGACCACCAAGGCTCAGGTTAAAAATTCAAGTAGAAGATTTGTTTAACATCCGGCAGAGGTCACTGACGTTTGCTAAGTGATCACCATTCTTTTGTTTTAGAAAAACCTGACGACATCGCAGCCTTAAATGGTGGTTTGGGAAGCCCCAGGTAAGACCCTGTTTGACTCACTCCCGTCGCCTGACTTATGACCTGATCTCACCGCCCTCTGACTTTCTCCCTTTTCAAAATGTAGACAAGGTTGCCTTTGAAATGGACGAAGTAGTTTGGCCCTGCATTAGCTGTAGCCTCTAGCTAACCCCGGACTCGCAAATTCATATAAAGCATTCTCCAATAAATTTGCCTAAAAGAAGAGTTTACCATGGGTGAAAAGAAAGTTGTTTTTTTCTGACATATTTCGCAGATGGTCAGTTGCGTTTCACTGTACATGCTATAAAAACCAGCAATTACGCATAATTAACAGCGAAAACCATTGAACCATCAGTGCTTGCCTTAAATCATCCTTAAGGAGCACGAACCAGCTGCTTCCTTTCAAGCGCTAACCACGTTTGCCCTCTTTGATTGTCCTGGCACCACGCGTTACCCGTCAAGCTGTTAATTACGCAGCATCCAATTTTCGGCATCACCACCCCTTCAGCAAGTAGAGCGACATTTTTGTCATCAAAGGCAGCAATTAATTTTGAATGCTTTTGTTCCACTTCCTTTGCATTACACACCACGACCTCCATTCTCGATGTTGGTGCGCTTGATCCCTCATATAGGTCGTGATCATCAACATCATTGCCTTTGACCCAATCGTGCGGTGTGCCTTTCATGGCTGCGATCCTCTCCTTTGTCACAATTTGCTCCCTAGCGGACCACATGCTTGTACTTCAGGTGCACAACCAGAGACACAATATCAGTAGCTGGCCCATGGCTTGCTTATGCCTTAGGCGACGCAATTGCAGTCAAGACCCTGACTGTATCAAGTGCCAGCTTACAGAGGGGCAGGCTAAATAGCTTCTTAAAATTAATCTCGACAAAATCATCCCACACGCCACTTCACTGTGTGTTATTTTCTCTTGCCTGCGGCACAAAAGTCCACTCGTCTTGCGTTGCATCGTTCAAATAGGCACGTACCTCCAAAAGCTCGACAAATAGTTCCATCAATTCGCCGTAACTCAGCAGATTGAATCACTGCTCCAGTTTCGTTGGCATTTCCCATTAGTTAAACGTATCGTAAGCTTCTATTTGGCCTCTATTCTCCACAAGGGATTATTTCGCTTGATTTAAGGTTATCGCACACACCAGTTCCATTTATTTTGCCAGGTACCTCAAAGTGGGTTTGTGCTTGGTTTTCTGACATTTGCAGTCGTTGACGCTTTCACAACTCTTTCAGTAGTGAGACGATGCAAATCCATTCCTTTTGTGAACAATATGCTGAACTTATCTGTACGATGACGTCCCCAAATAGGCGTTTCGATAAATTGAGCTGCCATGTTAGTACGTGTGGTGGTTAGTTAATGTCAGATTGGTCATATGCGGTGAGCGTAGATTGCAGTGCGTTCGGTGATCGTTTTCACCCCCAAACTGGTTGGATTCCACGCCTCACTTTACTGACCGAGTTACTAGGGTAATCAAGCGTTTCAACTCACCCCAGCACTTCATCCTTCCAACGCAGCACCAACATTTGCACTGCTCAAGTGACCGCTCCAACTGCTGCTAATCGATGGCTAAAACAGATGCAACCATTCGAAAACTGAGAGTGCATTTAACTTTTTTTGCTTTAATTCAGTTCATTTATTTGCAAAACGAATTAATGTATCCATAAAGGAATGAGGGTGAAGAACGCGTCGCGTGTGGAACATTGGACTTGTTTTCGTCAACTGGGGCGCTGTGAAACCATCATAGCTTGATTGCCTTCGTGATCAAACGTACCACCTTGTACTTTGACTACCCATTTGCTTCGCATAGCACACACACGAGAGAGGGAGGGAGCAGAATTTGTGAGAATTAGAGCTAAAAAATCACCGACGTTCATGCGTAATGCAGCGCGGAGGGTATTGCCTCCTCCCTACCTCTCACCACTTTCGAGAGCCACGCCGCAATAGTTCAATCAAAATGCACGTCTCAAATCAGCAGTAGCGTCTCAAGCAGTTGTGCTTAACCCATCAAAGATAGCATAAGCTTTTGTTCCTTTGATCTTGAACTTAGAAGTTTACCCCCCGCGGTTCCACTCTCCCCTTCAATTTTAAGGGGTGGATGGTTCTCCTCCGAGCTTGTAAACGTGCTTCATATCGATTCAACCCAATGACAGTGATAGGAAGGAAGAAAAGTCCCCTCCTTTTTTGCGTGAAACGTTACTTTTATGTTTACTCATGTGTGAATGAACTTGTCTACTTGAATCGCTCCTTGTGGTGTAAATTCTTGTCCTACGGTTGCCCCATTTTAAGGTGTCTTCGCTCTTTGCGGCGTGCTTTCACTTCCGAACAGCCAATCACGTGAGGGGAGCTGCATAGCGACTTTATCAGTTGCCACGGTTGTAGTTTAGCTACTACGAGACACTGGCCTTTAGGAGACAGGTCGCATTTTTGCTTGCTGTTTTGGCTTCGTGAATTTCTACATTGCTGGATGGTATCGCCTCATGCCGGTACTTGCTACATCTTCTCATGTCGCATGCTTTGAAGTTTACCTTCCTGGCGCTCTTAGGTCACCATATTGCCTATGTGCTGAGAGTTGCTGCGTGTCATAAGACAATTTGAGGTGGATAAACGGTGAACTGAGCGGATGGGAATGCGTGCAGGCCTTGGATACGGTAAACCATTCTTTCTTCCTCAATTTAAAGGCAACCTGTTAATGCGTTCAGGGGCGCGAAGAGTGCCTTGCGGCACCTGTATTAGCCCTGTAGCTTCAACGTTCCTGACTGTTTATTTCAACTTCCCACTCCCTTGCGGAATTAGTATTACACTCCTTAAAGTTATTCATTTTATAGGCGTTAATCTGATGCGTGGCTTTAAAGTGTTGAAGGTGTTTTGATGGATCGCCTTAAAATTGCATCGAATGACTCAATCACGGAAAGGTGAAGAATGTGAGAAAACCTCTCTTCATGACATTGAAAGATTGGTTGGTGTTATTGGATGAAAAGTGCCTTCTAAAGCCCACTTGTCACACAAAAATCGGTGCCCCTTTTTTAAAGGATTAAGTCTACGGAATTTTACGACGGGCAGACCAATAAGATCCATTCCTACCCATGAAAAGAAAAGACGTGAATAATGAATGTCAGCAAAAGAAGGAATTAAGAATACCCTTAAATGGCAAAGCTGCATTTGTCAATTCGTTGCTACACTCTTCCCTCCTTCATGACAAAAGATTTAGGTGTAATTCTTTACCAAATGGAAAGGTGTTTTGGTGGCATGAAGGAATTTTCTACTGGCTCATACCTACTTGCAGGGGTCGGTAAATCCCTTTACACCTACTCACATTTCTACCATTTCAGATCACTGGAACCGTTGCACGCCAAGGATCAGCGAAACTCCTGGATGACTCGCTCATCGAGTGCAGAATTGTCTAATGAAATGGCCTATTGTCTTAGGCGTTGCTCTCGAGAATTCAAGAGGGAAAGCAAGTCTTTCATTAGTAGGGATGGCGCTGACCTACCACCGCCTATTCCCCCACGCCACCGAAACAAGAGCACCTCTGGCTGTGCTTATACTCCCATCTCCAGCCCTGCTGCCACCTGCACCACTTCCGCCATGGAAATGGACAGCCCTCCACCCGTGCCAGCACGTACGTTTGGGCCGTTTCAAGGAGCTTGTAACACACCAAACGAACAGCGTAGAAAAATGGGTGTTGTGTCGAGAGACGCAATCTCCGTCTCTGGCACCACTGTCGTCGACCGTAGGCGCAGCTTTTCACGTCGCCGAAACCCCTCTCGCAGTCCTGTCCACTCATGCACCATCGGTCTCGACGAGCCGAGTCTTCGCACCCTAATGATTGGGGACATTTGTGAGGATTATGACGGTCTTGATCTTAGACAAGGTGATGTGGATATTAACCAATCAAAATCAAAGCTGGCGGAAATTGAACCTCTCACAAATATTGCCCTAAAACGCTCTACTAGCGACGTGGATGCTTATCCGATGAACAAACAGATGACGATTCGAAGGAAGTCGCAACATATAGATTCGCCACAGTTCTTGGAGTGCGAGACGATTCCCGGAGGAACGTGCTTCTTCTGGAACACGGTGGCTGCACGACGGATGAGCTCCAGGAATCATCGATGTGAAACGCGTTGGACGTGTGGACTCTACGCGGAAGCGGGAGGCAAAAATGATCCAAGTAGACCAAATGCCTCAAATAATGTAACTCTTCTTTCCCGACGTCATACAGAGCTTGCCAGCATCGACAGTTCTAGACCGACGGGTGTTCGACCACGCCCAACGGCAACATTCCTTGAAGACAGATCGTACATGATGTTCCCGAACATGCAGAAGACATCTACAGCTCCTGATGTCCCAATAAGCATCTGTCGACGGATTAATTCCACATATGAGCAAAAAAGGGGGATGAATGAGACTGGCTTGAAAAACTTTACGTTCCGTGGAAGTCTAGTGAGTCCCGATCAGCTGAATTCTACCAATAGTGGAAGCACTCATTTGAGTCGGGGGAGCTCGCACGCTTCCACAGGCTCTAGCACCTCAACGATTCTGGGACCGAATTAATCATCTGTATAGAGAATGAAGAGGTTGTTGGAAAACTTTTTTTTGTACATACCGCGAGAACAGGGGAAGCAAAGATTGTGTGCTGGTGTTGGCAGTAGTGATGGCGTTGACTTAAATTGATACGATTGAGCTATCCCCTTCTCGCTCGTCTTCTGGCTAGTTCACCCAATTTCCTAGCCCTTCTAGCCTCCCTCCCTCTGATTTTCAACACGAATTTACGCTCGAATGTGATTATTTTTTTTTCATTATACAATGTTTTATGAACTGTGTGTTGTGGCCTTTGTCCCTCTGACGTAGGTGTTTTTTCCCTTTCCCTCCCGCAAGTGTAGAGTAGCCTTGTCAGCGTCAACTTGTGGACCTGTGCGATAATTTTGGTGCTTGAATGATGACTGATTTCTTGAACAATGGATCATTTCTGTCAAAAATGGACCTCGCGTACTTAAAGCAGGGTGAAAGGGAATTAAAATTTTGGAAGGAGCATTGGGCGATCTGCATTTGGGGTCTTGGAATGTCCACCGAGTCGGTGGCAATCAGAACATGGAAAACTTGGGCAGGGAGATCTTTAATATCAGTGAGTACGCAGCTCAAGGAGGAGGCAGCATTTTTGTAGGATGGTAATTGGTCGATTAACACCCGAGAAGGAGGGATGGGTCACTTCTAAGTCATGCCTTGGGGCGGGCGTAGCGATGGCCATCTCCTCTCTCTTAAGCGCTTTTTACAGCCGTTGGTAACACTCGTCTGGAAGCATAACAACCACGGACCGGAAAGGGGCGAAGCGAGGAAATGACGCTGGACAGAGCTCCATTCCTTTCGTTTGCAGACGCTAAATATTGCAGTGTAAGTGAGAAGGGTGAGGAAAGGGATCGGAAACATGGCCAGCTTCTGCGATGGCGAAGGGAGGCCAGGCCACTCACTGCCGTTACAGCGGTGGAAATCCTTGAGCATTGTGCCAACTGGAGTCGTTGGATATTCTGTTTGCCACAATCTCAGGTTATTGACTCCATTGCAGTAATCACTGATTACCTTCGTAACAGTACACTTAAAGAGAGGGAGAAAACATTACCACAGGCTCGGTTTCGTGGAGGGACGTGCGCATCGAGAGTGCAAACTCAGCTTTCCGTTCCTGGTTGCTTCTCCATGATCTGAGGAGCTCTTAAACATATCAGTCGGTGTGGTGATAGTCCTTTGCTTTTCGTATCTTGGTGATTACAGGATGGCTGAGAGCTACTGACATAGCCGGAGGACCCGACTGACGCACAGAGGTACAATAGCGAAGGTCGTAGCACTAGGAGGTAAACTATGCATAAGATGCTTTTGATTGCTCACTATTGCAGCTGTGATAGTTCACTTATCTGTCCCATGAAATACGTTTTTCGACTGGTTTATCAGACAATTAATTGATCTGACTTCCAAAAATTGGGGATCGAGTGGTTTCTCCTCTAAACTTGCCAATTTGCGTTTGCTGAAGTGAATTAAGTAGGGAGGTGTTGACCAAGAGTTTGCAGGTTATTTGTAATGAGTGATTTTATCCACCGCCAATGGGCTCATCAGTTTGAAACGCAGGTAAGAAATTTCTCTCCCCCCTCAACCTCATCTAAAGAATTGAGAAGA
Organism: Taenia pisiformis; assembly: GCA_023968675.1. Taxonomy (NCBI): domain Eukaryota; kingdom Metazoa; phylum Platyhelminthes; class Cestoda; order Cyclophyllidea; family Taeniidae; genus Taenia; species Taenia pisiformis. The sequence goes on along the minus strand of CM043731.1, from coordinate 9,715,008 downwards.
GTGATTGTGCGAGTGAAAAGTGGTTCTCCACGCCACCCTCCCTTTGACCCACTTCCCGTATCGCACGGTAAGCGTTTAAATTTGGGTTAATAACGCCTCCAAAAGTGAATTACCTGTTAGCCTGACGAGTATCTAAGATGGTTGGGAATTTGAAAATCATTCTTTGTAAAATACATAAGAAAATAAAAGTTTGCAATGCAGGTACAAAGGTCAAGACGGTGGTGTTGGATTTCCTCCCAACATACTTGCTGTTTTCTTTGCTTCCGCATGTAAAAACATTTAGCATAACAAACAGTCAAGTTAGCAACTCTCAGCAGCATTTCAGTGATTTGGCGTCTAGTTCACCTTCCCGACTGCATAAGCCACCGCAGGTTGCGCTTCTTTTCGCGGGCCAACTGTAACAGGCTTTCCGCTTGGAATATCCTCGAGTCAAGTTGTCTCCAGTGGGATAGAGAAGTGCCCTTACTGGCACTTACCAGTGCAACAATCCACCATCTGCACCATAAATTTTGGGAAAGTGCATCAAAATTGCAGAGTTTTTATGCCTACTGTCTAATGCATCCGATCAAGCTGCTGAAAATTGGGTAATTGATGTGCGCAGTGGCGACATAGAGTCGGCATACAGTTGACGAATGTTTCGGGCTTTTGACAGCTCAGTAATTTCCAATAAGTAGGTTCAGAGCATGCGTAGTGGAGACTAGACAGCGTTTTGGCGTGCTGTCAAATTAGGTAATGATGATCTGTCACTCATGGTCAACCGCATGTGTGAAAAGAGCTGGAGCAAGTACTGCGGCATAAAGATAAATCGACTGCTCAAATTATCATTTGTTAACTCAGATGCAGCTGGATTTGACAGAAAAGATCTTGCTCTTTGTTTAAGTGCTAGAATATTTGCCGCTTGCTTCATTTCACCGATTTATTAGGCTACTTTATTGTACGAGAGGGATTGCTCAGTTGATGCACGACAGGAATGCTACTTGAGACACTTTTACATGCCAGAGTCATACTACTTAACTTGCGTTATTAAAATGTAGCCTAATAAGACTTGCAAAATGATGGTTTCAGAGCAGTGGCATTACCATTCTCTGGAAGATGCATTTCAGTGCCTTCCGGGTGGGGTAGTTCAAATATTTTCCAAATTGAATTTGCAGAATTTCGCTCTAAGGTGCTTTGCGGTAATTAACTAGGAGAACCCATTCAGCGTTTCGAGACCTTTGTAAGGGTGGAAAGATATAATACTAGGGCTAAGGGCAGAATACATGCTCAATGAATAGAGGGAATGAGGCTGCTGGTGTGGCCCAAAAGCCAGTCCGTGCAGCTAGAGTAATGCGACCACTTTAATGACTGAAATTGAAGCCGGCAGTTGGAGCGAACGAAACATCATATCTAGTTAGATATCTTACAGATGTTCGAAAGATCATATATCAAAAACTAATGATAAAATGAAATCGGTTTCAAGTCGAATAGTCCAACTGCCATGATTCCTGAACAATCAAAGATATAATTGAATGCACTTGCTAATGTTTTGAGGACTTAGATGTTGTAGTGTTTTGGTTTTTTGACTGTTGGTTGGTCCTACACATTGGGCTCGGCCATGTCAGCAGCCCCCTCCCTTCCCATCTTGAATACACGTATTCCGATCTACGCTTAGCCTTCTCTCCGTCTTCTAGGGATGCTCGGGACGCTACTGTGGTGACAGCGAAAAGCGGACCCAACTTTGTGCATTTTCTACCTAGATTTATCCTGCAAGTGACATATTACGGCAGTGCGAAAGAAGTGCCTTTGTTGAAGGGCTAAGAACCACGTTTGCCTCCGATACTATCCCACTCTCGTACTCTACAGGAAAGCTATTAACAAATAAAGCGGTCCTAATCGTGGACCATCTGGAAAGGCGGCCAGTAAACTAACCTCCCGAAGGATACACTGATGGTCAGCTGAACCTATTACTCCGAAGGCAGTTCTCAAGCCCGGCGAACCTCTAGGTCGAGCCGCACTGCCATGAGGGATCATTGACGTGGTGTCAAACCCCGTGTCATTTGCGTCGGATGCCAGCGCATAGCACGGTTAGCTCATGAGTGCTTCTCGCAGTACAGATTATTTTGCGATGGCTGACGCGAGAGGTGGATGAAGGGATGCGTCAGGGACAACGTCCGAAAGAAGAGAGGGACTGTGTATTGCTTTGTATGTTTGGACTGTTGGTTAATCCTACACATTGGTAGCGGCCATCTTGAACCCAACTGCGTGGGCTGGCCTCCCGACCATGCCGGCAGCCCCTTTCTTTCCTATCTTGAATGCACGCATTCTGATTTAAGCTTAGCCTTCTTTCCGTCTCCTAGGGAGGCTCGAGGTGCTGCAGATGTCACACTGCGTTAAAATTGACTCAATTATACAGGTACTTAAATACATATATGTACATACGCATTAATTTTGTCATTTTTGTTGATTTGAAAAATTTAACTTTCACTTTTTTAAATAACAAGATCAGTGGTTTATTTATTTGTGTTTAATTTTGCCTTCGCTTCCAATGCAAATCACTATAAACTTGATGATTAGGCCATGTTTTAAAAACGTAACGAAGTGTAATTGATACTATAAATACTTCAAGGTCGGACGGGCAGTAACGAGCGCGTTTCGTGGCCGTTCGTTTAGCCTGCTTGCTGGCAATTTTCTGGGTCCTCAAATGGCCTATGGTGTATCATCACTCTATAATTAGGCTCTTTCAACGTTCATTTGCGTCCATGCGTATTCTTAATGTAGCCGAAAAGAATGAAGCGGCAAAAAATATTGCCGCGATTCTTGGTCAGGGTCGCACGACTCGTGTATGTTTTCTAATTCATGAAAAGGAATATTTATTTTTTAGCGAGAAGGATGTTCTAGGTATAATAAAATCTATGAGTTTTCAATGATGTTTAACGGCGCGAATAGCTTGTTCGTGATGACCTCAGTTTCCGGCCACCTTCTCAATTATGATTTCCCACAGTCTTTTCGCTCTTGGTACCTCGGTTTTAGAAGTTATCCTGTCTTTAGGGACTCTTGCGACCCTTTAGCCTTATTCACCGCCCCTATAATAAAGGAGTGCACAACAGACTGTGAATCAATCAGGGTGAGTTAGTCGCACTTATTAATGTAGTCTTGCCATTCAGCGAACTCTAGAACGTGAAATTAGAAACTGTTCACATCTCATAATTTGGACGGATTGTGATCGTGAAGGCGAAAATATTGGTATGGAAGTTGTTGAAGTCTGCCAACGTGTCAAATCCTCTATTCACATTTCTCGGGCCCGTTTCTCCGAAATCACACCAGCTGCCATCGCCCGCGCTGTCAACAATTTGACTACTCTGGACGAACGCGTAAGTCAAGCAGTTGATGCGCGTAAGGAACTCGATCTTCGCATTGGAGCTGCATTCACTCGCTTCCAAACTCTTCGTCTAAAACGTGTCTTTCCCCGAGCTCTTGGTGATCAACTTATATCCTATGGATCCTGCCAGTTCCCTACTCTCGGTTTTGTGGTCGAACGCTTTCGGGAGGTGGATAGTTTTATTCCAGAGCCCTTCTGGAAGATTACTGCTGAGGTGGTGCGTGAGGAGGGAGCCTCTCAAGCTGTTTTCCAGTGGAAGAGAGGTCGCCTTTTTGACCGAACCTGTTGTACCGCTTATCACGAGCACTTATTAGAAGTAAGCCGTCCTGAGTGTTACTTGTTTGCTCTATCTAGAACCCCATTGGAAGAATCATTCATGTGCAGCAGAAACCAAAATCGAAGTGGCGACCTATGCCGATGGACACGGTAGAGATGGAGAAACTGGCTTCACGGAAGCTACGGATTCACGCTAAAGAAGCTATGCAGTTGGCAGAATCATTGTACACCAAAGGTTACATTTCTTATCCTCGAACAGAAACAAATTCATTCCCAAAGGAATTGGATCTAAGACCGTTAGTGCAGGCCCAAACACAGGACAGCCGATGGTCAGGTGCTGGAAGTGATTTCATGCTCTATAGTCGTTTTTCGTGCTTTGAGTTTTGCTATTTTCCGGTGGTCTTTAGAATTTGCGCAGAAATATCTGGCTATCGGGTTGAGGCCAAGGAACGGGAGGAAATCGGATCAGGCGCATCCTCCCATTCATCCCTTGAAGGCTGGCACAAACCTTCAGGTATGTTCATGAGCAATTGTTTTAACTCGACTTAACGAAAACATGCTCTGTTGCTATTACAAGTTTGAGTTCAACGATATCGGCAATCACCACAGTTATTCAGCTTAAAGAAGATACTGGCTTCTGGGATCCTATTTCCTTTAACGGCTTGATAGTTGCTGTGTTTCATCCTAGCGATCGGGCAATGAATCAGCACATTGGATTTTGAGTGGAAACTGCTGCAATCTGAGTGACAGCGTTTGCTCATATTATAGCTATGCACGTGATCTGGTTCATTTGCGTATTTCACATATCTATTATATCACTTGAGTGTTTTTTCCTCAGAAGAATCAAGGAGGGCTTGAACATATTTATTCTTTATACTGAACTGAACCATCGGACGTGAATGGGCCGACAAACGGTATTTTTAGCCCAAAATTGTGTCATTACTAGTTGCGAGCAGGTAGAAATTTGTATAACTCCTCGCCATTTACGGTTACGATCAGGCGTATAAATGATTTTTATTTAAAGCCTAGTGATGCGATTGACAAAGCTGTGTGTCTCGAATAATACCAGTGCCTATACAGTGATTTTTTTGGGGAATAAATCTTTAGAAATACAAAAACAATTGATTGCTACTAAAAAACACCTTTAATTTTGCAACAGCTAGAGGGTGCGGATGAATTGTTGAGCAGTTTTGTTGTCCGAGTCTATTTTCAATCCTGGTTGAAGCATTTCTGATAATTACCTCCCAGATTCATACCCAGTGTCATCAATCATTTGTACATGTTCCACCACATTTTCAATTGAAGGTTTCTCAGAAATATTTGTGCCCTTCTCTTAACGGATCTAAGTTATGCGTTTTGCGAAAAACGCAATTACGATATTCGCATAACCTTTCAACAGTTCACCTTTAGTTCTCCCGTCCATGCTGAGTTCGCCCTTCATTCCCTTCGCAGGGCAACGAGGCGCGTCTGTATGAACTCATTACACGTCACTTCCTCGCCTGTCTCTCAGAAGACGCTAAGGGTGCAGAGACGACGGTACGTCTGCTGTTGGGTGCAGCAGATTCTACTGGCGCATCTTCATTGGCGGAGGGTGAAGTGTTTGAGGCACGCGGACTTGTTATCCACAGTCGAAACTATTTGGAGGTGTACTACCCCTACGAGAGTTGGAGTGAACGATACATGCCTGCTTTCGAGTTGGGGGAGATCATCACTCCAGACAAGATTGAGGTGAGTTTGAAGATATCTAGCTGCTGATGGAATGAAACCGGTATTGATGGTTGAATGGGTGAACTTGGGACGAGGCTCGATGAATGGCTAGATTGAATTTGGGATGCATAGAGAAGGTGGATTGACTGAAAGTAGTAATTTAGGCAGAGAGAAGACATGTTGGACCAAATTTTGCTGCTCTTAGTGCATAGAATTGGAAAAAAAACGTAGGAAAACAAAATCCTGTCTTGAAATTACATAGAGTTGATGCAGCGTTTGGTTAGCTGTGTGAAAACTGCGACTGTTTATTACCCTTAGATGACAGAGGGCAGTACAACAGCACCGAATCTCCTAACCGAAGCAGATCTGATCGCCTTGATGGACAAAAATGGCATCGGAACTGATGCCACACACGCGGAGCACATCGAGACGATCAAAAAACGCGCATATGTAGGCTTGCAGGATGCCAAATTCCTAGTACCTAGTCAACTCGGTATGGGGCTTGTGGAAGGTACGTTTTCATTGCGGGTCAAATTAAAGAACCTGCCTTTATGATTCGACCATCAAACTGATTTCATTTTTTGCTCCACTGACGTATAAGCTTAGATCCTGTTGATTTCCTAACTGGTGCTCTGAGGAGACATGGACTTGGCTGCGGATGAGTAAGGCGGGAGCAGAGCGTATGCGCATTTGACAGCTGGCTGGCTAATGCAAACAGGGAGGGCTTCTACTCCTACACCCATTCCATTGTCTACCCGCACGTGGCACTAACCAGTCAGGAGAATTAGAAAGCTCCCAATGTTTGAGAACTGGCCATGAACACGGCAATTTTAGCAAATTCAAAAAGAAACACTTTTTGTAGTCGAAGGTATCCACAACGGATGAAATGGTATAGAGAATTTAATTATTCTGGAAAACCACGTCGGCCTCTTCAGGCTTGACGATGCAACGCACCGACGTGGACTTTGCGTCCGTGACAAGTTCCATCAACGGAGAGGCTATAGGCATGAAGAAGTCACATCGCCGCCGCTGAGGTGCATATTTTGGAGATCGAGAAGCCCACCACGTTGAACGTTAAAGTAAATAAATAAGTACATAGCCTGCCCCTTCCAAGGACTGTCCCTATCGCTTCCCTTAGTTACTCTTCTGCTTCTTGCAATCGTGACGTAGTCGGTGCTTTGGAAAACCGTCAGTGAGCCAGGAACGCTGTCATCCACTTCTTATGGAGACGAGATGATCTTCGCTGTTATGTGCCTTAGTTGGCTCCATTGTACGGTGGGATTGACGCACCGGCGGATTCACTGGCCTCCAATTCTAGTGCATGTCAAACACGGATAGCTATTTGTTGGGAACTTTGCCCGAAGACAAAATACTTTTTGCTGAAATTCATAATCGACTATCCTTCGTCGTCGGTGTCATCTTCGACCCTAGCCCACCTTTTTCTGCATTGCGCTATCTTGCCGAGACATAGTGAGAGGAGGATTAGGGTTTGCCTTTGTCACTTAAATCACATTATCTCCACGCAAATGCTGTGAGCTGATTGTTTTGAAGTCGACTTTATGGGTTTCCTCGCCTGTCAATTTTCTTGCCGGTATCTGGCGTGTCAATAGGCACCATGGGGTACCAAGAAACTTATTTTTGGTGTTTCAATTTAGGCTACGATTCAATGAACCTTGCTGTTGCGAAGCCCTGTTTACGCGCGGATCTAGAGGTCGACTTAAAAGCGTAAGCCCTTCAATCTTCGTGTTTAATGAGGCGTATGAAAGTAGTAGAGTAATGACTTTCTTAACTTGTAGAATATGCGAAGGTCGAAAAACAAAAGAAGGTAATTGACTGGACTCTGATTCCCTCTTAACGTAAACATTTTAGAGGTTCTGCAAGCACAATTGGCCAAGTACAAGTCCGCTTATGAGCTGGTTGTCCGCGAGGCGCGAAAATTGGACATTGCGATTGGCAAACATCTTGCTCAAGAGGCTGAGAACATTCCAGGTATGCTTTGATGAAACAAAAAATCGCTTTCAAATTGTAGATTCTACAAGTAACCGTATGGAGGGTATGAGCATAGGAGTTTATCAGAAACTCTCTTCCTGTCCTTCCTGTGGAAAGGACGTCGTGGTTCGTCAAAGGGGCCTACAAGGGCCCAGCGACTTCAGTGGCAGTACTCAGTCCCCTCAGAATCGGTAGGCTTTTTAAAGACTAGCTTAGTTACAATATTATGCCTACCGGAATTTAATAAGTAGCATTAATTTTTAGACCGCGGTGGTTCTTTGCATGCACTGGGTTTCCTGACTGTAAGTTCGCTATTTGGCTGCCTGATGTGGTGACTGCTGCTTGCGTTGTCACGCCAACGGGCCAAGGAGTGGCGAGGATTACCCCCTCAGTGCCCTGCAAGTCCATCGATGGTGCTAGTTGCTTGGGTGGTGGCAAGCTTGTTGGCCTCAAATTTCGACTCGGTACGGTGTTGCCGTGTGGATATGTGCAGGCGGATCCCGATATGGAGTGCGTCAATTTGTGCACTGGTAGTCATTTTTGCCATGTTTTGTTCGTTCGACATTAAATGGGAAAAAATATTGATATTGGCGGCTCAATGGAAGGTTTATACGCAAATAGCGAATTAGTCCATCAAACAATGGGCCTTCTGGCTTGTAGATAGATGAAGTTTTTCAGAATTGAAGTCCGGTAATTTGTATGATAGTGTAGAGGATGCTCAGCGGGGAAGGACAAACACGTTTGGCGATTTCGCCGATGACGCACACATTTGAAGGCCTTTGAGCATTCTTTGCCTTCTTTCTCACATCACAAACACAACTGGGCACCAATTTTCCTGCCCATCTTGCATTGCAGATATGTGACTTGCCTCTTCTGTGATGATGAATTTCGAATGGCTTTTGACATTCAAATCACCTCTACTGCTACCACTGCTCCGTCTACTCTCCGTTCGGTGCCCTCGGAGCAGCAACGACCGATTCCTTCGATTACTTCCCGCCAACCCAATCGTGGCTTTTGTACAGTGGTGTCCTCAACGCAGGTTGGTGCGATCGTAGAGTCATTTACGGTAATAATTTCCTGAGTAAATGTAACTCCAGTTCGTCATCGGCTTATGCATCACAGTAGCGGACAAGTTTTGTGGGTGAAATTATTCATTTTGATTTCGTTCTGATAACCATTTTTGCAAATTATTAATTCGGATTCTCATAAATGCTGAGACATACGAAATTGGATTTTGTGCTGTTCCGTGCTTAAGAATTCTGTGCTTGGTAGTTTAAGCATTTGTGGATGCCATTGCAAAGAGGTGAATAGTTGCTGCATCTGTAATTCACTCGAACACTGCGTGGAAATTTCTCAGTATTTGCAATGGCTTATCATCTCCACCTTTTCTGTTAGCGCCCCGGCCCTGCACCACCATCTCCCCCTCGTCGTTCGCCCGCTTTCCCCCCACCCTCGTCGCTCAATGCAAACGGGTTCCAAGGTGGCGGCAGTGGTTATGGTGTCGACGCAAGCAATCCCGTCTTGTGCAGTTGTGGTGTCCCAGCTCGTCTCTTCACTGTTCGTAAGGCCGGTCCAAACCAAGGTTAGCCGATTGTATAAGAATGTTTTTTTTGTCCTCGATATACCAAACTATTGAGATTTTTAATCTCCTCTATTGCAGGTAGAAAATTCTACAAGTGTGGCGATGGCTCCGACTCATGCAACTTCTTCCTATGGCAGGGCTCTTCGACTGAGAAGTAGAACGAAATCGCTTTAATTACCATCGCCTCTCTTGCATCCTGTGGTCATGCGTTATTTCTTTCTTAAAGTAGTGCTCCGAATTACTCGTCGAACAGGGATTCCGGTGTCGGTTCATCCGATGGAAGTGTGGTGTGCTCGTGCGGTCTTCCTGCTGTTAGGTTCGTTTGTTCAGCTTTAACCTTCATGAATCTGGCAATTTAAGAACTACATGAAATGGTGTTTGGAATTAACCAATGAAAGGATGAATAGGTGGACTGAAGGGTCTATGCAACGTCCTGGATGGTTGAGTGGGTGATGTTTTAGTTGGGCATCCAAAGAGGAAAGGGTGAGGCTGCTGATTAATTAATGAACATGGCACTGAAAAAAAACGTAAACAGGCGGGTCCGGGGTGGGTTTATGAGTCTTGGGTGAGTAGACATTTGATTGCATAGGTGGATGGTGAAAGACCCCTCCTTCGTGACCTAATAGTTCTATCATTTTCTAACCTCACTTCATAGGCGGACAGTGAGTCAGGCGACAGCTAACCGTGGTCGTCAGTTCTTCGTCTGTCCAAACAGCGCACCTGGTGGTGGCAGTGGCTGTCGCTTCTTCCAGTGGGCTGACACCACTCCCAACCGACCTTCCTCTCGTTCGCAAGGTGCCCGTAATAACATTACTGCTCCCTCGTTTGTCGACCAGGATGGGAATTGGCCGCCCATGACCCCACTTGGTGGCTACGGTGAGCCAATTCATTCGACTTTTTATGCCGATCGAACATCGTTGATAGCTGATCGGATGGTCAGAAAAGTGGAATGAGTAGCAAGGTCAGCTGAGCAGCTGAACGGGTGAACTAGTGAATCAGTGGATTGATGAGGATCGAGTATGCGCTTTGAGGGTAAGTCGGGTGGTTAGGTTTACTGACAACTTGATGAACCGAATTCTTCCGAATGGATTCGCCAATTGTTTTCGGAGTACGTGGGCTGAAGTATGAACAGTGTGTTGGATGCAATAAGTTTACGAGTAAGCTGAGGTTTTGTAAGTGATTTTGAGGACAGCTGTTTTCCGGGTAGGGACATCCACAGGCGGAGTAGATGAGGGAGTAAGGTGACTGACTGATTAATGAGTATGTGAACCTGGAGTTGGGAGGAATGTTACAGGGATGGGGATGCAAAAGTGACTTATTATATGGATCGTCGGTGGTCAGTTTGATTGGATAAGCGAACTGACAGTTGGGCGAATGAGCGAATGCTCAAAGGAACGGATTTCTACATGTGTGAATGAAGTTTGATGTAGAGGAGCGAAAGGATGAACCGGTAGAGTGATGTCTTTCCCTTTCTAGATTCCAGATGTCGTCGTAGTCGTGGCGCTCGCAGTAGTGGTAGCGTTGGTGGTGGTGGCGGTGGTGGCGTTCGAAGATGCAGCATCTGCCACCTTCCTGGTCACACGCGCAATCGGTGTCCTTCAGCCCTACAGGAGTAGATGTTTTTGCACACTTGTAAGGTCCCACTATTCCCTCCTCTCCTTTGTAAATTTTTCCCCCTTATTTGCACGCTTCTTATGTACAATTTCAGGTTATTCATGCAGGTTTATTTTTAGCAAAAAGTGCCTTGTTTCACTTCTTTACCAGCTGAATCAAATTCGCCTTGTCAGCGTCATCTTCTCTCCGCTTGAGTTAAGTGGGATTTTTTTGGAGGATAGGTGCAAATTGTGCTGTTGAAGACAGACCCAATTCCTACATTCCGTTTACATCCTTCATAGTATCCGCTTCTCAAGGATTCCCAGCTGAGGACTTGATTGTCTTCGTTGATCGAGAACTTGGTCCATTGCCAAAATGTTGGGGTTGATGCGCGGGTCTCTACCACCGCTCCCCGCCACCGTCATGCGTGTTGGCTGAGCACTGGGCTAGACAGGTTAAAATGCATGGTTCATCGCATCGAATCGGTGAGCCCAGAGGAGAGATTCCAGTCTTTGTGAGTTCTCCCTGAATATACACTCACCTTCAGTAGCTTAGCAGCAATTTAACTTTCAAATTTTTTCACGCTTCACCTCGCCTATTTCGTTACTCCCTAGGTTTTAGTCATTGTTACAAACAGAGATGCAAAGTTAATTTGGTAGTATCCCACTTTATACAATTGGGATGAATCTCCAACAGTGGCCGTTCGTGGTCGCTGCTAGCTCATCACTTGAAAGCTCAACTTCGGAGTGGAGAGTTGTCTTGACGAGCCGCTGAAGTTGGTGGATAAACAAGTAGATTGATAGGTAGTTGGGTGAACAGAGACGGGATAAATGACCTAAATAACAGGAGGATGGGAGGACGGATAGGCGGATGGATCTGGATTGGACGTATTAGGGGATGGGGTGAAGGTGAGTTAGTTAGAGTCTCCAACATCAGGGCAAGTGGAAAGTTTGTAGAAGGAGAAGGGTTGATGGACTGGAGTTGTGATAGGTGGAGGATGAATGGAGGTGTCAATGAAGGGAAATGAATGGAATGTCTTTCATGGAAGGGCTGGTGTGTTTTTGGGATTTTTCAACCTTTGGCTGACAGTGGTCTTGTAAGATCTAAGCACTCACCGAGTTGCACCGGAGATGATGTTCTTCAGGGATGGATGCCACGGCCTTTCTGTAGACGAACGTGATGCTGGAGAAGTAGCTGAGCGCAGGTCCTGATGCCGGAAGCAGGCGGGATTGAAGTACATCAGACTTGGTTCGACCTAATGCAATAGCAAGTATCATCAGCACACCACCGGCAAATGATCACCCAAATGGCCACGAGCATCTGTGGGACATTCTAAGGTTACAGGTATCATAGCAACCAAATGATCTGAAAGTGATGGTTGGACGGATAGGTGGAGCCTGGTTAAATAATAACAAGGATGGACATCGCAGACTTGGAATAAATCAAAGGATCCACAAATTGTTGTACTGACGAATGAGGTCATGCGTATGAAGGAATACGGCAGATTGGGTATAAGGATGAGGGAAGGGCTTATGGATGGAGGTATGAGGGACCAGGCGAATGCATCGTCGTGGTACCGCGTTGGTGATCCACCTACGAAAGTAAGGGTGGGAGGACCACAAGCGTCCATTTGCTTCGCCTCCTCCAAGTAGCCGCTCGTCAACTCAACCAGTCCACTGAGTGCATACAACTGTGGCGTAACTTGATGCACTGCATTGACCGCCTCGTGGGATCTGGTGGAGAGTGTGTTTATGCTGCAGACAAACACGCCATGGATGTGTGTGTGGTTGGGTAAACACATGACGAGAATCTCTCATCGCGAGGATGGAGGTGCAGGCAAGGAGGCAAGGCGACGCCACTCCTCCATGTGACTCGGATCCGTGTAGTCAGCAGCACCAATTGCCTCGGCCTAGTCTCTGGGTTCGATGCAATGGTTGATGACATTGATGTGTGCTGGGTGCCTTTTGCGCTCTTCGCAAGGTCAACTGTGTGAGCTCATAACGTTGCGCAGGTGGTGGTTGGCACATCGTGGTGGCATAGCATTTGGTTCTTGTCAACGACTCGCCAATCCCCTCGTAGGATGGAGTTGTCGGCGTGACATCACTTGAGGAACGTTGGAGGGATCGGGATGGTTGGGCGAACGGTGTCAATGTCAGGAGACTGTGCTATTGCGCTCAATGAAGATTCATCCACGTCAGTGGGGTCACTGAGTCAACAGAGGTAGCAGCACTGCGTCTGACAAGCTGGGTAGACTTTTAATTTCCCAAGAGGTATCATCGTGATGCGCCAGCTTATCTTTCGCTCTGGAACTTACATAATTAAACGCAAAGTAAAACAGGCGGTTGGGGGATAAAAGTGAGATGCAGGAGAGGCGCTAGCGTTTACTGCCCCTGAAATTGGAAAAGCTCCTCAAATTACAAATTAGCAGGAACACAACTTGCGCACTTTTCGGAAACGGATTGCCTCACAAGAAGTTTCTGCATTAAGGCGATTTCAAACAAACCTCACTTCTCAAAAAAGAGCTTCACAAACTCATGGAGCCCTTGAAAAATCCAGATTAAGCATCGGAGCCGTGGTTGAATGAATCCCCCTTACAGTCAGAACTAACTTGAGTTTTTCACAGATATGCACCCAGATTCTTCCCGAGGAAGTTGCAACGTGTGTGGATCTGCCCGGACCAATTCCATACGCTCACGAGATTATGTGGTTTATTAGCAGAAGTGATGGAGACAGGACACCAAAAGCACCAAGAAATCGACGACCATCAAATTGAACATATTTTGCACCATTACCATAAGTGCGACTCCGGTGTGGTCATCAACTCACTGAGATCGTCAGAATTATTCGCATCGTGAAGCAACTGGCAAAGGGGGTCTACAAATTTGAACAATCCCAAATAGCATAACTTCCGCTACTTTCACAAGAAAGGATCCCGAGCTTCTCGAGAGGGCTGCCGTACCATTTATCGCATTTTGAATACCTCAAGGTGATGAGGAAAAGGAAGACCAGAGAGAAGACCCTAATGATTTCGCTTGTAATCAGAAAAATTTATTTACTAAAAAGACTAATAAAATCACAAAAATCATAGCGTCGTGATTGGTCACCCCAGAAGCAACCAATAGGCGCAGAGAAGCAAGGCAATGAAGTCACAATCGAGGTCCGACCGCGCTTTTACAGGCAGATTTTCGTGTGTGAAAGACGGTAGTAAAGAGAAGGAATGAAAGGGAGGTAATTAGGAGGACATTTAGCAGCTATTGGAATTGGCTAAAGCGCGAGCAATGGCTTCCGCTTCTCGTTTCTCCTTCGTTCGATTTCGGTTCATATAGGCCCTTTTCCAAGAAAAGCAAAAATTCATCAATCCGATAAATAAAATGCCCCTCTACTACTTGGTAATATGGGCATTAATGGTGGGAGCACAAGCTCTTTAGACTTTGAGCGATTCCAGAGGTGGATTCAACACAACTTCTTATTGGGTGCTCTGCTGAGTCTCAAGTTCAAATTAAGTAGACAGTGAGGGCAAGAACGTAAATGAACAGTCTAATACGCTATCATCCAACTAACGAGCAAAAAATTGAAGCAGCCAAGACAACACAGGCATTTTAGAGAACGTGGGAAAGTAAAGAGGGAAGAGAGCTGCATACCAAAGTAAATTTTCAACAATATTTGGCTAAAAGTAATCGTTTTTATTGTTTCCAACCCTTAAATACAACTACCGATACCGTCTCGGTGCAAATACATTTAGTCTCTTTTCACTGCCACGACAATGAAAACATTTTGCGTGCTGCCGAGATAGCTCGAGGGTGTGAATTGATAAGTGCTCTCATAAAAATGAAATTATAACTGAAACCTTAACTGTGAGAACAAAGTGTAGTTTGAATCAGAGCCAACATAACAAGTACACACCCTAGTCACAAAGAATGTTACTTAATTCACTTAAGTAAGTACTTTGTTTGAAGAACTATCATCCAACACTTAAATTGGTCATATTAAGGCAATTCTAGTAGTTCATTGCCACCGGTGAAATGTGGATGGTGCGGAGGGCTGTAAAACAAAAGATGGAATGCCAAACCTACTGGTTTTCAACGATTCTACGAATCACCTGACGCGTCGTGACGTCTGAACCGCTGTCAATTTTGCGGAAAATTCCGCGTCTTCGTGGAATCTGAAATGGTACATCGATCGCATAATAGGCCCGTGGGAAAACGGCCTGCAGAATTATTGAAGGGATCAACGAATTCGGTGAAGATGAGAAGTTTGACATTCAGTAACTCTTCCCCAAGTGGATAGGCCGCCTAGACCATTTCTCTAGGAGGATTACTTAAATTTGGCATGCATCCGAGACCATTACACATTCTCCCGTTGGAGAGAATTCTGTCACAGGAGAATAATTTTGTTGAGAAGAAATCGACTTAGTAAACCAGATTTTGCCGAATGCTCGAAAACGCCCTTTTGTTAGCCAGACAAAACCAGTGGGTGTACTGGTGGACGTCAAAGTCTAACGAAGCGTGAGGTGGAAATTTACTCAATACTGACGCAAACCCCTCTCTTCAGACTTAATAACTATGTGAGGAGCCTAAAATAGGTCTCGGCTCTGCAATCGTCATAAAGACCGGCAGCTTAATAGCCTCATCTCAATGTGGCACTTTCCACTTGTGAAATGCAAAACGCACTTTGCTGAGGCAGCCCACTGAAAACCTTTGCTCGAGTTGCACCCACGATATTGCGTTGATCTCGCGTATGAGCATAGACAAATGGTTTGGTTAGTGGGTGCCTACTTACAACGAAAATAAGTAGGACGCATCCCAATTGCCTGGTTCCGGGTGGTTCAAGATGGCCAACTTAGATAACGTTAACTTACTGCCATCGGATCGTCGATAGAGGTGGGATCGTCCTCAGTGTGCATTCCGACAGCTACCACATCGACCTGTTTTGATTAAAGGATGGAAATAACAAACAAAATTTAAGCAAATACTGCGAGTTTCTGAAAGGCATTGAATGGTCTATTACAGGAAGAGGAAACGAAAATTTGCGTTGAAAATGCTAATACGTAGATGTGCATCTGGTGAAGGGGCATTAGCAATTATCTACGCTAGTTTGGAGCGGCGTACACGGATACTTCTTAGAGATTTCCCTTCATGAGTTGAAAGCAACTACAATCGATGCCACGCAACTTTTTCATGCCTCTTCACCAGTTTAAGGGAACGAAGCAGCTTAAATTATTCAGTCTGAAATGAAGATTCCAGTAGCCGAGGGCAAGTCTAAAGTAACTTCATTTATGAATTGTGTTAACAAAAAAGGAGGGCGTCAAATTGAAGGTGGGAAAACAGGACGTAAGATGTTGACCGCCTTTCTCGGGAAGGACAAAATTATTCTGCCGCAATTGCGGCTTAATCACTTTTGTGCCTCACATTCCCCCACACAAACACACGCAAACGTCCACAACATT
The DNA here is from genome assembly GCA_023968675.1 of Taenia pisiformis. Taxonomy (NCBI): domain Eukaryota; kingdom Metazoa; phylum Platyhelminthes; class Cestoda; order Cyclophyllidea; family Taeniidae; genus Taenia; species Taenia pisiformis. Next base: position 9,699,057 of record CM043731.1, on the reverse strand, counting down.
GACGTCCAAGCCATGAACACTCAATCTGCGGTATCACAACAAAGTCTTCAGTCAGTTGAAGAGACAACAGCGTGCATTTGGTTCATGCAAGGCGGCTTGCAGGAATAACGTTTCCGCGCGGTCACTACCCATTAGACGTAAAGTGCTGAAGGAAGAGGAATGTGGATGACAAGCGAGATTTGGAAGTGCCAGTCAGTGTCAGGGGGAAGAGTCGGCCACCACAGACTTCAATGTTCCATTGCTTGTCACAATTACACTGCACTACCAAATCGAAGGGGCTCGACGATTAAATGTAATCACTCGTGATGGGCGACACGTTTTAAGTGTTATGGCATGCAGGGTAAAACGGAGAAATCATCCAGTCACGCACTTGAAATGCCGCTAACCTTTGAACAGTTTAGTCAAACTCGGAGAGATTATTTTTTCCCCACCGGGAAAAGTATACTCCGACTTGACTCTATGACCGAGGACGGTTCTTCAGAAGCAGGTCATAAGAAGGAGAAAAGATTATCCTGTTAGAGGCTCCATGTCATTTTGACTGATTAGCTTCGCACCGGCAGCGTAAAGCACCTTGGACGCTCTACCTCCAGCCGGACCAGCATTGGTGCCTGTACTAGCGTCCTAAATATCGTTTAACTGTTTACCAAGTTATGAGGCTTAAACCTCCATTTCACCTGCAGTTCCCACTGCCACACCATCACACGTTCGCTTCCCATTGGATGGGAAGACCAACTAATGAAAAAGGGTTCAATTTAGCCATGGAAGGGTGCAAGGGGGCGCACATTTCTGCCTACCTGAAAGAAGTCCAGTAGTTGATCCGTGACGACCAATGGGGCGTCCAGAATGACGTTGTTGACGTACTGCAGAGAGAAGGCATAAAAAGGGAGAGGGATGTGAGCAAAAAGGCAACCGCCCAAGCATCCATCACACACTGCACTGCATGTGGCGATGAAGCGAGCCCCTCCGATGACCCCACATTAGACGAGGCTCACCACCGACACTAAAGGGTACACGAAATCGCTCGTGAAGTCCTCGTGTGTCCGCACAACACTCGATCCCCGATCGGCAATTGTTTCCGCGCAACCATCAACGTCTTCATCGCCAAATACGAAATGTCACACGCAGTTAGTCAACAGACATGGGAATTGGCAATTGTCATTGCCGTCAACATTGCCATTACCTTGCTACCTATCAGGCAAACGTAAACACACGCATGATTTTTTGTAAGTGTACGTCAAAAGAGCTTCCCAATGTACTGTTTGTAACACTTTTGACGGCTCGAGTGCGACACTCGTCACCAAATGCACTGTGAAGATGTTACCTCCCCTGATTCAGCAAGTCCATTGACGTGGCTGACCCTCCATTACGCGCAATAGCACAGTGAACTGACATTGACACCGTTCATCCGACCACCCCGGTTCCTCCAACGTTCTGCAAGTGACGTCACGACATTTGTGAGATGGAGACCAACTCTGTCGCCAACTCCATCCTACGAGGGGATTGGCGAGTCGTTGACAAGAACCAAATGCTATGCCACCACGATGTGCCAACCACCACCTGCGCAACGTTATGAGCTCACACAGTTGACCTTGCGAAGAGCGCAAAAGGCACCCAGCACACATCAATGTCATCAACCATTGCATCGAACCCAGAGACTAGGCCGAGGCAATTGTTGCTGCTGACTACACGGATCCGAGTCACATGGAGGAGTGGCGTCGCCTTGCCTCCTTGCCTGCACCTCCATCCTCGCGATGAGAGATTCTCGTCATGTGTTTACCCAACCACACACACATCCATGGCGTGTTTGTCTGCAGCATAAACACACTCTCCACCAGATCCCACGAGGCGGTCAATGCAGTGCATCAAGTTACGCCACAGTTGTATGCACTCAGTGGACTGGTTGAGTTGACGAGCGGCTACTTGGAGGAGGCGAAGCAAATGGACGCTTGTGGTCCTCCCACCTTTACACACGGCCTCTTAGGGGACACAGCCTCCTCTCCCTTGTGAAAATCAATTGCTCTCCCCATCACACCGAAACAGGACAATCATTTACATTGGAAAATGTCCCGCGGTGTCATGATGCCTTTTTTCGTGAATGGTCGCATTGGCTCATAGTTTTGGAAGCGAGTAAATAAAGTGCAAAAGCGTAAAACGAACATGCTGATCAAAAGGATGAGGCAGGACCGAAAATGCAACTCACTCGACAAGCCAGTAAAGAAAGAAAGCGTTCATCCATGCTGAGAATCGGTCCCACTCGGCCAGGTTCCAATGCTGCCGTCTAAACAAGAGGATTCCTACTTAGGAGGAGACGAAGAATGAGCCAACTTCAACAAATGAGATCCAACTATGGCATCTAGTGGAGATGCTTCCGCCAATGGATGGGTGTGAGTGAATCTTTTGATTGTCCAATGCAAGCTAGCGGAAAGCAATGCCACATTGTCAAGCACACTGGCAATCGAGATGTGGAGGACAGAGCTACAACGATGCTTCAAGCCAAAAAATTCAGCTTCGTTACCCCACAACTGGCAGTGGAGAAAGACTTTAAGGAGATTGGATATTGAAAAAAATTGGCCTAGAGTATTCCTTCAAGTTGGCCCTCTACTTCTCAGGAAAGAACTCAACACTAATCAACCGACATGATCGACTCATGCATCTCTGAAGCATTCGTTTACAACCTCACGAACCCATTAATTCATCCAGCCTAATTTCCATCAGATCCCCGTTCCCAACTGAGCATTTCGATCCTGCCCATCCAGAAAAGGCTCTCTCCGTTAAGCATCCATTCAACAGTTCTATTAACGAAGAGCGTCGTGAGATGTGGCGAAAGTTACGCCGTTGCAAAGCTTGCCGCTATTATCAAAGGCCTTACCAGTTTCAAATTTCATCTCATTCTAAGTCTACAGCATCCGATTGTATACCTGAAGTGTCGTCAATTCAGTTCAAGCCCTTCACCACTCAACTACCCACTCCACACCCATATCTAAGCAGCACATCGCTTTCACCCCCAAAGGGGTACACTTGCATTATTCGTAGGGGAATGTGTGCATAACTGGGTGTGTGTGACATCTTGCAGACGCAAACTATCCGCTGTAAATCAACCACGTCAGAAGACGACTGAAGCCAACCTGCTCAATACAACTCACTATAACTGTCGTAAATCCGATGAACGCTAAAGTGTCTCCAAGAAACCACACCTGTTTCGCTTGTGGGTGGGGAAACGGCTGTGTGTGGGACAGATTTTTGGGGGGCGCTTTCGTCTATTACCTTACGGGGTGAGAACATCTCATTGAAGTGCCCAATTATAGCAAACATTCATTAAGGCTAAATGGACGAATAGGATGCTCCTACGAATCTATGTGATCACCGCATCGACAACCTCCCGATCTCTGTAATGCGTTCTAAGAGTTTAACGTCTGTCGAGAAGCAAAACCGGGACGCGGCTTCAAGCAGGCAAAGCGACGTATCCAACGCGAACGACAGCAATGCCATACTTACGTGGTGGCAGATCCTGTAGCAAGAAAGAAGCCGCGTCATTAAGCAGAGAATGTCAAAAGCAGACTCAAAGTGCTATCATTAGCGGAAGTGCTTCATTGGTCGTATTATCAAGTGTTATGATGCGCGACAGCACTAATGGGCTTCGACAATAGCTGCTTATACCCACAGAGAATCAGATTGCATGAAAGAATGGCGCCACTTACCACCTACACCCAATTTGGTGATGAGAAATTCTGAGCGTGTTTACCCAATTATGCGTCCAAACAATTCCACATACACCTTCCACCACATTCCATGAGAGGCGCTGTTAGAGCATGCCACAAATTTATGGCCATGATAACGATGGCGCAGATTCACAGCCTCTACGGCGCCTTCCAGAGGTGACTCAGACGACGCACCATAAACTTACGAAATTCACTAACCCCCCTTTAGCTACGTGTGAGGAAGTTTAGAAGTAAACATATTTTTCACGAACTTCAGGCAGGACCCTATGAGCAAGACGCCAAAGAATTGATAATGATTCCCTAGTTTCGAATCAAAAAGGATCTATGAATACCCTAGTTGTGAATACGCATGATCTGCGGGAAGTGTACATTGAGGCTACTGTTTAGAGCGGTGCTAGGCGGTTTGCCAAGAAGTATATCCACCAAACCATAACTAGTCGCAGATTACAAAGTGAAACGCCTTTTCTTATCGAATTAAGGGTCGTCAGAGAAACGTATGGAATCAAGCAGGAATTCGAACGAAGCAAAAAGGCGTAAGGAACTCACGTCGTCTGAGTGGAGGCCAACAATGAGGTAGGTGCCCAGCTGACGACACTTCTCGAGAAATTGAACATGACCGACATCTGCACAAGGCGTAATCGAGGGTCAAGGACAAAAACTGGCGCTAACAAAAATAATGCAATGGTAATTCGAGTCAAATTGGGATTACGGATACTACAGACTTGAGAAGGATAGACGGCAAGTCTATGCCACTAGTAGCATCCAACTTATGTAACAGCAAGGCAATTCAGACGTCAGACATGGTTAATTAAAATGCAGACAATAATGAATGTGTGCAAGAGGCGACGTACGGTAGTGACGCATGCCTACAGGTCAAATGAGACCTCTGGGTACACTGATAGTCATAGCCGCAAACCTCCAGCATGATGAAAGCATCTGCATTGAAGCGTTTGCAAATGGGAAACAGTAGTACACAATGAATGCCAAAAGCCTTCCATTTCTGACTAGTCCAGAAGGATAAAAAAAGCTGTGCTGAGTTAAAGAGGTAGGTACACAGATAAGACTGCAAAACTCTGAATCCTAGTGATCCTCACTAGTTTGTCACCTCAGACAGCATTTCAGAACTAGTGAGAGCGAAGCAGAATGCTTTGTGGGGTTGGTCGAAAGATGGGTTTGACTTGTACGCCCTAAAACCCCTTCTTATCCCTCGTGTCCTAAGAGCCTCGACTCGACTTAGCATGATTGTAACATCACCCGCTGTAGACTGTGGTGAGTAAGCGTGAAAAATAAGGATACGCATGAGGTCAAACGCGCCGGGAGCATAGACCACGCGCTCGCCGGGCCTGTGAGCTCGGATCCCTTCCAAGGAAGAGCTGGTGTTAATCCCAGCACCACTGGCCGGCGACATGAATTGAGCTATGCGCAGAGCGTTGGGCATGTAGTGCGCGATGCCTGATGTGTAGACAGAGATGGGAGATGTCTCCACGTCCTACAATGGGGAATTCGGTAATAACACTAGCTGGCGAAGTACAATCACTTCCGGCGACTATGAAGCCTTTAAGCAATTTGAACTCCATCAAGCAGCGGAAGAAGATTAGGATGGATCCACAAATGAAAAACATCGCACGACTGTCGTTTTTGCCTAAAGGCTCATACTGAATGATTCTTGAAACCTGATACGTCATGCAAGGGTGCCCAGCTAGGATAAAGTCAGTTCTACAAGTGATAACAAGCTCAGCGACTTTCTTGCTGGATTATCAGGTCGATTCTGACGCTATGGCTGATTTAAAGGGCAGAATGGGGAAGGCAACTGGCAAGAGCAGTCCACCACAACTTTAACTGCCTAGTCGGGTCACTGTGCTGCCATTATTCACGCCCTGAACATTCTACAATTTCTTCTACGCATCCAGAAACCTGTGTTATTAGTGCGAGTCCATGGGCAAATCCACCATCAAATGCACTAGTTTTGACTGTTGTTATGCCAACAGCCTTGAGAGCAAAAGTACATCGGAAGGTCAGAGAGAACGGTGGGAAAAGGGTGAGGAAATAAACCCCACAAATTTGAAGTAAACATAGCCAAAACAAACGGCGAAATAAGCCATGGGAGCTGCTGTAAGGAAAAGTAGCTGATCTAAGACTTACGCCAGAGCCGTTTTCAATATTCAAGCTCCTTCCTTTACAGCGTCCTTTTGCTCGCAGAATTCTAGGAAGAAGGATGAAGACTAAAAATTGTAAGAAATGTGCATGTATTGCTCAAGCCTTTTTGCGCGAACAAGATCACACAAGCTGGATAGGCTCCTTGTCAACTTCACCAATTGATTACGGCAGGTATAGTCGAAGACGGACTGATAGCCTAACACATCATGACAGAGGCAGAAAGCTTTAAGTCCGCCAATGACAATATTGTTGGCAATTTTTCAGCAGCAGTTAGAGTTGGACATTCAATAGTGAAATTCTTATTGTTATTCTTAGAGCAGCAAAACATCTAATCCGTAGTGGGCGATCTTCAAACCCCGGTCAGGAGCAGTGAAGGTATCGACATGGTTGTTGGGTAGCCGCGTTCATGTAGCAGTTGACTTTTAAAGTCATACTACCAAGAAATAAACAGTTCGTGAAAGATGTCTGTCCATAAATTCTGAGAGGTGAGTAAGTCTCGACAATCACTGTGTAATTGTTAGAACTATAGTCCGGTTTTCAGGCGGCAAAAACAGTTAAGTAATAGCATAAGCATTGCCGACACCAAAAAACAAAAGCGACCTACCGATATAAAAGATCAGTTGTTGATATGCCTTCAGTTCGGCTAACCTCCCTGCAGAACAAAACAACTTCATGAAGCTTCCGCGCCCCAATCGTCTTAGTTGTGAAAATATCATCTAAATAGATTTGGTTCCAATCATTATCACTTCCATCATTTACCTACTTTGGCATACAAACTTACAGCTCCAAAGTGACAGAAAACTGACATAGCAGAGATAGTTCTGAAAAAAAAACAGAACAAAGCAACAACTCACGCATATTTTCCAGCCTTTTTAACAATCTCGTAGGCATCAGAGCCATCCTCAGTAACAGAGATATCATCTAGGTAGGATAAGCAATTTTGGTCACGAGTTGATCAAAATGTCAAGGCAAAATTAAGAAAACAAAGTCCAATTCATTTCAAAATCTTTTAAACTCACTTCCATGAACACAGAAGTCACAGTTATGATCCTGTAAAACCCCCAGTTGAGTCATGTAAGGAGCGTCTTTGACGACCTACAATAGAAACGGAAAATTCACTAATCTTAGAGAGTAAAACCCCACCTCATCAACCCATTTAATGGCCTTCAATAGAATATAACGCTCTTCCTGGGTGAACACAGGCGGACCTTTGTGCCTCGTGATTTCCTCTAAAATTCGTGCTGATGCGATGATAAATGTTACCATCACTGTGGATGCCTGCGATGAGATAATCACCCAAGCACTTGGCCTAAGAACTGTTATTAGTGGGAGAAAAGGACCAAACCTGTCGAACGAGATTCGCATGCCCGAAGTGCACCATATCAAAGCTATAAGGAAGACATTCTGAAAAAAAAGTTACCACCCGTCGACCCAAACACGAGTAGGCCTCCGCGAATCCATGCTTGCACTGGAACGTCAATAGGAGAGATTGCGTAGGTTTAAGTGAACCATTTGAAAGGTGCGTGTGAAGTTGATAGCCAGTAATATCCTTGCATTTACAGTTACTCCACTTGTAGGTCACTCACGCGATTTCCGTGCCATTATCAAAAATAATAGCATTTGCAAAAGTTATGCGAAGGCGGACGCATGCCAGCGAAGTGCAAACGAATTTTCTTTCAAGTAGAGCAAAATGCACAGCGCTTGTGTTCGCGTTTGCCTTGAAAATTGCACATTTGTAATAAAGTGCGCTGCGCTACTAAAAGTTACACAGCCTCAATTTAGTGTCAATAAGAAGCTAGATATGGGGATCAAGAAGTTAATTAGTCGTATTAATTTGGACTGCTGGTGCACATCAGTGCTTGCAGGCAGAGATGCGATAGCTCGACGACAAAAGTCCCATGGAAGGAACACTAATCTAACGTTACTGCTCTAATAACATAAATCTGATATTTATTAACACAAAATTGGCTGTGAATTGAAAATTCAAGCAAGACTCCTTCTGCTGCATAACAATAGCTATTTTAGAAATGTTCAGTTCCCAAAGCAAATAAGTGCGGGGCTAAGGAAAGCAAAAATACAATTTTAATGCAGATTAAAGTGTTGAGATTAAGTTACAATGTTGCGCGTTCAGGGCTACACCATAAAATATAGGTTTGCATTTTCCAACAAATAAATGCTATGTCTAATTTATCACAATTATCTTTGCGGATCAGTTTTGGTGTGAACAAACGCATTTGTATTATTCAGCAAACTCTATGATATCTGTTTGACTGTGGTGACATAAAAGCCTTGCGTGATTGACCCGTGGGCTCACGAAGCCTTCGAATATCATGTACGCCGAGAGGAACGGTGAGGAATTTATTCAGGTAATTTGGTTGCTACTCTGGTCTGTTTTAGTTTAGACTACTCTTTTGCATACCGTGAGTTTGCATCAGTGGTGTGCTTTTTTGTTATTCTGCTGCTTTCCTCCGCGAATGCACCCACTTTTACCTACTTGTGGGCGCTATTCGTCGAATCGGTGGCAATGACGAATCCACGGCTTGAATTCAAGCCAAGACGCATTTTTTATCTGGAAAATTTCCTAAGTTGCTGTTTTAAGCACGACGTAACCCCTCGGCTTCTATTATTGAAATTATGACTTGGAAAATGTATGGTTGAATACCCTAGAGGCGCATTACATTTTACCAAAAATCTTCAGGTTGACCCTTAAAAAGTATTTTATGATAAATCCAGACCTTGCTCTGGTGGATGTTTTGTCTTTGCTCCATGTTTACTCCTCGAGGAGCGGTTTCTTGATTATTTTGTCGAGTCAACGTACTTATTACTAAAAATGAGTGCTACGCATATCGCCATTTTGAGAACCTGTACTCCGTTTCGTAGACTTGTCTCTATAAACCTTTTATGTAATTGGTATAAGATCGGAATGCGACATTCTCCCATCCTCTCCTTTGAGAGCAAAGCTTGTAGCACTCGGTGGTGGCGCCAAGGAGCGGGTCAATTTTTGTTCCTCAAAACTTTTTATTTTGCTGTAGTTCCAAGAGGGCTGATCGAACGTTTGTTGTTTTTTTCGTTGGTTGATACTTGTACCGCGAAACTCCCAACTGCTACAGAAATAGAAATCGGCCTTATTTCCAATATCACTTTTACAGGTTGACGTTTCAACTGATGAAGAAGCCTCGGTAACATCATCATCTGCCCCACTACCGGAACCGGCATCGCTGCCGCAATCGTCACTCCTCTCACGACCCGAATTGCAACAAGTGCAATCAGATGAGACGTCAGGAGGAATCGAAATAATTCCACCAGTTCTGACCTCAACCTCTCCACCCTCCGTTGCCCTCCCTGCTATTCAAACTCTCACCGTTGACGAAGTGACACAAGGTGACACAGACGACGATGACGATTCCGAGTTTGAGGATGAGACATTGGCGGAGCGTCTTATCGGTCTCACTGAGATGTTTCCTGACTGGTTGCGCTCTGCGACGGCTTCTGTACTTGGCAGAACAATGGGAGTGGTGCGCAGCGCCTACTCCCTATCGCGCTCCTCCGCATGGTTTGCTGCTTCCACTATGACGGTGTGTATGCTGCCTCTAATGCTGGAGCTAGAACGCAACCAGATGGAGGAGCAAGAAGCCTCGGAGCACCGATCAATGATGCTCGGACCTGGCGGAGTGGGCCCTCAGGGATTAGCGGGATTCCAGGCCAACATGCCAGTGTTAGGTCCGGCCGTCGCTAAGTGAAGAGGTGTAAAAGCGTACATTTCTAGAATTGCAGAATGTTCAGCTAATCGATTCCATTGTTTCTTTCGCTTTATATCCATGGTGTTGGCTTTACAGATGTGTCTCCTGCATAGAATCACAGGTCATTTACTCACTTCACACGACGATCCCAGGCTGTTATGACATTTCGTTTATGTGGTATAGCCAAGAGATTATAAAAGGCTTGGGGAAGGGGATGTTTTTTGGATTTTGTAAGTACATTCACCTTACTAGGTCATTTTCAGAGGAACAGATTTGTGGTCACGGCTTCTGCTCCCCGTTTCACGATTGAGAGATGTTTGCTGTGGTGGGGTCGCACCTAGTACGCCTTCTGGTATGAATGCTACCACAGATTGACATGATCCCCGGAGTCGAGACTGGACTCCTCCTGCTGTTCATGCCATGAGTTCTTCAAGCCTACTCTCCTGAGTGAGGCATTGGACTAGTTGAGGTTGAATTCGCTGCTTGGAGTTTGTTCGAAAGAGTTAAGCTGCTTGTCTTAGCACGGTTAGATGCTGGGTGCCTCCTTGAGCACCACCCATACTGAGCTGCGAAGAAGGCCAGTTTGGGCCTTCGGATCTAGGGAAGAATGTCCTAGCTCGAGTTACTTGTGGGTAATAGTAACAGCTTTTGAGTGAGCACGGATGTAAAGGGCGGTTGGAAAGTCTAAGATGATTGAGTACTAGGGGATATTTAGAATAAAACCACTCTGGGGTTGTGTGGTGTGGCGCATTCCGCTGCTGACGCACAGTGGCGCCAGCAGGCTGCTGACACGTCCGGAGGCAGCACCGCCTGGCTGGAGTACGACTTGCAGGGATTTGTGCGCTTCATATAGTCAAGCGCAGAATTAAACAAACTGTAGCAAGGCGGAAGCAATTCTTCCTTATCTTCTTGATCAAAGGGTGGCGATTTACGATCTAACCGAGTAAATGCGCTTCATAACCGACAGCTCCAACCAACTGTCGGTCATGGCGACTACATATTTCGACTCTCACCAGAGCTTCCCCTTTGGCACCGAGTGTTGTTCTTGAAGACAAAGAAGGTGGTGGACCGTAAGCACCAAACATGCACGCTATTTCCAGATTTCTTCCCATTTGCACTCTCGATGTCCCTTTAATCTTCATACCCTAGGCAGGAGCAGGCGGCTTAGGCGAAGACCCCCTTTATTGGCGATACGTGGCTATTGCGAGGCTGTGTTCAGCACACCCCTTCCTCTCAGGGAACCAATGCCGCTCGCACCGTCATGAGGATTCTATTAACTAATAGCAAAGACAGCGCAGAGTGTTCTTCGTCTTCTCCTCATGTGATTGGTGTGGAAGAGGTCATGAAAATGAGCGAGGAAAAGCAGCCTTGTTTGGTAATCCTCCACCTCTTTAGACAAGTGCACGTTCAAGCTCAAGGTGCCTCTAGACAGTCAGCTTAAAAAGTTAGGTATAAACCGTGTTTGAAATTGCCACTAATTTGAAGAAAACCCAAATTGTAAGCTACAATCCTCATCGTCATCTTACTGAGTGCTAAATCGCAGTTGGGGAGGCACCCGACCCGAAAAGACCGAAGGGAGCTTTAACTACCCTGATTTGCAGCTCTCCCACAAATCAAAGGCATTAAATGTTGGAAGAAAGGATTTTGTAAAAGCAATAAACAACCAGGCATACTCATAATTCCATCTCCCAAAAAAACGGTCTTGATTTTAAGTGATTTTATCAAAAGTCAATGATGCAATTCACGGCAGACGCGTTAACAACGGAGGGAAAATAAACCAACAGAAAAAAAAACAATTGTTTAAAAGAAATGCAAAGTAACTTCGCAAACGGTAAAAGGTAAAAAACAAATTTCCTTCATCGGGGCGCAATTACGATCGGCGTGTTTACCGTATTGTAGTTACGCCGTCTTTTGCTGGGCAAGGGCGAATACGTGGATTCCTGACTCAATATCTAAATAACGCAAGGACGACAAGTTGAGGATACAAGGTTATAAGAATGAGGAAGATGAATTGAATAATAGGCCTTAATTAAAACGAACTAGCAGAAATGCAAATCTCAGATGAAGTTCTTACACCTATATTGTTTGTGATTTGTAACTCTTCTGCAGCAGATGCGAGACTTTCAATCTAAAGCCGAGATAATTGTAAAATGGGGTGAGATACATGTAACTTAATGCGGAATTTTATCAATTTTTTCGCTTACGTCTGCTGGCTTTCCGCGTTTTCCTTTTGCCGATGCAGCACCGTTTTCCGACCTACCCAAATCTCCGGTCTTTGGGTCAAGAGGCAAAGCATTTAGTAATAGGAATGCAGCAAAAATAGAAGCCAATAATGCAACCCACCTGCAGTTCTGGTGATACAGATGCAGGCGAGAAGAAGCGAGGTATTAACACAGCCTCAACATGCGCCTTCAGGACGGCCTTATTCCCACTTACAACAGGACCAGTGCATAGGTATTTTGTAAAAGAGAAGTAAGGCGAGGATAGTCAACGGCAAACAAACATACCTCCTTCCACGCACATCCTTTAATGCACCTTCGTCCAACAGTTTGTTAAGGAGGCCCTTTGCAATGTTTACCTCAACTGACAGTCTCTTTGCAATCACGCCAACAGAGAGAACGTCATTCTCCACACACAACAGGATGGCACGACGAAGAAGGCAAATGGACTAGAAAAATGGAAGAATAGCAAAAACAGACTGCTACAGTCCGGGTTTAATGAAAAACAGGCAACCCAAATGAGCAATACTTTGGCCTCCTCCTCGGTTAACTCTGCGAGGGTTGGATCAGTCTTGCTGCCTGCTTCTAGCATTTGGGGCTGAAAAGTGAGAACAAAATCTTTGAATGGCCAGGACGATTTCGGAAAAAACAGACCATCAAAATTGTTCAGCTGACCTTATCTTTGGCACAGGCATTGCACAAATGCGACTGAGGAATATCGGCGTCGTCAATTATGCGGAAACAGACAGCGTGCTGCCACTTCTCACAGCCATCGCAGAGAATCATAACTCCATCATCCTAAACGTATTTAAAAAATTAAAATGAATTAACCCACTAAGTTGACACCACAGGGGCAGGCGACCTCGAATTCCTCTTCCGCTTGCTCATCTGCCTCTGGCTGTGTCGGCTGGTAAGTTGAACGAGGAGTGTGACAAATATTTGAACTCTTTATTGTGATTGCGTGTGATGGTTGCGGCTTTGATTTGGACTAAACATTAGGAAAAAATTAATTAATTAATTCCTGACGAACAGTATTTCTCAAGCTGCAAGAGATGAGAATGGCACAACATCACCTTCATCACTTCTATAGCAGTTTTTAGCTTCTCGGGAGGAGCGGTAATGAGGCTTGGGATGGTATGGACAAGCATACGCACACTGTGAAAGTCCTAAAGATGGTTAAGAAGGTGGAGCACTTACTGTGTCAACTACACCTATCTTTAGGTTGACAGGCTCATTCTGGAAGGTCATTTCTGGATTTTCGTCGAGCTTAAAGCCATTTGGCATGTAATCACAAGGAGCAGCTTTAAGAAAGTAGATACTTAGACTGATGTTGCACAATGTCAAAGAAATCATTGACACGGTGATTTACTATCATGTGCAAGATCCAGAAAAAAAAATTGTTAGCAGTTACAACGCTAAATAGTTATTTTTTTTAAATATTTAGTTGCCTTCTGAAACTCACGCACAAAAGTTTCCATTATTCCTTTGCCTACGATAAATTAACTTTGTGAAGAAAAATTTATTAGACATCATCGATAAATAATGGGAATCACAAGTCTTAACCAAATGGGCCCACATAGCTAACAGCCTTCTGAATGTAAAGCTTAGGATAGAAAGGAAGAGCCCCTGCGCTTACAATCATAATATTGTAGTTTCATTGTCAACATCATTTTCTTGGGCAACGGCGCTAGCATTTTTCCAACAGCCAAAATGGCATTGAGCAAATTCTTTGTCTGTACTTTTACTCTTTCATCTCTAGGAAGGCTAGACGTAGACTTTGCGGAACTAGTTTTTGTTAAAAAAAATTGTAGGCTACTTTATTGACTCCGCTTCTATTGCCATGGAAGCCCCATCTTTGCTATCGTATCGAAATGTGAACGAAAACGACTCCATTACGGTCTAAATTGATCAATCAAAACCAGAAAATGACAAACCTTCGGATCGCTTGGATTCTCGTAAAGAACAAGTGTTGCCTTTCTCAACTTAAAAACACTAGGCATCGTAAAAACCTTACATATCGCCTCTCGATTGCATCAAAGCATCCACGGAGCCAAAACACGACTTTGCAAGTTCCAGGACATGACGCCTCCTCCTTCAGTATTTTTAAGCTTATCCCTTAAAAATTAAGGCATAAATTCATCAAACCTTCTATGTTTTTATCGAAGAACGCGTTATCAGGGAAGAGTTTCCGAACGAATGCAACGTTTGAGACAGCTACAGCAAATAATTTCTTCACAAAAACGAGAGACAAGGTTTCTGTGTTTATTTGCAATGGGAAAGTTTTTTGCCACTATGAAAAACATTAAAAATGATTCTTTTACCTGCCCACCGGTAGGCCTTTGTGTCGTAGCAATGGGCATCTTGGTGACAACGTGTTATCGTTAACGAGAGATGTATTTACTAAAACAAGGAGAAAATTGAGTGGTACGCAAGCATCACAATTCAAGCATAATGCAATAGCTTTCAATCGTGAAAATTCACATCCGAACATAGCATGTTTTGGAGGTTTCCAAAACTACTGTGTTAAAAATGGTTGAAAAGCATCCGTTGTAAAAAACAATACAACCAATTTTAATAAAATAAGGTTGAGTTGAGTAATGCATGGCCTGTAAGTCGCATAATTTGTAATGAGGTGCTTGCCATTCCGTTAATATTATAATATCTACTTGTCGTCTCAAGTAATCGCATTCTATACTTATTTTAAACGCGTAGTGTAGCACCCCAAGCATCCCTAAAAGAAGGAGAGAAGGTGAGGTGTAGGTCAGAATACGTATATTCTAGACGGAAAATATGGGTACTGCCGGCATGGCCGGCAGGCCAGCTCACGCGGATGGCTTCAAGGTGGCCGCTACTGATATCCGACCAACCAACAGTCCAAGCAAGCAATACGCCATACGTCGCACTTAATTCATCCAAAATAAACAAGTCGATGATGCCATAAAGATCTAATATCACGAAGATTGCTAAATATTGCAGTCTTAGCAGTTTGGCCATGTATTTATACGATTTATTTGGCTGACAAACTTTTTGGTGCGAAAGTAAGCTATACTTGAGTAAAGTGAATTAGCTCGCAAGCGGAAAGGGTTGGAAGAAAATTGGTCTCCTAGACAAAGTCACAATGGCCTATCGCGTGAACCTCTGCAGAACATTAAGGCTGGAAAAAACGACAAGCGCGCAGTGCAGATTGTCGCACTCCCAACACTAGTTTTTCCTCCACAGCCACTGATGCAATACTTTACGACTTCCCCAAAAGGAAATGAAGGTTAATGCAGAACAGAGTACATGTATCTGAGACAAAAGAGCGCTAAAAATACCGGTTTAGTTGGGAGGTTTTTTCACGCAATTGCGGAAAAACGACAAAAAATTACACTTGCCAAAAGCGAGAGTAACCCAAACAAATAAATATGCATTCCATTGAGTAGTATGGCTTCTGGCGGAAACCGCCCAATGGGATACCTTTCAGAAAGACGCTGGTAGAAGAGGAAACGCACGCAATTTAGCAAAATTATTAGAATTATCTAATTAATTGAAAAACATCTGTTCGTACTGCAACAATATCTCAGAGTGCGGGCGATCTTGAGCTAGGCAGCAGAACCTACACGATGTTTGTTCTAGTGTTATATCTGCAATGCATGGTTTGTTTAGACTGCTGATAGGCCTTCGCGGACTTCGTTGCATGGGCTAACCTCACAGCCGTACCAGCGTCCCCGGCCCCCCTCCCTTGAATGCATGTTTTCTGCTTTATGCTTAGCATTCTTTCACCTTCGAGGAACGTTTGAGACGCTAAAGTAGTGGAAGAGGAAAGCTGATCTGACTTTTTAGAGTTGCATCCCATTTATGCCGCAAGTGACGCATTGCAGAAGTGCAAAAGAAGTGATCGTGCTTAATGGCTATCTCATTTCCGTGCTTAACATGGGGCACTTACAACTGAAGCCACACTAACCGTGGACTATCGAAAAAGACGACCGGTGAACTAACGTCTCACAACATGTGCATTGATGACTGACAGATCCTATTGTTCCGAAGTAAGCTCGCAATCGGACGAACATCCAGGTCGAGTCGCATCTGCCAGTTGGCCTTCATTGGGTGTCCACTTAAAACTTGCGGCATGGGCTGGCCTAATAACCATGTTAGCGACCTCATTGCTCCCTCTCTTTAGCATATGTATTCTGCCCTATGCTTAGTCTTTGTTTGTTCTCTAGGGATGCTTGGGATACCAGAGTGTTTTTTTGCTTCTGCATCGCGTCATTAATATTCTACGACCAAGCGGAAGGTGTTTATCACAGATTATAGTACTGCATGCTTAGAGTTTTATGTCAACACGAATAAATTAGCAAAAAAGTGCCTTAAAAACTCCGCCTGAAAAATAATGCACATATTTTCAATGCAATCCAGCTTATGTGATAATTACTTCGTAATTATCAATGGCATTTGCAACAGCTGCCTTAACTTTAACATTGCACAGACTATGAAAAATTTACTTTGCAGTAAAAGTGATCTAAATATTTTGCAAATTTGATTTTATGCATTTGTATTTGCCTACTAAGTAATTTAACTTTGTTTGCATGCATCAGCATCTCTGCGTGTGTCATACTCCGCCATTTTCCAGGACTATTTTAATCCGTACTGAGGGCATTGGCGTTTTATTTACTTCTTGCAATGGTGGATTCTAGTCTTCCCGATCCAACAGAGACGTATGTACGGAATTGTACCATTCTTGAGGAAGTTGAAAATCATGAGCCTACGGATGAAGAAGTCAAGATGTATGCAAGGGCCATTGGCATTGATCCTGATAAGGAGGCAGATTTATTGTACATTGCGCGTGAGGGTATTTCCGCCCCGGTTCCCAAGGGCTGGATAGTTCTACAGGTGACTTATTTTGTTGCAATTGCCGTCCTAGATTTCCTGGCATTCGGGTATTTTTTTAATAATTTTTAATAGTGTAAGTAGACTTTATTACTCACTGCTTGATGTCTGGTGTTAGCTTATTTTCTACTTGATCCTAGAATCGGAAAGGAGGGATTTTTTACCAACAGAAATGTTCTGGTGTTTGCATCTGGGACCATCCATTGGATGCTCAATTCCGCCACCGAGTTGTAGAAGCTAGGTCAAAAAAGTCCAAGAGCGGTGAGTGTGAACCTTTTCCCCTGCATCAAGGTTACTTCAAATGTAAACATGATGTTTACCTGGTTTAGTGGGTATGATGTCATTCATTGTGGTTTTTCGAGTTGTCGAATTGGATGCTTGATTTAATAATCCGGCTATCCTTTCGTATTTCATGATGTATGCAGGAAATCCATGTGAATTGCCCCCAGCTGGAAACGAACCAACCCCAGTGAAAACGGAGACTATCTATCAGGCCCTACCGGTGCCTCGGGCCTACCTAAACACGGGTGATGGCGAATTCAAAGTGCCCAGCGTCCCCCAGAGAACAGTTAACGGTCCTAACACCGACCTCCCTTCCCAGGAGGGGGATAGTCCCTCGACTTCCGCTTCCGTACACAGTCTATCTGGTCTCAATTTGCCCCATGTAAACCTCTCACCTACCGGTGGCTCAAAGCAGCGTAAAGTCCTTTCAGAAATTAATACCAGTAATGCAAATTCTGCTACAAAAGCCTGCAGTCGGAGGTATCGTGGTCCAGACGAGAATGCTGACCCAACCGCGTCAGTGGATGCGCTGACAAATCTTGCCGACCGATTCGCCAGTGGGGTACGTCTTTCTGCCTCATCGGAGGATCAGTCACAGAGACGGCGGCACAGTAATAACGAAGCCACCCGCCGTCTGTTTTACGTTCCCGATGGGAACGTGAACTCGTGCCTTTTCTCGCCTCCAGAAAGCCCCCAATCGCGTCCTCGCCATCACCATGGCGGTAAATTTCGTCCTCCAACCGCTGAGGCACCGATGAGACCTGAACTGTCGGCTTCGCCGGCTGACAGGATGGTGGTGGAGCTGGATGGAAATCTCAGCGTGCAGTACTTGCTAGAGGAGCAAAAACGGCTGCATGAGAAGATAGCCTTTTTGAAGGTGTGTGAATTGCATTACCTAATGCAGAGTTGCCTCAGATTGTTGGTGGGGAAGAGAACTGTAGTCTCTAAAATCGAAATGCTTACGGTGGTGAGTAGTGCCGTGACCATGTGCCATGGCAAAGTTAACGCGGTTGAAAGGCTGAGACTTGATTGATGCATCCCTCCAAGTTTATTCTATCCTTAACTAGTCTGCTTTTATATAATTTGGCGCCGATGTCGCGCGTATGCTCAGATATCATTTTCATCTGCACAATGAGACGCATTCATTGCAGCTACCGTGAATGGGTTGGCTGTTGCTTTCCTCACTTTCCCTCGGTCTAGGTGGTAGTCACAGTTGATTGGGGTTTGGCACTTGATTCCCATGCGCATTTTGGATGGTTAAAACTGAATGGTGGGAGTCTAAAAGTCGCTTATTTTTGTCCTTATCAATTCATCCATGGGATCTTAAATTCGGCAGATTGAATTGAGTTGTCACGATTTTTCTGGTCGTGATCCGAGGGAATGTGTTACTTCTCTACGTTAAGTGTTAGTGGTCGTCCAAGGGGGTGGTTTCAACGCACCTCAGACGCGATTGTTTGGGCCATTGTTATCCAAATCTTGCAAGGGCGTTACCGTTTTGTCACGCGGCCTGTCGTCGATTTAGTGGAAATATAAACTAAATCCCATCTCTATTGTCAACGTCAATGCATGAATATCAGTTTTACCGTTTAAATTCGTGGCGACCCTCAACTACCGCCCAATTTGTGAATCGTGGGAGCGGCATGATGCCCTCCACGTTCTTAAAGCGATAGTGATTGTGGGTCAACGACGTTGGTTAACAGAGAAAGTTGTCTCGCCATTGTCATAGGTGACCTACAAGGCGTACAAGCTGCGACTGGCAAATGTCAATGCCAGCATCAAAATGATTCAATCGACGGCCGCTGCTGCTGCTATTGCCTCGCCTACATTTCAGAGTCATCCTTCCCCCGTTGATGGTAATGGGAGTGGTTTTCGAGCATCACCTGCAAACTACTCCAACGCTACTGCGAGTTCAGCTCCGTTAAGGCCCCCGCCATCACGTCGTCTCACAGCTGTGGACGGAGGCTGTCGCACGGATAGGCAGCACAACCCCGCCAATCAAGCTCAGCGTGCTCACTCAATCCAAAAGCATGTTGTTAGCAGGACTTTGCGCAGCAATTTGTAAATGTCCCATCCAAACTTGTGAATCCCGCTCCTCTGTTTATCTCCCCGATCCAGACATTGATCGTTGATGTATTGTGCTTTCCCGTACACGCAAATATGACACAGAGATTGGAGCAAGGTTTACATACAAGCATTCCCAACTCCCAATCACTTGCCATTTTTAGGCTGCACATTTTGCCAAGCATTGTTACCTCATTTTAGTGTGACTGGTGTGGATGTTTTCAAATGAAAACACCGAGACTACGGACCGGTGAATAGACGGAATGATCTTTGGTAGATGGGCTGGCGATGTCTGAGGTGGAGATTTTAGCGGTTGCTAAAGGGATGGGGGGAAGGTTAAGTGGGTTTAGACCCTTAATGAAGGTGTTGGTGGCCAATTCAGGCAGCTGGGATTATTTGTCATTCCCGCTTCTACTTGGTTGTCAATCAGCCGGGTTTGGTGTCTGTTACATTTTAAGTTAGTTTTCACGACCTTAACGCATTTCTTGCGTTTCCCCTATCAATGAACAATTGGAATGTGGCCATTGCACCAAAGGTCAAACATCAAGATCAGCAATGACAATGGAAAGCGTCCTGCACCATATCCTGAAGGAGCTGTGTCACGAGGTGCGTTGCGGACTTCTAAATAAATGGAATTGATGATATACGCTTGAAAAGCTGTCACTGAAGTCAGGCAGCACACAATGGCCTCGACTCGCCTCTCGGTAGTTCAACCTACGACCTACTGCCCCAATGAGGACAATTTACAAACCGTTACCGCGGTTGTTGACTCCTCCCTCGTTCCACCTACGTTCCATGCCCATCCAATGCAGTGACGCTCTACCCTCTCGCCTTTAATCTTCTCGCATCTCCACTGTCAATCCAGATACTCAACCTAAGACTCATTCCCGCCAAACCTACACACAAGCAAGCACAACAACGCTTCAAGTCTTTTGATAATCGAGGCTCGGTGGTCCTCAATGGGACCATAGCAGATTTCCTGAGCGAGAATTTCTGTTTCTCCAACTTCTTTACAGAATTCGCTTTAAGCCGCTAAAGCGCCCAAATCGCCGATAATTGATGTCCTTTAAAATGTTTGATCAGGGGAGTTGAATGCTTGAAAATTGCAATGGAATATGGGCAAAATGTACAGAGGCATTGCTAAATGTGTTCGTGAGTGAGGGTGGTGAGAAGAGGATGCGGTTTCCCCTTTGTAGAGGATGGCGAAGGTCTGCGGAATCCGCAATTATGCGCAAATCCATATAATTATCAAGCCCCGTGCAGTCAACACGAAGAACTTCCTTATCGCTTAAGAGTGACACGGTGATGTCGGAAGAGCCTAATTATCCGTGCTAACTAACTGACTCGCTCGCATCCTAGCAAACTCAACCATGAGCCAATCGTCGTGAGAAACGAGCACGCCACGACAAACCACTTAGCGTTCAGAAACGCCTACCAATCAGCGTCACGACAAAGTCTTCCTTTGATTAGCTGAGGGCTTCCATTTCAGTGCCGTGTCCACACACGTCGCAACATTGGCGGATTACGCGGCAGGCAACACAAGACGAGTGAAGCGATGGAACAACAATCACCTCATCGTTGTCCGTTCTGTCGAAAGCTCTTCTTCTCCTGCATTGGGTACGGGCAGCATTGCCAAGCATTTCCGTACGTCTGCAATGCTCGTGCTCTCTTGCCTGATGCACAGAAGGGAAACAGAGGAGACAGTCTTTGCTTGTACCTGTGTCCCCTCTGTCAATTTGGCAACAAATAGCGAATTCTGTGAAGAAGTTGGGAATATGCAGCGGTCCTAATGAGGGGCGCTCAGCGTCGATTAATAAAAGGCTGCAAGTGTTGGTGTGCGGGCTTGTGTAGGAGGGTTGTTGGGGGAGTGGCAGAAAGTGAGTATCAGGGGTGAGAGTGGAGACGCGAGAAGGTTAAGGGCAGGAGAGTGTTTTGCGTCACTGCATCGAATCAGATGGGCATGGGACGCAGGTCAAAGGAGGGAGAAGTCAACAACAGTGGTAACAGTTGGTTAAATTGTCCCGTAGTGTGGGACTCTTTGCTTGTCATTTGGTCATCACTGATGTTGACGTTTTGTCGCTGTTGTAGTAACTATATTGTAATTGCTCACCGAGAAAAAGCGGTTTCGATGACATCGTCCAGTATGCAGTACATTACGCAGTGAATTGAGAACTAACGTTAAAGTAACAGACAGCCGACAGAGGCATTTGTCTCCGAAGTAGAAGCAACTTTCCATGAGTACATCACCAATGTCTCTTATTTGGAAGCCCAAAACGCAATTCGTGACACATTCTCCTTCAAGATATTGTGCAGGACGCTTTTCTAAAAAAGGACAAATGTCGACGATGACCTCTAGTAGGAAGGAAGTGCTTCAAAACAGTCACAAGGGAGCTAATGGGGATGGAACTGACACTCAGATCCGTTGAATGGCTTTCATCTGTCCACCAACATCCTCAGTAGAAGGCTAAGCCAATTTAACCACTCAACCCTCCTTCCGTCGACCACCCAATTCTCCGCCTCATGCACCGCCAACCTACCTATTCACAGAACATTTCGTCCATCAAGTGCACGTGCATTGCCACCGTGCTTGCCATGAGGTCAAAAGCTCTCAGCCACAATTAGTAGGAAGCGAAAATACCACCCTAAGAAATAGGATCTCAGCTCTCAATCACTCGTGAGGCACCGTCTGGGCGTAGTAATTGGAAGAGAGGCAGACTTCCTTCAAATAAGCATCAAAACAATGCAGGTGGGGTGCTTAGACCAGATGGTGTGTCAATGAATAAGCGCTGCCGGTGTCTGAGACGTAGGTTTGGCCAGTCGACAGAGCGATGGGGAAAGGGTTCAGTTGGTTTAATTCCTCGAGGCAGCTCCCACTACTGTTGGCCGTTCTCGCTTCTACCCAGTAGCCATGCAGATAAGTCGGGTGTCTGTTCCACGTTGCGAGAGCCCCCTTTACAGTACCGCGACGCATTTCTTGCCAACCATGGCAATTGGAGCGTCTCTTTGCAAAAGTGAGCATCCCGCATCCGCTGCGAATATAATTTCCCTGCTGGTTGTCAATCACTAATCGGCAAACGCACATCAAACTACTCAACCATTGACAGTCGCGTTTAACCCGACGGATGTGATGGGCCTTCTTCACCAAATGTTTCCGCGTCTGTGTTAACGGCCTTATTCTTTCCGTTTAGACATCCATCAACGTGGCACCTCTTCTAAGATTGTGCTAAACCGTCCGCAGAATGCAGGCTTGATGTTGACTCTTGAGTAGTGGCAAACAAAACTGTTAATTTTGAAATGAATGTTAAAGTAAGAAATTGAAATGCCCACTTCTGACGCATCAGTAGAATCGTCATCAGCAATGCTAATTTACCTTTTGTGGATATTTAATTTCCTCCAGCAATTTCACCCGCAAGTTCCCCATTCTCTTAGCTGGTTAACGTCACCAAGCAAAACGAATTCTCCCTCAAGGCGCCTGTGGTTGTCGTTTTGAATAACGTCCGGTGGAAAAAATCCATATTTCCTCGACCTTGAACCATTGACACGAGGCGTGCACACATGCGGTGGAGGCAAGGCGAGCCTAAACACTCAATATGAGCAACAAAATGGCCTCGCTTTCAACCCCCGACACCACAGAGGAGTACTCTGTGGAGGTGAAGCCCGAAGTGCGCCTCCGTTATCCCACCAGGGCTCCGTTCATGCGCTACATGCAGAAGTTGGTGACGCCCAAGGCGGGTGGTGAAAAGGCATTGCTGGAGAAACGACCCGCCCCAGCCTACATGCTAGAACCGTGGCCGAAGAGCAACACATTCACTATGATCAAAAATGAGCGCATCAAAGAGCTGAGAAGACAAGCTGACGAGAGACGCCGAAGTGAGTTGGAACGCTGTCGTGTGCTCGGCAATGTGGCTCGCAAGGTTCCACGCCAGTATCGACAACCCTTCACTGCACACAACAATTTGAAGGAACTCATCTACGATGAAAATCTGAAGGAGGTGCATGCCCATGGCAGGCTGTTTGGGCCGCCCGAATTGACCTACCAACCGAGACGCAAGCACAATGTGCCGTTGTTGGAGCAGACACGAGTTGATGTCGCCGTCTCCAAAGACACGAAGGATGCACTTGGCGACAAGCAGGGTGTCTCCTCCGGCGAAAGCGGCACCAGTAAGCGCACCGACTCCAATTCTCTGGACTCATCACAGAAGGAGAGTGTTTATGACGAAACCATATTGCCACAATCGGCACATGATGATACGTCCAATCGCATGTCGCTAGTGCGTCCAGCAACCACTGCTGCCGCTGCCACTGCTGCTACTGCTACTACTACCACAACTACTACGCCTTCTGGTGGTGTTGGTGGTGGCGGTGGAGGATCCACCTCGTCTGGTGTGGGAATGCGCTCACCTGAAGCCGGTGATGACAACTTTGACCAGGTGAACACCTTCATTGCGGACAGACGAAAGATTTGCATGGTTAATTTGGCTATTCGCACAAAGGAGGGGGAGATAGCGAGGCTCAACAAGATGCTCGAGGATGAGGCAGCATTTCTGGCGAATGAAGAGAAGGAACTCATCATTCGACACGATGAGCACGACAAGTATTTGAAGGCGATCTGTCTACGAACGGCAGAGGCGATTAAGAAGGCGGACGCAGAGACTCGGAAGAGGGTCCAAATCACTGACAAGATAAAAAGGACTCGCTACAAGTTGGCGCACATGAATGCGGAGTGCATCAATTTGGAAGAGGAGTTTCTGCGTTTGAGCACGTACAAAGACTTCCTCGACTCGGTGGCAAGGACCTTGGCGGAGACTCGCGCCAATGATGAGCGCGTGGCCATGCAATTCTTAGCAGCCGAAGCAAATGCCAATGCCAATGCCAATGCGGAGGTGGCAGAACCGACTGCCAACGATGCAAGTAGAGAAGACGCCTCGCACTCAGCCATTCACACTTTCTTCCGTAGCCCACAGGACCTAGTGGACATTCTCGCCGAGTTGGAGTCCAATAACCTAACCTTGATCGAGAATGTTCAGGAGCAGGAGGAGGCCTGTGAGCGACTGCGCTTGAAAGCCGCCAGACTGCAGAAGGTGCTTGACGTCGAACGCGCCAGTGTGGACGAGCACATTGCTCGAGAGGAGGAGATCATTGCTATGCTGATGCGAGAGATCTCAGACATAGAGGATTCCCGAGAGCAAATCAAGGACTTCACGCTATTGGAGCGTTATGACGCCTTCTCACTAGGCAGCATCGACCAATTCGATCCTCCGTGGCTGCGAGAGTCGCGCAGTCGACGAACGTTGGATGGCGAGGTGGAGAAGCCAACAGTGGGCCAGCTGCTGGACATTCTTCATGAACAAATTCACAAACTCTATTGCAGGATATTCGGCACCGACGCAACCACACGATTGGACACACTGATGATGCTGAAGCTTCTTGAGACGGCCACCGATGATCTGGCTCGCAGCCTTGCAAAGTACAGTCGCATAGAAGTGCTGAAGGCAAAGAAAACAGTGGATGAACACAACAGACTCTTGGCACGGCAGCGTCAGAAGGAGGTGGAGGCGTTGGCGCATGAAGCGAAGTTGAAGAGGGCAATCGCCAAGTCGAAGGAGCCGCCCAGATGGCATAGGGGACGACGAATAATCGAGCGTTCACAACCACCCAGGGAGAAGCAGGTAGCAGGCGTTGAGGTGCGTCAAGAAACTGTGCCCGTTGAGGACGTGGACGCAGAGTTGTTTGTGTAACGCTGGTCGGCGAAGGCTGCAGAACAACCAACGCCCATGTGATTGGCAACGTGCTTTCCTCGAACACAACGGGGACAGCGACAGTGACGCTTTTGAAGTGCATGAATAAATTGGGCATCTGTGTGGCGAATATCTTAGCTTGATTGACGAAAGCACTTACGCAATGGGCGCACTGCCAACTGAGAGAGGAGTGCGAGCCAATAAAATTCGCAATGTTTAGCAGCGATTCTGCTGATTTGCGTCCCAATGCCTGTTGTGTCAGTCCGGAAGGTTGGCAGTTTCCTTCTAAGCAGTTGGTAGTGGAGAGCGTCAACGGGCGCACACGGTCACTTCTTTGCACACCTCCGACTTGCTTAACCTCACCAGCGTCACCAACTGCGGCCACCCTAGTGCTCGAAGGCTTGCCATACAATAGACCAACCATTCACCCACCAAACAACTTGTGTCAAAAGACGAGAGTTTGCATTTGAACGATAGGCCAAAATGTGTTCAGCATTTACAACTCTGACCACACAAGGTGGCTTACAATTTGAAATTCTACGCAGCCAGACTAACATACGAGCACTCTCAACTCTCAATCACTCGTGAGAAACTGTCTGCGCGTAGAAGTTAGAGGCGAGGCCGCCTTCCCTCATTATAAGAAGCAGGACAATGTGGGTGGGGTGCACAGACGAGATGGTGTGTCACTGGGTAGAATGCCGGCGTCTGAGGCGAAGGCACAGTTGGTCAATAAAGCGACGGGGAAGGGTTCACTTGGTTTCGTTCCTCGAGGCAGCTCCTACCACCATTGGCCATTCCCGCTTCTAATCAGTCGACATGCAGTTAAGTCGGGTGTCTGTTGCTCTTTGCATGAGTTCTCTTTTCATTGTCGCAACCTAATTCTTACCGAAGATGGCAATCGAAGCGTCTCCCTATCAACTAACAGTTGGAACATGTCCATTGTAGCACCTATGAACCGTCAACGTCTGAAATAACTAAATGACCATGCGGCGAGTTCTGCACTACGTCCAAGGGTGAATACGTTAAGATGTGCCTGGCGAAGTCGAATCGCATGCTATGGCTTGAAATTTTTGACGGAAAAGTTGTGGCATCAATGGTGGTGGTATTAATGTGGGGTGGTGGCGGGCCGGGGGACGAAGGAAAGGGGAGGCCGAATGGGTGAGTTGACACATTCAGCATGCTCTATGTTAGACAAAGATACAGACGAATGACAACGAAGGTTGTCTGCGTCCGTCCAAATGTCCATCGAGTAAGAAGAGGCGAAGTGAGTGTGAGGAACCACTTAGACTCTTGCAGAGGTTATTAGAATTCGTTAATCAGTGGCAAGGGGAAGCGCCTTGTTTAGCAGGGGCGCCAAACTCTTTGTAATTAAGGCACAGGCGTATCCTGCCACTGCTTCCATTTCCCAATTCCACAAAGCAGGTCCATCGTGCCTTCCATGGCTCAACATGATAATAATCACCGAGCACTGTGCAGTCACCGCCAAAATCTTCTTTGTCGCATGAGTGTGGGGTAGTTTGGTCGTAACCTCTCAATTGTCGGTCATTTCACCTTGGCGACTCTGAGATTGCAAATTTAGTGACGGATTTTGACACTGTCATGTAGTTAATCACACTGTCGTGTGATGAAGCGTTTACTGTTTAGTAGTTTAGAACATGCAGGCAAATTGTATGCCGAGTTAATGCAAAAGGCAAGTCCATCGGACTAGCAAATAGTCACACTCATCCGCCAATTTGAGACACAACTATTTACTCACTAAATGCGAACAAACTTATCGGATTGATGGTCATCCTTCTTACGCATCGCCAACCAGATGGCTAGCTTGCATCAACCATCAGCAATCGACGTGCGGAACGAGCTCTCCTCCACCATCCACTCAGCGTTCAGGCGCACCGGCTAAGCAACGTTCAGACGAAGTCTTCCTTTCATTGGCTGAAGGCTTCTATTTAAGCAACATCGGCGCACACGTTGCAACAGTGGTGGAAAACGTGCAACACAAGCCAAGCGAACGAGTGGGACAGCAACCACCACATTGTCATCCGGCGTGTCGAAAGCTGTTTTCTTCTGCATGGCGTGTCGTCAAAATTTCCAAGCATTTCGACGCGTCTTTGGTGATCAATTTCACCTCGCTGATGAACTAGAGGGCAGCAACAAAGTCCGCAGTCTTCACTTCTACTAGTTTCAGTGTTTCAGCCACTAGGGAGTATAGAAGCACTTCTCCACGTGTTGCCAACATTGCAATGCAACATTCAAATAGCAAGGCTGTCCTCAATTCCACAGCAAGTATTCCCCCGAGCCGCAGCAGAAGGGGCGATTATCGTCAAAGAGCCATGGCAGAAGGACGAATAGGAAGCGCACCCTTTCCCATGTGAGACAGCAAAAATGCTCCCATCAACAGTTTGTGTGAGTCATCATCCCAGTCAACGCAGGTCACCAGCACCGAGGGAGAGGAGCTGCGTTTGTTGCTGATCGAGTACCCCACCAATGCTCTCCTGGCATGGACCGCAAAATAAGCGAACAGGCAACGTGCCTCGCAGCAAAGCTGGATCCACTAGCTAAATCATTAGCTGCATACTGTCACCTCTCGTAAACGAGGTTAGTCTTTCAGCATTAAAGGTGACGAATTATGAGGTGGTGGAGCCACGCAAGTCACGACGGGCCTTTCTTATCGCACTGAGAAAGGGAAGCACCGGTAGCCTACAGCTGAGCCACGGTTGCAGAAGTTTTGGCGCCTTCGCGAAAAACGCGCCTTTTCCTGATCTTACATCCGTGACTTCCGCGATGGACTGCATGGATGTGAGCATTTCTGCACAATCGGCTCTAATGTTGCATAGTGTCGGGTATAATGAGCATGGAAAGGAAGAGCAAAGGTGGGCCGCAAAATGCTCAACCCCATTTATGTGATTCTGACGATGGCAGAGGAAATCCGCGATGCAGCTTTTACTTTTCAGTTATTAAATATGCTGCAGTGATTGGCCTTTATCCCCAAACATTGCAGCACCCTCATTAACATGCATGACGGCAGCTCCTGATTCAAGCTCGAGCTGAATCGTTTGATCCTAACTCACACGAAAGTGACGTTCAGTTGGTCGGTGGGTGGTCTTCGAAGGTCGCCCATTTTCGCCCAGTGGAAAGGCGGTCTCCGAATATCGTTCGGAAGGCGTGAGAACACGGCAAGCACTACCCACCCTTGCAGGCACAAACGCCAGTGACACGTGCTTTTGCAAAGGAACACAGAAGACAGAGAAGGCATCGTCGACTGTGTTAGTAAGAGACTGACGAAACGAATGAAGAAGAAGATGATGATGACGGTGGTGTTGAGGGAGGGGAGGGCAACGAGGGGCGAACTGTTCACCATCTAAACAATGGCACGGCATCACCAGCATTAGTCACCAGCAGGGCAGTTGGAGGTGCGAGGGGACCAGCACATTCTCCTATTTCTCCAACTTTTTTACTCAACGCGCTGTTGGATGCCGGTGAGCTCAAATGCCGTACAAATGAGACAATGTGAGGCGTTTGATGAAGGCAGTCGGATGTTGGAATGTAGAATTGCAATAATGGCAAAGCGTGGAGAAGTGTGCTCGCAGTCGTTTGTGGATGCAACACCGAAATTGAGAGAGGGACACAGGTACAAGTAAAGAAAGCTTCCTCTGTGTCCCTTCTGCGGATGAGGCAAGAGAGTTCGAGCATTTCAGACGTACGGAAATGCTTGGCAATGCTGCCCTTACCCTATGCAGGAGAAGAAGAGCTTCCGACAGAACGGGCAACGATGGGATGATTGTTGTTCCATTCCTTCGCTTGTGCTGTGTTGCGCATTTTACACCAGCGTAGCGTTGTGTGTGGCCACCGAACTAAAATAACAGCCCTCAGCCAATTAAGATCTTCTTTGTAATTGTACAATGCTGGAAATGCATATCATTTTGGCCAGTTAGTGTAACCCACCGACCTTTGCCATCCTCTGCGCAGGGAAAATCGCACCCTCCTCTCATCACCCGACCCACAGTCTATGCCAGATTGGGGCCTTCGGGACGGACAGGAGAAGCAGTGTCGACCTCGCATCTACTAGTGCTCCACTCAACAGTCCAGCTGCAGGGAACGCGGAAGAAGACGAAGATTGCGTGCAAGCTGGTCGGACTATCGGTGTGTCAGGTGACGCCCAGCCACTTCACGCAACCGCCAATCGACGCTTAATGTAGCCCACCAACACCAAATAATCAGAGGCAGACCAGCCTTCGTTCTCGCACGTCTGTCCCATCGCGTGGCATGCGGCCCCGATGTATGTGCCAGGATGAGGATAGTTGGCGCTCCACCGGAATACACAGAACGAGACAAATGCCGCGATGGACTCCAGAACACTTCTCCGCCTTTGGCTACTATTGCAATGCCGTGTTCAAGCATCCCACTCGCTTGATCAAACACCTCTAAACGATTTAGCAGCAAGACGCGAATGCTATAAAAAAGTTGGAAGTGTGCTGACATCCGTTTGGATTGCACTCAGCCTGATAATGAAAGTGCCAAAGGTGATAATGTGCTTGCGTGTGTTAGACGGTTGAATTGAGGAAAGCGAAGGTTAGTATGAGGCCAGACATTTGGTAAGGGGTTGTTTAGCGTCACCGTACCGAATCAGATAGACATGGAACGTAGGTTCGACGAGGGAGGAGTTAACATCCGTAGTAACGATTGGTTGGATTTTCTTTATGTGCTTGGTGCTCTTTGCGGGTCGTAGGTTGTACAGCCCAAATGCAATTTCAAGCCATAGCATGCGATTCGACTTCGCCAGGCACATCTTAACGTATTCACCCTTGGACGTAGTGCAGAACTCGCCGCATGGTCATTTAGTTATTTCAGACGTTGACGGTTCATAGGTGCTACAATGGACATGTTCCAACTGTTAGTTGATAGGGAGACGCTTCGATTGCCATCTTCGGTAAGAATTAGGTTGCGACAATGAAAAGAGAACTCATGCAAAGAGCAACAGACACCCGACTTAACTGCATGTCGACTGATTAGAAGCGGGAATGGCCAATGGTGGTAGGAGCTGCCTCGAGGAACGAAACCAAGTGAACCCTTCCCCGTCGCTTTATTGACCAACTGTGCCTTCGCCTCAGACGCCGGCATTCTACCCAGTGACACACCATCTCGTCTGTGCACCCCACCCACATTGTCCTGCTTCTTATAATGAGGGAAGGCGGCCTCGCCTCTAACTTCTACGCGCAGACAGTTTCTCACGAGTGATTGAGAGTTGAGAGTGCTCGTATGTTAGTCTGGCTGCGTAGAATTTCAAATTGTAAGCCACCTTGTGTGGTCAGAGTTGTAAATGCTGAACACATTTTGGCCTATCGTTCAAATGCAAACTCTCGTCTTTTGACACAAGTTGTTTGGTGGGTGAATGGTTGGTCTATTGTATGGCAAGCCTTCGAGCACTAGGGTGGCCGCAGTTGGTGACGCTGGTGAGGTTAAGCAAGTCGGAGGTGTGCAAAGAAGTGACCGTGTGCGCCCGTTGACGCTCTCCACTACCAACTGCTTAGAAGGAAACTGCCAACCTTCCGGACTGACACAACAGGCATTGGGACGCAAATCAGCAGAATCGCTGCTAAACATTGCGAATTTTATTGGCTCGCACTCCTCTCTCAGTTGGCAGTGCGCCCATTGCGTAAGTGCTTTCGTCAATCAAGCTAAGATATTCGCCACACAGATGCCCAATTTATTCATGCACTTCAAAAGCGTCACTGTCGCTGTCCCCGTTGTGTTCGAGGAAAGCACGTTGCCAATCACATGGGCGTTGGTTGTTCTGCAGCCTTCGCCGACCAGCGTTACACAAACAACTCTGCGTCCACGTCCTCAACGGGCACAGTTTCTTGACGCACCTCAACGCCTGCTACCTGCTTCTCCCTGGGTGGTTGTGAACGCTCGATTATTCGTCGTCCCCTATGCCATCTGGGCGGCTCCTTCGACTTGGCGATTGCCCTCTTCAACTTCGCTTCATGCGCCAACGCCTCCACCTCCTTCTGACGCTGCCGTGCCAAGAGTCTGTTGTGTTCATCCACTGTTTTCTTTGCCTTCAGCACTTCTATGCGACTGTACTTTGCAAGGCTGCGAGCCAGATCATCGGTGGCCGTCTCAAGAAGCTTCAGCATCATCAGTGTGTCCAATCGTGTGGTTGCGTCGGTGCCGAATATCCTGCAATAGAGTTTGTGAATTTGTTCATGAAGAATGTCCAGCAGCTGGCCCACTATTGGCTTCTCCACCTCGCCATCCAACGTTCGTCGACTGCGCGACTCTCGCAGCCACGGAGGATCGAATTGGTCGATGCTGCCTAGTGAGAAGGCGTCATAACGCTCCAATAGCGTGAAGTCCTTGATTTGCTCTCGGGAATCCTCTATGTCTGAGATCTCTCGCATCAGCATAGCAATGATCTCCTCCTCTCGAGCAATGTGCTCGTCCACACTGGCGCGTTCGACGTCAAGCACCTTCTGCAGTCTGGCGGCTTTCAAGCGCAGTCGCTCACAGGCCTCCTCCTGCTCCTGAACATTCTCGATCAAGGTTAGGTTATTGGACTCCAACTCGGCGAGAATGTCCACTAGGTCCTGTGGGCTACGGAAGAAAGTGTGAATGGCTGAGTGCGAGGCGTCTTCTCTACTTGCATCGTTGGCAGTCGGTTCTGCCACCTCCGCATTGGCATTGGCATTGGCATTTGCTTCGGCTGCTAAGAATTGCATGGCCACGCGCTCATCATTGGCGCGAGTCTCCGCCAAGGTCCTTGCCACCGAGTCGAGGAAGTCTTTGTACGTGCTCAAACGCAGAAACTCCTCTTCCAAATTGATGCACTCCGCATTCATGTGCGCCAACTTGTAGCGAGTCCTTTTTATCTTGTCAGTGATTTGGACCCTCTTCCGAGTCTCTGCGTCCGCCTTCTTAATCGCCTCTGCCGTTCGTAGACAGATCGCCTTCAAATACTTGTCGTGCTCATCGTGTCGAATGATGAGTTCCTTCTCTTCATTCGCCAGAAATGCTGCCTCATCCTCGAGCATCTTGTTGAGCCTCGCTATCTCCCCCTCCTTTGTGCGAATAGCCAAATTAACCATGCAAATCTTTCGTCTGTCCGCAATGAAGGTGTTCACCTGGTCAAAGTTGTCATCACCGGCTTCAGGTGAGCGCATTCCCACACCAGACGAGGTGGATCCTCCACCGCCACCACCAACACCACCAGAAGGCGTAGTAGTTGTGGTAGTAGTAGCAGTAGCAGCAGTGGCAGCGGCAGCAGTGGTTGCTGGACGCACTAGCGACATGCGATTGGACGTATCATCATGTGCCGATTGTGGCAATATGGTTTCGTCATAAACACTCTCCTTCTGTGATGAGTCCAGAGAATTGGAGTCGGTGCGCTTACTGGTGCCGCTTTCGCCGGAGGAGACACCCTGCTTGTCGCCAAGTGCATCCTTCGTGTCTTTGGAGACGGCGACATCAACTCGTGTCTGCTCCAACAACGGCACATTGTGCTTGCGTCTCGGTTGGTAGGTCAATTCGGGCGGCCCAAACAGCCTGCCATGGGCATGCACCTCCTTCAGATTTTCATCGTAGATGAGTTCCTTCAAATTGTTGTGTGCAGTGAAGGGTTGTCGATACTGGCGTGGAACCTTGCGAGCCACATTGCCGAGCACACGACAGCGTTCCAACTCACTTCGGCGTCTCTCGTCAGCTTGTCTTCTCAGCTCTTTGATGCGCTCATTTTTGATCATAGTGAATGTGTTGCTCTTCGGCCACGGTTCTAGCATGTAGGCTGGGGCGGGTCGTTTCTCCAGCAATGCCTTTTCACCACCCGCCTTGGGCGTCACCAACTTCTGCATGTAGCGCATGAACGGAGCCCTGGTGGGATAACGGAGGCGCACTTCGGGCTTCACCTCCACAGAGTACTCCTCTGTGGTGTCGGGGGTTGAAAGCGAGGCCATTTTGTTGCTCATATTGAGTGTTTAGGCTCGCCTTGCCTCCACCGCATGTGTGCACGCCTCGTGTCAATGGTTCAAGGTCGAGGAAATATGGATTTTTTCCACCGGACGTTATTCAAAACGACAACCACAGGCGCCTTGAGGGAGAATTCGTTTTGCTTGGTGACGTTAACCAGCTAAGAGAATGGGGAACTTGCGGGTGAAATTGCTGGAGGAAATTAAATATCCACAAAAGGTAAATTAGCATTGCTGATGACGATTCTACTGATGCGTCAGAAGTGGGCATTTCAATTTCTTACTTTAACATTCATTTCAAAATTAACAGTTTTGTTTGCCACTACTCAAGAGTCAACATCAAGCCTGCATTCTGCGGACGGTTTAGCACAATCTTAGAAGAGGTGCCACGTTGATGGATGTCTAAACGGAAAGAATAAGGCCGTTAACACAGACGCGGAAACATTTGGTGAAGAAGGCCCATCACATCCGTCGGGTTAAACGCGACTGTCAATGGTTGAGTAGTTTGATGTGCGTTTGCCGATTAGTGATTGACAACCAGCAGGGAAATTATATTCGCAGCGGATGCGGGATGCTCACTTTTGTAAAGAGACGCTCCAATTGCCATGGTTGGCAAGAAATGCGTCGCGGTACTGTAAAGGGGGCTCTCGCAACGTGGAACAGACACCCGACTTATCTGCATGGCTACTGGGTAGAAGCGAGAACGGCCAACAGTAGTGGGAGCTGCCTCGAGGAATTAAACCAACTGAACCCTTTCCCCATCGCTCTGTCGACTGGCCAAACCTACGTCTCAGACACCGGCAGCGCTTATTCATTGACACACCATCTGGTCTAAGCACCCCACCTGCATTGTTTTGATGCTTATTTGAAGGAAGTATGCCTCTCTTCCAATTACTACGCCCAGACGGTGCCTCACGAGTGATTGAGAGCTGAGATCCTATTTCTTAGGGTGGTATTTTCGCTTCCTACTAATTGTGGCTGAGAGCTTTTGACCTCATGGCAAGCACGGTGGCAATGCACGTGCACTTGATGGACGAAATGTTCTGTGAATAGGTAGGTTGGCGGTGCATGAGGCGGAGAATTGGGTGGTCGACGGAAGGAGGGTTGAGTGGTTAAATTGGCTTAGCCTTCTACTGAGGATGTTGGTGGACAGATGAAAGCCATTCAACGGATCTGAGTGTCAGTTCCATCCCCATTAGCTCCCTTGTGACTGTTTTGAAGCACTTCCTTCCTACTAGAGGTCATCGTCGACATTTGTCCTTTTTTAGAAAAGCGTCCTGCACAATATCTTGAAGGAGAATGTGTCACGAATTGCGTTTTGGGCTTCCAAATAAGAGACATTGGTGATGTACTCATGGAAAGTTGCTTCTACTTCGGAGACAAATGCCTCTGTCGGCTGTCTGTTACTCTAACGTTAGTTCTCAATTCACTGCGTAATGTACTGCATACTGGACGATGTCATCGAAACCGCTTTTTCTCGGTGAGCAATTACAATATAGTTACTACAACAGCGACAAAACGTCAACATCAGTGATGACCAAATGACAAGCAAAGAGTCCCACACTACGGGACAATTTAACCAACTGTTACCACTGTGGTTGACTTCTCCCTCCTTTGACCTGCGTCCCATGCCCATCTGATTCGATGCAGTGACGTAAAACACTCTCCTGCCCTTAACCTTCTCGCGTCTCCACTCTCACCCCTGATACTCACTTTCTGCCACTCCCCCAACAACCCTCCTACACAAGCCCGCACACCAACACTTGCAGCCTTTTATTAATCGACGCTGAGCGCCCCTCATTAGGACCGCTGCATATTCCCAACTTCTTCACAGAATTCGCTATTTGTTGCCAAATTGACAGAGGGGACACAGGTACAAGCAAAGACTGTCTCCTCTGTTTCCCTTCTGTGCATCAGGCAAGAGAGCACGAGCATTGCAGACGTACGGAAATGCTTGGCAATGCTGCCCGTACCCAATGCAGGAGAAGAAGAGCTTTCGACAGAACGGACAACGATGAGGTGATTGTTGTTCCATCGCTTCACTCGTCTTGTGTTGCCTGCCGCGTAATCCGCCAATGTTGCGACGTGTGTGGACGCGGCACACTACTCAAGAATCAACATCAAGCCTGCATTATGCGGATGGTTTTGGACGAAATGTAGTACTTCTTGGTAGTGTTCTTTTCATGCTGATTCATTTCATATAGCTGTGTCATATATAGTTGTCTGAGGTGTTGTCGTTTCCAAAATGGTCATTCCGTTGGAACTGTCTGCATCCGGTTTAGATTCCACTGCTAATCAGCATCTGAAGAGCAAAGCTAAACTCATAGGAAGGAATCAATTTTGTTTTTCATGGCTACCTGTGCTGATGATGCCGATATAGCCCGATTCACTTGACACCATTGTGTGTCGGTGCGCTACATAAATTGATGCGCTTGCTGGTCTCGCCTTCTTTATGTTATCAGCTTTGACGTTTTAGACGTTTTAATTTGGTGGAACTGAAAATTTACTAATGCAGTCCCTGCTGTCACTTTTAGTTTCCTTCCTTGCCAATTCGAGAAGGTCTTGCCGGACCCAAGCATCCTCCTTGGCCTCTGGAGGTCGCTGTTAAAACTCTGCTTTGCTTAATTCTCTAGCCTTGCATGCGCCAGCTTCAGTGGACTTATCCACTGGTGTGCTGCTTTAAGGCATTTCCACTTAGCACGTTGTTAGGGGAGGATGCAGTAAATTAATCCACTTTCTGTCAGCAGACCACTAACTAGCGCCTCTGTAGCTGAGTCTTATTGCAGAGGAAGTGGCTTTTGACTCTGGCATGCATGAAGATGCCATGCTTTTTGCTGCAACCATTTAAGAAGAGGGTATTCGGCCCTCTTCTTGCCATTCTGTCTCACTATCGCACAACTCCACACCAAGATCCTAGCTGACCCAACACTTGCTTGTCAGAGCCTAACAGAGTGGTTTGTTACACTGGGCTGATTAATTATGCAAGTTATTTGGAACACTTGTTTGGGAGGCGGTCTTCTGGCTATTACTTTCATTTGCCTTAACAGAGGTGTTGCAATGCAGTATCCCAACACCTGACTTTCCTAATTGGTCATGTTGGAAGAGAATGTAGAGACAGAGGCATTAACTGACTGATCACTGCAAACAGCTGCACGGTAATACAGTGTTTCTTAAGACCTATGCGTTCAACCCTATTGCCACTTCAATAAACTCCGACTTCTCTTCTTACTCAAATCATTAAGTAGTATATTCCCCACTTCTTGAGTTTAATGGAACTTGTGGGAAGACTGCATACGTTAAAACTTCAGGACAAATACAAAAAACGCAGTTTTTTAACAGGGTCTAAATCACCAAAATTTTATGCTTTCCCTTCAACTTTCTTAAATACGCCATTTGTGAAAGAGATTGTGTCGTTTTCTTGTTGTACACAAGACCATTCACACTGGGGCGGGAGATGATTGCGACAAATCAAAATTCTTCGGAGCTTTTAAGGGTAATATCATTTTTTAGAGGTGATGAGCAAATTGGAAGCATGACTTGGGTGTTTGTAGCGTTCAGTGCCGATTAAGGAGACTTCAAGGCACAAAAACGACTCCCGCACTTCATTATTAACAGCACCCAATTGCCTTTACCCACATAGTGGAGGCAACCCTTCGAAGAAAACCATTTGTAGCACCAATCAGATGAGCGAGGAGAGGAGTGTCAGGATTTGGAACATTTAAGACCTCTTGGAGGTTGGGAAATGGACGGTTCCCGGGGCTGATTGCAGCCACAATCCTATTTGCTGCCTGCTGAACCCTAGAACGGAACTGGTCATAAAATGCTGTTATATGGTGAATGCTAACTTTATTGTGTTGGATCACAGGACAAAACCTCTCTGCCACTAGACAGACAAGGCCGGTAGGGCTGGGCGTCCCTGTAAGCCGGACTGAAAGCTTTTCAATGCCACCAGCCTCGTCTGCACCGATTTGCCATACGCCATTCTCAGGACTGTCTCGTACCCCACAGCCGCGCACGACAACATGAGTGGAGGAAGATTTGACAGCCAAAATGGACATCACCTTCCCAATGCAATTTGTGGCATGTCTCAATCTAAAAGTGCTTCGCCGTTTCAAATCCAATCTATTCGTGGCTACCAAGTCAAAGTGAGCAATTCAAGGAATATTCCCTTCAAGTAGCACTATCTCCCTCAAAATGTCCATTTAAAGGCAGATAACTTTCTTGAATTTGCCCCAGCTAACCTCTGTAGGGAAGAGGCAACGCCCTATAGACAAAGTGAGAATATGACACGCAACCTAAAAGAGGCATAAAGACCGAAACTCTCTTCGCCTCACTAATGTGGGCGTTTTCAGCTCGAAGCTAGTTAGGCGTGAAATGAGAGGTAGAATAGCAACCTCCAGTGGCCATTTCTTCCCATCAACACCATGAATGTGGAGTTCTGCGAGCCCGAGCCTTGGTCCACTGAAGTCGTGGGACTGGTACCCTTCACGGAGACCTTCCTCATTGCCTTCATTCTCATCTCTTGGCTGTGCCTAATGTTGGCTCTCATCGCTTCGCGTTGGCTTAGGGCGAAGTGCTTCAATGAGAACGTGAGTTCACTTTATAACAATAGCAGAGCCAGGAGTAAGACAGAAGAGTTTGAAAACCAAATTTATGCAACTCTTACCCTTCATTCACAGGTATTTTGGCCAGTGAGTCAAGTTTCGCAGCCATTTCATCACTTGCCACATCCTTCACTTAAAGTAGACGGGCTTATTTTAAAATAGGAACCAAAATTATTGATGATTGATTACTTAAATCCCGAGAGATTTGTGGCGTCTTCGAATGCCACTTCTTTGACGAAAAATTTTGATTCAAGTGACCCTACTAAAATGTTTAAGCCAAGAATTGATATCCAACCAGAAGGTAGACATTAAGAGAACGAAAGCATTAACAGCTGATTTTATTTACAGGAAATAAAACCGTGCATATCACCATAGGGAGGGCAAGAGATGGTTGCCTTGAGGCTCACCGACCCAAAACCAAGACTAGGCAACTGATAAGCGGGGTTAAGACGTACTCAAGGTAGCAGAGATTGCGCCTGAATGTGTCTGTAAAAATTTTGGGCCTTTCAAGATGCGTCACTCTGAAGGATTCGTCGCTCGAACATTCCGGTAATTCGCAAAGTATCCTAGTGAGGCCTCATTCAAGCACGAAAAGACCAATGCTCAAGGCGAGATTTTTTGCCCTTGCTACATCGTCGTGAAGCTTTACTACAAATAAAATAAGACAGAGTGTTGGTATGACCCACATTTTAGACCGTTAACTATAGACAACGGTGACGGAGAACCAAAGTGAGCTCCCAACCAAAAGAAGAAGTTAAACAGCGCACTCAACACATTTCAAGTAAAGTATTGCACACTATATTTTATCAAACATTTGCTAGCACTTTTTTATTGAAAAACAGAATTGTAAACAAAATCAGCAACACAAATGACGCAAGCCATAAACTTAAGCAAAAGAATCTAGTTAATGAGCGGCAAAATCTTTCTTGGAAAAGTAAACAAGTTGAAATATCTGAAACGATTTGCTAGAGTAATATGTAGCTAAAAGAGAGCAGCCGGTTGGAAAGCATTTGTCGAAAAAATGATTTGAGGGGACAGGAAAAATAGCGACGCCTCAGTTGATGGCCCAGTGATAAATGCTTAGCCTTTTATCGGTAGATTTGTGTGCGACAAACAAAATAATGACCAGCTATAGTGCAATTGCGTTAGGTTTGAGAAATGCCAACGCATACATTGAATTTGAAGGAAACTTCAGCATAAACGTTGAAACCATAGCTGCGATAGTGCAGCTATTAAAAAAAGAGCTACTGATGAATAAAACAAGGCCGTTGCTTTGTACAGAATGTATCACTTATCACTATAAAATGTCGAGCCCAAATACGTTCAAAACAAAATTAACTATGCAATAGAGTAACACTTGCGAAAATGTCAGACTGTAGCCACCTGTTTCGTAGCAATAAAACATAATCTTTGACCTAAAATTTAGCTTTGATGATGCATACGCTTGTTAATCTATGGCATTTTAGTCATTCTTAATAAAAAACCACAAATTAATGTGTTCGAAAATCCCGGATTTTGGTATAATTTTCATTTAGAAAATATTCTAACAAAGTGGTAGTGATGATCATTTAGTAGAAGGCAATAAAATGAGCTTTGGAGCTACTTTAGGCTAAAGGATTGAAATAATATAAATAGCTCGTGTGAAAATCTCGCCTTGTATGTGACTAGTGGGGTTAACACTGGGACAAGGGGAATTTTCTCTTATGTCCTTTATTCTTTTGCAGGAGAGGATAGAGGAGATTTATCGCGATGGTGGAAGAAGAACTTCGGGGGTGGTCGTTTCCTTCTTTGTCTCCAAGCTCATCGCCTGCGCCTCATTCATTGAAACAACCAAAGAAGTGCACCAAGTGAGCCTACCTATTTTATTTAAGTAGCATATGATGCGATTATTTGCAAAGTCTCTACGCGGCATAACTTGGCAACACCACGGCGTCACATGATGACCATGTTATGAACATCAGACAACACATTAGTTCTTCAGCGGTCAAACTTAAAGAAGTAGAGAAGAATGGCGCCCAACTTGATGTTTCATCAAAGGTGACACTGTTGAATAAATTGTCCGCGTACGAACTCGGCCGGTTTAGATCGCAAGCGATTTTAAACCAAGACTCTGTCATTCCGTCTACTTCGTTCCATTTTGCTTCATGCATTACAGCTCTGAATTAGGAATTTGGGTTTATTTCTTTACTTCTGGATCCAATTTTAACGCAAGCAAAATGCTGTACCACAATGCAGAAATCGAAATGTAGGCCTAATGCGTGTATTGAGGCAGATGTTTGTTATAACCTGTGGTTCATATTTACAGTAAAGGTTTGATTTTCGGTGGCAGTTTAAAAGCCATCCAATTCCATTTAATTTGCACGATAAACAGGATCACTATCAGAAGCAGTTAAGAACTTTTCTTCATCAAGTTTCGCCTTTAACCGAACTCTTAACTTGGCGTGGGCAGGCAGTCAATCTCTTGCTGCATCGTTGCTTTAATAAGCATTTTCTTCATCCATTTCTTTCACTACCAATGTCAGCTTTACGCATGAAAATTAGGAAATAGTGTTTGAAGACCGAAGTAAACATTGACGTCAGCAATTGAAACGAGACAGTGTCTTATTTTTCCAAACAAGAATAAGACATTTATGCTATGAATTAATTTCATCCCACTTTATAGCTGTATCTAGTCGATAAGATATTATCAGTGTACGCTTGGCAGTTTAAGAAGCTCAGGAATCCTTTTTGTATAAGTTTAATTGTCTTTTGTCTAACACACTCCTAAAAGAACACTTGAGAACGAGGTGGCGCTCTTGTGGCAATCGGTACCGACTTTCCCTGTCACTGTACGAAGGGCCAGCTTACTTCGCCTCTTCTTCCAGTCATCTAAAGTTGTATTTATTTCCACCTTCAAGTGGGGTGCCATCCGAATAAGACGAGGCGTATGCTGTTTACATTCACCAGGTTCGTGCCTTCGGCACAAAAGCTGGTTTGGGGTAGCCAGCAAAGCATCAGAGAGGATGAGCTTGATTCCCAGCTGTATATGCCTTGAAAGTCATTATAACGGAATATAGTGCAAATATAGAGTCGATCAGAGGCTAGGCAACCCTGCCATACGATCACAGACCGGACTAAAGGCAAAATGCACATTAGTTAGTGCTTTTTTATAATTAACGCATTACTTAACAAGTCTGAGTAGCCTTTGTGCGGGTCTTAATGAAGATCGACTTTCTTCTCTGCCTTTTGGATTAGAACGGTGTAGGTGGAGCGTACTTCAGTGGGATAGCGGCGTGTGCAGCCATCACCGTAATGGCGCCGATGACAGTTGAGTTAAAAACGAAAGCGCCAGGCGCCCGAACCTTCTTGCAGGTGGTGCGTGCACGCTTTGGTACGCATGTCCACTGCCTCTTCTGTGCTTGCGCCTTGTTTGTCAATTTTGGGATGAGCATCGAGGTTTGCTCAAGTGAGTTGTCCTCTGCCTTTTATTCACTCAATAAATGCGAAATGATTCCTGTCGGTAATTAGCTTAGGGGGTTAGAATTGCTTGGCTTTGAGCTAAAAAATTAGCCGTCGTCTTGATAGCTTTAGCTAAGTTGGGTGACACAAGGAACTGGGATTCACATGTATCGTATTCCAAGGGAGCCACAATAACTTCGCACATTATCATGTTTAGCCCATTTAAGTCAGAGAGAAATGAACTGCGCCTCACTCGATAATATGAGCATGAAAATAAAAAGTCCTTGGAATTAGTCCAAAAACGACGGCATGACTTAATGACTGCAATCACGTTTGCCCTACCAAAAGTTGAAAAACCGGTTACTCAGATTCATGTCGAATTAATACAAGCAATGGGAGAGTTAAAAAAGTTTCGCGGTTTGACGAGTGCTATTCAGCCATAGAGAGCGAACGATTCAAGCTTCCAAGATAAGTGGATTCAGAGTGGCCACTACTTCAAATTGTCACACTTTGCAACCATGTGTCGAAGCTGCGTCTGAACCGGCATTTGTTATAATCTGGAGCTTCGGTGGCTCCAGGTGACCTTTAGTCCATTGAACGCATAATCAGGTAGGTGACTGGTCAAGGCTTCAGAGCAGATGATTTTATTGACCAGAATGTTTACAAGCACTGGCAACTGACGATTGGGCACCAAATGCGAACCTGAGGTCCAGTCCATTCTCTCACATGCTCCGCTAATCCGCTTTAATCAGGACTTCATGCAATCAACCTTTGACCTTGAAGTTAAGGCAATTATTGGTTCACGGGAGTTTCAGCCAATGGAAAAGGAGCAAGAAGGAGCGCGTCTTTCAAAAGGTGCAGAAACCGCCGGGTAAAGACTAACCTTATAAAAATAGAGCAAAAACATTATTTTTTAGGAAGAATAGACGCCTAAACCAACCGCCGTCTGTTATTCTACTCTTTACAGACTCCTGCTTTCAGATATTTTGTGTTCGCGTTGTTAAAAAACGCACACTTTTGTCACGTGTCAAGTTTGAATTGATTTTGTCTTTTTCTCCCTATAGTCTTTGGTCTCCCAATGCACTTTGACATTCAAAAGTTTTGCCAATCAATTTTTTAAATGGTCAAACAAGTGACAACTGGGTAAACCATGTAAATTTCATAACCACCTTGCAAAAGAGCCGAAAGATTTGGTGCAAATTTTGGTTCACCTTGTTGCAATTCTCGAGAATGTGAAGGTTCGTGCATCACTAATTTCAGTGCCCACAACTACCTTCCTCGTCCTCCTTCTAGCCAGCCTTTGTGTCACTGTGTGACAGTTAAACAAGATTGGAGGTTGTCCGCTCGGCAGGGTGTAACCGCCTCCACTTCTGCAGAAGATTGCTCCACGCTAGACTCACTGTCAACACTTTGGTAGGGTGCAGCAGCTGAGAAAAGATGCGCTTTAAAAGTAGTTTTACCAATTTGCTGTGAAAGATGAGCTGCTGTAAGACGAATGTCCCATTCTATTGAGGATGTCTGGAAAAATAACTGTCAGTGTGAATAAAAAGTAAAGAGGGATTAATGCACTTAACGTGTAAACAACAAAATTAATTACTTCTTGCTTAAGTTAACCGCGAAAGTTGTGGTGGGATCTAAACAACTAGACTTTGCCTAAATTCACTTAAGGATGACACTGTTTTCGCTGAAAATGAGAAGTCATGCATTTTGAGCAAATGTCTGATTAGAACGAGGAAAGGGACGAGTCTGTCACTGCAACTCTTTCCATTCTATGAGACTCCGTTTTCTTACGTGCCGAGCGTCACAGAATGGGGCTACTGAAGACCATTTGTCCACTCCTCGAAGGAGGATTGTTGTTCCACGTCTTTGGGACTCGACGCCGGAAGGGATGGGGGAAGATGCAGACGAAGGCAACGTTGCTTACTTCCACGGAGCAAAAAAGGCTCAATTTGAGCTGCAACAGCTCAGCTACCTGAGCAGACATGCCCTCCTTGTTTTCACCAATTCAGTAAGTAAGCGATGCCAGTTCTGGTGCCGGACATTGTGCTTCCACGTTGGAGATGCACCCTCGCACAAGTACCGCGATGATTCTTTCCCATTTCGCAGCCCATCCAAACACCAAACCAGTCTGCACAGGGCATGGAAGGTCTTTGCTGGCGCTACGTGGAGGGCATCAATAATTCCATGATTTTGCCACGATTAATGACGGCTGAAGTTCAGTGCGAAGGTGCTTTGGGTGACTTGATTAATGGCACTAGAGTGGATTTTAGTGACACCACTTGCTCCTTCCTCGGTGCCGCTGACCGAAATCGCATTGGCTCAGACTTTAGTGGACTCCTCGGACTTGAGAAGCATGACATGCATCTCGGATGCGGTGGAATGGAGGTGTCACACTTCTGATGGAAAAGTTGACACCACCTGGAGGACGCTTTCAACCTCAATTTGACACACACGAAGTCATCATTAATTGCACCAAAGCAAAAATCTTTTCATTTCAGTTCTGGAGGGTGCAGTTAAGGCCTATGGGCGATACTCTGTGGGGGATTTATGGGAAGATCCGAAATGCTCGATAGGCTTTTTATTACCGACTCGAGCTACGGTAGCAAGTATGACTCTGGTTGCAATCTACCCAGAGTGCTACCCACGATTCTCTTAACTACCTCAGAGCTGATTACTCTCCGGTGGGGAGGAATTGTGGACTTCTCTCGGTCACGGAGATTTTACCAGAACTTGGAAGTGACATCATCCTTGGAGGATTGATGGTTTTGCATCAATTGCAGAAGTAATTGAACTCGGTGGCCACTTGTCGGTTCGGTGAGTGGCTAAACGAATAAGGGACTCCCAACTCTGAGCGTACAAGGCACTTACCAGTCTTCATGCCATTACCACAATTTGTTGTGTAAAAAAACAGCAGCTGATCAAACAATCATCAACGAATAAGCCTGAAAGGGAGAAGAGAATGAATGTAGACGTGACAGTCTCGTCGCTAGCTTGTGGACCTTAATGAACATCGTCTTGCAATGTGATTGGCTAGCCGGAGACGGTTATTCACCACTTGGCCTCTCTTCTCCTCCAATGGTGGCTGTCGGACTACCACACTAACGTCGTGGCCGCTAGCATGTACGAGTCAATCGTGCGGACGTCAAAACACGACCGCATATGCGATTCAGATGACCCCATTCACTCCTGTGCGTCTCGGCCAGTGAATGGCTC
Source organism: Taenia pisiformis (assembly GCA_023968675.1). Lineage (NCBI taxonomy): Eukaryota > Metazoa > Platyhelminthes > Cestoda > Cyclophyllidea > Taeniidae > Taenia > Taenia pisiformis. Next base: position 9,655,059 of record CM043731.1, on the reverse strand, counting down.
AGGCACGTCTAGCCTAAAGCCATTCACCTCTACAACAAACGTCTGCACTCTCTATAACCTGAGCCTCGGTTTGAGCCAGCTGCGTTCACTGTTTCCTGTCAAGTTGACTGCTCGCCCTGTTGGTCGCGATGCATGGGAATTCGAGTAAATTTAATCGCGACTCTAAGTTAATGAGAATAAGCCACCAAAGTCGAAAGCAGCAATCGTTTTACACCTCAAATTACCGCCAGACTGAAGTAAACCCATCGGAAACAAATGCCAAAGTGGTGGCAATTGGTTGATTTCCAGGTTCAAGCCTATTTGAGTAGCCGTTGAGCTATTGAGTGAATCACTCATTGCCATGAGGCCGTCTGGTCTTTAACCCACTGAACGATTCATCAATTTGGCTTTTTGTTTCACCCCTCAATGTACAATTTCTGTTGCCTACTGATTTGAATGCATTCTGCACTCAAAGCGGTTGGTTCGAATAGGTCCTGTACCTACTTACATTCTGTTTATTCTCACTGATACCTACCGAAATTGTGGCACTCGACTGAACTCCACAAATCGAATTACTTTTAACTCTGGTAACAAAATCGGTGCTACTTAAAATGGTTATCAGTAGCATACCTCAGAAAAAGGGTTTGGGCAGAGAGCTAAGAAACAGCGTTTTTTAGTGTTTAAATAGTCGAAGCAATGCTTTCGTTACAAGCTTTTAAATAGACTACAATGTGTTTCGGATCCCGCTTTGTCATTCGCTTTTGCTGTCATGGAAGAGGAACACACGGGCCTAGTCTGGTCATTTTCTCTCTCATCGTTCATCGTCCTTCCGCCTTCCACTCCTCATGTCTACTAAACGTATAACGCAGTGTGATTAAAAGTGTCCAACGCCAGAAATTGCTGATGGTCAAATGGAGTTTGAACAGGTGTTAAGGTCGAAAAGGGGAGGGAGGATGACAATCAGAAAAAAACGAAATATTATCCCTACCGAACTCACACCCAACTGGAATCGGTGGTTGTGTAAAGTGCGAAATGTAAGGCATAACGTTTGAGGTGGGGTGCTGGATTGCGACTTGGCGCTTTTCCTCTCATGACTTCTTCTAAAGTGGCAGAAGTCCTGTCCACATGACTCACGGGGCTTTAGTTGTGTGAAGCAAACAACTCCCAGGACGTGGCTCATTGACCATGGACAAGCTTACCTCGCAGTGCGCCACGCCTTCGCCATCACTGGGCATGCGGAATCTCGTGGATTTGATGTTGTGCACGCCTTGGGAATGTGGGCTTGGTGGGTTGGGTCCAGTCAGTGGCGACAGACAGCCTCAGCTTATATTCATGCCACTCGTTGCCATGGTTTAAGACGAGATTTGGTGTAGGTTCATGTACTGGTTAAGCAGAAGTGAAACAATGAGGCAATTAGGCACTAATCCCTACGTGGACACAAAAATAACTTCTTCTTCGCTACTCTCAAACTCTTTTCCCAGAGTCTCTGACAGCTCTCATGCAGATCTCCTCCAACGTCAGCAAAGAATTGGTCCTGTCCATAATCATCTTTACTGTCGGCGTAATCCTCGGTTTCGGTGGTATCTCTAGTCTCTTTAGCAGCTCCTACATTACCACCGCTTTTCTCGTCTTTGTTGTGGTCCTCACTGGAGATGCCGTCTTCTACAACACTGGTCTCTATCCACTCGGTAAGCAGAAGCCTTTCTATTTGGCTTCGAAAAGGACATTCTCAGTCACTGAGCAACAGAATTTGTTCATGCGTCTGCTGAGTACCTCAAAGTTCCTCTGACTCGAGTTTTAAAGCTTGGATTCAAGACGATCGGATGAAGGAAGGCTTTCACAAATACCCACAGTTTAATGGGAGCATTGAAGTTTATGTTCACCACCTTCACCTATCAAATCGGTAGCTTCTAAACATTTTATGTTTTGAAGCAATCTTCCCGCTTGCCGCTTAAAAAGTTCGTTTAAACAAGTGGGCACTACACTGTTGTCATCAAAGACAAGCGTTTGCATCCCTCCGTACTAAAGCAGTGTGCCACCGTCTGGACAAAACTGTGGCAAAACCAAACAGACAAAGACGTTTACTGACATCGTTTAGAATGTGAATATTAAATTGAGGATGCTAAGCTTCAAACATTGGATGGCTCTATGAACTTTTTAGGGGACTGCGAACGAATTGTCACCCTGACAGGATGTCAACGAATACAAAACGGCACAACAGCAGTCCTCTCGTTTCGGTCAACTCCCGCCGTAACTCATGCCATTGAAGAGTGTGGTAGTGAGTTTGATTAGTCGGTTAAAATACATAGGCATGCCTGTCAGCGGTATGGTGCTTTGACAAGTTTGACATTTTTCAAGTATTCTCTGTTACGTCCGCCACCAAACTGAATTAGTCCACCTAGCTCCCTTTTATACGCAAGCACATGGAAACGAGATTCACTTTTAAAAAGAGAGTTATTCAAATTGATTAATCGATTTAGTAAAAATGATAAAAAGCTTTGGGATTTGTTACTCTGTTCAGCCTACTGAATTTCCCATTTCAGCGTCTTTTCTGTGTCCTTTTCTTTTCAGTTTACTTGGTGTTTCTGCTTATGGATCAGTCGTTTTGGCAGGGCATATTGAGCTCCGAACCCGAAACCAGTGGATTTAATTTGATTGCTAGTGGGTTTTTCTTCTTCCCAGTCAGCGCTGTCTTCGGTACAGCCTGTGGACTGGGCTACTTTGCTCTCAACATGAGCTATGGACAAGTCATGCTCTCAAGCCTCATGGAGCGTCTGGGCAAGTTCATTATCTTGATAGCTGCATGACCCTTCAATATGGTTTGAGTGCCCTTTACATTTGCCTTTTAGTAGGACAGTATGAACTGCGAGGTAAAGAGGTGTTGAAAAATATGCCATTCAACCGCATGGGAATTTCTAGTTTGAAAGCCCTGGATCACCAATGGCATATTTTTGATGATTGGTACTTGCCATAAGCTCTGACAGTCCGTAGAGCATATTTTGGCACAACCTCTCTCGTCTTTGATGTGTCATGACTTTTCTTACCGGGTGATGTGGATCAGGGAGGGCTAAGGTGGAGAACCCCTAAAGGCTACCATCGATGAAAGTCGTAAACTGCTTCTGCAGTGCCATAGAACTGACGGTCGTGATAGTATGAGCAGAGTTCTCAGTCACCAACTCGCAGATTGAATAGCTAGACAGTGAAATCGTCGACGCGATCTCTCTAGCGAGTTGAATCAAGCGTCGGTGTCTTTGTCACATCGCCACCATTAAGTGGATGGGAAACATTTTTACTCGAGGGAAGCTTTGAAGTCCTTCCCATTTTTATGACTGTAGGTCTTTTTAGAGAATATTTACTGCCTAAATCAGCAGTTCTGTGCTGAAAGCCTGTCTACCAGACAGGCTTGTTGTAAACTCAACACATCAAACGATTCACCGCCCTTTTTGGCTTGTATAAACGGGAAACCACAGAGCGAAATTCCCCCCCCTGTCTAGTGTAATGGTGACACGAAAAAGGCTCTTTCGGTTGCTCAGATGTAAGTGGTGGGATGATCCACCTCTGGTCGACTCCATCACGGTCCACCATCAGTTGATGTCACACTCTTGACAACTTCGTGGTGGTCTCGTCGAGAAAACGGATGATCCTCCTCTTCCTTCACACTGAGGTTCAGCATGTCAAAGCAGTTGTCCTTTAGAATCGCATTCATTTTCCGTTGCCGCCATTACAGTTCTCTAGCCTCGCCCTGCAGCTGAAGGTAGTCGCTCGTTGTGGAGCAAAAGTGCCCCCTTCGAGGCCTTAGCATCGGTAAAAGTGGCCCCAACGATCCTCTATTGGACGTCTATAGGCAAGATGAATTCACTTAACTCTTTTCCTTTAGGTCTGATAGCCTACTCTGTAATGGAATTCCTCTTTGGTCGCTTCGGATCCATGCTCTTCAACACCGTCATTGTCTGCACAGTAACAGCTTGCGCCTGCTCAGAAATTGTATCCATCAGTAGTATCTTCGTCGTCGATGTCTACATGACCTACATTCGGGTACGTCGACTTCAAGCACTGGGCAAAATGAGTGGAGGAGGTAGACACGCTAATCGAGCAATCGAGTTGCCCCATCCACAAAGAGGCGGGCTTTAAGGTAGCGCATTTAGAGAGTCGGCAGCTATGGCATTTGTAGACGTGGTTCACCACCACATCCCACCGGCCATCAATGAACAACTTGTCAGCTCTACCTCATCCTCAACACACCTTAAGGTGAGCATTGCGCTTGCAGCTCTCCTAGAACCACTCGCTGCAGAGGTGGATTGTAGTCACGACTGCACTATTGTGGTGGCCCGAGCGCATAGGCGTAAGATCACTCCAGCACCCCTGCACTCTGGAAAGCTCGAACGTTCGTTTGGCATCTGAAGGACGTTGCCTTAAAAAAGCGTTACAAGAGCACCGACATATCAATTTCGTCTGTGCTGTGAAGAAGGTTAGTTCTTTAGCCTTTCGAGAGATGGAAAGTGCTTCGAGGTGAACTCGTATTCCAGCTGATCACGATTAGGTGCAGCCTCTGGAGTTCCTCCTAAAGGTGTGCCAGCAAACAGACATGGCAGGATACGATGAAGGGCTTAGGCGCCATAAAACACCACAGCCAGCAGTTGAAGTATCGGAATCTCCAGGTCACACCTTCACAGCCATGCGTGTCGAACATCGGCGTGCTGAAACTCCACCGGAGTCCAAGCATTCGAAAGCATTCACAGTCTGTAAGCACTGTGGAAATCTCAACAAAAGTCTTCTTGTCAATCCGGCGTCGCAATAGGAAGCCAAATATGGCGCAGGAAAGTCGGTAAAAGGTGGACGGCGTTTCCACTGCCTCAAATTTCATCCCCCCTTATCGAACGTTTTAGTTGGATGGGAACAGTCCGCACTTACAGATTAACCAAGGCACTTCACTTATGCACTGAAGTAGTTAATTTTGGTAAGCAAATGTCTTTTTTTTCTGTTCTAGCCCTTTAAGAAGACTGTGGAGATGAATAATTGTGTCTTGTGCGGACTGAGACGCGCTCGCAGTGGCGAGAGTAAGGAGAGGTGTCGCTGCAAAAGTATGGCAGCCTGTGCCTACTGTCAGAGGGATGACAAGTGAGCCTCTGCTGCCCAAAGACTTTTGCACTTTCTACTTTTTCTACTCCTTTTTTTGTCTCTCTCCTTTGCCAGGAGAAAATTTCAGATTTCTCTTTGCTATTGTAAATGACGGAATTTGTGTCCCATTAGTTTTACTCGTTGAGGCTGCGCTTCCATTCGAATGCTTCATGTATTCGACCAGCCACCTTCAGTTGGGCATCTCCACCTGCTCCACTATTCCTTAAGTTTTAAACACTTTATGATGGTTTTAAAACTTACTTTCTAGAATTGCTTTGAGTCCGCTTAGTAGTCTACTCCGTCCACACTGGAGTCAGTCATGCTGGAGTTGCTCACTATTTTCCAGGTAGTTGGGGACACCAGCACTTCACCATGCACAAGAAAACACAAAATGTCTTGTTACGCGACAGTAAAGAGACAAGGGGATAAGGAAATGCTCCCCTTTTCCTCTGTTAAGGGGACTAACCACTTGTCAGAGGAGGAAGGGGGGATGTCAAATGGACATACACACAATAGTGCATTTCTCTTCCGCACCCACCAGTCTCCCTCTTCCAAAAGCAGGTCAAGAATCAAAGCTCACTTTAGGGGAGCTGCCTAGGGAGTTGATGATACACACGTGAGTAGATCTGAGTGATTGACGGATGAATATGTTGCTTAGGCGATAAGGTAAGCTTATCTAGCCTTTTTGTGAGATTGCAGGACCAATTGGTCTTAATCCAAGTCTAGGGCAGACATCGAGAGGTCAGCTTTTTGGTGGAAAGTTGACAAGAGACTTAGCGCCACTTCACATTTTCCATCCCAACGATCGCCTTTATCAAATCGAATCTACTACTAAATACTTACTGAGTAGTATAAGAGACACCACCTCTTCTTTAGATCTTAAAATAATCGCATAATAAAAAGGACTAGGGGTTTGTGAAAGGCCACCGTTTACCTACTAGAGACCACCAGCTTACTTGCAAGGTGGTGGACATTCGTTCAACGTGTCCAACACACGGCGAGTATCGTCGGTACATCGAACAAACCAGGAATGTTCGTACCTGGACTATCATTACCGTCCTCGCTGTATTCCTCTTCGGAACAATGCTCCTTGACATAGTAGAGGTTTGTTCTTGCCATACTCCTAGCTATTTTAATTGTATTATCTCAGGAAACTTTAGGAGTAAAGGCTGAGAAATGAATGGCAAAGGCGATTTCATGAGCTGGCTTTTGCGTAACCGGCGAGGGGGTCAAATCAAAATAGCTGAATGCCGGTTCGAGCGTTCAAACCCTTTGACCTCTAGCTAGGATCCAGTGCAATTACTACTGGCGTCACAAATACATGACACGAGTGTACCACCAGTTTATGATAGATTAGCACGTTGAGAGACGTATACCGAGAACAGGTTGCATTGACAATAGTCAAATGTTACACTGAGATTACGCATGCCAGTCTTACGTGACTAATTTTCACCTTTATATCTCACTTTCACCTTTATATCTCACAACTGCTGCTTGGCATCGTGATTAGCGACTACACTAACGCCATGTGAACTTCATAACCCACATTTTTCTGGCTTTTCTGTGGGATTCAGTCACACTCTGCCCTGTATGAAGGGAGTATTTTCCCATCAGCCGTTGATTTTTCCGCCTTGTAGGTATCACTAATCAACATACGCCACTACGTGAGTGCTCTCTGTGGCTCAATACTGGGCAGCCTCTACTTCACATTTTACTGGGCTCGTGTTACTCCTGCTGCAGTTTTCGCTGGATTCATTGCTGGTATTCTGTACGCCATTGGCACCTTCATTGCGCCATATTTTGGTAAGTCTAATTTTTCAAATTCATTCTAAAATGGTTTTTAAATCATGAAGAATGTAGCAAAAATCATCCGGTAAAACTGGTGGCTAAAACAAACCTGCTTGCTTTCGTTTTTAAGGTGGATGCATAAGTGGGCAAGCTGCGCCGCGAGTGGTCGTAAAGCTGAGTAAAAAGAACAGGAACGTGAAGCGATTTCAGCCTTATGTGCCTTCTTGCAAATCGGCACTGCTTTACTACTTAAATTTAAATTAAGTAGATGCCCATGCTTTTAGCGTGTTCGAGAACTCATGTTCACTGATGAAGGAGGAAGAACTAAAAGGTTTATTGAGTTTTCAAGTCCTGCAGCTATAGTAGCAAGGATGTTGTTTGTAGCCTCAAAATAGGGGAATACTGAGCGAACAATTGATGTAACTTTTTACACGCATCATAATCCCCTCTCAAATTGTTCAAATCAAAACTGTTCTTCATACTTTGGACTCTATTCAGTTCAGCATCTAGTAAAGCCTTAAAAGCGTTTAACATAGCTTTTGGAAAGATAAAAAGTAAAGCAAATGCACAATTTAGTTTGAGTGGTCAGTCGCAAGACACTAATACATCAAGTTTACCGGTTTACGCCCAATTCGAAAAAAAGAAGGCTTAGGAATTCAAAACATCTGTTTGTTAAATCCCTTATCTATCAGTCACTTTTCTACCATATTTAAAGATTTGATGATCCACTGTCTTATGATGGGTAGAGGCTTTTGGATTTTCACTACAGAGTGAATTTTTGACCACTAACTCCTTCGCCCTCACTTTTACTTTCTCTAAATGACAAAATGGGGGCCGTTACAAAAAAGACTTTTGCACTGAATAACAAACTGGTGAAATTTTTGATCCGTATCACGCATTCCAATGCATCAAAAACGCTTACGGAGAAGAAAAAATCATTCGAAAGCAATAAGCGAAGTGCCGATATCTCTCCTACATTTATTTAATCCCGTTAAGTAAAACCGATCCACAACACCTTAAGATCCGAGGCGCTCTTCGCCTCTGTCGCGCTCACTAGCGTAACAAAACATTTGCCTCAAGAGGTCGTTGTCTTTCGTTAGTGCTTGACGGCGTATGATCGAATGCAAGAGAGGACTGGAAGAAAAATATCAGTTTGTGATGTTCGACGCAGTATTTTGTGCCCTAAGGGGAAAAAATTTCCATCGAGAGACGAGCGTCGAAATTGTCTCCTTTGTACGGAATACGGGGTGAATATTACGTCCACAATTAGCAATTGAAAAATTCTCTTATTCTTTTCAGATATTTGCTTGCCAAAATCAACTTGTCCTTCGATTGGCTTAAAAGTACGAGGCTACTTTAGCCGTAAAAATGCATCTAGACTACACTTAACAAAAAAGAGTCATTTTTGGTTCTGCGGACCGTAACCAGACTACCGAAGCCTGATTTAAGCTGACGGCAACAATTTTTGATGGCAACCTTTTTTCTTATTTCACCCCGTCGCAGTTTAGTTCAAAGCACCTCAATTTGCCGATTATCATGCGAAGAGACCCCCCAGTGTCCTCAATTGTTAGCTGACTTAAACAAAATCAAGGCATTTTTAGAAATAATGTAGTTTAAAATCTCTGTAAACCAATGATAATATATAGTTGCTTCTTTTCTCACATAAATGAGGCCGTTCTTTCCAACATTTGACTTGTAAGCCGGGTTAGTAAGCAATTTATGAATGAACGAAGGGCAGAAAGCTTATGTTAATCAGAAAATACATAACGGGCCCATGCAAACAAACGCTCTGTAGATTTGGATTTATTCGTTTTACTGTTGTGCAGTCTTGGTATTTGTTGATCGACTAGCATATAAACAATGCAGCACATGCCTTTGTGTGGTCCCGTTTCAGCCAAGGCTTCGAATTTATGGGTCGTCAATTCCTCTGAATAAGTAGCAACAGAGAGCTGTGGAAACCAATGCCTAATTGACCTGCATGTGATGTGTAAGCAAAGTGCCACGAAATACGTCTACTGGCTCGGTAGACAAGACGCAAGCCTGGCCATGATGCTGACCTAAACTCTCCCATGCACTGAGACAGTATCCAGTTCATCGTTATCTCAAAGCTCTCATAACGGGATGATTGGTTGACCTGATGTTTAAGTCAGAAATAAAAAATGACTCCTTGTCTCGCATGTATCATCACCCAACTGAACCCATGGAAGAATATCTTTGAAGAAGCTACGGGTACTGGGGTAAAATCGCCTTGAATTTTTCTTGAGAGTAAGCAAGATCCACCCGCAGTGCTTGTTTGTTTTACTCTTGGAGGCTGTCCTGCCTACAATACTATAATTAACTTTTCCGTTTAGTTGATGCAGTTTGGCTGGATGGCGCCTCCGTTGGCAGTATTTTGGTGGGCACAGTGGTCACCGCTCTCTTCACTCTCATCACTACCCAACCTCTGAGTGAAGAGGACGAGCTAGAGGTGTGGGAACGGACCCGCTCCATAGATGATCCTCTCCAACCCTGGTCAGAGGTTTACGGCAAGTCAGTGTACTCCACTAATTGCCTACCTTTTGTCGCCAGAGATTGTTTGTATGGATGATGAATAGTCTGATGTTGACTAGCAAGCCTTTTGAACTTCTTAAAGAAGCCGAACCCGAAACAAGTTGCGGGGTTCGGCTCCTCACCTACTTGAGGCTTTAATAGTGTGATTATTTATTCTGTTGTCAGAGGTGTGTAGCTGAAATGAGAAAGTAGCTTAATGAATGCACCTTCTACAGGCATCGCATGATAAGGTGGGCGTGCAACCTAATCTATCTTCCCCCTTTTTAACCATGACTTTGGATCCTCGTGTGCTCGGTGAAGTAAATCACCAGAACAGCTTGCTGCCACCATTGGCGTGAGGTGGGGTCATGCTCTCAGGCTGCAATCCATTTCTCGTACAGCCCCACCCGCCATTGAGCTCACTTTCTTCCCTAAAATGCAACGACCCACTTCCTTTTTGCTTCCTGGTGCCTTGCCAAGGCACAACAAAAGTGATACCGTAAGACCAGATGAAGTAGCATTCGCGGATTCCGAACTCACTCAATGCCTTTGAGGAACAGGGGCACTGATTTCTAGCTTTTTTATCAAGTAAAAGTGCAATTAAACCAAAATGGTCTCAGCTTTGTGGTGGCCGGAGGAAGGGCACCGAGTGGGTCAGTGTTATAGGTCAAATGTCTCCCACTTTGATCGTATACGCCTTTTAATTGCCGGTTAAGCTCAAACCGAGACCTTACTCCGGCTTTCAAGGCCTAAAAGTGGTGAAGCAGAGTTATGTGTCACTCAAAAATCGTTGGAGAAATTCGACAGTGGTTATGCCTTACTCCAAGGGAGGCATAACGCGGTTACGCGACCGGCACTTAAGCTTTGAAAGATCCACCGTGAAGGGTGAAACTGCCATTAACTTAGAAATGAGTGATGGAAGCCAAAACAAATACGTCTCCCTAATATCCAAAAACATATGGCAGCATGGTCAACAGCCGGCGAATTTGTTCTTTCTTCCTTTCATCTCATAAAATGTCCGCCGTCGTTGGATTGTTTACTCACCAATTTAACATGAGGATAGGCATTAACTGAGTGCTCTCGCCTTTGATAAACAAACAAATTTCAGTCCTGACCCACACTGCCAACCTCCTTTGCGCCACTTAAACTCTGCACGAGTGGGTAAGTGAATGGCACAACGTAGGTGCAAGGTTTAGTCACTTGTTGAGGATCAAACTGTATCGAGGCGCTTCTTTCAACTCGTTGTGCTCTCTTGGCGCCGTTCCTCTACGTTGTTATCGTTACAATCACATTAACATTAGCGTAGGACAATCGCGTGGTTGTATGCTCTGGGGGAGAGCAAATGGGTGAGCAGACCCGAGGTCGCTAGGTGACTCAGGGTGCCTACAACCTGAAACAGAAGAAATAAAAAGTCACCGAAAGTAAGTTTCCCATTGAAGGGAATCGTGATGGTTGTTCCCTCAACATCCACCAATTTATCGGACGATACTACTCAAATGCTTATTAGCTACTTGGCGATATTACGATATTTTCTCCCAATTCAACTAGCATCAATTAAGATGATAAGCTGATTTTTACTAACCCCTGCTTTGGCTTCTAAATTCCGTCTTTGACCACAGTTTATTGAAAGGGAAATCCAAAACCGCTAGTGTTTTTTGCATTTAGTTAATGATAAATTCATGTTCTTTTCCTTCACAAGAACGCAATTACTTCCTACTTGCCATAAAAATGTATCACTTTTCCCCTTTATCTCCGGAGACATTATTATCTCTTCTCTCGCATCCGGAAATGCGTGAGAAGCTGCCTGAACTGCAGTTTACGCAATGAATTCTCCACCATGAGAAGGCAGGTTAAACTATCCAACAATGCAAAAGCGAGGAAGACAATCCAAACAGTTTTGATTGTAGTTTTAATTTTTAGCTACTTGACTGCCTGGAGGAGTTGTTTTTAAGCCACTTTTATGCAAATAATCAATCATTCAACACCCTGCTGAAGGTCTACTGATAAGGTTGACGTAATAATCAGTAGTATATTTATTTATTAGAATGAAATTCGAATCCACTGCTGCTAATCTTCCTAATGAAGTAAAATGAAACTAGGAAACTTGTCTAGCACTTTAGTATTAGTTAATCTAAGCAGATTAGTGGTATCAAGTGTCGCTGTAGCGCATCCTTTAGGGGTGGGCTTTTGTCCTTGACATGGGCAGCAAACCTGTCAGCCGAAAACCCGTTACAGCACCTTCATTAAATAACCAAACAGACATCCACCATCTCAAATGTGAAGTTGGTATAAGTGCTTGCAGCTATGATCCATTTTTAACGGAGCACAATTATAGACATTCAAGGTGATTTGGCATTTTGCTTCCCACTTTGAAGGGACTTGGGCATCAGAAACGCCCATCTGCTGACAGAGGGACTACCACGTTTGGATGACGTCCAACGAGCCTTTTCATTTTCTTCAAAAATCCTCAAGTACGCTTCTCTCTTCCTCCTTGCTTTCTACTTGGGAGTCCTGCCTGCATTTGTTCTAATCCCAATCAAGATGACATTCAATTATTTCCAGGCCTGGGTAAGTGTCCACGTCAGGAGGCGCTATTTTACAGAATGTACTGACTTGGGTAGTAAGTATTTCAGTTTTATCGCGTCTAAGAAAAAGAGAAGATAAAGAGATTTTATGGGAATTATTCCAATCTGACTCCTTCCATTCTCAGCTCATTGTCAGTGGCATTCCTTGCATAAACGGGAGCGTGGGGGCAAAAATTTGCTCCTTTAAAGGTTTGTTGACTATCGTAAATACAAATTTTTGTCTTCATTAACAAGATATCGATGCTGTTGATCTGGCTCTCTACGTCCTTCATGTTCCTACTGATAATACCACCGGTATTTGGCTTCGAGAAGGCAAGGTATGTGAAGAAAGAGCAGAAGGCGTCACAGTACATCCGAGGCCGGTGCACGACAAAACGTTCACTAAGTCATTATTTGTAAGTTACCACCGATTTAATTTAATGCTTTTCAACTCCCTTTGCTAAGAATTTCGGCTCTTTGGTGTGGTTTAAGGTCCTGTTCGTGGCTTTTAGCGTTTCTACACGTCAATAAAGTGCATTAATTTGCAAAGCTTTTGATTACTATCACTCCGGCGAAGGTTCGCAGCACCACAAAGGGGATTGCCTACTTACAAAGCTCGGTACTGGGCCACGATGGATTAGTTATTTTGAAGGACATGAACCATTTTGCTGAATAAATTAAAACTGATCCAAAGTGTATTGTTAAGATATTACAGCCGAAAGGGTGCGAGCATGAAACATTCCATTAAATCGTTCAAAATTGATGTTGTTGTGCTCCATTCATTAAATTGAAGGGCGTCAATTTGTAGGCAAGAAAAGGGAATTTTCCAATGCGCATAAAATTTGCTCACAATGTTCAACATTCTTTACACAACGCACAAATTGCACCACAAATACCTACGAACATTGGGTAATTCGCAAACATTAATGCCGACCAGCGCTCTGCATTGCCGCAAATCTAGTCGCTTTCGTAAAAACCAGTTTAATGATAATAAGGTGATAATAAAGAGTGATTCTTTTGTGTTAATAAGACATTCATCGTACTTTCTTTCCTTTCAGGCAAATCGTGGGAGCCTTCTTCCGGTCAATGAAGGAGAGAATCATAACAGTCCTGCCATTGACGAAGAAAAACAATTAGTGTTGGCCAAGTGAATTTCATTTAGAGGCTTAAGCTAACTTATGTCACGTTGTTGAATCAATTCGCCTATTTCAATTACGATTCGTAAAAAAGTCCAAAGTAATGGAGTGACTTGAAATTTCGTAAAGCAGTTGTAAAAGAAGGAATATTAAAGCGTATGACGAATCATAATTAGTCTTTTTCATCCCTTCCTTAGAAACAGAAACTAAATAGGTGGAATTATTTGACTTTAATTTTGTTTAAGTTAATTACTTTTGGGTGCATTTAACCTTATGGAGCTGTTTGGGCTGGTTATCAAATGGTAGAAAGCGTAATCCTTTTATAATGCAGTGGCCATTCGGAACAGGGACTTAGCAGTGTGAAAATCAAAAAAACATCCTAAAGTCATTAAAACTTGATAATTATTACATAAATTTGTAGGCAAAACATATCACAAACATATCACAAACATATCACGGTTAACGCGGTTATGTGTCCTGCATGCTTTTAAATAGAACCTGTTGCTCTAAAGTAGCATTTGTTGTAAAATTTTAATTGACGAGTTTAGATGAGTGCATTAGCATATGTAACGGTAATAGTACAAAATCCAGTTCAATCTTGTTTACAGAAACGCACCGATTATAGCAATTTTTACCACAGTTTGCCAAAAGCGAGGTCCAGAAGAAGCTTGTAATCCTTAAGCCATACGTATTCGTATTCTTATAACTTGCATACGAAAATCGAAAGGAAATTAATTATTATTAGACAAACATCAGCTAAAATAGGTGCTCCGCATAAGCATGTGTTGAAGCGGAGGTCTCAAACCATTCCAGATTAGTACAAGCCTGCCTGCAGCAGAAGCGATTAGCATTTTAAAACGTCGTGCAGTGAAAATGGATGCATGCATCTGACCAGTTTTGCCCAAATCTAGAACATGTCTATTTTGCGCATTAGTACCATTTCGGGCTGACAGTGGATTGACGACAAGACGATCCTCTTCACACCATCCCATTAGTAATTCAGCATTGCATGGTAAGCATTTATCTGAGAACAATCTCAACCTAGAGAGACCTCATTTACCTCCATTGGTAATACAGTGGGAATGGAACGCTGTTGTTCCTCCTTCTGTCACGCGTATGTGACAGCGAAAGCATTCAACTAAATAACCATGTCAGGATCAATTTTTGCTGAGATCGATGCGTCTCTTAGTGTTAATATACCTCGATGTGCCATACAAATCTGCAGATCATTTTCGAGGTTACAATCGAGCGAATTCAGTGCACATAAGAAGTTGTTGTAAATGACGACTGGAGGACCATGGAAGTGGTGAGTGTACCACAAAAAACGCCTACAAAAGCCATGAATGCTGAGAAAATCTTATCTTCTTTTGACTGACAGTAAAGCTGTCTCAAAAAAATCAGCATTCAAAGTTTTTACTTGCTATTTATACACTGTTTAAGACAATTTTATTGTTAGCTAAGGAAATGACTTGAGAACCCTGCCTATGAAACTAAGCAAAAAAAATTGTAGTAGACACATTCATGCAAATTTAGCGTGCCAGACTCAAAGGCAGTTAACTTTTACGACAATTTCGAAGTTGGTGGGAATTCTTCCTTTCATTTCATTTCGTTTCCTATGTCGTGAAGTTTCACCTCCTTCTCCCATTGTCCTTCGGGCTGAACTCGATTTGTAGAAGGCGTAGCGTATTGTTAAAGCACCTAGGCTTATGACTTCATTGGAATGCTGCAGCAGTGACTGAATTTGAAAATTTGTCCTCAAGAGCTGATTAGAGTCTACTTCTTTGCTTGTCCTTTTCACAGTGCTGTTTCAACCATCACCTTAAGCATCAACCTTTGTTAAAAATTCTGTCAGTTTTATGCCTGATGATGGTCTTGCTTTGATGAAGGCAGGGACAACTCCATTTCTGCCCAGTGTACCTGCTCAGTTGACAAACCCGACAGTAGCAGAGACTCTCATGCCAACATGAAGGAGGGCATTGAGGGGGCGGTAGAATTCGTGCCTCTAAACTCGTTGACCTATCCAGAGTTGACATGCGCTAGATGGCATAACAAAGCAGTTGTCCAACCGTGTTCGTCTCCACACCCGCTTTGTACGGTGAATTTTTACTGGTCGCAATGATGGGCCATGGAACTGTGCGAGACATGCGAGCCATAAACTTCTCCATCATCGGACGATGGAGGGAGCATTTGACCGTTGCAAAAGTGGAGCGCATTTTCCACTCGGCAGCGCTCTTGCGTCTGGCACCAGCGATGCTGATCCGCAATGCCCCTTCGTGAGAAAGCAGTTGGAAAATAAGGGTTGGGGACCTGTCTAGACTCAGGTGTTGAGGGAAAACAATCCCACCAGTTATGCAAAAGTCTCATCACACGCTTTCTTTCTCTTATGTCAATGACCAAGTATTTCTTCAGCCTCAAGATCGGGCTCAAGCTTCTGACGAAACCATTTACAAAGCGCCTGGAATGCCGTTCAACGCCTGGAAGGCGATGCACTTCTGTCAGACCATTCATTGCTTGCCATCACCTGAAGGGTGCGTTAGGCAACTTCGGTAGCTCCACTTCAAGTCGAATGAGAGCTTAATTAACTCACTGAAATGGGAGAAGAGAATGGCACCTAACTAGACTGTGTGATCGACTAGCAGATGTGAGCGTTTTGTCGACCTTTCGGCTACCCTTTCAACACCAAGACTGTTTGCGTCTTAACAACTACTATTAAACAACTACTTTTTCATTATTTCCGTTTGTTCGGTCCTTAAGTGTTGCCAGGTAAATGCCTTTGCAAAGATTTTGAGCTTGCTTGATGATGCAGGTGACCTTGACATGGAGGTCATCCCCAAGCAGTGCCCTTGAATTCGATGTGGAAAGTCAGGATCGAGGATTTGATGATAAACTGACACTTCCGCCCTTCCAGTTCCGCATCCGACTCGCCTACAGGTCTTCGCCTGCAAAAGTGAGAGGATATCCAAGTACTTGGGATCAGGAGATTCCAAGACCGCACTAATCAGGAAGAGAGCTCGTCAAGCTCTAAGAGTGAATTCAAAGAGCCTCAGCGAACACCACGTCTGCGGTGCGGAGGTTGTCGGACTTCGCGTCTAGGTTGGATGACCTCTCCTTCTCCATTCCTCACCGACGAGGAGTTCAGATCTGAGCCTTCTTTATCATTTGGGAGAGGATGGCAAGATGATCTAGCAGTTCAGCCGGAAGCCCATTTCAAAGGTCCTTTCCCTAGTGTTCTACTTGCCTAACTAATTGTTGCATCAGCCTCAGCCAAATGCGAAGAGTTTACATCCATCCACTCTCTAGTTGTTAGACTGAAGCTTCGTTATTGAGGAAAAAATCTTCGTAGACTCCGCGATGCATCATCGAAGGAGAGTCACACGACGCAGACTACAGACCCAAAGGTGGCAGCGATTTGTGCCCTCTAGAGGGATGGATGACGGCTTAGCAACCTCCATTACTGGTGGTCTAGAGAGGTTTAGCGAAGCAAAAACAAATCTTTTCTTTGGTATCCTGCTGACAACCCATAAAACGCACAGTAAATCATTCCCTCTTAATGCACCGATCTCGTCAACTTTGTGATTTTGTCGAGGAACACTTAATCATTAATCGTGGGTGGAGAAAAGCAACGAGAGAGAGAGAGAGGGATTCCTAGTCTCTGTGGTCTGATGCGACTTCACGTTGCAGCTTTTGTAGCTTCCTCTTGAACTCGATCACATCCACGTCACAAGGTGACGAAGCGGTGGTCAGGGCCGCCGGGGGAGGGAACTACTAGAGCACCCCCACAACCTCGACCCCATTCGCGCTTCTGTGGCACTAAAAGTACTTTAGCAACCATTTTTTTGCTCCAAAAAGGAACAAAAACCTAATGAGCAGAGGAGAGGCAGGTTGAACAGAAATTTTACAGTTTTGGCCGAGGAGCCAATGAACCATTTCGGATCAAGAGAAGCGAATGAAGAGGCAATTTTAGACTTGACTAAGTCATTGATGTTGCAGATTTTGTTGTTTTTCTTTTAATTGACCACGTTTAAGTCGCAAAATTGCCCAAAACGCCATCGGGTACCTCGGAGGAGGGAGTAACTGGGGTACCCCAGATCTTCAATCCTCCTTGCCATTCTATGACACCAGAAGTTGCAATCTTGCAAGCTTTTTGATTAGCTTAAAGTGGATTTAAGACCAATGGAAAAGAAAACAGGAACGTTGAATAGATATTTTCCGATTCCTTTTAAAATGCTCACATCAACTGCATTCTTCTGCGCTACATGGGTGCCACACGAGTAGCCAATGAACAATTTCGGGCCAGGAAAGGTGACCAGAGGAGGAGACTGGACGTGTGTGGGGTTTGAATAGACTTACTAAAGTCATTGGCTTTACAGACTTTGCTGCCATCCCTTGAATATGGTTGCCATCACGTCACGAATCGACCAAATGGCCTTCAGAGACGCCGGAAGGGAACAACTTGAGTACTCCCGGAACTCCGATCCCTTTCACGCTTTCGGGGCACTAATGGTACTGAAGAGGGGTGAAGGCTTTAAAAGAAGCGAAAGAGAGCGTTGAGCAGACGTCTTTGGATTTGTGCTACTTATTCGCTTTAGTTGCATGCTTCCACACTGCGTAAGTGCTTTACAAACAGCTTCTGACCAAGTTCGGATCAAGGCAAGTAACTAGAGGAGGAGCCTGCCTGACTAAGCAGTTTAAAGCAAACTTCACAAAATCATTAGTGTAGAAGTCTTTCCTGACCCCTCTTGAGCTCGATCACGTCAACGTCACGCGTCGACTAGACGGCCGCCACGGGCCCCTGGGAAGGGATTAACGCGGTAACTCCCGGGATCCGATCCCTTTTGCGCTTTTATGGCACTAAAAGTTGTACTCTAGTAATCCTTCTTTTCAATTGGGAAGGGAATAAAGATTTAAGGAGAAGAGGATAAGAATGTTAAGCAGACGTATGATGGTTTTTGCCACTTTCATCACCTCAATGACGTGATTTCACGCCACATAGTTGCTCACGAACACTAACCAACCAAGGAAAAAGCTAGTAGAGGATGCAACTCCACGTCTGCCTAGTTTGGAATGGCTCGCTGAAATCATTGGCGGCACAGGTTTCGGTGCTCTTTCTTGAACTCGATCACGTCAACGTCACGCGTCGACTAGACGGCCGCCACGGGCCCCTGGGAAGGGATTAACGCGGGTACCCCCAGAACCTGATCCCTTTTGCTCTTTTATGGCACTAAAAGGTGTACTCTAGTAATCCTTCCTTTCGATTGGGAAAAATGAAGACTTAAGGAGAAGGAGATGGGAACGTTAAGCAGATCCCTTACGTTTCTTTCCACTTTCGTCACCTCAATAACGTGATTTTACACCATTGAGGTGTTCACGAACACCAACTGACCAAGTTTAGGCCAAGAAACGCGACTAGAGGATGCAACTCCACGTCTGCCTAGTTTGGAATGGCTTGCCGAAATCATTGGCGGTGCAGCTTTTAATGCTTCCTCTCGAACTTGGCCACGTCCACGTCATGAATTGACTTAACGGCCGCTCGGTGCCCCTACGGAGGGAACAATGAATACCGAACAGAGATGAAGACCTAATGGAAAGCAGAGCAGATGTGCTAGCCATTTTACTCGCATCATTTGCAGGCTTCAACGCTGTATAGGTGCTTCAAAACACCAAGTCATCAATTCCGGATGGTAAAATAGTGACTAAAGAAGGCGACTTCAAGCTTGTGTAGTTGGAGGAGAGCAAACAGAAGCATTCACAAATCAGCTTTTGTCTCACCCTCTTGACGTCGTCACGTGGTTGGAACCAATTGACAGCGCCTTTTGGGTGACACGCGGCCCAAGCACTGCCAATCTCGTGGCCGAAGAGACGCCGGAGAACTCCAAACTCGCCCAACTCTCGTTACAAGGAGGTGAAGAACTAAATAAAAGCAAACATAACATTCACATCATTTACATTTGGTGATTTGCGAAACCACCATTTTGACCACAACCTGTTGCCTTTCAACTGATTTGTAGCTCCACACCGCTTTTTTTATTCCACCGAATTGGCCTTGCGTGCATCGGTGAACTGGCCAACTGGAATTGCGGTCTCGCTTGTTTTCAACTCAGATAAATCAGCAATGATCAAAAAAACCTTCCTCTCTTTTTGTAATCCCCAACCTTTAAATCATTTTGGAAATAAATTTGAGGTCAGCACAGGAGCGATGTGTTGGGTGAAATTGCGCTTTACTCGTTCAAAAGGGAGGAACTGGCAGAGCCACAGTCAATTAAAACACCCGCATTTGACCATGTGGACCAGCGTCCAACTGTTCGGCATCAGGGAGGGTTCGCAGCACTTTGTGACGCTTCCTCGTGTTCGGTGGCTGCGGGAGGCACACTTCATCAAGGTGGAAATCATGACATTAGATTCGTGACAAGCAAGGACGCAGAGTGTGGAGCACAAAAGATGGAACGGCTCTACGGTTCGGCACGTCAAGCATCAGGAGGGGCACTTGAGACTGCGGTGGGTTAAGACTAGCATCAAATAAGCGCGCCTCGATTCCACGGGCTGTGTGCGAATGCTTCGGTGCTCGCCTTTCAAGCTTCTAGTCTCGGACAATGTTTGCTGCGTGAGAAAAGCAGAAAGTGACTTCGGCCGGTTGCGCGGAGGATTGTCATTCCTTTGTCTGTTCAGAGTTGAAAATCCTTGGAGATGCTCTCTACAGCCATAACTGAATGGTTGAACAACAAAGCGGTCGCGTGAGTTAAGCAAAGTGGAAAGCCTGACAAAATGAATCACCGGAGAGGACCTTTACAATTCATTACGCCTTAA
Source organism: Taenia pisiformis (assembly GCA_023968675.1). Taxonomy (NCBI): domain Eukaryota; kingdom Metazoa; phylum Platyhelminthes; class Cestoda; order Cyclophyllidea; family Taeniidae; genus Taenia; species Taenia pisiformis. The sequence continues at coordinate 9,635,141 of CM043731.1, read as the reverse complement.
AGCGCCTTCCGAAATCCCCAAGCGTTGCACATCTGCTTTGAAGGAGAAGCGCTCAGCCACAACTCATCGTCCATCACCGCTACACCAAGCACTCGGCGCCTCCTCCGCTGTTGGATTGAAATCGTCCAGCGAATGGCCAAAGTTATGCCGAGCTACAAACAGCGGCATGTTTAAGGCAGTGATTCGTGGTTTTATAAAATCTGTAGCCGTCGCCAAATGACGCAATGTAAAGGCAAAGGCGGAGCCATGGGACGCCATGCGCATGGAATGTCCACTCCGCCGGTCCCGACTCCACCCGCCCCGCAGGTGCCACCATCCACCGTGAAATACCAGACCCCTGCTTCTCTCTTGCAGCACGGAAGATTGCAGATCCCCTGATTGTGTTATAAAATTGAAAAAAAGTGCGCAATTTTGCCTGTTTCAAGGCCTCCATCTTCAATTTTTTGAAGGATGCAATTGCCAAGAGGCGATTCATTCATATTTACCGGGACAAAGCATTGGGCAGCCGAACAGAAGCCGGTTTCACCTCTCATTATTAATAACAAACAGACTAGAGTAGTAAAATAGCCTTTGCCGAAGTTTGTTTTAATCCGCCATGTGGAGGGCGCCAACTCCATAATAAATTCTCTTTAAGTTGTAAAATTCGAAAAAGAAATTTTGAGTTTACCATTAAATTATAAGTAAATAAATGTTCGTTAACTTTTTGCTAATTTATAATAGAATTTCAAACCAAAAGGTAGAAAATGAAGAAGTAAACGCCTTTCAAAATGATAAATGATAGGCAAAAAGTGGGATGCGTCTGCCATGCTTTGGCGGAATCTCGTAAAATGACAGTTGGTGGAGGTTAATTAAGTGCTTATCTGGGTGCTATAATCTTGCAAGAACGGAGCTTGGGTGGCTTTTATCCTCCCTTTCAAGCGATCGACTCGCACGACTGCTTTAAAATGGGTCTGGTGGTGATACGGCAGCCTTGTCAATGCCATTATCAACTCGGAGGCGTCGGTTTTGTGAAATAAGGAAAGCAACAAAACCAGTGTGAACTCCTGAGCCTTTCCCGAAGGCGTAGACACAAGCTGGAGAGCCGCATTGCCCGTTGGATAAGTAAGGATGGAGCTTTGGACACCCCGCAAAGCTCAAATGAACGACGAATCACCTTCTGTTCCCTTAGCCAACATCCCGATTGAGAAAAGAAAGCTTTACTTGAGTGCGTAGCCCACCTTTGCAACTCTGCAACCCTGCTACTTTATCCGCACTTTAGTGTTCCTTATCTATCTTTGCCCATTTGGGGTCCGTCAAGCCTGTAGATTGGTACTGCAGGCAGCTAATTGACAAGTTGTTTCAGTTTTAGCCCTTAATAATTCCCCGTAGAAACTGAGACCTTGGTTGGGATACTACGTAGCCTATAACCTGCCTTTGGAGACAAGAATATCTCATATGCAGTGGCGTATTGCTCGAGCGAAAGTGTTATGATGAAGCTGAGTTGGCCTGTGGATCTACCGGCACGACGTCATCGTCATGCCTTCTAGTAGAAGCACAAAGTTGGGGATGTAAAGCGTCCGCAAAATCACTAAAGAGTATGTCAGAAGATCAAAGCAATTCAGTTGAGTTATAAATAGGACATTATTGCTCTCCAAAAATATCACTTTATGGTCAATCGCATCTTTCTTGAACCAACCATGTGGCTTGGGCGTTGGGACACATTTTCACTGAGTCAAGATAAGGAATGATCAGATCATAACACGATTAAGAAAGCGTAATTTGCAAAGGCGTTTCAAGGCAGACAGGAAGAGGCCAAACTCAAGATGGAGAACAGGTAAGCGTTTTATATTTATTAGCAGATTGGTTTGCACAGTCGATGATGTGATTCAGCCACACAACCACTGATTTTGTTATGTTTCAAGTTAATAAAGAAAGTCTCATTGCCTTTGGTTAGGCAAAAAATGTTGTGCAAGATTTATTGCCTGCACACTGCTCACCTTACATAGATATAAGAAGCATAATTAATTAGCGTCGGTAAGTTTAACAAATCTAAAAATGTCTGATGAAATTGCTTTTATGAATGGGTGTTTGACAGCGTTTTGACCTGAGTGAATTTTTGAGGACGAGAGGAAACGCAGACAAACCTCACCGATAAAAGGTTTACATAAGATGCTGACAGTTTTGCGTAGAGAAAGCCTTGACCCACGGAAATAAATTTTGACAGCTCCATCCTCTCCTTGTACATCGGTCGTGGATTAAGCATCTTTTCTTTAACAAAAGTTACAAATTTTAAGACAATTTAAGCTTCTCTTGGCCATCCTCACATTTCTTCATCATCTTTAAATCTTGTTGCTTTGTTCTGTCTCTCATGATTGATAATCGTGACATAGAGTTACTCGGCTTAAACGTCTTGCAACGATAATGCCCGTCTGAGGTACTATTGTAGTCTTTAAAGGCACTTCAGCCTGTCCTCAACAGATCCATTCTACAATCTAAAGGCACGACGTCTGCATTTTTATAAGAAAAAATCATTTTAGCAATGCAGTTATAAGAGCCATTCCTTTAAGTAACCCTATGGTAACAAGCAAAAAGTCTGATACTGGTATAGTGGACAAATGCCTTTTCACGACCCAAGTTCATCACATTGTTCAAGACCTAACACGATAATATGCCTCTGGAAAAAAATATAGGCGTACCCACAGCTTTAAATACTTAAATGCTATAACCTTAACCTATTCTTCAACTTATTTAATCACCGATCTTTGCAGTATAATGTCTAGGTTTACGATTTCTTTATCTTGTTAAAGCTGCATTCGGTCAATTTCTCCACTGTTCTTCACTATTATGTCTCCCAAATGGATGTATAACAAGGTTCTAGGCAGAGAAAACTTGGCTTTGTTTAGCCGCTTACAAAGAGAGTGCGTTGCTAAAAACTCATCATCACCTGAAGCTCAGACCTTCATCAGCTGAAATTCTAATTGACCGCAAACAATTATTCAAAGGTCATTCTGTTGAACAAAAGCATTGCTGTAAAATAATACTGCAAAGTAAAAAAAAAGGAATTTAATTTTTATTTCGTAAATAAATGCTCACAACTAACAAAATTAATGCCAATTACTGCTTCCCTTAAAATTGTCTTGTGCATGAAAGGAGTGAAGAGTATTTTCTTGCAAGTGTCAGTCATAGGGTCTAAGGGCTACTTTCTTCGTCTTTTCTTCTTTTTAGTACCTCTCACAAGGGGTGGTTGAGTATTTCTTGACTTTTGCAATCTAGTAGCTGAATTGTTGATTGGCTGTGTAGTGTCTTGAGTCCCCTACAAAAACTGAAGAAGGTGAAATACGGGCAGAATACATATTTTTAATGAAAGGAGAGAATGCGGCTGCTGGCGTGGTCTGGCAGCCAACCTACATGGCTTGGTCAGTATGACTATTTAAGTCACAGAAATTAAACCAACAGTCCAAAGACATAAAGCATTACAGGTAGCGTAGCAATAATAGTCCGGAGGAGGGCTGGCTTCAAATTGTCCTTTCTCCCTCTTTAACGAGGTAATTTATAAAGAACACAATTTTATAGTTTTGTTTTTTTGAAAATTTGTACCTATTTACTTAAAAGGCAAATGTGCATAACCAATTCTGCTTGAATTAACTATTCCTTTTTATGTCTGCAACCTTAGGAATTATTTTATTATGCCGTACCTAACTTTTTGAACTTATTATGAATAGCTACCTTTGTGACGCATCTCGATTGGAATGCGTTTGTTTTGCTTCCAAGTGGTCAGTCTACACCGCCAATTCCCAAGGTGGAAAGAGGAGCTCCAATCTCCCATAAGACTTTGAGCATCCACGACGGCGGCCTTATTACGCCGTATTAGGTGGCTCCTTGTAGCCACTGTAGTGGACAGGAGGTCTAAAATCTTACGCCACTACTAAGTCGTCAACTCTCCCGCAAATATCTGCGGATTACACAAAGTCAGCCGTTTTGTAGTGACGGTGGCAGCTTCGAAGATAATCCATTAAAATCTAGCAAGAAGAAAAAACGCACACACTTTGGAAAGCAATTTAATCAGTCGAACTTTATAAGAAGGAGCAAATGGAGTGTAGAAATTAACTTGTGCAACTGCCTGCAGGTCACTGTGATATGTTTGTGTGCTCTATTCGATTGATGGCCGACAAAAATGTCTCGATGCACGGCCCATCGTGGTTATGTGGGCTCTGTACTTTAACCAAGTGGCACCGCCTTGTCAGTAAGCCTTTACGTCCCACTGTAAGGCAGCTGTGCGGCTTCTTTCGAATCCAGGAAGAACATGTGGCGCATTAACTCGCTGGAGTGATGGAATGCGACATGAACCACCCACACTTAGTTCAAATACACCTCTGTTTGTACTGGTGCAGAAGAACCCTCCATTTAACTACGCATTTCTGGCTCATAAATGCATTCAAATCGCACGATTTTTCCTCTTATCGGAGACATTGTAGCTTGACATGCACACATTGGCCGATTGTCTGACTGCGCCAAATCTAGAAATTACCTCCCACCGTAAATTAACTTGTGCTTTTTCTCTTCGGTTATAAAAAAATACTGAAATGTATTTTACTGTCAACGGTTTTGCTGTTTTGCTAGTGGGAAGCACACCGAGGGACGCACCGCTCGCCTCTCATTGGCTCGCTGCGCACATTGTATTATCCACGCACCGACCAATGGGAGAGCAGACAGCGCCACTCGGCTTGAGGCCTCACCGACAATACTATCACATCTCGCTCGCGCTGGGAATTATGCCAAAGGCCAGGTTCGACTCATGAGAGCGTATACATGATGACCCCGTGGATTAGCTTAATAATGGCACTCATTTTGGGTTCTCTAAGAGTCTGCCTGTGCACCGCGCCACCACCACCAGAGAAGGCGCTAGCAATACCTCAAAGAAATTCACAAAAATTGTCAAACACCTCCATTGCAGGTAAATACTCCTCTCTCTCATAAATGCATGTCTTTCGCTTTCGATTTTGGTGCAAACTCGAAGATTCATTGTTTTGCTGGTTGGTGATTAGAGCGCTCGAATTCTCCCGCTTTCTTCGGTGCTCTGAGGTTGAAGAGGCTTTGCATTGATAACCAGGTTTCTTAGTTAAATTACTTTTAAGCAATGAATATAAATCATGTGCAGTGGTTCTTTCGTTCGGCCTTATGCCCGCCCTCCACCGCTCTTCAAGCGGCCGTCTGTGCACGGTTCGTTCCTGCTAACGCACGCCTAAACGGCACCAGCGGCTAAATATGGCATTCAACTTTTATTTTTGCTAGAACGCTTCAAGTGAAAAACACATTAATGAAGTCGAAGTGGTGCGAGGACTAATCCACATAGAATTGACTCGGCAAGGCATCACAGAGTTTCCTTCATTTTCACACAGCGAAACGAATAAACGAAAAGTCTTGCTTATAATTTTTGATCCCACAAGAATGTAAAAAATCAAAAGGTTTGCTTTTGCGGGCAACAAAATGCTTTCAGTTACTTGGTAGTTGCTTTGTTTAGTTGGAAGATGAGGCATACAGTTGGCGTCGAAAACATGTGAAGGTGGCAAAATAATGCGTCGCAAATTGGACATTTGGAGGCATTACATGTGACTGGGGAGAAGCTCAAAATAAAAGCACACAAAATTTATGCTTCTACTATAGTGCTTGTGGCCCAAAATCAAAATAATGTGCAGCCGATCACTGTCCGGTGATTGGGTTGGTAGTCGTACCCTAACGCCTTCATCGCGGTCGCACGGCGGAAGGTGGTCGGTGGTCTTCCCACAGAGGCTCCTAAACGTCAACATAATACCTCAATTAGAGTGTGGTAGGGAGCAAGGCCCGAAATAATTAAAAATCTTACCTTCTTGGCGGATTCATTTAAACCTTCCTCAGTGGCAGTGCCTCTTCAGTAAAGGAACAATGGAGCTGAATACGTCTCTGTGATCAAAAAAAAACCTGAATTTTTGTCACTTTAGATAATTTGAAGGACCTTTTGATGTATACTAAGTGAAGGAATTCATAATTTAAGTCTAGCCAAAGTCCTCCACAGGTTTAGTGATTGCCTAAATTGGACGCCAACGCATGTGGGAATTTTTCGCCGGTTTTATACCCTTACTTCAGATGTTTTAAAACCATTTATTGACTAATGACTCAAATTCTAATAAATTGCTAAAAAATACACATTTTAATATCATTTGCTGTTATATCGCCTCTCGTTTCTCACATCATCTCTTCTGAATCCAATGACACGCATACTACTTAATTTATAAGTAGTGCCCCAGTATTCCACTAAAATTTTAATTTTATCTTTCTGCTTAACAGTTAATTATAAGACTAAAACTTAGTCATTTAACTTGAACCGAACTTTTGTTTTCACCTAATCCGCGAAAGACTCTAAAATCAGCATTGTGAGGTAAATTATTCCTAAATGAGCCTCTAATTATTATTCTGGACTAAAATAGCTCATTAGCGGAGAGAAAACTAAAAAAAAGTAGATTAAAGTTTTAAGAAATTGACATGATTTAATGCATACAATTTTAGATGATTCCAACAACCAGCCTGATTATCACGGTGAGAAGAGTGTCCCAATAGTCTACTTTGACAATGACGTTCCACTAAGGATCAACTGCACCTTCCCCAAGACCCACAGACACGTAAGTTGCCATGGGAAAATTTGCATTGGCAGGTCACAAAGGGCCTGCATTTTGCCACTGTGAGGTCAAAATTCCAGTAGTAGCTCCGCCTCTCCGTCCTCAACTGTGAGAGGCGGATCGCCACAAGATTTTTCCCGCACTTTCTGACCCCTAAAAATTCTTACACACCTAAAACAAACCACAATTTGTAAAAGAAATTTTAATGTTTACACGCATATCTTACTGGCTACCTTACGATAACCGCAGTTCAGTGAAACGGTAAGTCAGTATGACGAGTGGGGTGGCTTCGCACGTCTTGACTGTGTGCTGTCGAGCCCTAGCAAAGCTATTCAGTCGCACCTTTTCAACTGTCCGGTGTATTTATTGCAAAACAAACAAAATTCGTGCGTTTTTATGCTCGGTCGAATCTTCCTTGCTTTTGTTTTTCGTTCCACTCTCTGTGGTGCATTGCGTGCTTCGGTTGCACCGACTCAGTTGCCAGAGGGCTCGGTGGAGAGCGATTTCGCAGATAAAATGCAAATCATGCTTCTATTGTTTTTTTCTTTTAAACAAAAGTGCAGAAATTGGTTGCTGAAAACCAAAAATTGACATTGTAAAGGGTGAAATTGGGATTGCTTGCTTATGTAGGCAATATGGGAGCGCACCGACCTCATCTACCCCTTGGCTGTGGGCACTCACATCTTCTCCCCGGATCCCCGAATCACTGTCCGCTGTTCCCACGAATCGTTGAGTCAAATGACAATCGTCAATGCAACCAAAGACGATGCCAAGAGGTATCGCTGTCGAAGCAGTCCGCAAATACCGTCCAACTGTGCCAATCAAACGTGTAGTGAGGAGAATGAGGCCTTTGAACAAACTTTCCAAGCAATTTTCGGTGAGAGTGTTTTCTCTATCAGTACAACTTAAAGCTCATCCTCCCGATTCTTGGAGCCAATCACTTGACCAGCTTTACTGCATTGAATAGGAAATGTCAAGTCGGACTTAAGTGAACTGTAAATAGAAATGACGTTGACAGTTAGAGTTAGGAGGGCTATTTGAAGGAGATGACCGGAACCAAGGTGAACATTGTTTTATTTTAAGGCAACCTAGTTAAATGCAAATTCACCTCCTTCAATGAAATGCGCGTGAGAGCTTCACACACCTTCACTCCTGCCTAGTCGCTCGCCCCGAGGAAATTAATTTTCTCTACGTCGCATGCTTTTCCTTTCAGGTAAGAAACCATCTGCAACGATGCAAGCAATGGACTCTGACGTGTCCACATTAAATGTCAAGGCGTCAGGTGCGTTTTTGATTTATACTTAAAATACTACTTAAGTGCCTACTGAATTCTAGTGGTTTGTTGACTTTCAAAAAAATAATAAGTTGTCTCCAACTCGACCATTCAAGGCCCTTCAACTAGTCATCACTCTCTTCTTGGTTAGATAAAATCACTCATTTAAGGTGAACAACTTCGCATTTTCGGTTAAAAAAATGTTGTTCCACTCAGATTGCTGAACAGTGTATTTGTGCATCACTTATTCATAATTTGAGAGCAAAAAGTTACTTCACCGGTCCTACTTGATTATGAACAAAAACTCGTCTCCACATTTTGTTTTTTCTTTGCTTTTTTGCTACTCCTAGCAAAATCATGGAACACTGTTTCATTTCTTTTCTAATGCAAAAACCAAGCATTATAAGCAGACCAAAGTCGTGATCTCCTCACGTTAAAAAGGCGCAAACTTATTTTATTATCAACTTTCAGAGCCTCATGATTTTTACACAGGTGTAGCAACCTGCTAAAACATGCTATTACTTGACCAGAAGAAACGCCCTAGCCGCAAGGTGGCTTCAAGTTAAATCCCAATGTCACCCTCTACTGACAAATCACTTTATGCAAGTAACTACGACATTGCAGCAATGCTAAAATGTGTAATCAAATTTGTGTCAAAAAGGAATGGAAAATTATTTGCTCTTGGTGTGAGCCTCTACACCACTTTGCGGGCATCAAGAGCCTTTCAATTTCAGATAGAGAATGCGATTGCCTTCATTCGACACAGAAAGTAGTCACCGTCACCAGAAATGGAAGCTTAGTTAGGAGATATCTGGGACAATAGAGTTGTCACTTGGGCTTAAAATTTGGTAGCCTCCTAAAAATGCCCTATTTACGGGCGTCACGGCTGTGGTTGGAGCATTTGAATCGTTATTCACCTTCAAAGTACAAATCCAGGTCACCTGATGGCTTCAAAAGAGTAAATGTATGCAAAATACATTTAAATCTAATCGCAGAATGCTTAAATTACTTGCTCAATTGCTCCTCTCCCCTCAAGTTCCTTTTTGTGACCTCTTCGGCTGTGATTGGTTGGATTCTCCATGGATGACCTTGACACTATCCAATCGGTTGTTGGCCACGTTTCTTGGCATTTGTTGGCGTTTAACTACTTTAATGGGGCATTAAAAAGTGTTGAACTACTCCATAAATCATTTCATCACAGGTTCGGCATTATTGACAATTATTATGTGGAGAAGCAGTGAGTTCTACTGAGGTGTCTTTTAAAGTTAATAATGCAAAACCTTACATTATTTGGGAAGCGTAGACCTTAAAATCCGTTAAACTTTAATTGAAACCGAAATGTTTTCTTAACACCCTGCATAATTAAGCCTAGTTTTAGATAGAAAACCCTCTTAATGGTCAATTTCTTGAGCCATTACTCATCCCATTAAAAAATTGCCCTGTTATCTCGCTCTCCTTTTTAACTTGATTAAATTAAAAAAAAGGTTTAAGTAGAGCTTGTAAATAACCACCAAAAGTTCCTCTCGCCTTAGTTGATTAGTTGGGCCGTGGTGTGATACGGTGTGGGCAGAAGTAAAGGCAGTGAGGGAAAGCGTGCGGATAACATCCGACCACACACACACAGACACCCAAGCACACATTAGGAGCGACAGTCTAGATTGCCACCTTGTTGATTAAAAAAAAAACTTTCGATCAGCAACAAAAACGCAGGAAATAAATGTCACTTAATTCGAATACAATGCGGTGTTTTGCACAGCTTAGTGCGGTCAAATGAGGCAGCGGTTGCGCATCAATTGAGGCAGGCCAGTCTATTCAAAAGTGGGAAAAATTATAAACAAAATAAGTCCTAAGGTCGTAAGCACCTTATTTTATTTACCCCTTCTTTTACACGCACTTCGGCCGTCAGGGGCTTCTCGTTTCCCGGTCCAAGTTCTGGTCAGCCTTGGGCCTCCTTGATACCACCGTAATGGCAATCTGGAAGACTAACCGGCTTTAAATTTGCCATTTTCTCTTTACAAAAGATGAAGAAACTAGATTAGCTTGACTTTTTACTCATCTTTACATCCAAGTGGGATTCCCAATCAGCCTAAAAGGCTATGAAGTGGAGTTCGGATTGCACTTTTGCTGTTCACCTCCACCTCATAAAATTACACGGCAAAAAGGCGAGTGCCTACGCCGCAGGGCGTCATCATCCCATGCTACGGCATGTGGTTTAGAAGGCCATAATCTCGAATGCTTAATTTACGCGATCGGCAGAGAGCTGCCGCATCTAGGTTATATATTTTCCTCATACCTGCCCTCTGCGCACCTTTTTTGTCGGTGTGTGACCGATCATCTGCAGAAGGAAAAGGCAACAAGTGCGGTCGTTTTCTGTCGGGACTAAGGGATTCTATTACCTTCACAGAATTATTTCAAAATTGCTATGTCTAATACCATTTATTATGTCTTTATGAAATGTCTGTCGTACTCACCTAAGGCTATAAAATACAGCACTTTTTAGGAATAAGCCCTGGATAATCGTAAATCAATTTATTAAAAAATTCTGCTGCAAAACCTTCAATCTGATTGGACGATTTGTGTGATTGGCTGACAAAGCATCGACTAGAGCTTTTTTGATTGGTCAAAAAATCAATAAATCAGTTTACTGCTTTGTGCAATTTTTTATCAAAACATGATTCTGCTGATGCAGTAAAATAAGGCTGGACATCCTTAAACACCCTTTTTAGAAATATTAACTTTGTATCTTTAATCTAGGCTTGCATTTCTGTAATCACAGTGCTTTATTGCCCAGCACTAATCTTTTAAAAGTTGTTTGGTGTCCTTTCACTCGTCTTTTATATTCGCATTACGTTTTGTGGGATTGGATTTCCTCCAAAAAATAAAAATAGGAAATCCAAACACTCTTCTTGACTTGGCATCCATCTTCATCTCCCAATAGCAAAGGATTAAAAATAGCTAGGAATTCGGTTATTCGAGTTTAACACAAATTACTTATACTGTGGAGTACAGGGCAGACCACACCCTCACGTGTCAGTTTATAAATAGCTTCATATTTAATATAAGTCCAATTTTTTTTATAAAACTTAAGCTGCATTCGCCCTGTGCATATTTTAACGTCTATCCTGTTTCTGTAAGCCACGTCTCCAGCGCTTCTCATTTATTTGTTGAGGGGATGAGTTTTATGACTCCTTTAGATGGAGGCTTTGCATTTGTAAATTTGTACTTATCGCAGGTGGAGCTGAAACGACGCCCACTTTCTTACCACATTCATAAAACAATATATGAAGATATCCTTTTTGGAGGACATCTTTTGACCCAATAAAACAGACTCAAACCGCTTAAAATGACAGCAATCAAGTGCATTCGCCATCGAGATTTCAGACACGCTCCATCCATCTAACTTCTTGGGTGTTTAATTGTGTGTTAACGGTATACTGTGCGGGTTTTGTGGGTGAGACAAAGCAATAAATAAATCAGACAATTTCTTCCTTAAAATAAGAAATAAAGCTGTTAGTTGAATTAACTGATGTGTTTTAAGCCTCCTACTTTACCGCACCAATTAAGCTGATTTACTAGGGCTGGTTCCCACAAGGGAACTGATTTCGCTAAACTTAATCAGTTGAAGAATGGTTGAATTATATTCTTAAATTATGATAGCGTTCTTTGAATAGTGACGATATTGGGTCCTCAACTGGCCTTCTACGGAATGCCTTTGGAACTAATCTGTCGGGCAAATTTCTCCTCCCCCGAGGCCAAACGTGATCCTCTCATCAGTTTGGAATGGTATCACAATGGCGTCCGTCGAAGACCTAGTCGGATTCAATCAGGCGGCACCTTCGTCTCCTCCCGATGGGTGGATTCAAATCTTCTGGAATCGCGTCTGCTCATCACCTGGGTGTCTGAAAAGGAGGCTGGAAGGTGGAATTGTGTTGAACGAAGTCGTATAAATCGGCGGAGGCTGCTGAATGAATCTGTAACAACACCTTCCATGTCTTTCGATCAGTTGAACCTCCAGATTATTGGTAAGTCCTCGGCAATTTATTTATCTAATAATGATCAATGTACTTAAGCAGTCCATTTCTTTGAGCTTTAGCTATGTTTGTAGTTAGCGGGTTAAAACACTGAGCTAAGATGAGATAGGATGGTCCGGCTTACAAGTTGCCATTCTTGTATGGGCAAAAGGGGTCTTAGGAAATTAATATCAGCATTTCCAGAAACCACCTTAATAGCCTTTTTAAAATTAAATCATCAATGAAAAGCGATGGCTGAGTGGTTTAAGAACTAATTGGGAAACGAGAAAACGTCGTTTTTTGGTAATTCCGGGAAAAATCAATTAGCGCATATCGATTTATCCAACATCCAATTATCCAACACCTAATTACCAATTTTCCGGAAAAGCCTTAAAAGAATCTAAAAACTTTGCACAAGTATTAAATAACTAAGAACTAAAAATGTTAATTGCATGTTTGGATCTGCTTCTAAGTAGTGACCTAAGTTTGCACTGTTTTAAAAAAGGCCTTGAAAAGGCGTACTTTGATTGAGGCGGGTAGCAGTAACAAATTTGCATGACAACTTGGCCCTTCTTAGCGTTATAAATTTGATGTGGCAGGTGTGATGACTTTTTGGGCCCACTTGTCTGCGTTAGGTAGAGCTCTGGCTTTAAAATTATCATTTTACTATCGGAAAAACATGCAAATAGTTGGTAGGGGTTTGGGCATTTTGAGGGCAAAAAAGTATGCGCACTTCCTGCATGCTATCAACTTCTTGTAGGTAACTTTGCTTAACTGTATGGCAGATATTTGGCGTTATTATAGCTTACCACACATCAAATTAATGCTAAGAATCAAAATCATGATGTTATAAAAAGTGCACTTACAGCGAGTGCACATTCTAATTACCACAATAGATATTTCTAGGTGAAGTAACAAAACAGGATTCTAAGCTTTTATTCTGCTACACTTTGGCGGAATAGACGCGCTACTTGTAGAAGACATTTTACTGCTATAATTTACCGTCATTTTATGCCTTTGAGTCCAAAAAGAGCTTCAACACTAAATCACTTGCCATCTTAATGGCAAAAAATTCTACACAAGCGTCTTGCTAGGTAACATTCATTTATCTCGGTGAATGCGATGTTATTTGCGCAAAAGGAAGTCCATTTGCTCGTACTTAGAATGGATACGTGACAAAATTTTAGACTCAATCAACTACAATGATAAGCAAGCCTGAATGTACCAGAGTTTGTGAGACAGCCGAAGTCTCTCATTGCTACTTCAGGATGTGGCAATAGCTTTTGCTTAAGCAAATTTTCTCCGTCATTAAAAACGCATTAATCGGCGTCAGTGATGTTTATATCTGCATAACCCACGAAACTACATCGGGCAATTAAGCCAATCGAATGGGTGTGCCCCAGGAACCATAAAAATTTTAACCAGTAAATAACTCTCCAAGTGTTTGCAGTTGTCCGTATCTATCAATTATGTTTGCTTGCCCAAATAGCTAACTTTTGGGTGTCTTTGAAAGCAATAACTTTGGGTGAGGAAAAGGAATACAGGGCGAATGCAAACCCAAAATTTGTGGGTTTTTTTGGAAAATTGAAGGGTTTACTCCACTACATTTGCCTCCGCTGCTTTTATTAAGCAAATGTGTTGCGTGTTTACAACCCGTCCACCCCTCTTTTTAGCAACACTTATTTTACTTTGTAATTTTTTACACAAAACAACACTTTTAAGGCATGTGATGCCTAAATTTCTAAGAAGAAATGTGAACAAAGCCAGCGTTGATCGCACTCATTTCAACTGTAAAAGCTAAGCAAAATTCTGCCGTTCGCACACCTTATTTGGCTCGTGAAGGTACAAAATTTAATAATCAAAGGATAGGAAGGGCCTTAAGCAGGTTTAGAAAATGACCTAAACGCAGCCACATTGTCCGAATTTTTCCATCACCAAATACAGATGTGTTAATGATAATGAAGTGATTTCTGTCAAAGTACAACGATAGGTAAGGGCTTCGACGAATTGCATATTACCCCAAGCAACTGACATTGACTGACAGGTCAACTAACCAATTATGCTCTAAGTCATCGGATGTCTTCCAGTCGGCTGATGCTGCAAGTCCTCATTTGTTCGTGCCCACTGGTAGTAAATTACAACAGCAGTCCATTAAAATGATAAAACCGACATTTATTAAAGTTAATCAATTAGTTAGAAATTAATTTTGACTTCAAACGAGTCTATAAAATCTCTCTGACATCTTAGGCAAGCACAAGTTGTCCAGTTAACGAGGTGCGTGCGAAGATCCACGTGCCAGCCACCTAAAAAAAGTATAATTCATAAGATTTTTTTTACTTTTGCAAGCTAAAATAAATATGCGAATTAGACCTATCTCAGATACTATTCAAACTTAGGGCACAAATTGGTCGAATATTTGCCTCGCTCCGACCACACATGACAGTGCAACCAAGACCGCTATTTTCTCTTCTATAGGCATTTGTAAGGTTGAAAAAAACGTATAAATCACTGTTTCGAATTCAGGCTTTTTGTTGCTAAAGAAGAGAGTTAAGTTTTGTTTTAAGATTTGATACGATGCATAGCACCGACCTTCAAGACGGCGGCAGTTTTTCTTACCTCTTACAGCAGATCTCAACCCCTAATCTGTACTTCTTAAAGCATCCTTCTTGAGTCTTCCTTTTTACACTCTATTTAAATGCATCTTTTCGTACAAACTTTGTATTTTTTGCTCCACAAAACGTGAATTTATAAGTAATCCTATCGCACAAATCTTTTCATACTTCATGCAGTTCATTTGCTTTAGCGTATTTTCTGCAAATAAAAGTAGATTTGAATGACTTTTCTCTTTTCGTTCATTTCACTCAACAATGCGCCTGCAATCTATCTCTTTTCTTTTGTTTCGACGCAATGCAACGCAAAAGCAGGCAATTTTCGAATCCAAATAAGTTATTAATGCATTGTTTCTTAGAAAATGGGAGAGAATGATAAGAGTTTGCTAAAGTAAATTTTCTGTCGGTTGCAAAAAGACGCTTGTATTTATTTTGAAGAAAAAAATATGGGTGGTCCCAAAGCTTTTTAAATTCTTAAGATTTTGTGAAATTTTGTGTTTTCATAAACCTTTTCTGTTTAAAGCAAATATATATTTTGCTTGTAATGTCTTTTTTGGATGATAGAACACTTGCTGAATGCTACTTAACTTTGTAGTGACTCGAATTTTTCCACACCTCGTAGCAATCCAGTCATCATAAAAAACATACGCATTACGGTTTTACAGAAAAGTTGTTGCCACGATTTGACGTCCGTGATGTAGAACAGAAGAAAAAAATGTTTAGATTTCATGGTTTATCCTTGTTTAAGCATTATGGATAGGTCGCCTTGCCTGTTAAGTGTTGCCCCTGGGGGTGCCCAAACGACGACCAGTGCAACGCACTCGACACCCATCTGACGGATTCCATCCTCATCATTGTGCTAACCAGCCTTCTATCTGGTCCTTTTTACTTAGCAGAGTGACGAATGCAGCATTGTTTCTTTATTTTGACCAGCAGTGTCAGGACAGCTTCAGTAGTCAATTGTTCTCATTTTGAACATGAGAATGAGGCGATTGCTAACTCCTTTCCTGCTCTAAGTCTGTACAGATACATCCATCCATCGTTGATGACGTGATGTGGTCATGCAATCAGCCATTAGAAATTAGATCAGACTCGTCTTCATCTCGAGTCTTTTATAAGTCGCACCAAGCATATCAAACCAACCCTTAGCATAGCTGCACACTAAAAACATTCCACAAAGCATGGAATACTTTTTTGAAGCATTCCCTGAGAACAACTCCCACACCCTTACCAGACTTTTAAGCCACTGATAAGAGATGCGTAGCACCTATCGGCTACCACTAGCTGCCCAGAGCTATTACAAGAACTCCTCCTAGCCCACTTTTCATTTTCGAGGGACTGCAGTCCCCACCACTGCCGTCGTGTCCAGTCGCTTTGACCGGTACGAGCGTCTGGTCTGTCGGTTAATTTACGATGCTTTAACCTTCAACTTCACACCATACCCTAACAAAAATGAATTAAAATCTCAGCATTCCTCCCACTCCCGTCTACCATTCATCACCAAGCGGGGCTGTTTCCAAAGTTTTCTCGAGATCTTTGAATTTTCCGCCTTTAAATTTGAAGTGGTGAGGCTCTCCTACCAGCACCTGCGCTCAAGCGGAAGAGGCGCTTCAGGTCTATGAGTCTTTCCTCGGTCCACGCTGCCCTAACATGCCAATTTTGTGGGACTTCACTGTGATGAGGGAAGGCCCCATCTTGAGACCTCCGCTTCGCCACCCGAAAGCGACTAAGACATCTGTTAATGGACTTACTTTTGAGAGCTAGAAAACTTTTTAAAAATTTAATCATCTACGTAAGGAGGAGTCCCTTTCACCTATTAATGATACTAAGAATAAAGTGGAAGGCGCTTAATTATGCATGAGACTTTCCACCAGTCATTTGAATCGACATGCTTTAAAACATGTCTACAGAACATCAAGAGAATAGGTGAAACGAAGGCGCCGACCAAAATAAAATGAGCTAATTTTAGCTAGCCCGGCAGGTTTGCTCGCGAACAAGTCATTTTCTTTCGCTCTTGGATGAGTTCGAGTGATTGCAGATGCTCCACACCGAACAGGCGTAGTCGTGAGTAGCTGAAGTTTTTGGACTAGAGTAGAACATTTTCTGAATTGAAACAAAGAGCTTATAAAGTGGCACACATTTCTTGAGTTTGCGTCACTCATGACATTCTCTCATCCGTGGTAATACGGAGCGCCTCGGAGGACCCCTTCCGCGACCTTCCAGACGAAGGATCCGTTCTGGTTCATCGGAGAGGGATACCCTTTCGTTTTATTTGCGAAAAAAGTGCGTTTTTAACGAGAAGGAAGTAGGCAGAGCAATTTGAGTCTGATGGTTTGTTTGAAGAGGATCTCACGTGGAATCAATTGCTTACCATTTCCGAGGCAGTGAAGGAGAAGTTAAGGAAACACTCCATTGGAAGTGGCACTTGTCGCTTGGGTTATTTTGCATTCCACGATGTCCTCCTGATCCGTGGGAAATGCGGCGAGCCTCGGTGGACTCCTCACACGAATCGTCAAGCAGAGGAGCTACCGACGGGATTCTGTAATGTCTGGATGGAGAAGTTTTAAGAATTAGTAGGCTGGCTGAATGCAAATTCTTTTAATGCAGATGATAGACTGCGAGGAAAGCATTTCACTTAAAATTCGTTGCTTACAATTTCTGGGGAAATGGAGAAGTTGTGATGCATAATTTGGCGTGGAACTTTGAGTATCTTCCTTAACTTGGGTCAAATCAACATGACATGTCGAAAACTGAAAGGTTTTGCGGAGCGCTAGATATTCCTCGACCACCCTCGACTCTTCAAGTGCATCAGAGTGGTCCGGTTGCTAAGGTGGACTGAGCATAGACGCCCTCTTGCTGAGAAGGGCTCCCCATGACAGGAGTCGACCGCGTCAACTAAGGCGCGAAAGGCGAGATGGACTGCGTGATGTCAAGGTGGATGGAAGACTTTAGTCCGCGCCTGTGTTCGGAGGGCTATGGAAACTGCAAACAGAAATTCCACTTCATCAGCTCTTCCACAAGGCGGGCGTTTAACAGCAGTAAACGCAACCACTGATTGTCCCCTCGAAGGCCCAGTTCCATTTCAATATTCTCCAGTTATGCTTAAACTTAACGAACGGTGTCATGGCTAGGCTCAAATCAACCCCAAATGAAATGTTTGTCAGTTGACAAGCCTTCCATAACCACATTAGCATTATGCTGGTCCATCTTTCCAACAGCAAAAGGGAAGAAGTCTCCTGAAGCTGTGACAGTCTCCATTGAATTTGGAGATAACGCAGCTCCGACAGTTCATTCAACGCACTCAAACAGATTAGGACAATCACCCATTTTTTCACATTTTTTGCATTTCTGCACAGTAAAGAGTCCTCATGCCCCACACACTTCCATAAATCTCCCTTTTTAGCAAAAAAAAAGGTGGACCGGAGGGTGAGGATCGACTGACGTCTTTTTATGCCTTGGCAATAATAAAGTGCCACTGGGATTGCCTATCAGTTGGGCTTTGCTTTTTTTAGTGGTAAAGTAGGCATAAATGAGGATTTATTAAAACAAAAAACGCAATCAAAATACCGCCACACACACACACACACGCAATGCAACGCTTCCACGGCGAATCGCGTTGTCAATTAATCTGCCTACCGAGAGGCTCGTTGCTTTGTTCTCCAGTTGAAGCATTTCACAATTGGTGCACCAAAATTGCCCTTACAAGCTTAAAAATGTTTACGCTGACCAAATTTGTCTTTTTTTGTTTTCATTTTGCCTTCTTTTCTTTGCTCTTTGAGGTTTATCACAGTTGGCATAAGTGTCGAACAGGAAAGTGTCCATTGAAGCGTCTCCTCCGATTGGGGCGAGGGTGGGGAAGGGGGATGAGGAAAGAGGCAGACACGAGGTGTAAAACATGCCCACGTAACTGTTGGAGATTTGTAAAACCCTTTAATTAAAATCACAAAGAGGGAGAGGAGGGAAAGAGGGAGGGAGAGACGGTGAGAGTGGGAGAGACGCGCATGCAAAGCCTGGCAGGCAGGCAGGCAGGCAGGCAGGAAGGCAGAGAGGGAGAGAGACGAGTACCAATCTCGCATGAATTTGCTCGTGCTCAAAGAGGACATAAAAATTTACGAGTCATTCACCAGTCAGTTAATGGGTGAGGTAAAAAAAGATCGCGATGGAGGGAGGTAAGTGAAGCCTCGAAGAGGGCTCAAATTATTTTTAAAATCGGTGCAAATTACGAGGTTCTACCGCATGCGCAAGCATTGGGAGGGCAATAAACCATCTCACGCCTGATGACCGTTGAGCTGAAACAGCTTCACAAATTTAGACGCATAGGCCTCATCAAAAGGCAAAAAATTGTTTTAAGACCGGATTGGGCAGATCAAATCTTGCACAGTCTAGCGGAGGCACTCAGAGGGACGCCCTGAGGGTGAACAATCAAGGCGGCATTCAAATTCGAATCAACACGAAATGCTCAGGCACATTGGGCAAAAAGGAAATGCACAGTCGGAGCAGAGGCTGCAACGATGGCGGTTGCGTGCGCCTCCTAGCCGTGGCATATGGCGGCGGCGGCGGGTGGCGGTCGGAGGGTTTTCGGTGCGTCCGACCGCATCGATCGACGCGCGGCCCCAGTCGGGTGGCCCTTTGCCCACTACAATTGCCAACGAATTGTGCCGACATTAGTACACTTTATTTCTGGTAGAGCTTCCCTTTTTTTCGTTAAAGTAAGCTACTCCAAGCGAGCCTTTTGGGCCGCGTTTTACATTTTTTGAGTAAAAGTAAACCATTTCAGGCGAGCTTTTTGGGCCACCGCGAATGGCTTGTGTAACCAAAAATACAGTTTTCAAACTAACAAATAAACTTTTAAGCAAGATACGAGTTAGCAATAGCAAATCGAATTAAAGAAGTTCAAAGAATATTTCTTGAAACAATTTGACCGGCATTTTGTGCGCCCATTCCATTGCATTGCAACCGCCTAGAAAAGAAATTCCACCCTACTTTGTGCACTCCTTGTTCTTTTACCTTAAAAATTGCTTAAACTAATAGGTTTGAATCAAAGCCACTACAATAACTTCGATTTCAAATAAAGAAAAAAAAAATGGAATTCCCAACCGTTGGTGTTACTTGTGCCAAGAATTGACCATTTGCAGTTGTTTATTTTAAATTAAATGACATTTTTGGCCATGTTTTTATCAACTTTGCATTAACAAAGAATTTCAGCCAGCACATTTAAGCGCTGTTACTTCAGCCCGTCCCCTTGTAACACCCTAACAACGGACCAATCACAGCGCGGGGTGGTGGGTTACCGCCAGAGCATTTTTAATTCCCCCCCTTTGCGGTCCCGGTGATTCAAACAAGAGGGGTTTAGCTCTAGCGGAGGATTCAACTTAGAATGGTGAAGAAATGGCTGAAAATGTCTCTCTTGTGCTGATTTCTGGGTTATTGCGCAAGCGGGTTTTCTCTACTTCGTGCTTTACAAACGCGACTGGATCTAATTTATGCCCGTTTGGCAGCAAATTGCGGTGACCCACCTGCCTGTGTGCCAGCACTCGTTTATTTGGGCAAGCGGAAGGTCAGCGCCTAAAATTTCTTTTGTAGACGAAACTGAAATTGCTGTGTTTCCGGAACAATTTGATCCTGCCAAGTAATCGCTCCTATCACTGAGAAACGAGCCCTTCATCAATTACATCTTCATCAGTCATCTTGCCTCTGAAAACCGAAAATAGCTTAGCCCCTACCACTGCTGTTTTTGCTACACTCATGCCCCTTCACCGTGTGTCATTGCCTAATGTCAAGGCAGTACGATAATCATCACTGCTAGATTTGAGGAAAACATGGTTAATCAGGGTGAACTGCATCCTCTTCCCTCCGCACCCCTCTCCATGCCCAATCTTGTCGAACAAGTTTAGGCCTGTACTGTTCTGTAAGAATGGGACCTTCTGCAACGCAACTAAACTGCCTCCTCCTCATCCACCTGTCGCCGATCACGCGTTCGAGCGGAGCGGTGGGGATGAACTTCAGTCGGTCTATTTTCGAGCCCCAGCAAACGATGACAGTTGTTATGCAGGGCTGTATCACCTCTACAGTCAAGCGTAGTCATGTGGCCATGATTTGGCTCGTGCCGCGGATGGTTAAGGTGAGATGTTAAGTGGAGGGTTGCAGCTAACCAATAGTGCGTCCCGTTTACCCGTCCTCCCCCTCAGTGCCTCGTCTACTGCATGTTGTGGAGGTAATGGTGGAGTACAAAGCCTGTGTCTTATCTAACATCGGCAAGCATGTCAGCTAAAAGCCGCGAATTGTTTTAACAACTTGCGTGAAAGATGTGGAAACCGACAAACTGAGGAGCGCTGCAACCTTAATCATTTGCACGGCGAGCGTGAACCGCTGGCCTACCTTCCACGACAGTCTTAGGTTGGGGGGGGGGGGTAAAAATGGACGATTTCACCATTTTTTAATGCTTTCTACACATCAAGCTCGATAATTAGACGTCTATCATGACGGACAAGTATTTCTTGTCAAAGGCGGTTTGGTGAGTCCCTCTGAAAGGTGCCGCAAATCTCAAAATGTCCGATCACTCTACACCACGTTGTGAGTCACTGTCTGCAGAAAAGGTCAAACGAATCCACCAGCTCCAGCTTTGGGATTGACCAGCAAAAATTGATGTTAAGAGAGCGGATTTCGCAAGCCTGTAAGACTTGCGGGAGGTCATGGGGCAGACTGTGTCCGAAGCACTCACCAAGTCGGTACTTGAGACGATCCTACGGTGCATAGTTGGGAGGATCATAAATGTAGCGGAACTGTAACGCGCCTACGTCGCGGGTTTAAGCGGTTTTGTAATAAGTGTGGATGTCCGTTGTTGTGGGCGACTTCATTGAACGCACACACACAAACACACACACAATCCGAATACCATCTTTTCTCTTCTAATCATGGTAACAGCCTTAGCTTGGACATACGGAAACATGACAATCAACGCTTCTGATTAATGGCACTTAAAACAGCACTGATGTGGCACAGGCGCAAAAAGGAAATGCGATTTAAACCGCCTTAATGGGGAAGGCTTTAAAGCTTCTTTCTCCCAAGAAGCATTGCTAATTGTTCCCATCCTGTATTTTTTTACAGCATTTAAAAAAAACAAAATAATAAGCATATAGGGGTGAAAATATATTGGTTTTATTTCAAATTAACATTTCGGATTTGGGCGTCACATATATGTGACGTGCATGCGACAGTGCTTGGCAACGATGATTTGCCTTTGTTATACATGTTACTCATGCAGCATAGTAAAAGACAACGAATTAGTATGCAAAGCTAAAAATTTTTTATGTTTGCTCATTTATACTGTCGGCTATGTTGTCAAATACGTGTGGAGTGCGTACATGATTGTTTGGGGGTAATAAAAGCGCATTTGCTCTTTTAATTCAGTTTTTTTGTAAAATCGTTACAAAATTTTATGCTATAACGTATAAAATAAAAACTATTAAAAACCGTGGGAGAGGAATACATCTGCAGTCAGTGTCACGTATATGTGACTTCCGTGCAATACCAATAACTGGCTCCAGATGTACATGAAAACCAATGTGTTGCAAATATTTTATTTTAATTTAGAGCAGTAAAGAAGAGCAGAGCCTATTCTTGCTCTGGTTATAGTTCTTTTTAGGTTTTTGCCATCCAGCCATTGTTTGATACAAAAAGTCCTTGCTGAGGCGATATTTGCCTCCTCGACATTCCAGAAGCGAGTGATTTTGCAATCAAGGAACATAAATAACTTGTAATGTCTTGATTTTTTGATGACCTTTTTGCAAAAACATCTGTGAGGTAGAGAAAGTCTTAATGTGCTTTGATTGTACTGGTGAAGGAGGACTTCACCGTGGGTTGCAGACACTTTCCTGTCTCAAAAGCGCGCAAGCTGCAACATTATGAAAATTGTGAACCCTCACCCGCCTTTGTGATGATGCAGCCGTCGACGAGATGTCGGTTGGTCTTTTGGAGGTGCTCAATCCTCTAGGTGGTCATCCAATAGCCACGCACACCCATCCGGAGCCAAATGACACCAAAATGACCTGCTTGACAGGACCTCAATGCGGCTACAAACTTAAAAACGCTTTCAAAGAATTCCTTTCTTAGGTGAAAGGCTTCTGTCGTTTTATCCTCTAGCCTCAGAGGAATTGCAACAAAGTCGGCATTGGGCGTATTCTGCAATTATTTGCTCATCCTTTTTTTCGTTCTTTTTGTATTTGCATTAAGACCTCAAAGCTCTCGTTTATGCATCATTAAAATGGATTAATTCAATGCAAAAAAGAGAGTTTTTTGTTCCCTGTTTCCAAAATTTAAGAAAAAAAATACATTTCTTACTTGTGTGGCTGTGATTGGATCTTCGCCCCTTGGCGGCGTGGACGACTTGATGTGATTCGCTGAGCAAACTTTTGGCATTTTATGCTCCATTTATCATGCTCTTACCTCAGTTAGGTCAATGAAATATTTGCCTTTGTTTGTCCTCTTTCGAGAGGTACTTAAATTTTGCCAGTTGTGCATCCGTCTTCAGAAGTGCAGTTGGGCATTTTGGCCGCTACGCCTCTTTGCCATCCCCCACCGCCGCCAAATCATCTCGCACACGTGTCGAGACTCTGCTGGAAAGCAAAAACTGTCAACTGTATGCCTGAAGGTTTTTAAATAGGCTAAAGGCCGGTTTTTATCTCGCACTAGGCCTACCGGAGCCAGAATTGGATGAGGTGGAGAGTGAGTCGAGCCCACTGAGTACGTTCGCATGAGGCACGAATTATGCATTGTTCTTCCGCCCTAGCCCCTTGCCCACTCCCCTCCGCATTTTTCACGTTAAACGTGAATGGCATGACTGCACGCGTATTTGATGTGACAGGCATTAGCTTGGTTGAATGACACGTCTTCTTTCCACCTCGTCATTCCCCCAACTGGTAAGCAGGTTTGGCACCATCGAGGCGAAATTGTTCAAAACCTGCTCTTTTATTTTTTAACCTTTCTATTTGCTATTGAGTGCGTCTAAATAACTTCTCAAAAATTGTGCTTTGAAATTTCTAGCTTATTCCTAACTCTAGTGAGAATTCCTGCAAAAAAAACTGCCCAAACCATACTACTTATTTTGCACTAAAGTACCTTGACGTTCGTCAAGAGCAAAATTGTTGCACCGAAAAAAAATTGAGTATGAAAAGGGACTCCTTTAATGAAATACAATACTGGCCTCCATACGAGCAATCATTTTGCGTTTTCAGGCCTCGTTTGTTAATGAACCACTTAAGGCGGCCACATTGGGTTGTGCGGCGCTGGAAAGAAAACTTTCCATTCAATGCCTGAAAAGCCTCCTTTTTTTCGTCAAGAGAATCACCGCATTTTTAACCTCGGAACACAAAGATTGTATGCATAATGGCTAGAAGTAGAGGTTCTTCAATGAAAAAATTATCTCAGCTGGTGTCACACATAGGTGACTTTTTCTGTTTTCCAATCTGCGCTCAGCATTGAAGCACCTCCAACCGCATTCTTAGTTAATTTAAGCAACTTGATTGTATGAATCTGCAGTTTGTTGAGAATCTTTGAGGGCATGGCCAGTTTTGAACACGAATAGCTCTTTAAACTCATTTTAATAAATAGATCCTGGGCCTGTGGTGTACTGCACCCGCCTTTAGCATTTTTCGCGAAAAAAAACACTTTATTTTGATCCCAGGTGCGCCTCTTAATGTTAATCGGCCAAACAACGAAAGAACTTTGGCTTTGTTTCGTAACAGTGAGACCTACACATGAAAATATAGCCCTTGTACGGACTTAATTGGAAGGCCGAAGGCCAAAGCTACCTGATTAATACCCCCGTTGAACCACCAAGACGAATCGTCTTCTGCAACGATTTATTTCGCATGTCTGACTCTATCCCAGACCTTTTATTTTAGGAATACTTATAAAAAATCGTTGATTTTATGCCTCTGCTCATGCGGTCCGACCCTAATTTCCAGGTGTGCTCCTCAAAAGTGTCAGCACACAGGCCGTGACGGGAATCACTGCCTTGATGCTTAAATTGAGAGGGTGAGTGACAGTATTGTGACCACATGAGCGGGAGCAATAATGCGAGATGTTGGTCAACGCTGATTGCGAAAAGGCGACATTGACCAAGTGGCACTGACACGGTGAAACACTCGAATGCGGTGGGACATGTGGATGGTGTAATGGTTGCAGAGGCGGTCGACCAAAAGTCGCCAAATTAGCACCGCCCGTCTACAGAAGCCTGCCATCATGGCGAAGTGTTTATGTTTCAATGCTAAAATGAAAACCTAGCATGCTCCATGCTAGAGCTAGGATTTCTTTTCACAAAGAACGCCTTCAAATATTTTTCAAGACTAGTTGCGTTTTGTACTGTCTGAAATAGTCTGTCAATAGGTTCTGGATAAAATGGCGTATTTTAAGCCCTATTTTCATAATAAGCATTTGTATTAAGCATATTTCCTACACAATGTTAAAGACGCCAAATTCGCCAAACACAATTAGTTGATTCGAATAACTATTTGACCAAGTCTTCGAAGCATTGAGAATCAGCCAAAACAGGAGCAGACTTAGACGAAATCAAAATGTCAATTCGCTAAATTATTGCGTGTGTGTGTGTGTGTGTGTGGGAAATGAATAGCAACAAAAGGTGGGGAAGTAAAGAAAAGGCTTATCCTCTACGACACCACTTCCGACACTTCCTTCTTCCTTTCGCTTTACCGCGAACTGCAACTGCGTCTTCACTCGAAGACAGCAATATAGGAGGAGTGGAAGATTGGTTTTGAGGAATAAGAGAGGGTGAGTTTGGGAGCTTATTCGAACACAAATTAAATCACTTCGTCTTTACAGATCGGGAGGTCATAAAGGGGAACGGGCGGGTGTTTGCTTTATTTTGCAGAGAGTTCCCTTCATTCTATTAAATTTCTTCAGGATTTAGGCTATAGTTGGGCAAATTTTAGATTTGTAAACATTTCCATTCCCTTGGTCTATTGGTCCTCGAAAAGTTCTAGCTATTAAAACTTCATGAACGTCCAAAGTTAAATCATGCTAAAAAAGTGCACTTTTTGCAAAGGCAGCATTTATTTGTCGGCGGTGGTTGTTTTCTTTCACCTTTTAGTATTTTCAAGGCCGTTCGGCCGCATTAGTGGGCAGTGGAGCCGCATCTGAATCAGGAGCTGGCTCTTACGTGATCCTCTCCTGTTAAGGAACGTCCCTCTGCCTAACTAAAATCACGCCATGTTGTATCTTCCTGCAGTTCTCCAAAATCACACGCTCTGTATTTATTACTGCCTATTTGAAAAAGTGATTTCCAAAGTTTTAAAAGCCCTCGAAAGTTTGCTTTTCTCTACGGATCGCACCTCTTACACACAAGCTAGCAGCAATAAATTCACTTTTAGGGTTGCGTAGAGCATCGAATATGTAGTGAAGCGCTCACTTTGAGGTCTTCTGCACTAGCAACTGTTTGTGGGTTCGAGGTTTATGCCTCTCTTAATCACTACACGTTTTTGCATGCATACACCTTCACCTCCGTAGCTTTCCACTTTGAATGACAGTGTCTAGAGTAAATCTTGGCCATTAAAAGCAGCCCTGAGACACATTCTCTACCTATTGCCACCACCACAGTGAAGTAGTTATAAACAGGTCAACTTAGAAGACTCATAACTCATTAAAATTTCACTGATGCGTATAAACAACGGTGTTGCGTTTTCTCACTTTCCACTGACGGTAAAATTACGCTTTATCACCATCACTTCTTGGCTACTTCAACTGCTACTAATTGTTGGTTTGTGACGTTCATTTCGGAATTATCTCGACATAATCTAATTTTAGCACAAGAAAATGGGAAAAAAAACTTTTGTTTCATTTCAGCTCCACCGCCTCTTGTGGCCTTTGCAACTGCAGCAACAGCAACCAATCCCGAAGTCGTGAATCAAAAGTCCTCCAAATTTCGGCGTTACCTCCACCTTGCAGAGTCGGCAAGCCGATGGCGAAAAATATCCTCTTCGTCCTTGTCTTCAGTCTCGATTGTTCTTTCCTTATCCCTTTATACCCTATGCAATAGTCTCCTGCATCTACTCAATGTTACGTAGTCAGTTGGGCTGGTGATAGTGTGAACGCAGGGGAGGTGCTCCCCAAAGCACTCATATTTTGCAAAAAAATGTATTATTTTTTGTAATACCTCCTCGAGGGGAGGATAAAGGAATACGACATTGCCTACACACATACACACAAAACATACAAAACATTCACTTCTAAGCTGGCTTGTGTATGTGCGCTTGTACATAAAAATACAAAGAGATTAAATTAAATGGCTTCAATGTGGCAAATAGGAGGTGACAAAAGACTCTATGAAGCGGTCTGGCGGAGCAAGGTTTTGGCCCAATAACTTGTATCTAAGTAGTAAACCTGAATCCCATCCAGACTGACTGCCTCAGTATCCCACATTACCATGGCTGTACAAAGGGCAGCATTCTGTGGCCAAACTGCTCAATGGACCGACATCCAAAGTAGATGTCTGGGAATCGCTATGGCAAGGCTTGTGTCTGCCAGGTGGAGGGTCGAACTTGACCTATCCATAATAAACAGCAGTTGAAGTGAACCGAAATGCCTTGACATTCATATGGCACGGTCTTTTTGGGATGACCGATGACTTCAGGTCTGCGTTTTGCTCTTTTTTGTCAGCCCAACCTACTGAGTTGGACGGGTGAGCTGCTGAAACTGCCACTGAAGATTTAAAAAATGAGATGCTCACCAGCCCCAAGTGATAGCAGTTTAGCAATTCAGTGCTCAATGGCAAGGGAATTGTTACTTATAGAAACATTCTTTTGGTGATCCGGGTCATTCTTTGTTTTACAGCAACTGTGCTCATCAGTTTGATTCAGTGGAATCCTGCGTTTCTACGGGGGGTGGGGGCTACAAAATGATACTTAAGCCCACTCAGTGCATCATCACTCTCTATAGCCAAAACTAGTGCCAAAGTGTAGCCACAGCAATAAAACTGCATTTTTAGATTGCATCAGTTTCACAGAACAAAATTAATCTTTGCATTGAGTCGCTGATGGAATTCAGTAGTATGCATTTGCATGAGACACTTTGCGGACGATGGAAATGATGGAGAGACCAAAGTCTTTTTACGCTATTTTGCATTTGGAAAAGATCCAAAAAGTTACTTCTGCTTTCAGCAAAAATGGGAATGTCGAATTGCGTCCCACCTCTTTTCTACAGCAAAACTTGCCACGAACTCAAAATTATTCAAAGGATTTTATAATGTCACCACTTTTTATACGTTAATAGGACATTTTGGTGCATCAAGCAGAAGGAGCGGAAGTAGACCGACAGACACAAAAGACATCAGCCATGCAGCAATCAGAAATTATGCTGCAAACTACTTATGCTGGTGTAGTTTACAGTCCGGTCGATAATCAGGAAAAGGGAAAGTCATGCAGCAAAGGCTGAATGAGGGTCCGACTCCGCCCATGCGGGCCCCCAATAGCAAATAACATGCCGTCAAAGCTGTACAAAATGTCACAAGGAAGGCGTTACGAGGAATTCATTGACATCAAGCCTTCATGAGGCGAGTCTTGTAGTTGCGTCGATTCACTGGATAAAAAGTTTAAAAGTAACTAGCGATGCGATTTTACCCGCAAATTCTGTGACCACATTGCTCTACCTTTAGAGCGACATTGCTGTCTGCAAATCTGCCGTTAGTTTGGGGGAATTGACCGTACTTTGGAAGGTTATTTTTTACGGAAAAGTTCCCCATGGAAATGCACTACAGATGGTGGAGGTCAGTGAGGAGGAGAAGTGAGCAACGCCTCATTCGCCTCACCCCCACACCGGCTTTCAGTTTTCTCTTGTGCTTGCTTTATAAATCATTGAGGCTACCTTTCACCCACAGTTAGGGTGGAGACGGAGGCCAAGGCAATTCCATTTATCTCAACCCTCTCTCTCTCGTGCTCTCGTTCCTCAACCTTCCACGAAAAATACTTTTGGCTGCATAAATTGCAGTACACTGAGGTAAAAGCTGTGCCAAGTGAAGAATCCCCTTCAAACACCACTTTGCTGCCTAACGAGGGAATGAATTGATACGAATGGATGAGAAATGCCACACTTTCAGGTAATAATGCAGGGAGAGGGCCCAGCAGTGCCTCCGTCACCTTAACAACAGCAACCAGCCCACCGTTCGTGGCGATTGGTGGATGCGTGTGGCAGTTTCTTGTGGCAATGGTTGAGAGGCGAGTGATTCTGCTCTCCCTCTAATAAGAGCAGATGGAACGGACAAATGTTGGCGATCGCCTGGATCACCAGATAAACGATTTAGCACCCAAGCATAGAGTTCTTACAATCCAACCTCACCATGGCCAAAAATGACTGTCCTTTCCACTTTGAGCCTTTTGAAATGGTCACCGAGAGAACAAAAGCGCCACCCGGTATCGTTTCTACGGCGCCAAGCTATCCGATACCAAGAAATGCATCTGAAAGCATTTTTTGTAACTGCCATAACGGTTACACGCTTGTCTCTGCGGTTGCAACGGCTTCAAAGGAACAGCAAACTATTGTTCTCTTTAAAATGTGCAAATAAGATTTCTACAGTGAAAGTAGACCTTTTAAAATACCGCTTTTACAAGTCTTCATTTAGAGCCTGTGTGTTAGAGAAAGTTTTGTGCTTCACAGTGGGGAAAAAAATTTGACTCCAGTGTTGACGTTGACACGTCGTTTGTCTGAATTAACCTTGCAGGCGGTGGTTTAGGAATGCAACATCAGCACGACCACCAAGTGAGGCGGGGCGTGTCCAGCCCTTTCGAGACACATACAGATGCATTTTGGCGGCAGTTGTGACAAGATTGCATCCATCGAAGACGCCTCTACGTCGATAAAGGACTTTGCAGCGATTTTGGCCCTTCTTTTGTGCGTCATCATTCCTTCCCGCTGTTCCTCTATGGCGAGTCGTGTTGGTGTTGGTGACACGCCGCAGGGGACTCTCGTCGGTGGTGGCGTATGTTGGAGTCTGATTCTGGGAGAAAAACGATATTGGGTTGCACCTTCTAGAGGTTACCCGGTCTCCGTGAGGTCTGCTATTTAACAAGGGAGTTCAGATTGTTTTCTCATGACCTCTGATCGCGATCAAAGTCGCTTAATCCTCACCCGTTCGAACGACGGCCCTTTCTGTGGATGAAAGGACATGTTAAACCTGACACTAGAAGAGTGCTCTGCCAAATTTTAATATTTCCAGTTCCAAAATTACTGACAGTAAAGAAGTGGGATCAGGTTGTGCAAATCCTGTGATCTAGGCGTTCGATATGGGCGATCAGAATGGTCGCTCCTTTGTAATTCAGTCCGCCTCATGCTTCTGCCAAGGCAGTAAGTTATGTCACTTTAGATGACAAAAAAAGCCGTGAAAAAGTCCATTAAGAACGTCGAAAGGGACAGAGACAAGAGGTGGGTCAAAGTAAGTTATGACCAATTCCGCGATGTCCATTTCAACTGTTTAGTTAAGCGTTACATGAAACCGGCTACATTTTCCCTCGACGCTTGAACTACTTCACTTCCAAACAATACGTTAATTCGTCATTGGATATTTTTGTGAAGCATTCCAGAACATTCTCAAGGGTATCGTGTGGGAAATGGAGGGATTCCAGGCTAAGTCCTGTCCACGAGTGGTGCGAATGGAAAAAGGACCCGGGCGGATGACCATCCCGTCCTTCACACTTCATTTTGAGGGCTTTGACTTCCCTGTCCCCATTACACGTCCATGCATGAAAAAGGCCATGGCTAAAGTCTAAATAAGTATGTCCCAAGTTCAAGGTCACGGCCAACCAATCCGATCAAAGAAATGAAAATGAAGCTTTTTAAAGGAAATTGCAAAAACATTAATCGTGTTTTTTTATAAATTTAAAGATGCTTAGAGTCTCTCAAATTACTCATAGCGACCGGTTTCTATTTCCATGTAATTTTCAACGTAGAGGCATTTGTAGACCATGCATGCCTTTCGACTATCTTCGCGCCGTGCTTTCCAAAGGTGAATGGCCTTGGCGAAATCCATTCGCCCACTATTTTTATTTTTCTGAGGTTTTCTGGACACACTGAGCTAACGTAGGCGTAATGTACTTGGGACAAATGGAGAGGAATAAATTGAAAGAAGCACAAACAGCGCAGGCACGTTATTTTTTGCTCGACTCTCTGCCGCACGTAAGAGCTTGCGACAGCGAGTCAGCAATAAAGAAGAAGCAATCCACTTTAAAACGGAAAGTCATCGATTTGATTTTGAAATTATTCTTGATGAGAGAAATCCAGTTGTTAGGCGTCAAGAGTTCCACGCATCGACTTGGCTGTTGACCATGAGATATTACGAGTGGGATCGTTGCCGTCTTCTTTGCCCACTGTAGCTTGGAGCTAGCTGAGTTCCCAAACTCGCATATTTTTTTGTTGACGACTCCATCGTTGCATCGAATTCGGGTGATCTCGTAACCCTGAACTGCTACGACCAGAATCAGTGATTGTGGAATGACTGTCAGCCAACTGCACTACTCATTCGGCCTACCACAGAATCGCTTATTACGAACTTTCTCCTATCACGTGCTGCTTCTTTTTTACGGTTCAAGATGCCACTCCTTCTCGCCTTCCGATCAAAAGCACCTGGACTGAGTCGCCGACCAGCGTATGCACCTACTACGAGGAGCGGGGATGCGGTTCACATGCTACTTACTACTACAAGTAGTATCGCCACAACACGATTACTTTTTATGCCGACTCACATAATTCTTGGTTCAAAAGGTGAAGAAGACTATGTGAATTTGTGAAAGCAATTACATATAACGTGGAGAAGGTCGAGAGGCAAAAAAGGGTGCGAATTTTGAGGGATTTTATTCAGTCAAATGCGCCATTATGACAGTTTCTTCTTCAAGTCAGGCTAAGTACATTTAATTATACATTATTTGTTAGAACCTATGCAAATCACATCCCTTTTATCATTTCACCCATCTGTGCTTCCGTAGAGGAATAGCCCAACTTCAGAAGCAAAGCAACTATTGCAGGGCGCCCCTTTCGTGCAAGGCAACCTAGTTGTTAACAGTTACTTAAAAAGTTGCTATAAAAAACCTTTAGTAACTAAGCAACAGGTGGGAGAATTCCAGGCTTATGGTAAAAATCGACGCTGCAATTATGCCCGAGGTGGGACCACCTGGAAAGGGATAATTTTCCCAGTGGCTTTCCTTTTTATGATTTAAAGCTATTTTTAATATCCCAATGGCCTACAATTCCTCCCAACGGTACATTTTGGTGGCATTCATCGAAGTGACGGTAACTTGCCTATCGAAGCTGCACGTCAACGCAGATCCACGCAGGTCGAGTGAAAGGTCGAGGGCACAGTTTTGAAGAAGAAAAGAAAAGCGGATTCAAAACCTCCTCGAGAATGGACTTTGGGAAAGCCCTATGCATACGGAGTTTATACAGCCTCACGCAATTTTAAAAAACAATCAGAGAATGGTCAAACTGCCGTGGAGGAAGTGTTCCGGCCCCTCAAATCAGGCGAGTAAAAATTTCCTGCTTAGCCTCTTTTTTTAGAACGGAGCCATAAGTTGCACGTATCGTATGCTGAAGGTAGAATGTTTTTTCCCCCAAATGAATAATTTCCCTTTAAATAATCGTCGTAAGGAGTCGTTCAACTCAACTCACGGAGGCACCTTGTCACGAGGGAAGGCCGTTGACTGACCGAATTTGCAAAGCAACTTACTAAAAATAAAAGTTGGGAACAAATTTCTATCCAATGCGTTTTTTCACTTTGGTTGGACAATTGACAATGAGTTCTTAATGAAATTATTTTGAAGAAATGAAAGGGGCTTTAAAAGGGCCATAAATTGGTACGCCAGAGCCCCATAAATGGCGGACTAAGCGAGTTCAACCATTCAATTCTTCTGAAATGATATTTTTTGGGCAAAAAAATGCAAATTAAACTGAAGCTAATTTGCTTTAATTTAAAGTAATGACTAGTAGGACTGAAAGGTAGGGAATCGGCTAATGGAGCTGATTTAAGTCCGACGGAGCGGGCGACTCCTGCTGGCATGGGGCTGCGAGCAGACCGTGAGGGCTGGTGGATTGTCAGTCGAAGGGACAGGGAGGGAATGCGATGACGCCGAGGCGATTGGACCAGAAACCTGAAGACCTGGAACCTCAGACCAGGTATTGCTCCCCAGGCATGTCCCTTTGGCTGAGGAACCGCTCACGATCCGGAAAATGATTGTGGATGGGAGAAGGAGGAGCAGGCTTGATTTTTAGGTTTGCCATCATCTGTCTTAGCTTTTTAGAAACTCTTTAGGTAGATGAAATGTGAAAAACTCATTATTTATAGATATCAGTAACCGTTCGCATGGAAATTCTTTCCCTAAGTAGTTGGAAACTTCTCCACAGAGATGTTGGGCGTCTGTCCTTCTTTGCCGCTCTCCTTCGCTTCAGGGCTCCCAAAGTGGCAAAATGGATCCTACTTGCCTCGTCAGGGCGGAAGTTAGTCTGAAAATGCCGTTAATGAGACTTCTCCTGACTTTGCTTCCCATTTTGAATTTGTGTCAGTTAAGCCTGATGGGTGCTTTCGAAATAGGCTTCATCTGTAATCGGCGATGTCAACGTCTTTAAACCTTGAAATCCGACTTTACAGACTGCCAAAGAGATGACTGAGGAGATGGTGTTCAATTAGGATTGCCTGCTTGCCATTACACCATTACAATCCGTAGACGAAAAAAAATGGGGAGGAAGTAGGTCAGCCGAATGCATCGTTGGTCGTCTGCAATCCTCAATTCAACACTCCATCTCCCCCAAAATCATGGCCACTTGCCTGTTCTTGAATGCAGAGGTGAAATGATTTCTCAAATTGAATCCTTCGCCTGTTGAAATTCCACACTGGGACAGTTAAGTTTCTTTACTGCTGCCCTGCTCTAAGGTTTGATAGGTGACAGACAGTTGAAGATGAGGCTTGACAATTCTGTCATCTAACAGAGGCTTCTTTTGGTGCAGGATCACATTAGACTGTACTTCACCTATCTATGAAAAGACCAAAGATGTGAAGGGGACGCAGTGCCAAGCACAATCTCCCATAGTTAACTTAGACTTAACAATGACCGCTATTTTGGCTATGGCACACGAGGCTGAGGAGCTGGATGGGAGGGATGGGCGGGTCTTTAAACACCGGTGGATATAATGGAATTACTTTAAGCTTATAGGGACAAGGTGCTTGGTGAGGAAACAATTAACAGATCTTTTATCTCCACGCAGCACAGGGCAAAAGGTGATAGTGGTGAGTGTTCTGAGTACCAGATACCTAAAAACCCACCATCATGACTGGCTTTTGATTAGAGACATTGCTGACAACTGAAGCGGCCTAATTGAGCTGCGACTTAGCAGCATCAGAATGTTAATTCAACCATCGGGTCTTAAAGTACTCGTTAGTCACAATGCATGAATTTGGTTCAACTGTTCTGAAGTTGGTCACAGTAGCGAAAGGGAGAGAAAGACGCAAGATCTAAATGTATGCGAAATCCAAGAACAAGATATTTCTTATAGTAAAATGCAGAGCAGCGCAAGTAATTCTGCATCAATGGCAATCAGTTGTCTTGTTTTCAAAGGTTCAGCCTAACAGCTTGTGATCAATCCTAAATCGCCAGCGTTTTCCATTCTCTGATATGAGGGAGACGCTGAAATACAAATCAGTAGTAGTCATACTCATACAGTTAAAAATTAAGTTTTCTTTGAGGCTAAGAAAAATCAAGGTACCACAGAAGTGCATTCTGCTTACTAATGAACAAAGGCGCTGCCATGTCACCGCAAAGCCGCAAAACCATGTTGTTGAGAGGTGAAGCAACCTGTGGAGATTGAAACGTCTGCTTAGTTAACCATGCAGGTAGATGGAACATCAACTCTCCCTATCGACGCGTTACGAAGACCGTTACTATCCCATACAATAAAGAAACTTTAAAATCCTTCCTTTTAGAGACATTCTGGTACAGAGTATTAAGAACGTCTGTCTGAATCCGTCCAAAAAATGTGATTCATAGGCCATTAAAAAACCGCCTCATTAATCACCACACCATTAAGGTCGCCGGTATAACAAAGTAATTAGATAAAAAGAGGAAACCTATGGAACAGCATAAGAAATACAAAAGCAATGCTGTGCATTTTTAAGAAAAATTCAATTTTCTTACAGCATTCCTGCTTTTGTTGAAGCAACATTCAACAATTTTAGGCTCGCTTACGGATGAAATTCTGTTCACTTGATATGCTAAAATAAATGCTTGCATGTTTATTTTGAAGTTGTAGGCTGATTAGCTTTGCTGCTGTAATAAGTGGTTTTATGGGCAAATGTTTTAGGTGGTAAGCAGGCGCTCCAAATGAGCCTCTTGATGAGGTGTATTCCCCAGCGAGCTGACCATTTCATCTTCTTTCTTTCCAATAGTCTAACATGATTTTACGGATTCCGGTGTCACTGGTGTGTGACTCAACTTTGCCAATGGTTAGGGTTACTCGGTTCAAGCATCAATACCAAGCGGATGCCACCGGTCTCCAGCTAGGAATGAATGCATCGAGTCTATGGATTTTACGTCCCGATTGGATTAGTTGGCACGACAAGCAGTCTCTTGCAAAAGTGACCCAGTCTGCGGAAACTGGGGGCAACAAGATGGACGAATATCGTTGCATTTAACATTAGCGTGTTAAATTTGTGTCAATGGGTCGATTTAGGTAGCTACCCACTTCGAACCTCCGCCACTTTGCCTCCACTAGGCTGAGACAGGAGTCACAAGCCCTCCTTCCCTCGACATCTGCATTGGCTCCATATTCTGATGAACCAAAGTGGCACCTTGCTATGGCTGTGTGCCAACAAGAAAATTGCCATTACTGAGCTGTTCATTCCACCTGCATGGCGATGCCGAATGCGTGTAGGCATAATACCACTTCTGCAGTTCCAGTAATATAATAGAATCACAGCAACTGACAAAGAGGAATAAAAGAGACGCCCCATTCTCCATGAGACGATTTCGAACTCGTCCTTACTTAAACGTTTCCTCTGTTAGGTCAGTGTCAAATGCTCGAGATAGGCAGCTCATTCCCAATCTCTCCCACATGCGGATATAGTGAATTGTTGGGAGAGGTTGGAGACGTCGCCCTCAAAGTACCCGCATTTGCACGCGATGTCGGAATCTGGAGGCGTTGGGCTGTTGTATGTGTCCTTCTCACGGCACCGATTACACTGGGATGGGAAGCAGGCCAGAGAATGGGCAGAAGTTGAGGATGTTGACTGTTTGCTTGGCTCTCGGCTTCGGTGACTGGTCAATAGGGGACTCAACCAACAGGCAGCCCGGCTTGTAAGCCATGCCACTACCCATCCATTCTTTTCTGCGGCGCAAATACCTATTTTCTCGTTTTCGAGACAATCGTCAAGCGCTGTAACAGCTTCCGTTAATGTTGGATTAAAAGAATTTTTTCGCTTAATATGTAAATGAGATCCATTTGGCCATGTGGGCTCATTGTGTATACAAATTCCCTTTGGCAGAGTCAAATTTCTCACCGACTCCTACTTTAAGAGTGAATAGACAAAATCATTCCTGTGGATCATTACCCCTTCCCTTTATAGAGTACGAAAATTCAAAATGTTTTCATTGAAATTGCGACAATTTGATGGGAATAGAGGCTAATCAAACGAGGAGGTATTATAAGATCCCTGTGAGGATTTCACTTAAATCCGTGGCCTCTCAAGGCAATGCCTAAACGTCCACCTGAGAAGTTCCTGGAGGAGAATTAGGGGTAAGATAGCTACATTACTGGCGTGGCCTGAAGGCCGTGCCACTGAGTTGGGTCGCCACCGGCGGAGTCGAAAGCGCTCCATGCAGTCGGAAGCTGATATTATTTTAAATGTTTACCTTAACCTAGGGATAGCTAGATAAAGGGAATTTGAACAAAACATTTTCGAAAGTGATGATTTGACTAGAGGATATAATGCTTCAAAATGAACATTTGGGGTACGCATTTCACCCCAAACGCGACATAACGTGAACCCGAAGTTTACTTGCGGATATAAACAGTCCACACATTGGAGAGTCATGGCTAGGTCATAGCTATCAGTGCAACCTCGTAGGCGTACTTGAGTCATCCGTGACCCAGGTCGCCTACACTGGCCACCAGAGTCGATGGCTGCCTGCGTGGTCTCAATTCCCCCTCCGTCCAAGTTCAAACCGCAGGAAGAGGGTTTTGGAAGGGGAAAAATTGTTCCATGCTTATCTGTGAGAAAACGGAATTGACCTTGAAAAGCGGCCTAGCCCTTTACCTCTTGCCTTTACCGTTTCCATAAACACACCTCGCTACAGCAACATGCGCTGATTTTAGGGAGAGCACTAAATAAAGCAAATGAGGGGCCAGAAGTGCCACTTTGTCCTTTCAAGTGGACAAAAACATGTAGGTTGCCTCAATGCTGCGATAGGCATGAAGGTAGTGGTATTAATCTTCCTCGGAGCCATCAATTCCTACCCCCGAATTGATCCAACTGGGCGGCCTGAAGACCGAGACACATAAACGCATCGTAGAAGTTTTTTGCCAAACGCATTGAACCGCTCCTGGAAGACTACTTAAAACGCATATTTACAATCTGCAACGTTAATAACTTCGAGGTATTCTAGAGGAAGTTGTACCGCCTCGAGACCGCCCTGGTGACGCAAGAACCCATGATGCTGAAGCTAAATGTGCAATGCTTACGTGCTGGTGAGCTAAGAGTGAAGCCACTTCAGAGGAGGGCCAAGCAAATAGCCGACTAATCAGCATGTGACAAACAGGCGTATTCGTGGGGCAAACGCGATCCCCATTGAGTCCATCTTTCCTTGAATAGTTCAAGTGGAAGATCAATTCCTACGCAAGAGGCTACCGGCTAGTGGACTCCTCATTTAGCATCCTCCGTTTCCCCTTTCGCCTAATCCTCCATTAGGGAGTAAATGTTGGCTTGCTCTTGCTGGTAGAATGTGGCTAGACGTGGTGAATGATGGTGGCGAGCCTTTGGGATAGCATTAGCGTTCCACCTGTTGATTAAGGGATTCAATAATTGTATGGGAAGACAAACATAAGTAACATTTTGCTTTAATCAGCATCAGATCGTCAGGATCTACGTCGTACATTGCGGCAAGGAATGCACGTTCTTTGGGTTGGGTAATCAGGCAGTCCAAGAATGTGCCATTTAGAGGGCAAATTCCCCAAAACAACCACAAAGGGCAATCAAGAGGAGAGAAAAAAAACTTCAAATGCTCATCAACTTGTCAGCAGATTGTGCAATTAATGCGATCACTTCTTTCACTCTGAATGTCACGGCGCGAGGAGAAGCATGGCGCATGGACCAACAGTGTCATGCCTAATTGCAAGATTGACGTTTGTTCGAAGACTTTTTAAAAACCTACGAAGTAAGGTCTCCCATTTTTTCTTCACTTTCGTGTACCATGCCAAACTCTCGTTTGGGTAAGCTATTAACAGGTCAACCGTTGAAAAGCAACACCTTAAAATGGCTCAGCCCGTAGCACCATCGCACCTTCCCATTGGTCAATTTTGGGGTGAAAGGACGTTAGATAACCCCACAATTGTTCCCAAAGAGCAAAAAATGGCAAAATATTAGTCTTTTGCTGGTAGAATTTAGCTAATTAAGGTGTAATTTGGGTCGTGATATTGTGTAGTTACATTATTTAGTTTGCATGTGCCTATAGGATTGGGAAATCTACTGGCCAAATAGGGAGGAGTTTTGATGAAGAGGTAGAGACTCTGCCATTGTTCCTCCTCAAGGTAACAGACTTTGAGTAGCGCGTTACACCAACACTGCATATTCCGGTCAAGTACGGTGTCTTCAGGGCAGACCCAGACAGCTCAAAAGTGGCTCTCAATTTGAGCTGGTGTCAAGCTCTCGTCATTGACAAGTGTGCGAAGGGAACGACCGCAATCCGCACCATAAATGAGTGGTAAGGTTGATCACCGTAGAAGTCTACCAGTGCTCCCAGTGGGCACGCGCACGCACGCCGTAGTCTCTCACCTGCTAACGATACCGGGGAGTAAAGACATTCAAATTAAGGTCCTCACCTTCTAACAACTCCCGTTGGCTCAAGCACACAAGTGCCAGTTTACAAGGAGCGAAAAGGATAAGAAAATCCCTAAAATTTGGAGCAATGAGAGAGCATCAAGATGGAGGGTCGAGCATCCCATGCATTTAAAAGGCGGATGCAATGTTTCAACACCGACGAAATTGGCTGGCTTCGAGTGAAACTGCACAGCGGTTGCGAATTCAACTGTCACGAAAAACTCGTCGACAGTCGAACGTCCAGACTCGGTGTAAAGAGGCACCGGGAAAGATAAGTTAGCTCAAAGAAGAAAAGCATCGACTAGGACTCTGGAATAGCGAACCACATTATTTGAAGCAGATGGACTGACACAGGCCGAATCGCCCATGCTTCAATGCCACGGAAATCTACTTCGTGCTGATTAATCACACCAATAGAGCATCGAGCTAACGTGAGAAGTGGGAAAAGCATAAAATACTTTGCAAACAATAGAGAAGGCGCTCCAAAGACCATATGTTGTTCAAAAGGAGGCAGGCTAAAGCAAACTTTTTCAATTTCATGTTTATTATCCATTTGGTAGAATTTGACGAGGAAATATCTCAGCCATATGCCAGTGAGATCGCCGCGAACATTAAGGTTGCATTAGAACTCCCACTGAACACAACACCAAGCAATGACATGAGAAGTGCGCCGTTTGGACAGCAGATGGTTAAGGGGACAATCCCGCATCTCCTCCCGTGGTAGCACATTTTCCTAGTCCTTTTACCGCATGAACATTCTACATCACTTGAATTGTTATACGCTCCGCTACCTTGCTGGTGACAGTTTGTCATCAAACTGGCGGGCGCCATGCGTCACATATGTGTGACATTAGGTACAGGTAGGGGATCGCGCAGCTGTATAAGTGAGCGAGATTCATACCAAGAAGTCGACCACATCCAGCCTCAATATGTATTCAAATTAATAAAATGCAAAAATTAGAAAAATCCGAGCAAAAGAGGACAGATGCCTGAGTGAATCAAATTGGTCCCTAGTAGAAGCTCTTTTATTCTAGGCGGTAGCATCCACATCGGCTGATTCGTTTAATAGAGGATCTTCCAAATTGTCAGTATCTTCAAGCACCGCTGCTTCTGTGGAGGCCGACCTACCACGGTAAAGGTGGTGTTGGATGAAGAAGCCGCAATCAAAGGCAATGGAGAGCAGACCCAGACCAAGTTTCGTTGGAGACCCGTAGACAATAGCCCAGTCGTCTGAAAAAAAAAAAGAGAGAGGTAAATCATCGGGTGAACAAACCGTTCCACAGATTCTGCAGTTTTGCTCATCACACACTCGATATCTTTATGAAATCTCCTTCCATGGGAGTGGCGCCCATGCAAACATTATCGCCTGCTTTAGACTAGCCGATTCGAAACCACAGCTTGTCAGTGCTATTAACAAGCTTTGGCAATTTCGCAGTCGGCCACCCCTTAAATTCCGTCAAATCCTTCATGTCTCCGGCTGGAAAAGCGGTCAATCAGAGGATCCAGACCTTCAGCATATCGAGAAAATCCTTTACCACGTCACCCAGAGGATTCCATGCCTTAGCGTCTCGAGGACAATTGGATGCAAGAAGTCATTTACCATCGGGAGGTTGATTCACGTAAAAGGAATTAGGCTTTGAGCGCAGTTAGTCCAAACAGGACCTTTCTTTTGGGGTTTGATGGGAGGGCATCAATCCTCTTGAACACAAAACCAAGAATCAATTTGGACCCAGGAATAAAATTATTGTGCACAAGAGTGGCAAC
Organism: Taenia pisiformis; assembly: GCA_023968675.1. Taxonomy (NCBI): domain Eukaryota; kingdom Metazoa; phylum Platyhelminthes; class Cestoda; order Cyclophyllidea; family Taeniidae; genus Taenia; species Taenia pisiformis. The sequence goes on along the minus strand of CM043731.1, from coordinate 9,594,777 downwards.
AATTACTAAGAATCTTCAAAAAAGGGTTAGAAACTAAAAACTTGGCGAGCCTTTACAGGAGAGACGATTTACTTTCAGAGAACTCTACACGCCTAAATGGTGAGATGGGAGATATGAATATGCTCGGTGACACTGACAGTAGCAGGAGGATAGTGTCAGTCTCATTTGTTTCTACCCCGGGTTTATACGGAGAGCCACAGCTTCGCATGACAGGTTGAATAAGTAAACAGAGACTTTCAGTTAATCCAACTTTTCCAATGCCTACTGTTAACTTATTTCGGACGTTAATAAGTAGTATCGGCCGCTCGAATTCAATTTCAGGGGTTGTCCGCTTAAAAACGCCTTGGAAATAGTTTGCTCAGTTTTTTGTTAGAGAATTGCAGGAAGCCTCTTAAAGCTGTTTACTTACCCAAAAAATCCACCGTTACAACCTGGAAGCCTTTAAAGGCGAAATACGCAATTGACAATCCAACCTCCCCATTGAAAAGGCGTTTTTCCTTCATTTTCTAGAGCTCCAGCAAGCAAAACTTGCTTCGGTCTACCACTTTTGTCCTACCTTTACTTCTAAATAACAGTATCACCTGTTCCACGCGACGAGTTAATAAAAGGAAGATAGTAATGAGCATAGGAAGGAGGAAGATGAGGAGACAGGCAGACTTCCTCTTTCTCGCCTTGAAAGCAAAAGGCAGCGACAGTATGAGATCTTAAGTTGCGATGTCAATTAGGAAGAAGACTTCCTTTCGAGTGATCAGCTAATCCTGATTGATGCTTCCTGCGAATCTATGGGCTGAAGTGAGATACTGCAAGCACATTTCTCACTCGTAGCTATTCAGCCTGTAGAAAGAGTCGGGTTCAAAATGAAATGCATCATCGTCAAAACAGGCTATCAGCCATCACTGGAGAGGGAAACACCACAAATCTGTGATCAGCACTGACAGAGAAAGTGATCATGGTCGATAAGACCATCGATGAGAGGGGGGAGAAATTACAGTAAACGCATCGGTAACATGAAGATATCCATGGAAGTAGGCTTTGATCGAGGAAGAAATCGGTGGCGCACCATTTAAGAATAAAAGACAAGAGAAAAAGGTCATTGCATCTGGGATTGGGGAATGACTTCTTTTAAACTCAAGACTACTATTCCACCGCAGCGACAGCTAAAAGAGCGGCATAAAAGGAGCTGCCTCCAACAATAGGAGGCCGGAAGAATAGCCAACATCAACAATGATGAGAGGAGGCACTCGAAAAGCCAACTTTAGACTTTTATTCTCTTTCTCCCTTGTTCCGTCTATATGTAACCGGAAACTAATCGCAGTTTCATTACAGGACACCACGTTACAGAGTGATTAAGACCACCGCTTGCTCTCCTTTCTTCCCCCCACACAGATGCGGGTGGGAAAGGAAGAGAGGTGAGATGCGCCTTTACCTTTCAAGCAAAAAAACTGCAGCAGAGGGCAGCGCACAACCACTCATACCAAGGAGATGAGAAACGTGTAAACGGAAGCGTAAAAATAAAGTTGGAGGAGAACTGGCAATCGGTTTAGTAATCACACTACCAGGAGGGTGGAGAGTTCAAAAGAGTTTCCTCCTTGTAGCGGACTTGGAAAATGTACTTAACTGAGGGCAAATTGCAGGCACTGCCATATTGTCCAAAATAAAAATTAAATTTGATCGTAACTGGCTTATCAGCATTGATCTCAGCGATGAAGGCAGGCAAGGCAAAAAAGGCCCTTCAATTCCACCCGTGAAGGAATCAGACGAGGTAGTAAATGCCAAGCCTATTCCATTAGAGGAGTAGGTCAAGGCGCACGCCGTCTGCATGTCCTCGATAGAGAAGATGTAGGAGGTTAAAGTTCCTTGTAAAAAGTTTACAAAGCTCGAACCAGCCGATATCCAACTGAGTGGATAACTGATGGTGGTAGAGCGATGGGACACTTCGAGGCTCATCCATGCAACGGTGCCAATTTTGGTCCGGCCCACAGCATCCTCATCAGCAGTTTCAATGCGAATTTCAGGTAGCACATTGAATGCCTTCGACCGTAGGGACGGTTTAGGCAGTAAAACGGACCCTCTGATGGCAGCTGCACAGGGCTCACGAATCCGTTAATGCTAAAGCACCTTAGGCAGTGGACACTATAATAGCTGTAAGGGGCCGCATCGAAGGCGTATGTCAAAGTTTTGGTCTAACAGCCCAGCGAAGCTCTTGAATTCTGACACCCATTGTAGCAAGTGCCAAGGCGATTTCTGACATACGCTCCACAAACAACGAAGATTATCGGCTTCCAAATAATACCTTTAGCCCAATACTAATGCAGAAATGGAGCAGCGTCTCACACAAAAGACGCCAGGTTTGGGCATCTCCGCGATCGCACAACGTCTATCACCGCCAACAGTTAGCATGGTGGTGATTCAAGATGTCACCCTCGCAACAGCCTGTCGAGATTAATTGACAGTCCAAGGAATGACTGGTTCTGCCCAAAATGCAAAAGTAACCGCGGCAAATTCAAGAAATAGAGTGAAAGGACAAATTGTCTGTTTAGCAAAAAGAATATTCACTTAGACATACTTTTAACAGGGCACACTTCAATCTTTGTGGGTCATGCCTCACCATCTCAGTGGCACAGCCGCAGACTTTTGGGTGGTGGGCCCTTTTCCGTACCGCCTCCCAACGACTACAACCATTGTAGTTTGCACGTTTGAATAATTAAAAACAATTAAGTAGTATATTTCAGAATGGAAGCGATTGGTCTTGGAGGAGGAAAAAGGAGAAGCAGAGTCATCGCAAAAGCATTTCCTTATAAAATGCCTCAAATTAAATGCTATCATAAACCAAACCGCTTGGCGGATCCTTACGACATGGCAAGTTTAAAGTGATAACAGCGTCGACTTCGATAACTCCACCAAAGATGAATCATCTGGCATTCTTCTGCCACTTTAAAATCCCAAAAAGCAAAATAAAGGCGCACGTAAAATATTGTACGTGGTTCCTATCGCCCATTTTCGGAAATGCAACCTTTCCAGTGGGAAAAATTGGCTCTTTGTCACAGACTTCCGCGACCAAGCGGCTTAGAGATGACCCGGACGTAGTGACCAAACGCCGTCCCATGCAAAGAACATTCACGATGCCTTAGTCATTAGAGAATACAACAGCCCGTCGAAGAAAGGCCACCCACTTTCAACAATTACCTTCAATCTTGTGCTCTGCAACAAGAGGTAAAGCAAGACCTTAAGAGCTCGTGTTACAACTAGACAAACGATACTTTCTCTCCAATTCATTCGATAAATCAGACCCAAACAAACAGTTGAGCAGCGGTGGGATGATAACACATGACAGGAAAAAATGGAGTGCCAGGAGGTCCTTAAATCGTGCACCTTCTTCCAAGCGTTCTCCTGCCTCAACGAAGAACGGATAATTTTGAGGATTTGGTCCTATGTGGTCCACCACCGTATCACTCCACCCACGGCTGTGCGATCGACAGCATCCCTTAGCTCATTCGGGGAGAAAGATTAACTTTTGACATTCTAAAGCACAAGGGACAGGGAGATGGGGTGCCACTTTGCCAGAAAAGTGCGAAAATTGCCCCAAATTACGAAGTTGTGAGGGTTATCAGTCTTAATTAGCAAATACCACTCTACAAGGCGAGGAATCAAGGTGAAGCCACCCACACCCTCTCATCACTACCAGAACTAGTAAGTCCGGAGATGTGGATTGATTGGAATGATCCTCGGGAGCGACAAGTCAATCTGTCCATTTGACTTTTTTTAATTTCTTCCCCAAGTAAGAAGAATTAATTGAGCCAAATCCTGTTTTGAGGTAATGTAATACTATCTTTCAGTAGGGATGAGATAAGGTCCCTTACTTTTCCCTTGTTGGAGGAAACTGCAGTTTAAATCTCTCCACATTCATCAGCAACACATTTTCCACTCCTTGAGGGAAAATGAAAGCAAATGTGAAACGATTAATTGCAACAGAGGGTGGTTGAGTCCCCACCTACACCGAATGCGCATCTGTGGGTTGGTTCGCCCATGAGACCGAAGACAATCCAAAAAAAATGAGTTGATTCTAATTTTACAGGCGGTCTGAGAGAGGGGACTCGACCGCCGTTGGCTAGACATTTTTTTCGGGTTCGGTCATTTAGACGGTAGAAAAGGAAATGTCTTGAGTGTGTGATACACAGGATCAGACAAGCAAGAAAATTTACACATACTTGACGGTGGAGATTGCCTTGTCAAGACTTTTCCCACACGTGTTGGAGAGAGAGTGACTCAAACGCTCTTCGTGCATTGACACTGGGATTAGTTAAGCTTTTGGCATTCACACAAAGGGTTGCCATGTCATTAGCTTGTCAATTACCACTGATGTTGTGATGCGTTCGTTGGATGGCAACGACTGTTTGGCAAGGTGGTGGATGAATTCGGCATTGTTTTACAAGTGATACCGTGGTGGTTTGACAATCCTGCCTAGTGAGAGAGTTAAGCTAGTCAAATTCATGCCTCTGTGCTGCAGAAACTACTTCAATGGAGTCAATTGGTTCGGTTTTCCTCAACTCTACAGCATTGGGAGAGAAGGAGTGATTTGCTACCGAACACTTGCAAATACAATGATGCCACCTCACAACTTGTGAATGCTAACCATCTCCTGGCACAAGACAAACGATGCCAACTTTTCGAGTTAGCCTTACCAATAGCTTTGCATCTCCACTTCGTCTCGTCATTCACCCAAAAACTAGTCGAAAATGACAAAAGAAAACCTCATGCAGAAGTTTACCACACGGGAAGAGAGAAGACGATTTGGCCAAAGGGAAGAAAGCAACTCAAGTTGCTACAATTTTGGATGTAAAATGAACTAAGCCAGCAGCCTTCAAGCAAAGTGGCGGGAATAGCGACATTCGGTATCGAAGAAAACGTTGAGATTTCGAATTCCCCATTCCAATCACTCAAGTACCCTACACTGCCTCATCGGAGTGCTTGAAGCTAAAGCAGAAGAAACTAATTTACTAGGGAATATGCAAGTGCTTTGATGAACTTGGTATTAGCGTCCAGAAGGCCTTTCGAGAGAATCCATCTTCCCGTACAGATTTATGATTGCGCAAGGAACTGTAGACGTGACTAAGTACCACTTAACTACCACATCATTCACTCGACTTGGTAAAGCCTTGACCTTTTAAGCGTTGCCAGGAAAGTTGCAACAAATGTGGGATCAGATGGACACAGTTTGATTAATATTTGCGTAATTGGAGAGCCTTACAAGATGAGGCCCTAAAAAAGGCCATATTCTTCTTCTGCCAACACGTTTTACCCCTTTCGACTAAGGAGGCTGTTCTCACTCATCCTCCCCGTTCTTCGGCATCCACAGTCAGATGTGACACCGATGCCAAAGCCTAGTGACGGTGACGCCTTTTGTCCGGAAGAAATAATGAAAATAATGTGGGGAGAAAGCGCACAATAAGGAGAAAGAGAGGAAATGGAAGGAGAGCAAAATGGCTTGTTTTTCGGCAAACCTACGTTCCCCTTTTGTGAGTAAAACGAGGCCCACAACGAGATTTGCTACAAGTGTTGAGGTGATTGCAGCGGAAAAGAAAGTGAGGTCTAAAGTGACCTTTTAAGTGGATCGCTTCCTCTTAACAATTGTCAGGCGATGCATCCACCCAAGCCCGAGGAATTCACTGTGCTTCCAACTTCAACATCCAAGAAGAGAATTTTAATTCGGCGCATTATGCAAGAACGGATAAACCTCAAAAAGCTACCAAAAATAACACATCGTTGGCAGAGGATAAGCGGCTTTCATGCACTGGTCTACAAACACAGGAGTGGGAGTTGGGGGCCAGGAGGATCAGCATACCCCAGCCGTTGCTTCTTTTTCGACACATTCGGCCAATCATCCATGAAGAATGTCGATTAGACAAAGAGGTCTGTTTTAGCCCCGATTGTTGACAGTGACTACCAACCACAATTTGATGCGGCAGGAATAACAATACTTATTTTAATACTAATTTTGAGACAAAATTTCTACGCAGAAAGGAATAAGACTCGCTTTAAAACGTGGAAAACAAAAAGAGCTGGGAAAGGATGAAGATGGATGACAGTTAGGGGAGGTAGATGAACGAAAGAGCAGTGCGGGTCGCATTTCCTTTGCTTCTTTTTTTCCCAACCAGGCCGTAAAGGAAAGTGGTTTCTTCACTGTCAGCGTGTAGTACACTCTTACTACAAAAACAACCTCTTTACCGTCAATAAGAGATTCTAAAAATAAGGAAACTAAAGAAATTAAGAAATGCTGGCCAACAAAAACAGAAAATGGCATCAACCTCTCTCCTATTCTCTCGCTAAGGTGATGGACGATGCTCATCCCACGCGTGACAGCACCAATCTCCATAGTCGTGCCACCCCGGAGGTGAAGGTTAGGTCAGGCGAACAAACCAAACACAGTTACCTCCTTTGGTTGCTGGATAGTTTCAGCTAAATGTACCCCGAGAGCTCCAGCCAGGCGTGTTAAGATACGGTGCTTTCCAACGACAGCCCTCAGGCGTTAAGGGCCTTCGATATGGAAGTCAACCACTTAAAACTGGTAACCAGTTCCATGCACCTCTATTTGAAGTTATGCCTCTGAGAGGTCGTCCCTCTACGCAAATTTTAGTAGCCTATTACGCTTATTGAAGCGACAGACAGGAATGACCTCCATAAGAAAAGGCATTTAGACGAGGAGACAAAGGGCCGCCCGGTGGGAATCATAATGCCATCTCATGCGCGACCAAGTGCATCCAACTCGGCGCATGGCCCACTATTGCCTCATGAGAGTCACGACTTGATCTTACTTGTGCAGGACGGATAGTGAGCCCTCACAAGGTCCTCCGTCTTTAAAGCCAATTTACCCTCCCCTTCAATGCATTTGAGTGCTTCGTGCGGTGCACAAATGGCAACCTGACAGGACGAGAGGCACTACAACATGGTGGGTCGCGTCTTGATCAAAAGGAAAAACGAATAGGTCACCTCCTGGTTTTGGTATTTTCGGAAGGACAATATTGCTACCATTACTTGGTAGAAAATGAGCTGAACTGTATTGAAGTCTTGTGAATCAGAATATCAACGACAGATGTTACCTGCTATCCATTTTTTGTACGAAGCCCACCAGAAATACGTAATGAAGAGAGGATTCTAGTTTACACTCGCCCCTACCTACCTCGTGTGGTGCTTTTTGGTGCATCACTTTTGCTGACGCCATGACTATCCTAGCCACTTGGATTGAGCGATGTGGTTGGCGATGCCGAAGACGAAGCTGATGACCTACTATTCTAGCGCCTGTGACCTCCTCGATGGCGTCAGAGAAGCAATTAGACTGTCAACAAAAACCGCTCCAGCAAGATGGTGGTGAAGGTTTGCACAGGCTAAAAGCGTAAATCTTATTCCAGGATGTGATATAGACCTCAGAGAGGAATCATCTGTCAGACCGAAGCTACAACCACCTAACTGCGCAGTCGTTTTGTGCAGTAAATTTCTTGACCTTTAGAAAACGACGAAAATTTGGAAGGAGCCCATTTGGACCAAGCGCGTCAACTTAAGCGCAAGGTAGCCACTCTGCATTGGCATCCATCCAAAACATCAACAACAACACCAGAAAATTACTCCTGCCTTAACCACAAGCTGAAATGTAAGTCAGCATCATCCTTGAATCCGATTAATTTGCCTATTCTCTTTTCTAACTTGTCTTCTTTCAAACCATGCGCTTTTTATACAAGGATAAAATGGACGCTTATGGAATGCTTCTACTTGAATACAATGCATTTCCCATAGATCAAGCCAACATACGTCGCCCACTTTAAATTTTCTTAGAACTGGTCGGAGAAGCACTGCTTCTGAGCTCTTTTGCATCTTTAATATGGCGATAAGTTTCCTTTACGTCGGCGGAAGCACGCTTCCTACGGGACGGAAAGGCGGGGCACGGCAGTATGAAACGCTCGAATGCAATCAGTGTCGCACCTCGGGGGGTCAAAGCCTCAACCACGTTTTCCCCAGATGCTTCGTGATCCCCATGGACAGATGTTTTGAAGTATTTCCAACAAATATAGTTGGAGAATCAAAGGTTTAAATTAGGCTTGAATGTAAAAATGCTCAGATGCAAATTCTGCAGTGTCCAGACTCAATCCCTTAAATGCCAGTAATGCTTGGCGGAGAGCGAGAATGTGATCACCCCATGGAAACGATGTACTAGTTTCTCCACAGATTTCAACTAAGATCCTGTAATCTCTTTTAAACAACGAAATTCAGACACATTCAAGATACTTTGAGTCATGGGTGAGGGTTTCGCATTCCTTCGGAGGTCACGAGGACTTACAAATTGAAAGGACAGATAGCAGGTGAGTGTGCCGCAAACATGCGACCTATGACTGATCTTCCCAATTGATGGCACTCGTTTCGCAGGAATCCACCATCCAGCTTTATATAATGCTATGGCAAAGGAACTACGCCAATGAGCACGACCGTCTGACCAACAATGCGTGCAATTCAAAATATGATTTCAAACAGCCAAATTAGTAGTGTAGAAAGCTCTGAAATAGCTAAATCAACTACAACTGTGTCCTATCGCAGCCTAGTGGTGAAGTCATCCTTAAAGAAATGGTAGGTAAGTGAGAGACCACCAAGTGTGCAGTTGGAAAGGGCCCAGAGGTTCGAAAACAAGCAGGGAACGGTTTACTAGGCACATACCATCGTAAAATGCCGTCTCTCCCATTTCCTCCATAAGTACTGAACAACTGCTCTGGCTCCCTCTAGCTCCGCCTGCCCATTCCGATGGATGGTCAAACCTCGTGCTGCCGCTCATGATTTGGTAGTGGGTGTTCAAGCAGGGATAAGGAACCACTTTAACATTAGGCCTTTCAACAGGCCGCCTTGCACAGTGCAACCGGACAAGTCAGCGGTACCTTCAAGCAAGCACTATCACGAGAAAACAATAGGCCCGAGTAGAATCGCGGTACGGGGAAGACACTAACAACGGATAAATTTCATTAATATGTCAGGCTAAATTAAGTCATACTGAGTAGCAAAAGAGAAACCCAATTAGTCCCTTCAGTGGTGCACAATCCCGACGGATTGCAGGTACAACATACGTCGAGGTCTCTTGATCCACTAGACTAGACATCTCCAACCAAAACACATGTATCAATTTCCTGTGCTCCAAAAATCCCAAAACAAACCTTTTTAAGCACCTTAGTGAATAGGACGCTGGGGTGGGATGTATGCAATCATCATGAAATCCCAAAGGATTGGACAACTAGGGCAGAAGAGCTGAAACAGGTTGGCAGGGCACTTTCTTCCTATGACCGTCTGTCAGCAAACAATGGAAGAAGCCGATAATGGTGTGCACTTGACACGAAGAACTTACTTTAAAGTTGTGTATTCATCTGCACCGTTTCGATCAACAACTATCAAATGTGGTCCACTAAGTTGGAGGAGGAGTATCATTACCGTCCGCGTTGGAAAACTAGTCATTGGCTTCACGTGCTACCAAATTTTGATGTGAGTCGAATGGATAGATGTCAAAAGATTGTTTCGTGTCTGCAATATGGGTTGCATGCAATAAACGCTCAGACATCCCATTCCATAACGAACAACTGAAAACTTGGCATTAAACGAAAGCATTTCTTACCGGATGTCGGTGCATTTCAGGCATGTGAGGACGTAAATTAAGATAGAAAATTGGCTGATATGGCACTTTGGTTACCAACGTGGCATACATGGGAGAATTGGACCTTCGCCACGACCAGCATCTCAACTATGCGAGAGGCGCCCTCTATCGTGAAGGGTCAAAGCCCCTCTAGGTCCAGAGCGCCTTGATTCAGCACAATTGTTTTTCGCTATGAATAATGACCTTTCAAGTGTACCTAACGTAGGCTAATGGTGGCATATCCTCCCCTGGGATCCCAGCAGGGCGTAGTGCTGGCAGCTTCCACAAAGCCTACGTAATCGTAAATCGCTTTTATGGTGGTGTACTACATCCAAAAGTCTAAGGGTTACAGGCATTCCGGATAATGCAATGCCCAACTGGGGGGAAGGACCTAACACAGTAGAGTCCAATCATCAAATCAGTATCATGCGCACCTAAAGGCTGTGTGACAGGCACAGTCATATTTCAATGCCAAGCTGAAAAGCGATAGACCTGCCCCGAAGTGCACATAAATGCGCAATACCAAGATTTGAAACGAATAGCTAGGAAAGGTTTCTCATGAACATCCGAAATTCCACCCATGATGACTTTGAATCCCACACACACACACAAACAAATTTTCACTGTTTTGGAGCTAATAAACGATTTACCAACCTCCACTTTGTCCTGGCAGAAGGTGGATCAGATAAAAGTAAGCCTTTTGAGGCACAACTGATAGACCGAGTTGATTATGGCACAACGCTTATCCAGAAAATGAATCTGACCTCCGACTAACCGGCAAAACAATAAACAACACTGTTAAAAATAAACCGTTTGAAAGCCGCGGCTGCTGTGCCCCAATGAATGGCACGATGCATCAATCCGCGCAGCAGGTTCCCAGAGCCTACGCAGGCAACAAACTAAAGGTTATGCTTTAACTTGACCATTGTGAAACCCTTCAAGAATGACGAGCAGGGAGTGCTAAGGCAATATTCAGCGGCAAGTCGAGTAAACAGTCAAGAGTGACAGCTTCGTGTAAAAATTTTGAAACTGAAAAGGGTCGTTCACAGCGAAACGGACCTATCCAAATTATGCAGATCTCCACCTAGCCGATGTGGTAAAAACCTCTTCGCAGTTTATTTAACTTAGAAAGCAGTGGAATAACAAAAAGTAATCGCGACGGGTTAGAAAGAGTACAGGAACTGGGAGCTGCTCAAGAAAGGGATCGTTTCTTGGAGAGGGCTTTCAAATGCAACTTTGCAACCCTTGAGGGGATGGCAGCAAGCATTGAGCCGAAACGCTAGACCAATCACAGGAAGAAATTAAACCTCAAATACGCCTCCCAGTATTTGATGCATTTGCATGGAGTTTTATTGTGTCACCTCACCTTGAAGTGCAGAGTGATAAACGGTTCTCAGGAGGGGAGTTAAGGTGCCGCAAAACTGGCACCATCTCAGGCCAAAAGTGCTTCCGATTTGATAAAAGTTAAATTCGCTCCAACTTATGCAAAAATGCGTCAGTTTTATCATAAAAACCCGAAGGGTGTGGAAAATCAAGCCCTACAGCTAAAACCTACACCCTAGAGGACGTGCACAATTTGCACATCACTTCCGAGAGTAACACACGGGTTTAAACGTCATCCAATGGGCTAGGGAAAGCCCCAGTTTGTTTTTGAACTTAAAGGGAGAAACGAGTACTTGATTGTCAATAATTTGAAGGCGCGATGAAGTCATTCATGAACCAGAAAGGAGGAAATGACATCACCCGCGGAAGGTCATTTGATCAAAAGGTCGGCTGAGGAAAGCGGACCTAATCGTTTAGAGGCGGCTTGAAGAAATACGAGAGAAAAAGCTAAACCACATCCCATGAACCCTTCTAGTAGGACAAGGAGCACGATTCTTGCACTGTTAATGCGCCTGTGAACCACCTAGACGTGGTCAAAAGGACCATACCGAGTTAGTCCGTGCCTGCACTGCCAAAAGATTCAATTCCATGTTGCCAGATGATAGTGACAACGTCGAGTTTGTTTCGTACTGCGGCATTATGCCACTGAGAATGTCAAGTCTACGGCCACAAAACGTCCAACTGCACTTTGTTTACAGTACAAATACCGAATAAACTTGTAAAATAGCAGTTGCTTGATCAAGAAAAAAGTCCCTGATTTTTGATTCCTCAAGAAGCGATAATACGCGGTAGTCACTCATAAGAAGCATAGCATCTGAGTAAGGAGAAAAAGTAAAAGCAAAAGCACGGAATTAACATCAACAGGTCTAACTCCCTGATGACAGTTTACGCAGGAAGAAGTTGCTCGCCCTCAGCGGTACGAAGGTGTCAGAAGAGAATTGACCATCGTGATCTGAATGCTTTGCGAGTTCAATGTGACACCAACACCTCGCACCATCAAACAAGCCATTCCATTTGCTTGATTAGGTAAAATTGACTATCATGAACTGACTTAACGCATTTGCGGCACAGGCCTCAGAGGTTAAGTGTAATGTTACACCTATGAAGACCAGCTGAAGAGAAAAATAGGGCTCGCTCTAGGACCCGTAAGCATTTCAGTGAGGGTAAGCACATTTATGTTTGCCGGAGAGCCAATTGGTTCTTTCAATTCTCTTTCTCTAGGCTGACTATCTCAACCACTCGCAAAAGAGGCTTTTATTTTGTTTGACGTCATTCCTGTGTTAGTTAAGCCTTCAGCACACTGACAATCATTCTGGCTCCAATCTAACATACCTTCCAGCGTCTACTCCAAATGGAATTGAAGTGAGCAGTCGAAACAGGCATACCGTTGTGGATCTATCGAATGAAGAAAGAGACAACTACAGGAAACCTCTTAGTTAGTGAAAAATAGCTGAAATTCTGAAAAAGGACCCCTATCGGAACCGGGTTATTGATGAAGGCAAAATCCTTTAAAGGAATTGAATGACAGCAATGCGAGACAGTAATACTCACTTGACACAACTGACTTTGCAAGGTGATGTGTCAGAGAAAAAGGAACCTTTTTCCGGGTAAAAAGGTCGGAACACAATTCGCATAGCAACAGTCAATGCAATTCGAAGGCCAACGGCACCCCAGTGGGCAGTGCGGACGCCTCCAGAGGAATAGGGCGTCTTCGCGCACTGTGCTTAAACGTGGATTTGAGAAAGGCTAGAGGGGTGCAAGGAGGATGTATTCCACACCCCATATCAATAACATCGGCCGAATAAACTCAAGAAGCCGGTCTTGTCGACTTATTCAGCAGCGCACAACGGGATCTCAAAGCTAGTCTCCTCCTCACTTATTGCTTTAAGGTTTGCAATGCTGCGGTTCCTCATTCGCCAGGCGATGGCAGGTAGGGCGGAACATTTGGCATATGGACAAAGCTGTGTTGGTGAAGTTAAAAGCGAACATGCTAGCTGGGGATACAGATGCAGGAAACACACTCATCGCCTTAAATGGCTTCAGGCTAAATAGTCTTGTGCACGCCCTATTAGCAGAAAAGATGAATGCCATTTGCACTGGAATGCAAGGGCAGCAACGTCAGCAGTAGTGAAAACGATAGGCGTAAGTAACCGAAGTTGAAGATTAACGAGGAGCAAAAGAAAAAATAGAAGGGCGAAGGCTAAGGAAAAGACCACAAATTGTTCGGCAATATTCATCCTATTCAACGTGTGTCAAAAAGCCTCATGACCGAATTAACAACGTGAGTGATGTGATTAGTTCTTGCATAGTTGGAAACACTAGCAAACGCGGATGCTGGCCACAGTGAATGTGGTCTCACGAAAACGGTAATTATCTTGGGATAGTAGGATGTAGGGTGGCCTTAAAACGATGTAAATTAAAGATTGTACTCTAAAAACCCTATGAAAAGTACTTCGCTGTGGGTGGAAGAGAAAGCCCTCAAGTCCGAAATACGAAAAACGCCATGAAGTTGGTTAAAGACGGAGTGTAAACGGAAGAGGTTGAGGGAAAGAGACTTTCATGCGATAAAGTGAGGCAGAATTAATTGTATAGCTATTAGGATTCAAAATGCTGATTTAAAAACATTCACTGCACGCAAGCACAACTTTTCATCAAACCGGAGGAGGCCAGAGGGGCTTTAAAACAAAAACAATCTCTTTTCACAACTTCTGATTCGAGCCGTCAAACACAACAACGGATGACATTTGCATTGTAAAACGAGCAAGAAGACGAGCAGCAAGTACGTCTGATTGCTTTACATCCAAAGCTTAGTTTTCCATTACTTTGCGCATTAAGTTCTCCCATCATCTGAAAAGTATAGGGTGGAAAAAAAACTCGTGTTCGAGAGATTGGATGCAGTGCAATGGCACGGAAGCAGCTCGAGCTAATGAAAAATGCATAAACGAACTTTGCGATCTTGACTGCGAAGGGAGAATAATGAGGAAAGAACAAGAGCATTACAAAGTACACAAGTTAAAGCCCAAATAGCCTACAGGAAAACCTTCTGTGCATTTGTACCGGTGTGTTCGCTGACTGGAGGGGCAAAAAGATGGTCACTCAACTTTACGTCCTGCATTGTGGGTGTGGATGAGGGGACGGTGGGTCACGAGGCGGCCTCCGTTCCGCAACGCCTTGGAGGGCGACTCCGGACTTTTTAAATCTCGATTAGCAAAGGAAAAGGACAGCCTCTCCAGTGGAAAGCAGCGAAAACTTGTCGAAACTTAGTCCACAAGTGTATCTTCCCCGATCAAATGGCGTTTTATTTACTCGCTGTTTGGGTGGTACAGTTAGGCCCAGATTATCCAAGCCGAAGCATAAAACGTAGCTTAGAGTCATTCATCTTAGCACCTTGGAAGGGTTATCGCAGATTTGGAAGAAACCGTGACATTCATAGGGGCAATGGGGAGGAAGGAGTCAAAGACCGCATAAAAGATGCACTAGAGTTTCAAAAACGCAAGCCACCATGAAACTTCTCCCAAATGGAAAGCAAACTAGCAACGTCATCGGTAGGATTTGCACTCCCAGCCGGATGTCAGTGACATGAAATTATTCCACCTATAAAAAAAGGGCGGGCCTTTGCCTACATAAAAATAGCAGAAATTTCGCCACCGGCATCGCATGTATGGACCATCCTAGCTTGCCTGAGCCGGCGTCACAAATAAGTGACAAATGTTCCTATCAGTTCATGGGACATAGTTGCACCGCATAAAGCTGAAAACGACTTAGTCGGGTTTAAAAGTACTAATGCGAATGCAGAATGTCCTAGAATTGAAAAAAAGAATACGTTCATTTAGCTTAGCCTCTGGAGAAAGAGGAGAATTGATGAAAAATCCGTGACAATGAATGTCATGTAGGAATCGGCAAACTCCATGAAATGTGCCGGTCGGCAGTTTTGCCAGAAATCCACTAACAACTTACTAACTTGCATAACGAATAGTCGTGAACATTGTTGCCAGTAGTTGCATAAGCAAATCTGTCACCGCTCTCGGCCCTTTGTGCCCATTAATGTGGACGATATCCCTTACTTGCTTTGCAGTTACAGGTCACAAACGTAGTTGGATACGTGGTAATAAAAGCGTGTGAAATTATGCTATCAAAATGAGATACTCCAATCAGTAGAAATTAATGGTACGTCTCCGAATGAGTCTGTTAACTTAACCTCGAATAAGGCTGTATGTCGGTGACAAGAGGGTCTTCCTATATCTTACTCACGCCAAAGCGCCAAATCGTGAGTTCCCTACCTACAGCAGAGCTGATTTTCCCACACTTCTCTGCTCTACTTCCAGCTTAAAATCAGGAGGAAGAGGAGGAAATTACTCCTTACAAGAACAGTTGCATTATGAAAAGTATGGAATTTCAAAGGTAACGGAGAGGGCTATCATTGTATTGGGGTAAACTCAAGTCCACTCGAGGCCTAGGATTTAGTAAACAGTATGGATTTACTTATGTACGTGCAGTTAACGTGAATTGATAGCATTAAATCACCGCGATTCCGCTCAGCATACCGAGGCGGCGGCTAGACGTGAAGTGAGAGGAAAGGAAAAAAGCGGCGAGATGGAGGTAGAAAATAAGTCTTGATCAACCCACGCACACACACACACACCCACACTAGCAGATGGAACGAAATGACGCTTCAACAAGTTCACGGGAGAGATGTTCAAGGAGCAACAGCGTTAACAAGGCATAAACACTTCCTCTGGCATTTGAGCAATACTTGAAGAGCTTATTCGTTGAAAATTCATTATTAAGACACAACCGTTCTAGAAGAACCATCTGTGCAAACAATTTCGATCGCCGCGACACTCGCATAGGAATCCATCTTCCATCGCGAGTTACGGTGCGACCATTAGAGTCTTGCGTTCCCCCGACAAAACGCTCTTTCAACTCACCGAGAAACCCATCGGTTCTGCAACCGCCAACAGCTAAAAGCTGTCATGCCATCCAGTGGGTGTTAACTTCCCGAAATTTCAACCGTTCCTGACCAATGGGGCTAGCTTTTTTACACAAAAACATTAACCTCTTTTGCAGTGCCAGCGTGTATTGTGGAGAAATCAGACGTCCAAGAGTGGGTGCTTAAAGCTTTGGCTGAGCGTCCATAAAAGTGGTTGCTTAAGCTGTGAACTGGTGATAATATCACCATGCGCAAAATAAGCACTGACTCACAGCCGTCTGTCTGTTGGTGAAGTGTCGACAGCATTCAAGAATCCTACTACTCAGCTGCTGATCTACTCACCACCGTGCTGCAGCGAGCAGACAAAGCCATTTTCCGACTATGAAAGACTCTGTTCAACGTCACACTTCAACGGCTGCCGTAATTTTGCTTGTCGTCTTAATCAGCGCTGCCCCGAGCTCATTCGCGATTCACGCAATGGCGACTGCTGGTGGTGATGAGGTACTCCCAAATAGCATAGCAACTGTAACATCAAACAGTTCAGACTGGATCCAAGCTCTTGGCAGTTATTCACGCACTCTGGCGAATCAGCCCTATTCATGCCCCCGGCAAAAGTTGTGTTTGGGTTTGCCTCGGACACAACAAACAAGGCGATGGTGTGCAAAATGCCTGCTATCGTCTACTTGGTTCCACAAAAATTGCACAGAATTGCCTGTGTAGTACTGGAAAATCCACCTTGTTGCAAATGACTGGAAGATGGAATAAAAAGTTTCTTATTAGGGGTGGATCCATGGCCTAATTTCATTCAGTGATGCTTTCAACGTAGTCTTGACAAATACGAGTGTCCAGAAATGGATAAAGACAAGAGCAAACGATTGGATAGCGTCCAAATGAAGTTCTTTAACAGTAATTACAGGGTAGGAGTAACTCAACTCACCATAATTGTAAGCATTGATAAGCATCTGGGCAATGCTCAAGACGCCACCGATAAAGTCAAGAATGAAGTTGCATAGACTCCAGCCGACGCAACTCCGACGACGGCAATTGAGAATCAGCTGTGGGTGCGTAGAAAGGTAAGATAAAAGGAAAGTACAGCCATGAAACCAACATGATTGCAGCGCTTAGCACTTTCAACACCGACGCCATTTAGGGGGCGTGGCAGCCCAATTTTTCACTCACCTGAGTCCAACGTTAAAAATGTAATGCACCTCCCTTAGTATTAAAAATAGATTGGTTGAGGAGGTGAAGACGATGAAAGGGGTTGGGGAAGCCCTTCGTTCAAATTCTCCATCAATTTCACGTGTAGGTAGCATCCCGATGGGTCATTTGCATGACCCCGCAGACATTCTTTCGCAGTTCATGATGACATGTCGCAAACAGATTAGTTTAAGGCAAAAAAATAGGCATGAGATTTTCATGTCCTGGAGGGGGCTATCCCCGTTTGGTGGTACGAGAGTTGGTGGCATCTGGTCAGACATATAACACAAATGGCAAAAAACTTAAATCACAGACAGCTACAACCATCGTAACGAAGACGACACCTGAGGATTGCAAATAGCCGAGGCCGAGTTCGCAGTTTAATGCCGGGGTGTGGGCGAAGCCAGATCATGTGGTTGACCCAGGATTTGAGACACAAATAAATCTGTTTAAGGCGACTCTAACCGTACAACGGTAGCCAAGACTACTGGAAACGGATATTCTCCAATGCGCAATAAGTGCTTCAAATAGACACAATGAATTGCAAATTGGGCCACAACTAAGACTGACATTCCAGGGTCGTCTTTTAGTGGCTACCTTCCGAAATGTGACGGGTGTTCACAGGAGGAAGACACTTTGCTAACTTGTCCCAATGTCGATGGAGGAATAAACATGTCAGGCTTTACTGCCGCCGCTGTGGTTGAATCACGCACCAGCATTCCAAGGTAATTCCAATCATTTCTACTTCAAATTTACCATTAAGACAACTAAAGAAACTTCACACTGTGAACTGACGCGCACGACATTTGATAACGCATTTTGGTCTGGCTGACCAAGGGGCCTCCACGTCGATCGTATCTCCGACACATTGAGCCTTCTGAGCCAGCGCAAATGGTTACTGGTGATCATCAGGACCGCTAAATGTGCAGTTTCTTGACTTTATTCAACAGCGCCAGCAACCTTGCCAGCATTTGGAATTCAGCCCTCATGGCCCTAAATATCCGGCTCGATTCGTATCAAGGCGCGGGCAGTTACTGAGAACGAGCGAACGGGGATCAAAGGGCCGGGCGGCAGTCGTTCGCGTGACCGAACTTTGAGTGATTATTTGGCAATAGCATTATCAATGTTTGGCTACAAATTCAATGGTTTTGATGGAAATCGGAGAGACAATGCATTATTAATTCCTCCTCATATCTCTGAGTCTTCTACAGCAATTGCACATCTGTTAGGATTTCACCCGACCCATCGCCTTTTGCACAAAGGTTTTTCACCAAAAGTGATTCTTTAAAACACTAGACTGTAAGAGGATAAATTTGTGATCGTTTTAGGGACTTCAAGGCTATCTGAATGCTCGGTTCACCTTTGGAATTCGTACCCCAATGGCACACACCTTTGTTTTAATGCATATACTTTTCGAAGGAGCTGCGCCACAGGAGAGGAAGGCAAAGACAAATGGTAAGCTGGGAAGAGCCATTAAGAGTACTCTATGGTGCGTTTTTGAAAAATCTCAGAGTTTAAAAGGCAGGCAGAAGGAAACGCCAGATTGGAAAGGCCTGCCACGGAACAGCGTACGTTCAGCATGTCCTTCCAACCTGTGAATCCTCATGCCATTAATTAGCTATCCAAACAAAGCAGCATCTTCAATTTTCCCCACGCACAACTTCATGTGCCATCAAAGTAACCTAATTTCACCAGTTAAATAAATTTACGAGGTCGTAACTTAGATCCAAAAAAGTGACCGTTCGTTTTCATGAGCACTACGCCCTTCCTCCGAGCCAAACGTGCCAATTTCTAAATACCATGGCTCGGCCACTACGAAATTCACTTCCGAGCGTTTAAAATGACGAAAAATTTGAACATTCAGTTCTAAAAAGACAAAATGCCTCCCATAATGACAACGATGGCGGTGTACCTATTGGAGTTACCTCACAACACCCGCCTACATAAATCACGAAGAGTCTAAAGAAAACGTAGCCGAGGCGTTGACCTTTGGGCAGCTGCATTCTGTAACACCACGCTTTCCCATTCGCTGAAGAGTTATTTTATTTTCATGCACAGACGCAAAAGGTACTTGTTAGCATTTCAAAGATGCAAGATTACTTAGAAGCGCTGCTCCGATTTGATGTAAACCACTTTAAAATGCGCGCCGGTTGATGGCTATATCAGGAGAAAACTCGATGCATTGGCATCGGTTAATAGCTGATGGGCATGGGTTTAGGATACAATCTTCTTTGCACCGACTTTTCGACGACATTTAAGGCACTAACTTACAAAGGCAATAAATAAAGCCGTTCCCTTTGAGCTGCCTAGAATAAAATATTCCGAGTGAAAAGTCAATTAGTTCCAGGGCAGATGGATTGGAGCAAGAGAGGTAATTAACGAAAATGTGAAAAGTTTGAATGTTAATTCCGTGTTTCCTTCACAGCCGGCTCCCAAGGTTGTCATGTGTGAGGGCAGTCAACCACATCAGCATGATACGGCATTTGAATTCAAACGAGGCTCCGAGTAGAAAAAAATGGTTGAAGGATTGGAAGTTTTGACGTGAATAGACCGCAAGACCCCAGCCTCCGCCCTTTAGGAAGGGTTGAAGTGCTAATAACCAAGGTATCCTACTGATATGGAATAAAGTAGCAACTCTCAGGGCTTTCTGATTCTGCCAGGCATTATAAAGGCCATGAAAGAGAAGGACCTGGTTATACCGACGAAAAGAACTCATCATGATGCAAGACAACGCATCAGCTAAAATGGAGTGTCAAGCACGACACTTTGAACGGCGTTGGTGCTACGAGACCCCACCGGGGAGTATACTCATCTTCAACTCGGGAAAGAAAGAAGTAAGCCCTTTCAAAGGCCTTCTCCTTTCCAGAAACACATGACAATTTGTGTTTAGCCAGACCTAAAACCATGGCGCGAATCGGAAAAGGCGATGAACAGGCAACCGTTCAGGGAATTGAATTCACCCCTTTGTGGCAAGATGGCTGGCTTCTGAAAGGCACGATGCCAGAATTTACAAAAATGGAAATCGAATACAGAAAAAGAGTGGCAGGTTTTCATGTTGAGGGCAGAAGCGTGTCTTTTGAATTCGCCCCATTAAATTCAAATTGCGAAATTTCCGATAGTTATCTTTGATTTAAAAACACGGGCTGATTCAAAAAAATCACATGTTCTGGGTAAACTGCAACGAGAAAAAAATGTTCTTTAGGAGTGGTTTTGGGTGTGTTTGTCGAGAAAAAGCACACAAACACACTCGACAAATCCCAACTCCCCAAAAGATCTGCATTCCAATGGCTGCGAAAAAGGAAACCAGGTGTGGTTAGATTTCTTTCATAGCGAGATTTTCAAGTAAGTATTAATTGGAAAGCTGTGGTAGATAAAGTTTATGCTTTTGACGAAATTATGGGTCGTGGCCTACTTCACGAGACATGCACAACAAACGAAAACATATCTCACCTGCGGAAAGTACTTGATCAACGTGACAAAGAGCTTAACGTAGGAGAAGAGGTAGAGGGCGGTGAGCCAACTGATGGCATCGGCAGCTGCCAGAAGAGTAGACGTGAGAATGAAAAGAAGCATCAGGCAGGAGAGTGTGATACAGATCTTTGAGACGCGCTGAGATCCTCTCTGAGTAAGGGAGAAAGTGTACGCCTTATGTGTGCTGGGCTCTTTGAATTATGTCTGGCAGCTTGTCTGTGCAAGCCTCAGTCTGCAAGCTGACAGTACGAGAATCCACCTACTTCACTTAGTCCGTAGGCTAAATTGTATTGGCTGATTGTGGACTGGTGTACCCCCAAGTGCTACATCATTTGCAGCAGTGTAACACGAAACCCGGTTTCGTTTATGGGAAGCTAACCGAAAGCGACCGTTTCTTGGATCTTGGGCAAGGATAACTCATTTGGAGAGTGAAACGACTGATGAGTAGAGCAGGGGAGGATGAAAATGGACTACTGAGTACGGTAGCCGAAACAAGGCATGAGTGGCAGGACTATCTTAGCCGCTGCAACAGTTTCTGGTCTTCAAATTTCGCTCTCAACAGTTCTGATCTCAAACCTTCAATAACAGTGCCATTGGAATGAAAAGAAACATTAATTGCCTTTACACTAGCACTGGTCCCAGCTCTGGCCTCCTTCATGAGAGATACGCTTTCACTGTTAAATCGGCCACCAAAACAGCCATACAATTCATAAACAAGTTTTGTAAACATGTAACACCGTGCTAGTTTATTTTTGAGGCTGCCCAGGACAGCGTAGTGAGTTAATGAAAAGGCTGGAGGGAATAAATAAAGCCGACTAGGCTTACAAACTACCCCAGCATTGTTAAAAATTTAAATGCGAAAACAATAACTGGCGACAAGGCTTTATGACCACGGAATGCTCGCAGACTCACCTCGAAAATTAGGCATTGAAAAACCACCACCAGCGTAATGGCCAGCCCATGAAGACTGAAGAAGAGATCATTTATTTCAACCGGGATGACACCAAGAGGATGGCGTGTAAGGTATTGCGCCTGAGAAATAAATAGGGAGGCAATAGCTACTGAATTATTTGAATAGAAAAGAAGGTTGAAGTAGAGGACAGGATCTTTCCAAAATGCAAAGCCTTAAAGAAGTACCGCATGATGGCATTACCTGAATTCGGGGAACAAAATAAAGCCCAATGTTGAAAGCGCTGTAGCACGCGAAACCGATGAGGTTGAAGACGATGAAGTCGAAGCTTAGGCCCGTCACGCTAAAAACAACCACGACGAGAGACCTCTTAAGTCTTAGAGTGGTCTCATTCGCGAATCGTGATAAACAAAACTTCTCCAGCTTTGAATAGACCCTCAAAAAAACGCGGAGATTGCCAATGACAAGTCATGAATTTAAAGTAATTTAATTCATTTACTTCGTTTCAGCTGGTGCACAAAGACCCGCACAAAAATGTATCCCTTCCCCCCATTCAAAGTCCAACTTCCTCTGTTGTTATGGTAAATGAAACACTTTTTCGCTCCACCGGATGGAGGGAGTTAAGGATCACTGAACCAGGTTGTTGCAAGGCCTAGTAACTGAGGCATAATAAAGTGCCTCCTTCCCATATTCGACGAAAGAACGAGGTTTAGTAGATAACTATCGCCAATTTCGGGCGGAGGGGAGGGACACAAAACTTCAAGCGGTGCCAAGGGGGCAGAAGCGAGTTTAGTAAGGCCGCCAGCACAGTTACCTATGGATTCGGCCTCAACGCTCTTATCCACCGAAAGGAACATAACTGAAGTGCCCTTTACTTGATTACAGTTAACCTACGTGGGATGCCCTCGTCTTAGGAACAGCAACATTGCTTAATTCCTTAGACAGCAGGTAAGTTGGTCAGCCCCAAGAGGGGAGAACAGTAAATTTGACATACGAAAAATCGTCACACACTGTAATTTAGACGAAGAGGCAATGCTGATTGGCGAGGGAGTCGAATACTTGGTTCAGCACTTTTAAGGGGAAAATGAGTAGCCTAGTTACTTTAAGCAGTGCCTGAAAGTAGGGCCGTGTTTTACGCCTTCCAGCTCACACTAGTCAATGCATCCAATACTAAATGTTCAGAATGAGCTAAACCATTCCTAGAATCCTTCAGTTTTCACTAAAGGGAGGATCATATAATCATTAAGCTTACTGAAGGTTCCAGGCGGCTTTTGGTGTAAGCGGCAAAGTTTATCTACAAATGCCTAAATTTCACGAAAACGTTGAAGCTCATGTGGATTTTAGTACCTTTGATGCGACTGAAAGTGCCGAACTCGTGACTAAAATCGTCTTTCATATGTCAAGTTCGCGCACTTCATGAACATGTGCAGGTCCTCAATGAAAGACATAGATAAAAAGAAAAAAGAGCGCATAGATTTTAACCAGATTTCAGGGGCATGGGATGAGGTTTCATAACGAAGAACATTAGTTGTATGCACTGTTCAATATCCTGCGAGAAACCGAGTAAGCACGTTGCAAAATGAAACTCATGTACAAAAATTACTGGTTCAGCAGCCACTGGCAGGTTAACATTAAACATTCAATAAAATGAGCTGATGATGCACACTACAAGCAGAAACTCAGAAGTAACTGATGGGAAAACGAAACCAAGTCAAAAGAGAGATACTCAAACCCACTGCAAGCGCCAAAACCCACCTTTCTCGTCGACAATTTAGGATAACCTGGGGATAGAAAGATAAAGTCCAGGCGAGAAAATAAGTCCAACCGACAATTTGCTGGAGTATTGACAATGACTTTTGGCGGTAAACATTTATGCTTGCGTGTAAACGCTCAAGGCTACAATGAAATGCAATATCGTTAGTAAAATAAAAGATATTTGGGCAATAAGGGGCGTTTTTACTGTGTAATGTTGAGGTCCGCAGAGGCAAGGCCAAGCTCAATTTTACCTGGCTTTTTGGTAAAAACAGAGGTTTGGTATGTTTTATTCGAACCACCTTCAACCGTAAAAGAAGCCAGTGGTTTGATGGGCAGCTTTTCGGTAGCATTGATGAGAACACCTGCAGTGTTTCGGTAGGTAAACGCGAAAGTAGAGCGAGTCGGCAAGGGCTCCCTGAAATAAAAGATTCCAGGCTATTGCTTTCAGTCAATGCGATTAGACAGGCACTGCTGACTAGGAAAGCAAACAAAAACATCCACAGAAGACTGGGTCGCAAAACGTCAACGAACCTAAACTGCACCGAAAAATGCTTAGTCTCTCCCAATGGTATGTCAATTCGAAGAGGATCGAAGGTAATACTAGAGACGACATAAGGATCATTTGTTGGCGAAAGGCCAGCCATATTAGACAGAAGTAAAAGAGCCCCGATCGGAGCCAAAAATTCAAGTGCTTTCATCCAAATAAAGAAACGAGTAACACTATACCGCCGTCGAGGCTAAAAGTGTGTTCAATGAGGCGGTTCTCTCAAGGCTAAAGGAATTACCGATAAAAATCTGTCATCATAATATTTTTCTAAGAAACGTCAGAATTTAAAAATTAATATCCAAGCCTAAAAGTTTCAGAATTTCGTTTACTTAATAATGCGTGAACGAAAATCATGCGTATTGGGTTGCGATATATAAATGCAACAGCTAACGAATAGCATTAAAAGCAGTCACAAAGAATTTTTGGTGCATTTGTTTACCAGAAATCCATTACAGCAAGTAAAGCTAACGGAAGGAAAGGCCTAATTGATGCCACCTGGCTCTAGCGTCGCGAGAATCCCTTATGGACCAAAGAAAACGAAGAAAGGATGGGGCGTAAAAATATACTCAAAAGAAGGAAGAGATATAGCTTCGGAGATGGTTCAAAACCCACTTTGTATTGTTTTGTTTGTTTGGACTGTTGGTCGATCAGACGCTTGTGGCGGCCATCTTGAAGCTAGCTGCGTGGTCTGGTCTGTCGGTCATGCTAGCAGTTCCCTTCCTTTCCCTCTAGAATACAAGAATTTTGACCTACACCTAGCCTTCTTCCCCTCTTCTAGGGATGCTCAGGCCGCTGCGCAATTGGCGAAGCTGTGTCAAAAGGGTCTCCTCAGACTAGGTTGGCCCACCAGCCGTCCAAGCATTCATTGCACTGACGGTACTACGAATCCACGTGCTTAAGGTATGCGCAACCAGGAAATAAAGGCAGATTGCTACCCTAGTGTAGCACACATGTGTGGCACTGTAAAAGTTTGAGATCCTTTAATTTAGAAAAGTGCACCTATGTGCAATTGTGTGGAGAGCTTGTGTGAATATGGTTTAATCTGAATAATTCGTAAAAATTCGTTGAGTGTAACATAGCATGCAATCAAAGCGTGTCCTTCTGATCACCAGTGTAACATTTTGCTTGCATGAACTGCTAGCTAAACTTTCGGCAACTAAGGTACCCCTTTAACCTATATGAATGGGTAAAGTTCTGCGCCATGCCAAATGTAGCATCCCCAGCATCCCAAAAGGGGGGAAGGAAGGCTAGTTGTAGGTCAGAATACTTGTATTCTAGACGGAAAGGAAGAGAACTTCTGATAGGGCCAACAGGCCAGCCCACACAGCAGGGTTCAAAGTGGCCGCTACTGATGTGTCGGACCAACCAACAGTCCAAACAAAACACTACACCAGAGGCTGTATTTCTTTCCTCTGCTAAATATATATATGTTATATCATTATTTCGCCTTCCTTCATCTTTTGAGACATTCGAGACGCTACAAGTGTTTTTGCTGAAGATCTAGAAAGCGCTGGAGAGTCTACGTCCCTTTTGCAAAGCCGGTATACGACACTAACAGAGGCTGTCTGCATTTTAGTTAAGGCGTCGCAGTTTTTTTTGTTAAATTTGTCACTCGACAGAGCTTTTACTCTCGGTATGAGATCAATATATGTTATCTTCAAAAGCGGAGCTGACTTATAATTGCAAAATAGTGTTTTCTCTCATGTTACGTTCGAGTTTTTCGTCCTTAAGCGCTTCACTGATATGCAGGTCAGTTTATTGATAAAAACCCGTATTTCGAGTATGGCCTGGGTCTGCGAACTTGGCTATACCGGTAAATATACAAAGGCCAAAGCATTAGGTGATTTCCAATTGGCTTAACCTTCTTCAAAGCCGTTGTCACTAGTTACGCTCTGTTGTGTGTGATGGTCTAGTGTAGATTTGGGACTCTGTCACCATGTGTTCCTCTATAATCAATCTTTCTGAGCAAGGACTCGAGATCCTGGATCGTTCATACGAAAACGCAACCGCTATAATTCTTGATAAGAATGACATTCGTGATATGAATGCAATTTCTTTTATAACAAGTGTTCAGCAGGTGCGACTCTAAATTTCCTTCAAACAAATCATTTACAGCTATCAGTTGCAAACAATTTGCTGGAAGACATGCATGGATTGGAAAAGCTTACGAATATAACTATTCTTAATCTCGCCTACAATGAGATATCCGAAATAGAATGTGGGTTGCGGCTCCCGATTGCCATTATTTCGTAGGCTTGAGCTCACTTGCGCATCTCACGTGGCTGAATTTGTGCGGGAATCGTATCAAAGTAAATTTATAACTAATTATCTAAAGTTTTTTAGAAAATCGAAAATCTATCCCACAATTTCGCTTTGAAACATCTAGATTTATCGGAGAACGAGATTGAGCAGTTAGGCGATTTGTCAAACTTGTTGAAACTGAAAGTGCGTGGTGATTTTTCTATCAACTGCCTTTCTCTAGACGTTGCTTCTTCACTGTAATCGCATCGCAAACTTGAAAAAGGCTGAAGAATTTCTTCCCCAGTCACTGTGCATACTCTCACTAGCTGAGAATGACATCCCCACTCTAACTGAAGTAAGGCGATTGTGTGTGTTAAGTTATTAGAAATGACTAGTTTGCATACCTTGCTCACTGCAGATCGCTCATTCAGCTATCAATACAGGGCAACTTGTGTGCGTTTAATCAGTATCCTTTTGTGCGTCCATCTCCGATTTGTCTAATCTCGTTGTCTTCAGGACAAGTCTTTTTTACCGTGTTCACCAACAAGGTCACGTACATATAGATCAAATTTTCAATCAGTTTATGATGACTGGCTGATCATTTAATCCTAAACAATCAGGATGGTGCAAGGTATTTTTAATTTGAGGATAGTTACATTTCATTTATATCCCCGAAAGCTTACTTAAACGACTAGATGCCGAGGAGGAAGACCAAAGACATATCTGTCGTGCTTCATATCTGAGCTCAGTACCACCTAAATCTGCGGCTTGCCAAAGTCTCCCCGTTTGCTCCTTAATTCTGAGTTAAGAATACCCCATAGTCGAAGCTACATCCTTGCACTGTTGCCAACCTTAAATTTTATTGATGGCAGTCAACCTCTACAGGACGAAAGGTGAGAGAGAATTGGACGTCTTGACCGAATGCTTGTCTTAGGCTGCTGGGTGAATGGATAGCAAGATGTGGTGCCGTTCACAAGTTCACCGGTGATGATGAATCCGCTCTCATCGACTTCTTGCGTGGCTTGAATTCAGAGGTAAGTTCTTTATCAGACTGACAACTAAGTTACAAGAACTCGAAAGTCGGTGTAGCTTAATGCGGCTATTGTCTTCTTTCATCCTATCTCAGCCACCACACCAAGTTGAGCCACGATTTCGACGACAGAGCGAAACCGCACGTCGTGTTACCTGTTCGCGAGCAGCTGTGTTGAAACGCGGCTTCACTGCAACCAATGACACCATTCCACCTGATCCTCGTCGCAGTACGCCTCCGAGATGGCTGCAACGAGCTCGCAGTGCACAGAACATCACTTCAACTACTGCTGTCGCGGCTTGTGAGTATTTCGTAAGGTTGTGAATTTATTTGACTTTAATGGTTCTTCCTATCTTGCCACTGTCTTTTGAGTGGCTAGGGTTAATAGTTGATTTCAAATCTTGCTCTTCAGTGGCTCGAACCCCATTTTAGCTAGCCTGTTAATCAGTAGCTCAATTTCTGCCCACCTAAATAAGTGAGAAGAGATTATATGGAGCAAGAGGATTGCATTTTTAAGGAAGTCTCGGCTTAGCAAAATTTGAGGGTGAGTAAAACCATACTTGCATGGCTTACTGTACCCGTCAAGAAAGCCGAAAAGCTCCATTAGTTCTAGGCGTGCGACTTTTTTAATTGCCGCCGGTTATACTCACTACATTTGCGAAAAGCTTCGAAATCCAGGAGTCAACTATTCTGCGCGTCAATGAAATGCACATGATGATGACTGGTGTGCTGTGAATGAACTGTTTCTTGAAGGCGTCCTTTTGGTAATGTGTTAGTGGGTGCTAATTTTGCAACAAAAATTTCTTTATCACTGTACGCTCTTGTGTAGGAGTGGCTGCAGTTGTCATTGCTTGCAGTTTTTGGTTAGAAGTACCCCGACTGGTTCATGGCATTAGCACCGGTTATGAGCTAAATTGACTTAACACTCACCACTTGATTCATCACTATTACAAATACCCGCACATATTGGTCGTTCTCCTTGGTGAGTGTTAAAAGAAAGGCAGTGCATCTCACTCTCTTCTCCTCTCTTTTGTAGCCACGTGCTTGACTGACTTGGCTAACGGTTATGGGGTAGGTTCGTCGTTGTAACGGGATGTCTATGCTGCTAACAAGCTCCTTTGAAAATATGACTGCCATACCTCTGAATGATTGGTCTTAGCCAATTCGCCTGATATTACCTATCCTTTAGAATTCAAGACCTTCTTTTCAATGCCAACCACAAATGCTCGCAGCCTCTTGTAATACAGTTCTCGCTCCTGCGTACTCCGGGTATGCTGCTGAGATTAGTTTCCTACGGAAAAGCGAGCTCAACTTTTCACTACTATAACCTATTCTGTTCATCTATGCCAGCGGTCCTCATCTTCTTCGGTCCGACTCAATTTTCATCCCGATTGACAGCGATGTAGAATTAGAAGAGGCGGAAGCTGAAGCGAGCGTTCAGTCGCCAAAAAATGTCGCTCAGACGGTGTCTGTTGACTTGCCTGCTGATTGGCATCCGCACAGCTCTATTGGGCCTACACGGTAAATTGCGTGATTTAAGACATCCTCTACTGACTTTATTTAAGTAGCAATTGTGTATGTATTGTTTTGGGATTAGAAGTGAGAACACACCTGTGTTGACAAACACTCAGAGGACACATTATTCGCCGCAATTTTTGAGGAGTTTGACTGCACTATCACAGAAACTGGAGTCTGATTTCACTCCAAATGGAGATATAAAGGAAACATCACCCAAAGCAAGGTAAGCCTGGTCTCAACATTGGACACTACATCGAGAATAATTTGTAGAAATTAAAAGTAGTTCATTCGATTGTAGAGTAGACCAGTGGAATCTTTTACTCGAAAAGGCTCCTCATATAAATGATGGGTTAAAAGGCTTCATAACAGGGGACATTATAAATGGATAAGCCTTCGAATCTACCCTTTCCCTCCACCTAATGCCTTCCTCTGCTAGTTTTCCCTCATTCTTGACCTCTTCGGTACTTGGCATATGCATTTCAAATAAGTAGAAAAGAAATTGGAATTTGAGGCCCTGGGAGTGGCTTGTAGAAACAATGATATTTGAGCAAGGAGCTTTTCTTCGCCGTCGATGAGAAAGCAACTAGTTTGCAATTATGGTCTCTAAAGAAATTATCCCGTCTGTAATAATTCAACATTCCATTTTTCTCGTACAGGAAGCCTCTCTCGGTGCCTGATCTGGGGAATGATCAAGGCAGCGACACCTCTCCAACTCATCGACTGCAGTTTTCACACGGAGCTCTCGCCTCCCTTCTTCACCACCGTTCTTCCATCAATGGAGGACCTGCTATCAATATGGTATCGGAAAGGGCTGATAATCGGTAAGAAATTCCTTAATTTTGAAAATTAGTAACGCAAGTGCTGTCAGGGACTCTGCAGCAGAATCCAATTCAATGCTTTAGTGTATTTATAGTCTTTTATTTGCGCTCAGCTCCAATGAGGAAGCTTCGGAGGCCTGCAGTCCTCTGTCCGAGCACACATTTGTTGTTGGTGAGTGTAGCCTTAAAATGTACCTCTTTTGTTCGATCTATTATGTCACATTTATGCGTCATACTCTCATAAATGAGTAAGTTGAGATTTGAACAAACTTTTATTGTGAAATCGTCTTGAAGTGATTCATTTGGATATCCTTGAGGACACTACTAAACATCTGCCTAGAACAAATTAAGTACGAACCTGCCATAACTTCCATTAAGGGACGGTTTTCGATAATGAATTGAGAAAATTAGGCAAGCCAATTTGGTCTCCATTGCTTTGGGTGCTAGGTAACGCTTGTTTTGTTTCATTTTGTTATTTAAATAGATCCGCCACTCCATCCAGATGGATCACCCGAAGGTCTGGAAGCAAAGGTTCTGGCATTGCGACGTCAATTGGAGGAGCTTCGGGTCTTATCAGTCAAGCAGGAGCGTGAGCGACTTCGACAAGCTAGTGATATTCGGTATCTTGCTGAGGAAGTAAGCTTTCTCACTTCCGTTTAAAAATTTCTCTTTCATACGTAGGGGTTGAGGTCCATGAGGCTTTACTTTTTAATTACTCCTTCACAAAGTGCTGTCAATGGCAAATTCAACTGTTGTCCTCGCTATGGATGCATAATTTGATGACAGACTTGAAGCTTCCAGTGTCACCTTAAAGGTACTTAAAGACGCCTTCCTCTCATCGTATTCTACTTCAACATTGATTGTGCTAAATGTGATTCCAGGTTTTCAGCCTTGCAAATGCTACGTAGCAACTGATGGCGTTGTAGCATAATTTATGTGAATCCTCTCAAACCAAAACGAATACAAACTCTCGGGAGGAGTGTTTTGTTATATTGGAGCAGATTCATGCATCACTGTTTGGTAAGGAAGTACACCCAGAAATTAATTACAACAGGACGCTGCCAGTGAGTGGTGAGGTAGTTGATGTGACAGAGAGCAAATTATTCCCAATGGTGTGCATCAGCCGATGGCGACCTGCTGGAAGGCGCCCAATTCGATGTCACATGCGTTGGTAAACGCGCTGTACATTCCAGACTGCCTGTTTGACTAACCAACCTACCGGCCAACTGACTAACTAATGCCTGACTAGCCTACTTCTGATGAGGAATGGCAGTATATTGCCGCGGTATGCGAATAACATCGTCGTGCATTCTTCACTCATCCCCCACCCCTAAGTCATCCCGCGCCTCCACCCTTTAAGGTCGAGCATGCTCGAGGTAGATAGGCAGTTAAGCACACTGCAAAGTGTTCCTTCAGGTGACGAGTTAGGCAGTGCTGCAGCCAGACCATCACATGAACACCTTTCCATCACATGTCAGGTGCGTAGCTTGAAGGCATGGAAGGCGTCCGTTCTGCAGCAACTGGACGTCAATCATCCCGCCGCTGGTGACTGCAACCAGCACAAATTCCACTCGGTGACGGAGGCCAACTCGGTCGCGCCCCACATGGTGTGGCACGTGCACACGTCCGATGTGTCGCCCTCCCTCTCCACGTTGGCAGCCATCAACACCTCTTCTCCCACCGATGCCACTGTGAATGTTGGCACATCGACAGTGTGCGAGGTGGGGAGGGAGGGAGGCGAAGAACACGAGGAGGATGAGGGGTGAGTGTGATGCATAAATCCATTTGCACACCTTCGGGGTGAATGCAGTAGCATGGAATTCCAATTCTAGTTGCGAAGGTGTCTGTCCAAGAAAATTAGAGTTGGAGTGGTTACTGTACTCCCATGTTGATTCTCGTCGCTTGCACTGTTTGTGGCACAGGTGCTGGTGGGATTACGAGTCAAAGCAGATGGATGGAGGCATAACACCTCTGCCGTGATGCTGCTTTCTGTCCCACTCTGACATTCACCTTGATACTACCCACGAGCGCTTTTGGAAGTTGTCGAGATTTGGGCACAAGTCGTAATTGCGGTTGGGCTTCCAAATGTGCGGCGATTTGCTTAGATTATTCCTGTTCTTTATACAAATCTGTAAGAGAATGTGGAGAGTTAAGTCTTTAATTCATGCGCATTAATAACGAATTGCAAACCATTCGACGAAATTGTAATTGCTTCTTTAAATGCGCGCAATTGAGTACAAAAATGATGCATAATGTGGCTACAATCACTCGATCGCCATATTATATCTACCACTTAGCAGTTGCTGCTTTTTTACGTTAGTAATAGTGCTTTATAATTATTTGGCAAATCTACGTCTCGTGGAGTGAGCCGTTTCCACTACCGAGAGGAGCCAATCAGAAATCGCCATCCAAGTCTGACCTGATTGGTCGACTCCATCATGTGGCAAGAATGCTTCAATCTGTTGACCTTTGATCGTGTGAGCGGCGTTCAATTGGCGTGCAAATAGGATTTGTTGTCTGTGGATGGACTTTCTCATTTGCGCAGCGTTGTGCCTGCAAGAATCCGAAGAACAACTACAATTCTTCTCCATTCGTGCTTTCAAATGCGGTTTCCACTTAGCAGTTACTAATTGAATGTCAAGGAAATCAGAAGAGATTTCAATGCAATTCATTCCTGTCGCCTAATGTGTGACAAAAGCATCCTTGTGGGCGAATTTGGCAGTCCAATGAGGCACGAGGGCTTGTTTTTACTGGTCGTCGAATAACCGTTTTCCGCTGAGAGGTTCCTTCATCTTTTCTACTTAAGGAAAAGAATTTGCCTTACTGATGCACACCCTAGTCGTGTCAGTCGGATAAATTAGAATGTATTAATGTTTTGAGGCTTAGAGAGCATAGATGGCCTGTGGAATATCGTAGCTGCAGCGCGTCTAGCATACATTTTGACACCAGACATAGTTTGTTTGGAACACAATGCCTGTCAGAGGTGGGTCAATGCGATGCTTGCCGTAAAGGCTTTTAAATGTGCTAGCGAACGGTCTGAAGGGATAAGTAGTTTTCCTTTTTTAAACCCGCTCTATTTGGTTTGCATCAGACTGGAAACCGGTAATCTCAACACGCATTGTTGAAGAATTCACTGGCTGTGTAAGTGGTCGTGGGTGTTCGGGAAAGTTTCCTTAAACTCGGCTTCTGATTGGTGGTCTTCGTCTAAGGCTCGAGCATCATTGGTTGCTTTAAGGCCAATCAATATTGCATTTCCTTTTCTGACCAGGAGCCCTATCGACGACGTAGAAGATGGCGGTGATGAGGTTGGAGAATTTCCAGATCTAAGGGCCTCATCTTCAGATGTGAATGGCACCCTCTTAACGGCTAACATCTCCACCGACAGTCTTGACACGCGTCGTTCGCGTCTTTCCACACCAATGGGTTTCGGCACTTCCACTCGCCTGAGGAAAGCAGAGGTGAACACTTTTTGCTTGTTTTAAACTTGCTACTGAAGGTGACGGGTCAGCGGTTTGAATGACTGACTTAAAATGCAACCTCAAAACCTGAGACATTTGGTAGACGCGTTAGGTTTCCTTTGTTGTCAAGCCACATTTTCTGGCTCTGAACGACTTTCCATAGAAAGAGTGTGTGCCAACCGCACTCACTGTTGTTCGCTCACTAAAATTCTCAGACGATCGAAATTGCAACTTCTACTAAAGGAGCTTCATCTTGGGACTAGCTAAAACGAAGGCATACCTGGACGCCCCTCTCTTTTATTCACTGAAGTAGTTTTTGCGACCTCAAAGCTAAATGAACACGTTTTCTGGCACATTCTTTTGGTACTTCATTTTTTGATACTTAACATAAGCTTTCAATGCTGAAGATTTTCCTCGCCTCAAAGGTCAGTGTTTTAGTTCGTCTTAACACGAAGATACTCATGTCGGCGTTTCCACATCAGTGCCACAAAAGGTCAAGTATGAGCTAGTGGGTAAACTGACCTTAAAGTTCGTTGGGATGTTCATCTTTTAAACTGTGAGAATCTTCGAGGCGATTCTACTGTCTTTGTTTGTATTTTTCGCAACAGCTCGCGTCGACAGCACTTTAATGACCACAAATTGGAAAGTACACTTTGAATGTTGTAGCAATGATGTTTTCGCTCTTGCATAAAACAAAAGGCTGTACAGTTCTTTTTTGACAGGGCGCCTCTAAACACGTTTATTAATTTCAAACGCATCCCTCCCACTAACAGTTTGCGACTTGGTACAGCCGGTAACCTTAACGTGATGGAGAACCCGTGTCACATATGTGTGACGTTGGTAAAGGACATGACAACTATGCATTGTTCACCCCTCGACTCCCCGTACTGACCATTCACCATGATTCACCGAAATTAGGCGTGAAAAGAGTTTGTAAGCTTTGTTTGCTAAACGAAGATCGTGCTTGGCAAGGACGACTCTAGTATCTGAGGGCAGTAATTAATAGGCGTCTTGACAGGGATAGGGGGGTGAAATTCTTGCATTCTTTTTCATTCTTGGCCTTAATGCTATCCATACCAAGGATCGTTTTCTCATCTCGTTGAATGACCTTCCGCTCTTCTTGTGTGGAGCTAGAGTGAGTAGATGTCTTTTCGTAGCATCATCAAGGCCACCTTCGTGGTATGCAAAGGAGCAATTTACGCGCATCACTGTTGAACATCTCTTCACACTTCCAACCTATTTCCCTTTTGGTAAGGAGTGGGGTGTGAATATACCACAAACACAAGATAACATCATTATAAAATGGTTTTACGGCACCATTGCCTGTAAGCATTTTTGTGCGGACTTTCCCCATGGGTAGTAGAACGAACAGATACTCGAAAGATGTGGTTCATTGATCAGCATGGTTATAATATATCGTAGCACGTCAGTATGATTGGATGAGTCTTCCGCACTCCCCTTCTCTGTTCTTAAGCTGCAGAAGCATCTCTTCCAGTGCTTTCTTATGGCATTAGCGTACAGGAGGAGGACACTGTGCCGCTCTGAAATAACATAAGATGAGTATTTCGATGGTAAGCTGACAAGTTGATTATGCAGGTCCGAAAATTGAATACTTCGAGGCAGTCCTATCAGTTGTTTGCAGAGGCAATGGATTTCACTCATATTTGCCAACATCAAACGGGTTTTATGTTTCAACATTCATTGAGGGAGGAGCATGCAAACTCACAGTCTGCACTTCAAAGCCGTAGGAACCATTTCAATCACAACCTGTTTCGAGTGTATGTGTTGGTGTGGAAATGGCTCCTCATGAAAGAATCCTGTCCCATGTAACTATCACCTCACTCGATTTCTAGCAGAATATAAGTGAAGCAGTTTTCTGGAACTTCTTCTACGGACATACAGACATTTGCTATGTGCTGCTAACTACTCATTTCTCCTTCAACCTCTCATTTCGTTCAGCCTCGGTTTGTAGGACTGGACAGGTACCATTGAAGGCTGTCTGCTCTATTAACCCACTTTAAAACACTGCTAAGACTGGTGTCGATGCAGTGCTAGAACAAGACACGCGTCAGACATTGTCTGTGCTAGGCTAGGCGATGCGAGTGATGAGAAGCCCCAAGACAGGTGCATTTGGTGAAAGAAGATGATCCGCTTGGCATTCCGACCAACGAAATGCCCTCATCAGGAAAAAAGGTGATGCTAGAGGGGAAAACACCTCATCAAACAGTGTGATCGTGTAGTGGAGGGTGTTTGGACTCATCGTTCCCTCGTTCTGCTTTTGTTTCAGGGCCGTCAACTTACCTCCGAATCCATTCTCCTTCCAACTGATGTCAATTCATCATCCATTTGACTGTACTACCACTTCATCAACATCAGGCGCTTGATGTGTCAGTTGTGTGTACAGGTCGAGGCGGTGTGTGTGTGTGTGTGACTGATGCAAATACAAAGCGTTGATTTGAAGGTAGACTTGTAATTTCCTGCCTTTCGGGGAGTGAATTTCGCAATCACCGCCACCAACACCACTGAGCTCATGCCAAATTCCATGCTTGATTTACAAGGTAAAAGATAAAAATCTGCCGGGCATTTCTATTCCACAGGAGGCTTTCAGTTCATTCATTTTATGAAGTTGGAAGAACGAAATTGTCCAAAGCGTTTCATCGAGAGGCAGAAGAGCCGCATTGTTCATGACGAAGCTTCTTCATCATCAATGAAAGGCTGGCAGGCGTCACCATCTTCCCTCAATCCAACAGCAAGCACCGTCTGGAATTCGCGGTGTGCTGAAGATGCTTTTGTCAGCGGTGGCATAGTTGAACGACGCGTGCATTCAACTTGAGACGACCAATTTTGAGCGAGAAATAGTTTGCGCGTGAGTCAAGGCATGTCGAATGAATATCTAATAGGTGACTAGACGTTTCCATTCTAATTGGGAGAAGTTGCAACTTCGGGGCCACTGCTGCTGCTCCTGCTGCTCCTGCTGCTGCTGCCATCTTCTCAGGCGGCATCAAGCACTGCAAACACAACCACCAACACCACCGCCATCAGTAAAAGCATGCAAAGCGCTTCGCCTGATTACGAATGAACCATTCAAATCTCCTACAATTGCTTAACTCTAATCAGAAAGAAAAGAAAAAATTACAGGCTGCACGTGA
The DNA here is from genome assembly GCA_023968675.1 of Taenia pisiformis. Lineage (NCBI taxonomy): Eukaryota > Metazoa > Platyhelminthes > Cestoda > Cyclophyllidea > Taeniidae > Taenia > Taenia pisiformis. The sequence goes on along the minus strand of CM043731.1, from coordinate 9,558,712 downwards.
ACTTTGTTGGTGCTGGTGTTGGTGTTGGACAAGAAGGTCAACAACACGGAGCAACTTAAAACGCGTTGTTGCAAGCGCACCTCCAGGTTGATGGCACAATCCGCTAATATGAGCAAGTCAATGGTTGGTGTTGTGCACACACACACACACACACACACACGATTGCGTTGCTGAGAGCGATGGAAGATGAAGTGTGTTTGTAGAGCTGCATACTGTGCATCACACGAACGTCGGCTGAGGGGATGGGCTACTTCGCATCATTACATCAGCCAACTGGCGTTGGCGCGGCTTGGCCTGCCCTGCGATCCGACATTCTTGCCTCCTCAACCACAACCAAAGCCCATTCACCACACCATCGCACTTTCACTGCGGCGCCACCTCGTGTAGCTGTGACCAGCGCACGAAGTGATGATTTTCCACTCTCCTCTAATACACGTCTCTACCAGTAAAAGTGGCAAGCGCATTCATTGCCTATGCATTTCCAAATTAGACTGCCCCTCCACACTTTGTGAGACAAGCAGGATGTGCTTCAGCAGTAAACCACGCTTCCACGAGAGATGCCAACATGCGTAAGAAATGGTATCATCTAAAGCTTTCGTTGACAGCTCGTTGAAAATGCATCTGTGCATATAGGCACATCCTACAGCTGAAATTGCATCAAGCTGCTTTCGTATTTATGCATCAGCACACAGTCTGCTCCAGTACGTGCTCACTGAGTGCCACTGCTATACCAACAAGAGCAGGCCATATCCAGAGGACTTTGCTGTGTGGAAACGATTGACGACTGATGGCGGCATATACCAAGCATTACAGATATCGGTTCGATGAACCATGTTAATGCAAAAAGGGCCAGTGCAATGAATGGGGAAAGAGAGCATTAAAGGATATTGGCAGCATGGACAGCCAGTATTAGTGGACGGATTTGATACAATAGAAGATGGAGTTGATTTGCAAGTAAACTGTAGGCTACCATGGCGAATGATCCGATGTCCAGTTTGAAGTGAAGGAAAAGCGCTACGATGCCGAGACTAGCGTTAAGCAGAAGGGCTGAGTGCCTCATCCAATCACAGGATTTTGGATCATTGCAGTGTAGGACGAATCAATGAAAACCACGAGGTCACAATTTCGCATTTAACAATAAAAGCAGATTTGGATAGTGGTGAATTGCTCAAAAAGGCGACATTAAATATGTTAAGAGCATCAAGTGGCCAGTCACTCAGTTATCCTGTTTTAATCATTAATCAGTAGTTCTCCTAAACTATACAGTCCCGTATCTGTTTTAATAGCAACTTGGAATGTTTGCAGCACGTCAGTGTCATGCACATTGCACAAACGCATATGAATAATCAATCATTGTATGCACAAAGTGACATGCAGTGTTGGCATGAGCTTCCACGTTTGCCTTGCACTGGGCAGTAGATGTTAAATTGTGTTTGTAAAATCACTTCGCAACGATTACGCCATCCAATCTGCCATGGATTTGGCTCGTCCCTTTTGGGTACCTTTACACGTACACGCTGCCCATCTTCATCCCATCTTTTAATATTGGCGATGGGACTGGTATGATTGCCAACGTGAAACTTTGTGGTGGCCAGTGAAACTGGTTTGAGGCTTGTTGGAAGACGTATTCATTGCATCCGGCCTCCATTGGTTCGCGATTCGCATTGCGGGCGTGCACCAGTTGAAGCGGATTTGTGGTCGCATTCGCAGTTGTACTGCTTGCATGATCGCACGCCATACATCCTGCCCCATAAATTTGCAATTTATTTTTGCTACTGAATTAAAGCTAGTAATATTCGTAAATGGACTGAAATATCCGCGGATGAGGGGCATTCAAAGCGACGTACAAGTTGGATGGATGTGAGCGACTAAGTGGGTAGGCGAAATGGTAAGCGGACTGGAGCCTACCATTTGCGATGCACAAATCCGGCTCATTATAGCACTTTTAAACCCTGAACCCACTCTGAATTCCGAAGTGACTTTCTTTAGGCAACCACACTCGTTGCCAATGCACTCATTGAGTTCTGTCACAGGGAAATTGACGGTTAAGAAATGAGGTACAAATGGAGGGATGAACACGCACCTTAGCAGTATGAGGCAGCCATTAAGAGGACGACGACTTCTCGCATCCCATGCATCCACTGTCCAGTCGAAGACTTTGTTCTCATTTATATGCACTTCAGCTTGACCTTGTCTCCACTGCTGGTTGGGTGTGCAAGTCCCCACCTACAGCGGTACAGATCGACAATGCCAAACAATTGTAAGGCATGCATTGGGAGAAGTTGAAATCCATTAAATAGCGTGGATTTTGTGGGAACAACGCACATGCGCTTGCGAATCATGATCTACAGCTTCGCCTGCGCCGAGTCCCCTACGACACCACCCTGCCCGACATATTGCGGCAGCGGGAGAATCTCGATATGGTGGGCATGATAGAATAGCTCACAAAGATTTAAGTGATGGGTTGAAAGGCAGTGAGATGAGGAGGACGACAATTGGATGTACTGCCAATGTAATCTATCTTAATCCCGCCCTCGATTGGGGGTGCCTCGCTGCTGAGCTCTGATGTGATGTACAATTTCGCCGAGGATTGACATCCACATACTTTTCCGAATGCGTGTGATGCCCTCCCCAACTCAAAAGTGAAAACGGTAGTGACAATGACACCAACCGCTAAATTAAGCAGACTGTGTGCTGATGCATAAATACGAAAGCAGCTTGATGCAATTTCAGCTGTAGGATGTGCCTATATGCACAGATGCATTTTCAACGAGCTGTCAACGAAAGCTTTAGATGATACCATTTCTTACGCATGTTGGCATCTCTCGTGGAAGCGTGGTTTACTGCTGAAGCACATCCTGCTTGTCTCACAAAGTGTGGAGGGGCAGTCTAATTTGGAAATGCATAGGCAATGAATGCGCTTGCCACTTTTACTGGTAGAGACGTGTATTAGAGGAGAGTGGAAAATCATCACTTCGTGCGCTGGTCACAGCTACACGAGGTGGCGCCGCAGTGAAAGTGCGATGGTGTGGTGAATGGGCTTTGGTTGTGGTTGAGGAGGCAAGAATGTCGGATCGCAGGGCAGGCCAAGCCGCGCCAACGCCAGTTGGCTGATGTAATGATGCGAAGTAGCCCATCCCCTCAGCCGACGTTCGTGTGATGCACAGTATGCAGCTCTACAAACACACTTCATCTTCCATCGCTCTCAGCAACGCAATCGTGTGTGTGTGTGTGTGTGTGTGTGCACAACACCAACCATTGACTTGCTCATATTAGCGGATTGTGCCATCAACCTGGAGGTGTGCTTGCAACAACGCGTTTTAAGTTGCTCCGTGTTGTTGACCTTCTTGTCCAACACCAACACCAGCACCAACAAAGTTCACGTGCAGCCTGTAATTTTTTCTTTTCTTTCTGATTAGAGTTAAGCAATTGTAGGAGATTTGAATGGTTCATTCGTAATCAGGCGAAGCGCTTTGCATGTTTTTACTGATGGCGGTGGTGTTGGTGGTTGTGTTTGCAGTGCTTGATGCCGCCTGAGAAGATGGCAGCAGCAGCAGGAGCAGCAGGAGCAGCAGCAGTGGCCCCGAAGTTGCAACTTCTCCCAATTAGAATGGAAACGTCGAGTGACCTATTTGATATTCATTCGACATGCCTTGACTCACACGCAAACTATTTCTCGGTTGAATTGGTCGTCTCAAGTTGAATACACGCGTCGTTCAACTATGCCACCGCTGACAAAAGCATCTTCAGCACACCGCGAATTCCAGACGGTGCTCGACCCATAGGCGAAGACCACTCATCAGAAGCCGAGTTTAAGGAAACTTTCCCGAACACCCGCGACCACCTACTCAGCCAGTGAATTCTTCAACAATGAGTGTTGGGTTACCAGTTTCCAGTCTGATGCAAACCGAATAGAGCGGGTTAAAAAAAAGAAAAACTACTTATCCCTTCAGACCGTTCGCTAGCACATTTAAAAGCCTTTACGGCAAGCATCTCATTGACCCACAGCTGACAGGCATTGTGTTCCAAACAAACTATGTCTGGTGTCAAAATGTATGCTAGACGCGCTGCAGCTACGATATTCCACAGGCCATCTATGCTCTCTAAGCCTCAAAACATTAATACATTCTAATTTATCCGACTGACACGACTAGGGTGTGCATCAGTAAGGCAAATTCTTTTCCATAACTAGAAAAGATGAAGGAACCTCTCAGCGGAAAACGGTCATTCGACGACCAGTAAAAACAAGCCCTCGTGCCTCATTAGACTGCCAAATTCGCCCACAAGGATGCTTTTGTCACACATTAGGCGACAGGAATGAATTGCATTGAAATCTCTTCTGATTTCCTTGACATTCAATTAGTAACTGCTAAGTGGAAACCGCATTTGAAAGCACGAATGGAGAAGAATTGTAGTTGTTCTTCGGATTCTTGCAGGCACAACGCTGCGCAAATGAGAAAGTCCATCCACAGACAACAAATCCTACTTGCACGCCAATTGAACGCCGCTCACACGATCAAAGGTCAACAGATTGAAGAATTCTTGCCACATGATGGAGTCGACCAATCAGGTCAGACTTGGATGGCGATTTCTGATTGGCTCCTCTCGGTAGTGGAAACGGCTCACTCCACGAGACGTAGATTTGCCAAATAAGTATAAAGCACTATTACTAACGTAATAAAAGCAGCAACTGCTAAGTGGTAGATAAAATATGGCGATCGAGTGATTGTAGCCACATTATGCATCATTTTTGTACTCAATTGCGCGCATTTAAAGAAGCAATTACAATTTCGTCGAATGGTTTGCAATTCGTTATTAGTGCGCATGAATCACAGTCTTAACTTTCCACATTCTCTTACAGATTTGTATAAAGAACAGGAATAATCTAAGCAAATCGCCGCACATTTGGAAGCCCAACCGCAATTACGACTTGTGCCCAAATCTCGACAACTTCCAAAAGCGCTCGTGGGTAGTATCAAGGTGAATGTCAGAGTGGGACAGAAAGCAGCATCACGGCAGAGGTGTTATGCCTCCATCCATCTGCTTTGACTCGCAATCCCACCAGCACCTGTGCCACAAACAGTGATGCATGAATCTTCTTCAATATAACAAAACCCTCCTCCCGAGTTCTTGTATTCGATTTCTCTGCAGAATGTGTCAGATTTGGGAAAATTTACGTAAATTACGCTAAATTTTCTCTGCCTTGTCTCTAACAATGACTAACTTGCCACCTGGAGGAACACTTTTGAGTGTGCGTAACTGTCTATCTACCTCCATCATGCTCAACCTTCCGAGAGTGAGGCGCTGGATGACATTTTTGTGTGGGTCGAGTAGAGCGTAGCCAATTTGGAGGAATAGCGATGATGATCCGCTCACCCACTGCTGGAGCACGCGCCTATCACCCATCAATTCCGGCCATCCATTTAGCTAATCGAAAAACGCGCGCTGCGGTTTGACACTCCTTTTTAGTATTCTACAGAAGTTGCAAGCTATCCTGCCTTAGCAAATTGTTGAAACCCTTTCTTGAAAATTTGTGGCACGTATGGAGTGAAGGGTCCTCCTCATCCTGTTCCATCTGCCTCAGACTCGAGTTGCCTAATCTGAATTCTCTAAGGCAGTAAATTGTTTTACTTTGTGAGATGTTTTTGAGCGCTTTTGGGCAAATCTTTGGCACATGTAATTAAGCAATCGCATCAATCAGATTGCAGCGGCATTTTGCAGCATAAGTCTATTCGAGGAAAAAGGAGAATGAAGCCAAACACAATGGAAGGTTCCATAAAGAGATGTTAACTGGAAAAAGGAAGCTTTTCCAATCAAATTGTAGTTTCATGAAAGGGGGAAGAATCTACTTGTCCACACAAGAGAAGAAGAAAGCATCAGCAATCTGGAGTTGCTCCTTTGGTGACGCGTCCAGCCTTACCAAGCTAATTGGCCTGTCTACGCACCTGATTGGATGGTAGTGCTAGAAGAGCCGCCAATTGATGTCACATGACTAGGACCTCTGTCTCCTTATCCATGGGCGATCTGAATGGTCCGAACAGCATTTTAGGTTGGAAATATCACAAATGCCAAGACCCGCTGCATAGTCGTTGCATTGTATGACAATAATTGAGCAGAAACGAACTCGTCAATGCGCCTGCATCAGCCATTTAAATATCACCCGTTGCTGGAAGTCAGTGGAGTAGAGTATGGCAAACTTCACTGATCCGTAACAACTTTTCAATCTTCAGTTTAGACAGATTGGGGCTGCAAGACAATCCAATGAGTTCTCTTTTTTGGTTGATGCATTCATGGAGGTGTTAAAAAAATTGGTCTACCAGGCTCGTCGACGATCTCGTTGGAAGGGTTTTTTGGTGACCCCCTCTCCCAAAATGACAAAGAAAGAGAAGGTAGAAGGGGAAAGGCGTGAAGGTGCTGCAGAAGACGACGAATCACCCAGGCAAATCGATGTTAACAGGTAGTTTGCCAGTAGAAGGGAGGAGGGTGAAGATTTGTTGCTCTTTTTGACACTTTCAACTGCATCAACAATGCAATAGCATGCACGGATGGGAATAGCATTCGAGTTGCTGCTTTTCTTTTTGTTGAGGTGGATTTCCGTCAAAAAATCAAAATTGTGATGAGTGAAGACAAACTAAGAGCGAGGAATGTTGGGGGAGTTAAAGAGGTAACGACAGAACGGAGACGGAAAAAATTAGGAACGACTTCTGCATCGTGGCAATAAAATTCGTGATTTCGGAACCCTAAACCTCCTCTAGCGCCCTGAGCATCCCTAAAAGAAGGAGGGAAGGCTAGATGTAGGTCAGAATACTTGTATACTGGACGGAAAGGAAGGGAACTGCTGGCATGGCCGGCAGGCCATCCCACGCAGCCGGCTTCAAGGTGGCCGCCACTAGTGTGTGGAACCAACCAACAGTCCAAACAAACAAAACACTGCATAAACCCTCTCTTCTTTCCAGAGTTGCCCTGACGCGTCCCTTCGTCCACCTCCCGTGTCAGCCATCACAACGTTATCAGTACTGCGAGAAGCACTCACGAGTTAACCGTGCCAAGCGCCGAAATCCGACGCAAATGACGCGAGGTTTGACAGCACGTCAGTGAGCCCTCATGGCAGTGCGACTCCACCTGCAGGTTCGCCCGGTTTGCCAAGTAACTTCGGAGTAAGAGGTTCGGCCGACCATCACTGCATCCTTCTCGAGGTTAGTTTACCGGCAGCTTCTCCAGATGGTCCACGGCTAGGATCGCTCCAGTTGTTAATGGTCTTTCTGTAGAGCACGGGAGTGGGATAGTATCAAAGATAAACGCAGTTCTTAGTCCTTCAGCAAAAGCACTTCTTTTGCACCGTTGTAGTGTGGCACTTGCAGGACAAATCTAGGTAGGAAATGCACAAATTTGGGTCCGCTTTCCGCTGCCACCATGGTAGCGCCCCGAGCATCCCTAAAAGAGGGAGAGAAGGCTAGGTGTAGGTCAGAATACTTGTATTCTAGACGGAAAGGAAGGGGATTGCTGGCATAGCTGGCAGGCCAGCCCACGCACCATCGTTCAAGGTGGCCGCCACTAATGTGTCGGACCAATCGACAGTCCAAACAAACAAAACACTACACATCACCACCTCCCCTTTGTTACAGCAGGCCATGGAGTTACCGTGACAATGGATAGTTTTATCATGAGGAGAGGCTGTTAGTCTCGTCAGCTGTCATTGTTCAACGCGTGAATGCACTAATCTTGCACTTTAACTGACATTTCTGGGCGGCGAATAAGTTGACTTTAACGAAATGCGGCCTAGACTGCTGCTGCTGCCTTCCATGGTACTGACGAGTCCAAATTTACAAAGCATTAGGCACTCTCCTAGTAAGCGATGCAATGCAATTTCGCCACTGACAATAAGTTGTCAAATACGGAGGCTGGAAACACGTGGAGGAAGCAAAGGTTGAAGATGATGCAAAGCGTATGAAGAGTGGAAGCTGCTGGCACGACTAACTGACGCCATTTGATTTGTCACTCTTCCAACTTCAATTCAGCATTCCAAGCAGATGAAGCAACTTTGTGTCAACGCCAATTTGGCAGCAGTTTGCGGCTCTGGTAAAAGTAGACCTTGAAAGAGGATCCACCTGCGCTTCAGCGCCTTCCTTCCCTCTCGACGTTGAGTTTAGCTGTGCTTATCTGTCACCCTACGGACACGCGATGGCTGCTATTGTCTAAGAGAAGCAGTTTTTGCATTTTCCCAACTGACCAAATGCAATAGCTTTCCTTAAACTGACACCGACTTGTCAAGGGCGCAGATTGGTAATGCGTGACAGAAGCCCTTCCATTGCTGCATCCTTCACTGCTGTGTTGCACACCGCTTCCTCCTCACCGCGTATCAGTCAACTCCGCCTGCGTCACTGTTTATGGTAGCGTTGGTTGCAGGGCTACAGTGGTCCAACTGCATTTAAATTCTTTCGTGTATCAGAAGAGCTGGTGAAACACGATCAGCATAGCCCAGTTGAGGGAAGCTCTTGGCGGAGGATCGCTGGAGAGGAATCACGCTTAAATCAACACTGAACTTCTAATTTTGATGTTCTAAGCACACCGTGTGCCACAGGCATGCCTTCGAATTGAAAATGCTTGTTTATTCAGAGGAGAGGGTAAATGGTGCAGTCGTTAAACTGCAGAACTGCAAGAGCAGCACCAAAGGAAAACGCTTTGCAAGAAGAGATGCGCATTGAGTGAATTCATCGATGCACGGCTGCTGCTGGAAGCATGAAAATGTTAACGTTCAAGCAAAGCGATCCAGAGGTGCGCCAAGACTGCAGATTTGAGGCGCAAATGAAAGACTCGCCACTCGTCATTCTGCCATAACCAAAGTCACACCTCCTGCCCTTCTTATGGCTAAACGCCGAGAAGAAGTAAAAATGGAAAAGTAATGATTCAATTTAGGGCTTTACCTACTACCAAAGAAGGCCTGCTCAAATGGAGGTCGGAAGACGCTTACGTCCTGTCGGTGAGCTCACAGGCGGCAACCACAAGTGGAGGGGCAATGACTGAAGTGGCAGCCAATGGGAGATGCCACCGATGTGGCAAGAAGTGCTGTAACTAGGGCTTTGTGTGCTGAAGAATGGCGGTCGAAAGGCGGGCATGGAGGAGGCGTGGAAGAAGACCGAAGTGCAACAAAAGTACCTCAAACTACCCCTTCGAAATTGTCTGTCCTGTCTGAACTCTTTAAAAGGACAACTGCACTACCAGCAGCAGCAGTCCAACTTTTCGTTCCACCCCTCCATTGCGTCAATGTCTTTGATGGGACGGGGATTGGAAAAAGCGAAACATTTTTCATTCTGCTTTCCTCTGCTTGTTGGTTTCGTTGTAGAAATTGTCAGAGTTTCTTACCTTTCCATCGATACTAGGCCCATGTCATTCCCTTTCCACGTTTTCATTTGCTTTTTTAATGGGAGAATGGAGGTTCGGAGAGAAGTCCGGTCGCACGCATCATTACCACAAAGGCTCGCTCTCAGCGGAAGTACAGGCAGGTCTAGTCGCCTAAATACAGCGATCAACAATGGGCCTTCGTTGGACGAAACTTTTACCGGTGGTTTGTTTCGGGCAGTAATTACAGCATTCTTTGGCTTCCGAATGCAGGTTGGTGAGCATTTCTTGCCTCCACTTTTAGCTTCAAAGCTCTGCGAGGGAAGTGGATCCGAGGCGAAGTGCAGGGGAAGAGGCGTGAGAAGTTCTGAACATCAAAGCTTAGCTGGCACCGAGGCGGAAAATGGAGTTCATCATCGCTCCATCAAGAATGAAGTTGGACAGGTGACGAGTGAGTTGGCTGCATACACCTGAAGGAGGCCTTCAAAGGCAAATTTTCCCCACCGCCTTTTCCACAGACATTGGCAAGGGTCACAACCCAAGAAAGCCTCGAATTACTCAAAGATTGCAACTTAGAAGTTTACAACAAATTTCAGTGCTTTCATTTATGCTGTTATTGTCAAGGTTACAGACTAATGCCCAAAAATTTGCCTAGTTAAGGCAAACCGCAGTTTTCACGACCCCTAAGAACCGGCAATCCCATTGGTGGGAGAAGCTGACTCGGGTTCAACGCTTGACATTTCTGCGCCAAATTACGGTCGTCAATTAAGACAAGCAATCAATCAAGCGGCGCTCCTATTCCTACAAAACGAAACGAGAGTGTAGGTCTTGAAAGAAAACGGCGAAAATGAGACCTTTGAGGCTTTAAGGAGTGAGGGTTTCTCTTTTATGGCTGTGCACAGAGCTATAGTGTCAAATAACTTGCTGGTCATTTTACGCATGAAGATGATTCGGTTGTCTCAGAGTGACTGGAGGTGCTTCAGTGTGAGATGTGAAGTTCTGACCTTTTGGCCGAAAAGTGTTATGGTGCTAAGCCTGCCACTTTATGCCTAGAATGGTTGTCCCTCTTCCCTCTCGTCGAAACCGAGGACCTTGTTCGCATCATGGAGGTTAATGTGGGTTGGCTATGCCTCGACCATCCCTCTAGTTCAGCGCTGCATGTCGGCTATCGTGCTGGTCTTTGGGCCTTGAAGTTCAGCATTGCGACAGGTCAGGGCACGACTGTCGGTCAAAGGTCGATGGGGTTCACCCGACACGCACATTACACACATTAAAGATAGGCAAGCTTTCCGAAGGACAAAGTGATGCGTAGGGTGAAAACCTTAGTTACTGCATTGCTGCAGTAACTGCAGTTTGCTGCATTGGCAAACGTTGGGGCAGGAGGACCAAAATTTACTGTCAATGTAAGTTTTGGTAAAAAAATTTTGTTATTAGGAGTGCTAAGTAAGACTTTTTGAGATAAATGTTTGTGAGCTCATTGAGCCTCTAGTTGGGCATGCGTAAACTGTCCCTCCATTTATAAAAATTACCTTATCTCTTTAAGATTTCAGGTCAACAAGGCCTGAACGATCCAGCAAACAGTTTTAAGTGTATTAGACAATGTTAGTTTAAACGGCGCATGTCATTGATCACTCCATAGCTACTCAACTTCAAACAATGTGTTGTTGTAATTTAGGTTTGTATTTTAGTTCCCAAACAGGAGACGTATCGTCGACGCTGGTGGTGGTTGTGATGAGGCTGGAAGTTTGCCAGACTTGACCAGCATCCCCTTACTAACTGCCGACTCCACTGATAGTCCTGACAAGCGTTGTTCACATCTCTCCGTTGCAATGCTTTTTATAACTAATCTGCCACACGTGTTAAAAAATATGCTACTGATGACGGCACATAAGTAGATCAAAATTAGTCTTGGCTCAAACTGGAAGGGCAGTGAGTGGCCCAGCTCATCTAAGGAACTGCTTTTTCAGGCCATTAGGCATCAAGCAGGGAAGTTCTTTTACCTCAATTAGGGAACGGTATAGGAAAAAAATGAGGAAGCATTGAGTCAAGTTAGGTGTGCTGCTTTCCGTACCCCTCTTTTCTTTACGAATCAGGCACTTTTAGTGGAGATGTTGGTATGCCGTAGACTTTCTCTAGTCACTTATCTTACTCTATACTTAAAGTACCAATAAGCAGGATAAAGAAATCGAAGGCATTTCATGGTAGCGTTTCAATTCCGCTAAAAGACGCAATTTCGGATGCAGATCTGGTTAAAGCTAAATGAAGAACTCTAAAGCCTGAGCTGAGCTTTAGTTACTGCATTTGAATATGCGATTCGAAAGACTTTATAATTCAATATGTAAGTTGTATAAGCTTTACTAATGAACAACAGCGTCAAGCGGAGGCAGTCCGACTAACGATGACACATGCGGGGCATAGAGCGGAGGAGTTGCTCCCAGTCTCTGAAGGTGACAACCCGGTTCACGGATTATCCAATCAGTAAAGCTTATTTTGCATTGTTTTCCGTTGACGAACCCATCTCACTGTTTTGATGGGTAATTTAAGGCCTTGCCGACAATGCACAGCGTTGCAGCCCACTGTACCATTTTCCCGTCCAAAACTAGGGGCTACGCAGCCGCTAACTGTTGGGTGAAGCATTAATCATGCAGTAGAAGGACATCAGACTGCTCTAGGATCGGTTGCTTGGGATTACTTCCGTCCATTCAATGTCTAAAATACCAGAGGTAGCTTCAGATGGTTGAGGAATTAGAGTGGACATAAAGTCGCTTCGGGAGACAAATAGGAAGGACTTGTGCCACTAAAAGCCAAGTACGTATTTCTTATCCACAATCAACAAATTTAGACAGCGAATAGTAGCTCGCATGGCTATCGGAGACTGTTTGCCAAAAATACAGACGCGTAAAGTAAATAGTCTTTGACAGCGCTTCCAAGTCAAAAGAGCCTCCTCAGCTACTCCGTCACCCTGTCACTGCGTGCAACACCTTCCAACACTTCGTACTTCTGCCACAAACGAGCTCCACCAAAGGCAGATCATGCTTTTTACGCCATTGCTTCATATCTATCAAGCTGTTCAGCCACCTTGAAACGGCGGCGTTTGAAACGCAAAGTCGAAATGCGAGAAATTAGTTAATACGGCAAACTGATCTGTCTGCCTGCTTTACAATTCATGCAATCAACAGTAGGGCTTTTGCAAGCCTCCGGAAGACGCAACCGGGGGATGCTTCATCAAATGGTACCGGAAGCTGCACTAGACGGTGTTGATGCGTCAGATGTTGCCCACAACACACGAAAAATAATGCGCGTCAGTAATTTTTGACATACCACAGGCACTGGCATCACCGAGACGGCTTAAACGAGCCGTCGATGGAAAGTCGACGAGAGGAGATCATTGTGTGGCAGCACTCATCATCCACCCGGTCATCATAGTTTAAGCGACTCTCAAAGCCCTTTTTCTCTGCCTTCTAATAAATCTTTCAACTCACTAGTTACGCTTACGCTTGACGACTAGACGGGGTGTTATCGCATCCCATTCAATAGGCTTTTATTCACCTTTCACAACACAGATTGCCCCAGTCTTTCGAACGCCTAGCTAGGTAACTCGAGTCCACCAGTCACAGAATGGAGCTTTTCCTTACCCCTTCTCAAACACAACTCCTTGGCTTCAAAACTACTTTAAGTAACTAAGCCGGGTTGAAGTGATTCATTTAAAGCAATCATTGTCGTGGAGTTTGCGGCTGACATGAATCCAACCGTTTATTAGCAACCACTAACACCACGTTTCGGTTGTAAAACAAATGAAGGCAGTAAACTCGAACAAGCCAACAGCACTTCAAGCTTTTTCTCGCCATTTATTGTCTCATGTTGATTTGTGTTTATGTTTGTGTGTGTGTGTGTGATTTATTCACCAGGTATTCATCATCCTTTTCTTTTCTCCCCTTCCCCAGTCCCATTCTACTGCTTCTTCTTCTTCTTCTTCTTCTTCTTCTTCTTCTTCTTCCACCTCACTTCCACCCGATGTGTTTGACGGGCGATTGGCTCCTCACAATGCAGGATGCGCATCACTACACCACACCGGAAGGAAAATGTGTCAATGCAACGCAATTATCCATGCATATCACAATGGAGGAGGGCATCCTTCTGGCTGAGGAGCATCAGTGTCACAACGACTCACCACTAAAATCAAATCGCTTCCAAAAAGTCATTTTTCTGTTTTGCATGGGAGGCAAGTAAAGCTGAGTTGGGGGAGTGGGTCTGCTTGAATTACATTCCATGAGTTTGCTTCGGCTACACGTTCTGGTGTGCGAGGTCGCTTCAACTCCTTTCCCCTCATTCTCGATAATAAGGCGCCTCGGGCTCAATTGCAGATTGTCTGAAGCACAATTATGAAAGAAGGAAAGGAAACTTTTACCGGTGGTTTGTTTCGGGCAGTAATTACAGCATTCTTTGGCTACCGAATGCAGATTGGTGGGCATTTCTTGCCTCCACTTTTAGCTTCAAAGCTCTGCGAGGGAAGTGGATCCGAGGCGAAGTGCAGGGGAAGAGGCGTGAGAAGTTCTTAACATCAAAGCTTAGCTGACATCAAGGCAGAAAAGGGAGTTCATCATCGCTCCATCAAGAATGAAGTTGGACAGGTGACGAGTGAGTTGGCTGCATAAACCTGAAGGAGGCCTTCAAAGGCAAATTTTCCCCACCGCCTTTTCCACAGACATTGGCAAGGGTCACAACCCAATAAAGCCTCAAATGACTCAAGGATTGCAACTTAGAAGTTTACAACAAATTTCAGTGCTTTCATTTATGCTGTTATTGTCAAGGTTACAGACTAATGCCCAAAAATTTGCCTAGTTAAGGCAAACCGCAGTTTTCACGACCCCTAAGAACCGGCAATCCCATTGGTGGGAGAAGCTGACTCGGGTTCAACGCTTGACATTTCTGCGCCAAATTACGGTCGTCAATTAAGACAAGCAATCAATCAAGCGGCGCTCCTATTCCTACAAAACGAAACGAGAGTGTAGGTCTTGAAAGAAAACGGCGAAAATGAGACCTTTGAGGCTTTAAGGAGTGAGGGTTTCTCTTTTATGGCTGTGCACAGAGCTATAGTGTCAAATAACTTGCTGGTCATTTTACGCATGAAGATGATTCGGTTGTCTCAGAGTGACTGGAGGTGCTTCAGCGTGAGATGTGAAGTTCTGACCTTTTGGCCGAAAAGTGTTATGGTGCTAAGCCTGCCACTTTATGCCTAGAATGGTTGTCCCTCTTCCCTCTCGTCGAAACCGAGGACCTTGTTCGCATCATGGAGGTTAATGTGGGTTGGCTATGCCTCGACCATCCCTCTAGTTCAGCGCTGCATGTCGGCTATCGTGCTGGTCTTTGGGCCTTGAAGTTCAGCATTGCGACAGGTCAGGGCACGACTGTCGGTCAAAGGTCGATGGGGTTCACCCGACACGCACTGCTACGTGTTGAATCACCAGGATAAATTACTTGAAAGACAATGCTAAACAGGGTTTGCATAACGAGCGCCAATTCAGAAAGTGGCAAGAAAAGCGGCTGCTCTGACTGCAATGTCCCACTTTTGACAGGCCATGGTGTCCACCAAGGGACTAATTTTGATAGCAAACCATCACTTTGATCGGGACACGTCACACAAAGTTTGTTGCTACTGTTAAAATTACCTGAAGCTACCAACGCATTTTCAGGGAAGACTTTCTGCGGTGACACACATACGTGACGCCCATTTGTGGAAATCGATCATCACATTTTCAGATTTGGAGCTCACGACCTGGCCAGGTAGGTGATGAGTAGAGATTGAAGACACAATGCAAAACCGTCGCTACCTCTATTCGGTTTTAAGTCGAGTAGACGATGGAGCCAGCGATGATGACAGCATGGGATGGAGAGTGGCAACCATGATCGAATGATTTAGTAGGCAGAAGCCTATGATGGACAAATAAAAATTAATTATTGCCTTTAGTTTTTTATGCTGCTCAAATACCAATGAGAGCTTCTGGCCGCCCTTAGTACTTCGTTTGAGGCATAATTTGTGCGTCAATGCGCATGTCACACATTTGTGTCGCTAGACTTAGGTAAGTGGACCGAGTGTGGTAATGCGAATGGCAGTCTGCTCGCACATTTAATGAGATTCTGCATCGGGCTGGCTGTAAAATTTGACCTCTTCTTTGCCTTTCAAATCAAAGACATTCCGAGAACGCAAACAACAAACTTACAGTTCGGATGCTCTGCTCAAGTGTGCAATGCTTAGCTGCCTGACAACTGCAATGGCGACACGGCAATGTCTACTTTAGGCTGGAAGGAAATGGCATTATAGCAGCCAAAAAAATGGATTGCCACCACCGGAAAAACGTCGGACGTCAGACAGAAACTATCAACGGAGCTTCAACTCTTTTCATCGCATCTCGTCCGCCTGCATCAAAAAATGCAGCGTTTCATGCTAGTCAGACCGACTTGCGGCTTGACAGAGGCCCAGAATGGGAGAGGCGTGGTGCTCTTGACAGCCTCTCCTGACATCACCTACTTGACCACCCGATCACATGCGAGCTGCGTTGAGTCGGGCGTCTTGTTCTTAGCCATTCAGTGCTTCATGGCAGTCATCCTTCTCGCATGGTGACGCATTGTTTGAGATTTGAGACACACATACTCTAATGACCAACTTGCGGTTGTGCCTTCGCGCTTTAGCGAAAATAAATTAACAAAAAGCACCATTTGTCTGCTAATGCAGCGGGTTCGGTACACGCAGAGATGCATTCGAAAATGAGCCTGGGTTGTCCGCCTGTCAGTGGTCTGATTAGTTACTTCACCGTGCAGTGATGCGCGATCTAAAATTCCATGGAAAACGATCTGTGCCGCCAACCTGAGAACAGTTCTTCCATCCTGAAACGGTTAAGAGGGGAGCGGTCAAAGTCACCCTTCACTGATGCGAGGATGCGCCCTATGGGACGATTAAGGTGCAAGGAAGTGGTGACACTGATGGTCAGACGGTCGGAGTCGAGGGAATGATCGCACGCGCAGCTCACCTTCAGCTTTTGGTGCTACGACCACCTCTCGTGTACTGAAGTTACGCCTAATCCACTACCATCCGTCATGCGAGAGTCGAAGAGACGAAAGAGTGTGGCTTGGCGGGCTGCTGGTAGCCACAGCCTCCACGTCTGCTTATTTCATGGTGGGAAGGGAACCAAAGGCGCTTTGAGGAGCAAGAAAAGAGCAGGTCATTAGTTGGCAAAACCACATTTGTACGATTTCTGAGCCGCATTAACTATAGGAAAATGTGCTTAGGAATTCCACTTTGAATGTGGTCAGCGATGCCGGGCTTCCATGATGGACCTTTTCGCCCTTCTGCGTAAAGAATGACCCCTTATGCATCAAACGAAAAGAATGGTTTTGCAAATGTTCAAAAGATCGGAAGGGTGATGAAAGACGCATTTGCTTTTCTCCCTTTCCATTTTATCTACCTTATCTGGGGTAACTTTTGATAACTGTTTGATTTAAGCAGCTGCCACCGACTGACTGGTCCACCCAAGGCGATGATGAGACGCTTTTGGGGCTGAGATTTCCTTTTCCAAAAGCAGCACTGCCTTTGTGATTTGCACTGCGGAAGGCGTTTCTAGTGCTGGTGCCATTCCACTCCTGCCATAGCATCATTGGTTCCCCTCCCTATATGGCAGAACGAACTACCCATGGAAGGTCTTTTAAGTCCATTGTAGTGATTTTAACAACTGACAAGTAAGCTTAATGCTCAAACAAAGCACAAGAGCATTCAATTTTTGCCAAGAGCGCAACCGAAAAATGAAAGACTCACGATGAGACACCACAGGTTTCCTCTCGTCGACTCATCTCCACATGCAAGCCAGTCGGTTAGTCGCGAAACGGGCGCTCTCGATAGAAGCGAACATGTGACGAGCCCTTAAAGGCTGAGGCTTGTCATTTCCTAGCAGTTCTGATGGCTGCCACCTATTTCATCGGCTTCCATCCCGACACCCTCGTTCTCAGTGGTGTGGATTCGGACGACCAATTTCACCTTCATTACATTTGTCTGACAAAACTAAATTCGTTTCTAATGAGTTTATTTACTTTCATCCTAAAAATCACGCCGAGCGAATCTCTGTGATCTGCAACAAAAAACCACGTCATTCATTTCGAAAAGCGAAGTATTGAGCCTTCATCAACACGCAACAGACTGTATTTTGAACTATTTTCGGCCTTTGAACCGAGTTGGTCCTGTTTTGCCAAACAGTCTCGCTGGAATGACACCATCATGTTCATCTGTTGTAGGGCGTAAAATAGCCGAAAATGCAGGCAAGCGTTCCGTGCTGGTGGGTCGGCGGAGGTCCAGACGCCTGGTGGAGTCTCTCCACTGCTGCAGGTCCAGTGCAGTTTCCCATAACCACCGAATCACTCCTACATGGAAGGCAACCATTTGACGTGGTCACGTATCGTCACTCGAGAAGCTAAAGATGCCAGCCATCATGGAGAAGGGCAATTAGCCCAACTTTTACGAAGAGAATGTCTCGGCTGCTGCGTGCAATGCGTGAGGAGGGAGAGAGCTTATGCAGTGCTGCTTGCCCGCCACTGTGAGTCATTGGGAGCATCGATGGTGGTCGTTGGAAATGAAACGCTTTGCTCCAGAGGAAGAAAGCTCACACATCAACATTTTGTGGCGCTCAACTGAAGAGATTTCCTGAAGTTCCAACTCTCTCCTTTTTCTTTGCACGAGTTCTTCATTGCATGGCCTCAAAGTTCCTTGCTTGGCACTTCCACTGTAGGGATTTAAAGCCTCTCTGTAAGTGCTCTACGAGACAGGATGGAATTCTCGTTCAGGTGAATGCACACGGGCTTCAGGGATTCTTAATTCGTTCTTCTTCACCTTCTTCTTCCCCTCATGAAAGCGATCTGAAAACGATCCGCTGAGCGTTAGGGCTGTCGCATCACACGATCACATGGGCAATGCAAAGGACTTCATGGAAGGGCCTCAAGGCCAAAAGTTATGCGGGAGTGCGGCTGAAGGCTAACCTGTTTCCTGTTTGCGAGAGGCTAGGAAAGATCGCTTGAAGTGTTGCTAAATGCAGAACAAGGCGCATGAGCATAAAGAAGGCTTCGACTTCATTATCCATCCTTCTCATCAATCCTTTTGGCTGCTCTCCTACTTCCGCTGAAACAAGCATCCCGCAATATCTAGTCAACTGAAGGATGGAGCTGTGTTTGATGCGACCATTTCCATCACCCAGCTGCTTCGTCGTAACTTTAATTCAGTGCCTCCACTTCATGAAAACCTGCATTTCCAGGGATCCCAATCACTACTGAACGCACCTTTGTTGCATGCAACAGAAAGTGGCGCATGGAAGGGAAAAACAAGTCTTTACAAGGACGAATCTCTTTGCAGTCTCTTCCGGTTGTTTACACTTAGTCTGACTGTGCGATGAGTGCTTTGGGGCAACTCAAAAATCGTCAAGGTTTTCTTCGTTCTATGCCATTTGCCGACAGCAGCCACGCAGCCGAGCACAGATTCGCTGATTACTGCCAGGAAAGGGCGCATAAACGAAGTAGGAGGCTCAGCATTGACGAAAAGACGGGCTGGGGCAATGCTAGACGGTAAGATTTTTATGACGTCTACGACTACCTGCAATAAATTTTATGACGCTGATGTAGTATTACGGACCGCCTGCATAGGCGAATGCTCAGTCTTTCTGCTAGTACCGTATAGAAGTGAGCCGACGATGGTCTACTGTGGCATGGATTTGGTACAAATGCGTGGAAAATACGGACAGCCCATTCAACTCAAGAGAGAGCTAAGAGAAAATCCAAGCCTCAAAAAGACTCTGACGTAAGGCAGTGGTTGGGAAGAAGGCTCCGTTTGCAGCCCGTCTCAGAGGTGTGCCAAGACTGCAGATTTGAGGCGCGAACGAAAGACTCGCCACTCGTCATTCTGCCATAACCAAAGTCACACCTCCTGCCCTTCTTATGGCTAAACGCCGAGAAGAAGTAAAAATGGAAAAGTAATGATTCAATTTAGGGCTTTACCTACTACCAAAGAAGGCCTGCTCAAATGGAGGTCGGAAGACGCTTACGTCCTGTCGGTGAGCTCACAGGCGGCAACCACAAGTGGAGGGGCAATGACTGAAGTGGCAGCCAATGGGAGATGCCACCGATGTGGCCAGAAGACCGAAGTGCAACAAAAGTACCTCAAACTACCCCTTCGAAATTGTCTGTCCTGTCTGAACCCTTTAAAATGACAACTGCACTACCAGCAGCAGCAGTCCAACTTTTCGTTCCACCGCTCCATTCCGTTAATGTCTTTGACGGGACGGAGCTTGGCAAAAGCGAAACATTTTTCATTCTGCTTTCATCTGCTTGTTGGTTTCGTTGTAGAAATTGTCAGAGTTTCTTACCTTTCCATCGATACTAGGCCCATGTCATTCCCTTTCCACGTTTTCATTTGCTTTTTTAATGGGAGAATGGAGGTTGGGAGAGAAGTCCGGTCGCACGCATCATGACCACAAAGGACCGCTCTCAGCGAAAGTACAGGCAGGTCTAGTCGCCTATTGTTTTTATTACCGTTCTAAATGCAGCGATCAAAAAGTTGGCACTCGTTGGACTGTCGCATGACTCCCATTCATCCGGGACGTTGACCCACGAAGGTCCACTTCGTCCGATGTCGCAGAGGTGTGACCCGGCTGCCCCATGATTTGCGTGACAAGGCGTTTCCAAGCCAAATGCAAATGAACCAGCACTTGCGCCCAACGGAACCACCGTGCACCCTTCTAACTCGCACTAAGCTCCACACCAAAACAACCTTCGAAAGCGCATGATGGCACAATGACAGAAGGAGGTGGAGAAATGAGTCTTCTACCACTCGATTGATGTCTAGCAAAGCCTGCAAGACTGTAAGACACGGCAGCCAGCCTGACAGCCCCAGTTATGGAGACAACGACCCATGGCAGTCATCCCTAGCGTTTGACTGATTTTGGAATCCCCACCGCCTGTCCATTCCTCCTTCATGTTCACAAGTTAGAGCTCTTAAAAACGCCTTTTGGGGTGTTTGAGGCTTTGGATTCAAATGAAGTAGGTGAAGGCCAGAATCAGTTCATTTTGCGCGCCACCTGCTCACGTTGGAAGGGATAGGATTTGGCTTAAACACATTTAAGCATTGTCTGCTTGCACTGCGTGGAGAGGCAGGCTGAATAGCTCCGTTTTGAACTGAAGCATGTCCACGTCTCCCTTCTCGCCTGCGAGTGTTAGACGGAAGGAATAGTGAGACAAGTCTTGACGCTCCCTGATGAATCTGGTGTACCTAACAGTGGCACTGATGCGATTTTACAGATTGTCTGCGTACCCGCCCAAATGGCCTAGCCTTCCCACCAGTGCCTAAGCCACTCAGCATCATCTCCAGAACTACGTGCCGACACTTTCACTGTTGATGCCTGTCTCAGAGAAAAGCCTTCCACTACGACGGCCACTGCATTACGCACACCTCATTCAACTCAAGAGTGAGCTGAGAGGCACTGCATGCCTGCAAAAGGGTTTTGAATGGGTGACGGCTTAGGACAAGGTCTCATTCGCACAGAACATCACAAGGAGAGTCATAGCTTTGCATCCCCTTCGTCTCCATTGCAAGTCATTTGCCTCCTCGTGTTGACAGTCTCCTCGCATTCATCGCCCTCTTGGCACTGGACAATAATGCGCCGAGTAGGTGGCAATTGAGATGGAAGCAGGAGATGCGGTGGCGTGGGCTTGACTCTTCGACATTCCAGACTGCTTCAGGGCGGAATTCCCTTGCGTCCAATTGCGAAAGAAACATAACTTTTTGGCACATAATTCAACAACAAATTGAAGCGTTCAAATTTGCTGTCCCATTACGGCCCAGTAATTCTTGTCTAGTTGTCCCTCACCACAAACCAAATTCGGTTCACAAAGCACTATTTGCCCACCTTTTGACAGTCCCAATACTCACACCAAAATCGGTGTAAATGCCCAAATTTTCAGTGGGAAGTGCTAATTTAAAATTGGCAGAGACCGTCTCCCCTTTCAGACAGTGAAGGGAGCGTTCGAAACGACTTGCAATGCAGTTTCATTGGAACTGGCGACACATATGCGTGACACGTGTGTCCTCTCGACTTACAACGACTCTCGTCGCATAAAGCGTTTGCATGTGAGGCACTTCTAGTCTGAGAAACTGCTGTACTTTAGGTGTCCTGGTGGTGTGGGGGCTAGAGGAGACAGTCCTTACATGTTGGATGGAAATGTTAGGCCATCACTCAAATTCAAACTTTACATTTGCTACTCCAGTGTCATGTTCTATGCGCTCTTGCAATTAAACTGCAGCTCAGAGTCGTTCTTCATCCCCCATTGTCATTGTCACCATCTTCCGTGTGTGGGGAACTACGTTCGATTGTGTCACCTCCGTTGTTCGTGGACTGCAGCTCCGGTCTCCCTTCCGCACAACCGACCTGCGCCAACGGACGATTTGCATTGACGTGATGCCAACAAGGCATAATCAAGAGCTGGCTCGCTTCCAACCCCTAAATTACAAGAATTGCCATTTCTACTTCACGAATGTGCTTTGAGTGTATCCGCTTGCAGTTGAATTGACTTTGGCAAGGCTGCTGTCAAGCCTTTGATGAAAATGCGGCCTGCCAGAACCAGAGCGTGAGCAGAACAAATTGAAGCGATAAAACGCATTCCTTGAGTGCGCCACGCCTTTGGCTGATTCTCTGTCTCTGGACTTGAGTGGCGGTGAAGGTGAAGCCAATGGCTGTCACACGCACAAGCAGATTGCAGTGAGATTAAACACATTCAAGTGGTTGTTCTTGCCTTTCTTCGCCTCCATCCTACGTCGCACAGTCAAATTTCATGTCGCGAGGCTGGTTAAGCAGAAGAAAACTGATCTCGTTCATTCTCAGCCATTCTATTTATTGTTCGCTTCCCAGAAGCCTGGGAAGACTTCACCTTCCAAAATCTGAGCCATTGCCGCTATGGTCAACGTTATTCTGTCTAACCAACTGACGATGATCAGAACAAAGAGGCATCTCGGACCTGTTCGAAGAGTCCACGTTGCAGCTCAGGGGGGCGTGAAGCTGCATTCTCATTCTCATTCTCATTCGCAGTACTCCTCGCCTTCTTCGTCGAGGAACTGGCATCACCCATTCCTGACATCAGTGCTGAACAGAAACGCGACCTAATTTGCAACTGGGGAAACAAGTGGAGGCATGCGAAGCCAAAACGCACTTGTCTAGGACGATGGTTTGCCTTCACTGCCAAAAGGGTTGACTGCCGCACAAGGCAGCATCCATCATGAATCTACATCCTGTGCTGCAAAATTATGCAAATGACAGGTCCATCAGCAGTCAGTTGTTCCACTCTGACAGGGAAGTTGTTTGATGGTGGTCTATCGGCTGTGCTGACGCTGGCCACGCGCCCTTTTGAAATTAGCCCAGATTCGAGGTAGGCTGTATCGCTCTGATGCCTTAAGCCTCTGTTATGCACTTCGTAGGCGGCACGGCACTTTTGCATCGTCCGAGCAGCCTCACGTCAGCCTCTCCGTACGTGGGTAATACGTTTTATAACTTCCGGTAGCACAAATTACTTTGGTTATAGGAAAGGTCCGGGAGCAGGAAATTTGTGCATGTAATTGGTGCGGGTGAGACAGATCTTATGGGACCTGAACTTTTGAGCCTCCAGAGCAAGAACTGTATGCGCGATGCAGTCGAAGGCTTCTTTCATTTCAGTAGTGCTGGTGGATTTACACTATCACGGCAACAAACGGACAAAGCGTCAGCCAATCACTCAACCCCAGTTATGGTGGAAGTTGTGGCACTTCCGGCCTTTCCGGGAATCTAACTAATTCATGATGCACGGGTGGAATGTGTTCCCGATATGCAGGTGGACTGGCGACTGCAACCATGTCCTCATCATCCCTTGTTGCTCCTTAGGCACGAAACCTAAACGTTTGTCACATAATGAAGTCGAATGCAGTTGTCTTATGCCAACACCGAATGGGAAAATTGCCTGCCACCATTCTGTCAAATTTCTTGGCAAATTAACAAATAATACCATTGTCTGTGCATGGGATGCTTGTTTTGCATTATGAGGACATTTTCACTAGCCTTTGGATAATTTTTGAGCTAATCAATCAGACAATGAAATGATGCAATGCCTAAAATGAGCCAATCAGAACTCAGCATTTCGGTCCGATGTGATTGGTCCATTTAACAACTAGGTCAGCAGTCGTCGGTCCACTGGTTATTTTAGAAAAAAAGCATAAAAGATGAAGTGTTTGAACGAGTTAGTGTCCAATTTTGAAAGTCTTCCTTCATCATAATAGGCAGTAATGGAAGCACCTTCGAGGGTGTATTTTGGGTTGGTAGGAGGCATGAGGTCGTCAATTAAGTTGGCGCCTGCTAACAATATCCCCTAGAAGCTTTTTCCTCCCAACCACTTCTGAACAAGAAGTCTTCTCACCACCACACCTTCGACCTCAAAGAAGTTAGCGAATTGTGGTGATACATCGCATCGACTGCATGTCGGACAGGCACATACACTGGAAGTCTAGCAAAGCTTTCCAGGAACAACGAGTTGCCTGGTGGAAACGTAAAATAGGGCTTGAAAGAGTGTCAATCGGTTTGACAGCAAGCAGCTAGAAATATTCACTAGCCACGGTTTGGTTAGCAAGAGCGTTTAATTCAGGGGTTCAAGCACCCATTCGTCTTCTTGATGGTAAAGGGATTTGGTCCCAGAAATGCTCATTAATGGCTTAGGCAGGCGTCAACAACCTTTGCAAGGCGATGAATTCCCGCAAATTCATAAAAAGGCTTTGATGAAGCGCACTAGCAGAAGACTCGAACGGCGCCGTGCATGATTTTGTTAGCATCAAAAAATGTCTTTCAAATCGGCTTCTGACTGGCGAGTGGCATCAGTCCCTCCAAACTACGTGCACCTGCAATTCATATTTTCTTTTACACTTTAATTTTAACACATTGACTCTTCCAAAAGTTACCATGAGATTGCAGGTATACCGGGGCTGACGGCCCCTCAACAGCCGAAATCGTCGCTGACATGCTTAGCATACGACATTTGCATCTCTCCACTGCGCCAGTCACAGTTGGCGCCGCATTCCCACCTGAAAGACGCAAACTCAATGCAGGCGGTAGTGCGCCTGAGGTGGCATCATCAGGCAACTTCTGACATGATCCAGAGAAGGTGAGCTGACAGGCTACAATATTGCACCAATCTCCCCGCTCACTGTTTACAAGCCAAGTTAGCATAATCAAACAAACGGAAGAATCTCGTCGCGTCACACATACGTGACGCATTTATTGCAAGACTCTTGGAAGATAAGTGATTTCGCTTATGGCTTCAATGGGCTTTGTGCGACATTGCTGTCAGCGCGTAAGTGAAACTGGACTTCTGTTGAGTTTCTTCGCCAAGAGCGCAAGAGTTCTGAAGAACTTGTGCATTTCTGTCCCAATGCAGGAGAAATGCACAACCTTTATCAAGTGATTGTTCTTTAAGCTGTTAGTGCTCACATTTGTCGCTGACGCTGCTGATAGATTCGTTCTCTGAGCTAAAAAATGGTTATTTGAATTCCTCCACGCCATGCAGATGGGCAGCTTTTTGGTTGCCGACATGCTGTTGACGAGGATGGCCCAAATGTTCCCGCCAACAAACGTGTTTCGGGCGACGCTAGCTTTTTGCAAACACTCTGCCGACATCTGCTCCAAAGATAAAGTTTTGTTCACTCTGCAACCAGCTGGAGCTGTAATAATGGTCTCAATTGGAAGTTTCGCCAGCTACGTGTTGCAGCCGACGGTGGAACTCTCGAGGTCGGTGGCACTGCTTTGATTTTAGGAGAGAGAATCGACCCGATTGCGATGATCAGCCAGTCCTGACATCGCATCAGCAGCAGATCCGTCATTAGTGCACAGTCAAGAAACTGCAGACCATGGCCAAGGCAAGCGTTGCTGCATTTCTTCCGTTTCATGCTGAACAAACGGTGGAAGTAGCAGTGACGGCATCGTTGGACAGTCGACGGAAACTCAGGCCAACTTGTTCAGCATTCTAAGTCGACCGGGCGATGGCGATGGAGATCTTAGTGTCAGATGCATTAGTAATTGACGGCTTGGCGTTTGTGCAACGCTCCATTGTTCAAGTTTGTGCTATCCAAAGAATCAAGCAGGATTTTGTCCACAGACCACAACGTGATGCTACTCTTCAGCCAAACAAAGTCTTCACCTCGTGGAAGCCAAACTCCACTTCGGCGCCATATGCGGCTGCATGGACACGCATTTATCATCACCTAATCATCCGCGCTTGGCAGCCCAGCCCCATCTCCACTTTAAGCATGTTCCTTAACAAAGTTGAATTATGAGCAGCGTTACTTAAGGGAATAAATAAAACTTATGTTTTAGTTTCACAAACCATTGAGCTTCAGGACTCGTGTTGAAGGAGGAAGGAAATGAGTAGCTGCACTATTTGCGAGCATTGAAATTCATGCCGATCAGCTTCCACGGCTTCTACGGACCATTCGTCTCCGCAGTGCAAAAACGAATTCAAGGCAGTTCGTTTTCCGTTGGCTGACTACAAAGACGCGCACTACAAGTCGGGCGGCAGAAGCAGAAAGTGGTGTTCATCGTCGTCCAAAAAGGCACCCAAAATACTCAACATTCCAATTAAACATGTTGCCCCCTGCTCAAAGGGACGTCAAGTGCAACGATGATGGCTCATTCATGCCTACACCACCCTCGAGGGAAGCGCCGTGGAGAAGGCCAAGCAGATGCGTCGAACTCACTGCCACTGGCGTTGAGTGCCAGAAGCACATCTGTAAAGACGCTTCGCCTTCGTTGGCCTCATTTTATTCATCCGATTCATAAAAACTTACCGTCTGGCAATCTTGGAGTAGAGTGCAGGACGGACGAAGGAACTGTCACAGAAGAAGTCCTCTTGATTACCTTCCAATTTGTTTGCTTTATGCATGCCAACATTTCATGACACCGTCTGACTACCCGATCACACAAGAGATGCTCTGCTCCCGCCAAAACAGTGCCATGTTTGGGAATGGAGGCACTACCACTTTAACGACCCACTTGAAGGTGTGTGCCAGCGCATTGAAGGAAAAAAAACAGACAAAGTGACCGTGTCAAGCATGAGGAGTGCACGATGCGTCCGTTAGTGACACCTTCCACTGGATGTCCAGTACACTCGGTTTCGCATCCAAAGAGAACTCCGCAAAACCGGCTCAAAGTGGGCGCAGTCCAAGTCACTCTCCCACGATGCAGAATTATGGTCTGAGGGGCAGTATCGGTGCCAGAATGTGGCAATGTCAGCACTCAAGTGGCCCGTACCCGACCCACGATTGACACACAAATCATCCGTGTCGCCACAACCGACTCCCGGCTGCTGAGGTCACGCCCAATCCACATTAGTGCGACTCATCTACCCTTGTGCCCCGGCTGTCCGCCGAGGCGGTGTGGATGCGGCAGGACAGTGTGCGTCGTGGTGGGCTGATGACCGCCACCACTGGTTAAGCAATTTAGTAGAGCCAGGAGTAGGTAGGCAAAATGTTAGATGAAAAAAATCGCATTTGCAAATCATGAGGGGTGCATTGAAGTTCTCAAGAAACTTTCTTCCTAACGACACGCAGCGGGATTGGGCACCTACTTGCATGGGAGTGCTTAGCGCCATGCAGACGGTCCATGTGGGGGTAATGGCTTTGCCTCTTATTCGAGGAGATGAATGCCTAGTCATTCATTCAAGAATCCAAAGAGAAGTTGGAAGGGGTACGTTCGCCTTCTTTCCTTCCAACTGCTAACTACCCGAATCAGGGTGCGTTCACTCAGCTACCACCAACGAGCTGGTCCACTCAAGGCGGTGGTGAGGATCATGTGCAACGATGGCCTCGAGTCGTGGCACTGTGCAGCTCGTGCAAAGCCCGAAGCGGAAGGACTTTTGCCAGACACGACATGCTTCCTCTCACAATCAGTCTTCTCATGCCTTTCATTTCCTTCCTCGTTGGGGTCAAATAGAATTGCCTACGGAAAGTCTGTGCAACCATCGTACTGATCAGCTCTTTGCTTCATTCTCAAACTGAGTACATCCACTGCAAGCCAGACAAATAATTTCTGCGAATAGACCATTTCAATGCTTACTGCTCCACTTCTCATCCATGCACCTCGCATGAGATCATGCGACTTGGTGCTGCCAAGTCAGCGCCAAATGCAGCATGTGGAGAAGCACGAGGGAATTGGGCACTCCATCCCTCCCACTCCAGACCCGTTTCGAATGACAAGCAAAGCAAGCACCAAACGGTGTATTTTGCAAGCACACTTAAAGGGGTTTGAATGGAAATGTGTGGAGGTCCTCCAAAGGCTGACGCCTGTCATCTTACGTCAATGCCGTTCGATGTGGCTCAATGGCTTGGCCTCCGCTACAAGTGTGGCTATGAACCACCTACTCCATCATCCCCAACACCATCCATGTTCGAAAGAGCTAAAAGTTTTGTTTTCAATGCCTCAATCTTCATTTATCACCATTTTCTATGGCAGAGGTGCCATCACATCACCTTTTATCACCATCTTCCCCCATCTTTTGCCGTAGCAGTGAACCTGTAGTTGCGACTATTTCCAGATGAAGTACAGTGCTGTCATGCTTCCTGTAAAGGTTAATTGACACCCACCACCTTGCATCAATGCCAGTGTCTGTGGCCCATTTGTTTGGCATCCACAACGAGCTTGACCGTCGACCACCTCGTCCCACCATCCTCATCACCACCAACGTCGCATTTGTTTTGCGAAACTGGAAGACTTCCTCTCAACGCCCTAATTCCTGCTTGTTTTAATCTTCTTCACTTCGCGATCTCATTTGATATGCAGTGGAGAGCCTCCACCTCCTCCTATCGTTTTCATAATGAAAACAGTCAGCAGTCGCAACTATTTTTGGCTGAAGTGCACTGCCATTGTGCGTCTTCGTGATGGCCATGCAGTAGACGATGTGACAAGTCTCTACCACACCTCAAGCCAGTTGACTCTGTTTCGTCAAACATATGAGCTAACTTTGCGTCTATCGTGCAAATCTACTGCAAGGAGGAAACTAGCCGAAGGTGCGGGTTTACAGGTGCGAAGTTTTGAGGCTTTGTAAGACACAACCAGTTCTCGGGCTGTGCGTCAGTGAGTGCGCATTGCACAGACTGCGCGTCGTCTACCATTAAGTGAATGCAGTTAACCAGTGTGCAGAGGAGAAACACGCCTAACGTGCATGAAGGAACCGTTCAGCAATCGCGTGCAGTACATGAGGACTCTGCCTATGCCCCACATTAAAGCTCTCCCACCAGGGTGAACAACAGCTTCCCAACGGGGGGCGGCCCATGAGGAAATGAAAATTTTGGGTTCACGTACCGACAGACGGGTGGAGTGTGAATGCCAACATTAGCTTGTCACGCAGGCAGTTCTGTCAAAGGGACACTCATCGACCTCCTTGCAAATACGCCGCATGACCTTTGGCATTTAGAGCAGCACTTGATGCTTGTCGCTAAACCGTCCTCTCCACGCAAAAGAGGGTGGTCTCTGCAGCACTCCTTCCTCTTCCATCCTGAGCCATCTAACTCAGCTACCAAGTGCCAGCAGATGGTTGTCAGGTGCAAAAAAGCATTTTTAAAGATATGCAGTTGGCTTTTAAAAACTCGGGACCACTATAGGCACGACACTCATCTTTCAAGTCCATAACTTTCCCCTCCTCCATGGATCATGTTTGCTATTGTGAACTCGAGGAAATCCTCACCTGGCGCTAAGGAGAGAAATGGTTGAATTTTGGAAGCAGGTGGAATGTCGTGGTGAATTTCAAGTGCCCAGGTCCCGCCCACAAGCACACACATCAATTCACCGGTCCACAGCTTGTCTCTCCTTGTATGACCACCAAAGTCAAACCATCACGCAATCGTGAGAAGTGCAGTGGGGGTTCGTCGAGGCCTTCGGAGGCAAAGCGATGCACAGAAGTGGAATATTTGCAACTTACTTCAGCCTCTCTGGAAGGACAGTGTGGATGGCATTTAAAAGAAGAACACTATGACGACTTGGAAAGAGTTTGTTCGAGAAGTTGTAGTCATGATTGGGCACAGTCCTGCTGTATGTCCATTTTGCGATCCGAAAAGACGACAGTTGTCAAGGAGTTGCAAGGATTGGAGTAAAAGGAGGTCCTCAAACATCGTTTGGCAGGACCAGCATGGAGATTGTTGTCTAGAGTGTCGACACTACTTCGAATATTCCCCTTTTGGTGTGCCCACAAACTCCACCTCTGCAGCATCACGATTGCACCTGGTAAGCGTGCGGTGACGTGGACATGCCCAGATTGTTGGTGACACTTCAATGTTCAGCCGAGGGCGGAAAAAGGCGCAGCAGCTTGATGGATGATTAATCTTTGCCCTACAAAAGGCCGCAGACATGTAAGTTAGGGAGAATGCTAGGACGGGTTCACGACGCCCAGCAAGGCATTCCATGGCGCTGACGGTGACACAAATGTGAGCCGGCACCCTTGCCTCGTGGGGCAGTGCTCGGACCACCGATGACGCAGTGATTCCCTCCACTTCGCACATCCCAGCTGTGCCTTTCAATTGTTCCTTTTGTCATAAAATCCAATTAGGAGGTCATTGAGTACGGGCAGCAGACCGAGAGACTTCTGCGCCACATCCTTACCAACACTTCTGCAGCGTATTTCTTGAATTTTGTGCATCCCAAACAGTAAGGCATCTGCTCTTCCTACTTCGTGAAGCACAAATGTATCCCTCGCATTTGGTTGAGTTGCTTGATGGACGAGGAGGCCCTAGTGCGCCAACGTCAAAATGACAATTTCCAGTCAGCTTTTGTCACCGGGCAAAGTACCAGTTTTGGCGTTTCTGCCGAAGTTTGTTGAGCCAATACTCAGAAGCTCACAATTAATTACGTGAAGGTAAGGCAAGAATGGTGACTGTACAATTCCTATCAGTTTTCTGCATCGTGTCATCCACTTCAAACACAGGTTGTCCACGTCGCAAGCGATGAACGCACTTGAACTCGAAATTCTTCTCGGGCAAAAGAGCTGATTGCAATGCGACATTTGCCTCTCCGGCCTGTGGGAGGTTTCTGATCTCTGCCTTGTAGGAAACAGTTAACCTGCCTTGAAGGCCTTTAGCCTCTCATGACTGAGACATTGCCTCGGTTGCTAGCAAGTCAATTTAACTTCTGCTAGGTCTACAATGGCGGCTGCTCTGCAGCACCTCCTTCCCCTCCACACTCGCCCAACTTCCATACTTACCTCAGAATTGGAGGTTGAGGGGTCATGCTCGAAGCTGGAATGATGGAGTTCAGTATGGGGACCGAAAATTGCCTTTCTATTGCCCTTGAGTGACCAAGAACAGAGCAAATCCTACTGGAAAGGAAAAAATACGTCCATCCTGCCTTCAATCAGTGCCAAACGTGGCATCCTCACTCAAAAATACGATTCTGCACCGGTGCCAAATGTGCATTGCCAATTTAAAGCCACACGCATTCCCCACGTTGACTCGCTTTCAGTTGATGACAGAGTCGTCGACGCTTATTTTCTCCTTAATGTTCCCTCTGCCCTTGCAAGAAAACGTGCGACACGACTCTTATGAAAAGCAGATTTGTAATTTGAAGCAGTCACAAAGTAAAGGGAGGTGAGTTTAGCATTCCTCCCCTGTTTCCCAAACCCCAAATCAGAGCCACTTTTAAATGCTGTCTGTGACCAAACCATTCCCTCATTCCAGTTGAACTCCAAAAACGCAATATTGAGGGGACTTCACTCCCACAACATTAGTTTTAGTCCTTCAGCTGGGTTGCTGCTGTTTCCATGAACAACTTTCCACTGCATCCCCAAAAAGCGCAAATTTGTGGGCAAGGAAGGGTTGGATGGCCGTAAAGGCGTGATCAGGAGGTAAGAAAATCAAACCATGCGAAGCACTTGCGCTTGACTGCCAACAGCTTCTGTCGGCAGTGTGGATCTCCTGCGCTTCGAATGCCCCCTTGAAGATGAATGAAGGCAAAGCAAAGGACAGAATACATACGCATTCTTAATGGGGGAGAAATGCGGCTGCTGGCAATGAACGGAGTCCACCTCACTCGGCCAGGTCAATGTGGCCACCTGAGGTAGTGGCCCAAATCCAGCCACCTGTGTGAACGAGCAAAGTGGCACACAGTCCCTCTCTTCTCTCAAATGTCGTCCTCGACCATCCCCATAGCAGACTTTCCGCGTCAGCCACCACAGCGTAATCAGTGATGCAAGAAGCACCCACGAGCCAATCGTGCCCGTCGTCGAAATTCAACACATGTAGAGCGATACTCGAGGCCAACTGGTGATCTTTCTTTGTCGTGCGACTACTTGGAGCTCCGTCCTGCTCGCCAACTAAATTGGGAGTAGGAGACTCTGCAAACCACCAATGTGTTCATTAGAAGGCGCCAGTTCACCGGTCCCTCCTTCAGGTGATTCATGGCTAGTGTCACTCCAGTTTTTACTAGCTTCTTGTGGAAGAAGAGAATGAGCCTGGTGTCGAGGACAGACGTCGTATTCAGTCAGTCTGCTATCGGGTGTGAGAGATTCTCCCACTTGCAGCACAGGAACTTCTTCCACACCGCTCTAGTATGTCACTTGCACAACTGGATGGGGTGGAAATCCTATCAAGTAGGGTCCGCACTCTAGTGCCACCACAAAGGCGTCTTGAGGCTGTCCTGAAGACGAAAGAAGGCAAGATGTAGGGCAGAATAAAAATGCACATTCTTAGGAGAAGGAGAATGTGGCTGCTGGCCTGGCGCGGAATTCAGCCCACCCGACTAGGTCACTATGGCCACCACAGTGACCGAAGACCAACCACCACCCAAAAAACAAACAAACAAACAATTACAGTGTCCGATTCTTTCGTTTCACTGTAATGCTGATAAAACAAGCATCCCGAATCACAGTCGAAGAAGTCGCATTGTGGTGAACAGCAAGGCATAATCCTATTTCCTAGGCGAAGAAAATGCGACTGTGGTAAAGCATTGGGGGAGGTAATAAGCGGAGGCATGTGAAAGCGCTGTAATGCTTCAACTGCATAACCGCCACCTTCAGATCTGGACACTTGAGGAGATTTTGCCTGTGTCAAGTGGGCCAACCTCTGCACCACGCTAGTGGCCTCATTCCTCCTCTGTTTGCTGATGCATTTAGCTGGAGTGTTATGTCTTCGAGGAGAGTGCAATCATCGGCATTTCCAATGGTCTGTCATGCCAAAGTTCCTCCTACTTTGCCTTGTACGATGAAGAGATGTAGGATGATTGCGACTGGGAGGCCGTCCACTGACCCAACTTGATCCGCTGCCACGTCTGCAAAGCACCTCGTTGGACTTGGCAAGTGATTTGTAGCAGACCAAAAGAAGGCGTGAGAAAATTGGCCTTAAATGAGATGGCCAACTTTTGCTTCGGTAAGGCATTTGCCACCACTTTGCCTCAGCATACATACGACGCAATGCTCGTGGACGCAGTTCAGTGAGGACACATTATTGCCCTCATCCCACCCTTTCCGTCCTGACAGTCAACCATTCCCTTATGAAACAGAGGAATTGGTGGCAACGCTTGTCAAAAATGACAGGCGATAGAAGTCAGTCAAATTAGGTTGAGGAAAGCGCGACTCTTTCAAGCACAGTTTAAGGTCCGATGCGTGGGTGGAGGGTGTCCTAAGCGAAGATCGTGGAATGAAATGGAAAGCATTTTACTGGTTTCAGTGACAGGATGTGCTTGAAGCATGTAACAACCTGTAGTGGAACACTTAAGTGGGTCGTGCTGGTTTTCTTCCCCTTGATCGGCGTTTCGAAGGTACCCTCCTCCAATGGGTCTGGGCAAAGTTTGGAGATGCCATTCATTTTGCAACGCCAAGGGAGCTATTCAGGATGGACTCCAACACCCCTATAATTGCATTCTCTCCCAATATCTTCGTCGCCTAACCACTTCTATGCCAACCACAGGTTCAAAGAAGCAACCAACTCGCTGAGCGATTGCAGGAAGTCTCTGGCAATTTCCTACGCATAAAAATGATCCCATGCACATCCTTTTCGGAATAGCTGTTCGAAGGTTTAAACTAGCACTTTGTGTTGCTAACACAACCATGAATGGTGGAACTGCGCTAGCCATCCAGACGACTTGGCTTGAGGGAGTGTGTGCACCGACGGGGCCACTCACACCACCTCTTTCTTTGTTGCGACTCGCATCACCAAACTAACAACGTCGGTCGCATAGTTGAGCAAGCAGTTATGACAACTAAACAACCATTTTAATCCAAGATTGCATCTTTCCATTCGCAAATCTGCGTATGGAAGCATACATCGAGTAGACATCGTCTTCCAAATCAAACTTGGAATGGCTTTTGTTTTTACGTCACTCAACTTCCTTCTGCGAGGCTTGATTGGTGGTGGGCACGGTAAGCATCCAAACAGGCTATGGGAATTCCAAGGAAACATCCAACGACGTCAAGGTGTATGAGCGGGATGACACATTTCATTCGATTGGTTCGTTGGATGGCTTAGGTGGTCTCTACTGTGAAGAATGGAACTGGTGAATCGCAAGAGTGCAAGCAGCTTGCGGACTCGTAGGGTCTTCATCCTCAGCGTCACGTCGTCCGTTATCTCCTCACAATCTGCTGCAAAACAGATTGCTTCTGCTTCTTCCCACAAATTGTCCTTATTTGGCGCTTTTGAGGGTTTCTGCTTGAACTCTCTGGTGGGGTGCTGACACCTCCAACACCATCGATGCCACCGCACCCATCGGCGCGATGACAGTGTGGAGAGGTAGAGGAGGTTAAAGTAAAATTAGCAAACACCTCCGGGCCAATGCGAAAGTGATAGTGTAGGTGTTTGCGTGTAAAATGACAATACCGAGAATCATCTTCGCTGCTCCATGAGTGACCAACTGTTCGCTGGTATCAAATCGGCGGCCCTGTGGCTTGTCCTCGCATTAAAGCTGATTTGGCCTGCTTAGTCAAGGCACATGTCATTTCAGCATTTCATCGCTAAGCTTGTGCAATGCCTATTCAAAGGGAGTGCGAGTTGATGGCCACTGCTGCTGACTGGCTGGTGTGTTTTATCCTGAGGCCCCACCCCCCCCCCAGTTGTTGACCTCTGCGATGGGAGGGGCATACTCGAATATGGAGGTGAGCAAACCAGGAGTAGGAGGTGTGTGTCCGAGACCAGAAGTTGATCACCCAAACTGACCTGGTGCATCCGTTCACTCAGATTTGATACCATTTTGATGCGTCCTCACCTCGCATTGGCTCTCAGCCCAACTTTGCTCCGTTCGACAGTTTGGATGGGTCAGCAGCAAATTCTGGAGCATTTCATCTTGCTTAAGCGTTGCTTAAAGAATAGAACATTAGCTAACTGGGGCAAGAAAACTCGTCGAGGCTGTCGGTACTCGCGGCATTTAAGCATAGAATAGTAAGGCAATACCTGCGAACACAAACGTTGTCATCATTTGACAGTCGACGTCACGTGACGGAACGCCCTTGTACTGAACGCTCACAGCATAGAAGGCGCGCATTTACATTTGCCCACCCTAAAGCATGGATCGGTCCGAAGGTGACATACTACCTCACCTTTTCGGGCTCTTACCATTGCGAACCGAACTTGTCCTTCTGTTGAAGCGGCGAAAATAGCTGGTGGTGAAACTCGACCTGCAGCTACCTCAGCTGGACCTAAAATGCTGCCAATTTGGTGTCCTTCACTTCTTTGTGCACCAAAGAGAAATGCGGTGTCCATGTGGGGTCGCTCGTGGATGCGGTGGCTCTCGTCCTCCCACGATCGCATCAACCAAAACATCCTTTTATCGTCCAACAATCCACTCATTGTTCATTGCGCACACTTTACCCACCGACTCATTACCAAAGGACTGCAGACAATGGAGATTTCTCAAACCAAATCCAGAGGGGTAAGAGCCAAAGTCGACCTTCTGCACGTCAAAAAAACAATTCAGAACCAACAAACAAGTAGAATTGAGGGAGTATTCCTCGGCAGGTGCTAATACAAGCTCTCGTGCCCATTACCAACATCAGAACTACTCATGAGAAGGACTGCACTGCTTCTCGTGGTGGCAGAAGGAATGCTACCCAGCCCTTGTTCTCTCTGTTCACTTCCTTACGTCTCCTAATGATCAGTGCCACCTCTGTCTTAAATGTCCGTGCCAGGCAGTGACACGATCGCTCTCCAAACTGAGCTGCTAATTGGCAGCAACGATGTCCAAGTATTTTCCTGGCCACCGGAGCCAAATCTCTGCATTAAAGCGAATGCATCCGCAAGAAATGGTGATTAGAGGCGGTAGAGGCGGCAGCTGCTCTACCGCGTAGAGTAGTTGCCATGAGCCTTCGTGTGGTCACTTTCCTCCCTCTGCTGGTGTGGGCTATCATTTGCCTACCACACTCAAGCACGATCCTCATAATCAACGTCACGTGGATTGAAGACTGGTGGCAGTCTGGGCATAAATTTACTCTACATCTAAACTGAACGCCGCATCATCTTCGTTCCCGGTACAGTGAAAGTGAAAATTGTGACGAAGTGGAGTGGACAAAGTGGTTGGCCATGACGCAAGCAATGCAGAACAAAGGCAGAGGCCAGCTTAAACATCTCAGCAGGTGAGGCTTTTCTTGCATCTCACCAGTAGTCCGGCCTCTTCCTCCTTTCTTTTTGCTCTCCATCCACTTCTTTTACCTGCATTTCTGTGGAAATCCAAAGTGCGGTGCAGTTTGAGACCTAATAGCATCAAAGATTTGCGTTTCACCACTCCAAATCTCCGTCGATGGATTAGGTTATCGCGAAATTATCGCCTACTCATCAAGTTACACAAATGTCCCTTGCTCTGTGGTGCCATGTAATGGCTGCTGTCAGGCGTGACTTCCTTTCCTTCCCTTCCTTTGTCAGTGTGTGACCATCAAGAGCGTGTTATCGTTCTCAAGGTGGTTTGCATTCGGACGGTCCAAAGTGCTATTGTGAACACTTCCAGCTGGTTGTGGACTCGACCTCCTCCTGTCCCGCCATCCAGTCACATCGCAGATGCCGCCGTTTATTAGGAGGGTCCGCTGGCTACCATTGATGCGATAAAAATAAAACAAAAGCCAAACTACGTCCTAAATAATTAATGATCCGAGTTTATGAGAGATGGCAATTGGCTCAGACGGCTCACCTCTCTGTTCGATCTCGCATAAGAGGAAAAAGAAACCTAAAATTTGTTCACTAACGTTTCAAATGATTCACAAATAACTTTCGTAAGCATTGCATTGTTGGATATCTCCCCAACCTTCAAAATGCTCTGTTATTTGTTCAAATAGATAAACAATGTCCTGTCACCGCATCTCTGCAATGCAGTTGCATTAATTTCCTAAACCAGCCGATCAGGACCGACTTGATTGGCTTGTTTGATCGCAAAACAACTAGCGACCGATCCATTGCCTGCTTTCGGGAAAGGAAATCTTCACGTGGCCACCCAAAGGTACGCGGTGTTCTGCAATACAAATTGGCACGTTAATAGTGGTTTTGCAAATCACAACACTCCTTTTGTTTTTCTATCCCCGGATTATTCTAGATGCGGCATTTCGGCTACTAAGGCGCAAAGGATAGCTCTTCCTCTGCTCCCGTATCGCATCAACTAGCAAGGCAGTAAACAGCACGATGGGATGAGATGGCATGGCGGTAGTCAGGCAGTCCTACGCCCAATTCCAGTGGTGTAGTAAAGTAAGAGTTCGCATTATGATCCGTCGGCGAAGAGTGACTCGTCTCGCCGAGGGCTTTGTTGACTCGAATGCCTCCGAATTCACCGATTTTTAGTGGTGCGCGTCAGGCGTGTGCCAAGTCGATGGACTGTCGGTCACTCGGCGACTAAACAACTCGAAGCCAGCACCAACTTCCACAGCATTCCAAACACACCCTTAACAGCGAACAGAATTATCTGAGAGCGAATTACTTGGTGGTAAAATAAGGCAAAGAAGAATTGAGTTGATGGAGGATGACAAGTGATGTGTCCGAGCGATAAAGCAAGTCAGTCGGATTGTCAACCAAAGCTTCACATCATCCACTGCTGAGCACACAATTTATTTGTTTTACACAGCAACCAGCTTATTTGGGCTTTGCCTAGCCACTTTGCATTGTTCTGGGTGAGCAGCATTGTGAATTCGCCATGATTGTGTCTGTGATGTCATCAAAGCCCGTGCTGTATGACCTCATCGACTCGTGCAGCAAGGACTTCATCAACACACACACACACGGGAGGCTTCTTTGACGAAAGCGGTCCAAACAGATGCAGAAAGAGAGGGAGAGAGATCTTGCAAACAACTTGATTGCATCATTTGTGAGTACTTGTAACAGCAGTGATCGGTGCAGTGATCCGTTGGCGCCAGTACTCGATTTAAAGGCTGCAGATTTACCGTCAACTGTTTTGGAGGCCTTCGGTATGCAGAGGAAAGACGTCACTGCGCCCAGTGGTAGTGGTGGGAGCAACATCCCAAAGACATAGTATCAATGAAATGGATGCAACAGGTGCAGTCCTTTCACAGCGACAAGTGAGAATGGAAAGCTTTAGCAGAAGCCACGCAACAAGCTCCAGCCCACATCCACTGAGGCCTCTTCACATCTGGCAACTTGACAGACAATCCCTTTGCTGTGTGCTGGAGCTTGATGCAGAACAGCTTCTGTGCCCCAACACTCTTCGTGGAAAAGGAGCACACGCACTCTGCCTGCGCTTCCAAGTTGCAGGATTCACTTCAGTTCTCAGGTGCGCTGCCTGCTTGCTTTGTGTGCGCGCTTTCGCACCCACCGTGGAGGACACACAACACTTGAGGGAAGCGAGGAAGTGAACGAGTTGAATTTGGTGCATTCTGTCTAACGAGAGTGATGTGCAGTACCCTTCGGTTATTTCGACTGGCAATAGCATTGATGCCACCATGATGGAAAGTGGGTGGTGCTCTCCAATCAAATGCATCTCTGCCGAAATGCTGCACCACTCGAATCAAAGTGCTGGACGTCAAACGAGCTCCATCCAACTTGTTAGTCTCTTGCCGCATGCCACACCCTCACATCGTGGATGGTTTTAGTACTCAGTCCAATTAGTTTCATGCAATAGGAAGTGTGGAATCGCATCCATCAGGATCGGCCAGCCAACGTCTTGCAATAAAGGAGGTCCAGGTGGGAGGGCGTTGCTGTGAACACACAGATCGTCGCACGAGCAGCAGGATTTTCGCAGGTTTATCAGCTCATAATTCATCACAGGCCCATTTTTGATTTAGAGAACTCATGACTAGTTTTAAGCAGAAAATTCGACTGGCCGTAGTAGCAAGTCCCGTGTGTAAGATGAGGGGCTGACCTCATTCATTCAGATTGAATACGCCGCTTAGTTTATGCGTTTCTCCTCCATAATTGTTTGTTTTCTCCTAAAACATCGGCCCTTCCCCTGACGTCGCTTCTTCCACATGCTCGTATTGTCAACCCACCAAAGTTAAACACTAGAAGTGTCGGTCGTGGCGGAGGTCGAAGTGATGCGTGAAGCTGGCGGGAAAGCGAACCAACATGACACGATGTCATCCACATCCTTTGCATTGGTAAGGGCCGTCACGAAGCTAAAATCACAGCCTTTGCTGCTTGGAGGTATCCGAAGGTGATTCGAGTGGCACAGTCTGATGCAACTGCCTTCCCAACACTGACGGGGTGTTAGGATAAAACTCAAGCGTCTCGTACTAATCACTGTCCTCTGCCTCCCATTCTAGTTGGGTCTGCAAGTGACTCTTGCGGCTCGTATCACCGCTGTTCACCAAGAATTCATTTTCTGGTTTATTGCAATCATACAGACTGACGAAAGTGAGCTCAGGCCAAATTGAGCACTTTTCAAGGCATCTCAGCGCAATTTCCATCCGCTCGCTGCGTAGTGGCCTCCTCCATCCTCGTCATGGAACCTCATTTTGTTGTGCCAACATAGCGCATTCGTGGATTGCAACTAACGGTCTAGTGATGACACACGACGTTGACTTTTACCCGATGAACACCAACTTGTAAGGCACCTGAAGGCGACGAGGGAGAACAGGCCTATTCCAGTGTCGCTAATCAGTGTCTTTAACTCCCATTCCAACATCTACTTCCCCTTCCATCTCTCGCCTTTTCATTTCACTTGGTTCGGTCCTCTACTACTCCACCATCTTCCCTCCTTCCACCCACCGTTCCTCCATCAAATGATACGCAGCAAATGCGGCAGAAAGCTGTCTTAGTCGAGGAAAATAGCACCACAAGTGACAATGGTTATTTGCACAGCGTAAAAATGGCAAAGGCATCTGCAATAGCTGTCCGTAATGTAAAACTGGGCTCTCATTGTCAAGGTGTCAGAGAAATGCTAGAAGGTGGTGGGCTGTAGTTTTCTTGCGCAGTTACACAAATGCACTCCCTCCAGTTGGACAGCACGGCCTTCATCGTGTGTCTATATCGTCTGTCAACCTCTTCGCTGTTGCAAGAAGCAAAACCCTTTTCACTGGATTTATGCCATGAAATGACTGCGAGAAAGACGGTGTGATGCCTCAACACTGCTCTCCTGTGCGTGAGAGAAAGAGGTCATCCCTATTATCCACCTCGACGGAAGTGGAAGCAACATGGGTTAATGTTGTCCACACTGATGAAGCAGAGGAAAGGTTTCATCTATTTGCATTGTTAGAAAAGTCGAATGTGGCTGTGGCGGTTGAGCTTGTCTGATGCACAAACTTGGCTGTGCCATTTGACAGAAGCACTTGGTTCGAGGCAAGTTGGAGGACTGGAACTTTAGTTAACTTCCCCTGAGTCCCAACCATTCTCACAAATAATTCTCCTTTTTAATTAAAAAAACTACGCTTCCGATAATCGGTCTTCACAATCTCGGAAGGTGAACAGAATAATTAGGAAAATCTAGGCCTGGGGAGAAATTGTCTTCACGGCTAAATGCGTGCCTTAGGAAAGAAGTCGCAGTCTGAGGGCAGCAAAGGCGCGGTCTCGTTGAAGGATCAGTCTGATGGGCGAAAGAGCGGACAGCACTCACCAACACTCCTGGTACAGAGTCGGCTTCTAAGTAAGCCGATGACCCTCACAAAAGGCTGTCCTTTCCTTGCAGCATTGTGGCGCAGTCTCATTTGACCCACACGGACAACGCCTTTGGTCTCCGCTTTCCATTCACCCACCCGCGAGTCTGTGGTGTGAGGAGGCGGTGACCACCACAACCACCTATCGCTCCACTGATGGCGGCTGCAAACACCACCCACTCGATTCTGTGACCTGTCCCATCTGGCACCCAAAGTGCCCACTGCACGCCAACGTCAGCGCTCTCGCCTCCGATCTGGATCCAAGTGACCACCGATGCCTCCTCCTCCTCCTCCGCCAACGATGGTGCTGCAAACATCGGCACACCGACAACAAGCAACATGGTGAGGGGGACAGAAAAACAAATAAAGGCGATGAAGGCTTCCAGGCCGAATACGATAACGCCACTCATCCCTCCCATTCACCGACTCTAGTATTGGCAGCTTGTTTAAGGTAGTAGACAAGGTTGGCATGACCAACATGAATGAAATACGGTTTGAGCTTTGACGATTTGGGATAGGATAGGCAGCGAACGTGCACTGACAATGCGGTCACGCATATGTGACACGAGTGCTCCATCAGTTTTTGTGGCAATTATGGCAAAAATCATGACCAAGGCAATGGAGTGATGCAGTAGATGAAGTCATATGGCATAAGGAATAAGAAGTGACCTTTCCTGCTTTGGGAGGGATGCCAATGGACGTGGGCGGACACACGCATTGGGGAAATCGCCTATCATCTTGTGAGAAATTCATTGTACGAATGCGGTTGTCAATGCAAAGCGAGATGCTTCACATACTGACTTGTCGAGTAGTAACAACGCTTGTCCACATTCACCATTCCAAAGCTAAATGTTGTGAAGCTCTGGAAGGTAGGAATGCGTTTGTCTTGACTGATTAGAATGATTACTTCTCTCGCTTAGTCGAACCGAGTGTTGGAGAACGATCGGCATTTCAGCGCGTCGCTCCAACTGCCTGGTGAATTGACAGCACACAAAGTGCATCACGGAAACTGCTCGTGAATGATGAATGGACGGAGCCGATCAAAGGAGTAATGAATGTGTGTGAATGGAGCAATTTGTTGCCTTCGGTCGGTCAGCCACCGGTCACAGACGCAATCACCTGCGGGGGCTTATTCGTCCTCATCAGCGAACAATGCTGGCCGCATCCAAGTCGGCTCCTGATCACGCCTGCTGGAAACCGGGGAGGATCCCAGCTCACGCGCACAGCACCTGATCATGGCAACAAAAAATCGTTTTCATTTCAGTTTAAACCGGCAGTCCTAAGCCAAAAGCACGACTGCATGAGTGTGCAACATCGCAAAGAGGTTGAATTGAGAACTTGCATGATGAGGACGGACTCGACGACCACCCAATGTCTTTTTGACAGCCGACAAAGACATTCTTGAAGGACGACTCGCTGTTTATGGCAGGAATTTATTTGTGCCATTCTTAGTGCGCCACTCTCTCTTCAGCTAGCAATTCAAATTGGACAACATTCCAGTCGACGCCACTCCAAGTTAACGTGTTTGTCATGAGCTCTTGCCTTCCTTCTGCAGCATCGACATCGCGTTAACGAGGGGCCTGCCATCAATGTGATGCCGCAACTGGTTGATCAGCGCAAACAATTCGGTTCTCTCCTGGATCGGCGCAGTGCCATCAGCCTTGAGCATTCCACTGGAGACTGCAACCAGTGCGTCAATAGTCACTTGTCACTGAAACCATTACTTTAGTTCCAGCTGTTTGCAAAACAAACAAAATTTTATCTTTGCAGCAGATGTCGATGGTGTGTTTTCAAAAAGCTGGCTCCTCTCGAAGCACATTTGCTGGCGGCAACATTTGGCCGTCGTTGTGATCAGCACGTTGGCGGGCAAATCTACCCGTTTACATGGGGTGATGAAATGTAGAAAACGTTTATCTGGTGGATGGCGAGTTATTAGTAGAAACAGTGACGAAATGTTGTAGGCAAGAGGATTGGAAAGCGGTGCCTGCTGCCCACTTATGAGTTAAGAAATGAATGACTCAAGCAAAGGCACCGTCAATCCGAACGACGAAAAGTTCACAACAAGTCTGAGCTGACGCAAAGGTCTGCAGCAAAGTACCATCAAGTTGTTAAGAGCGTCAAGTA